>CAWUFW010006293.1:0-632500 GCA_963921515.1 Calotriton arnoldi
CCATGGCTTCCTGCAGGGCATCTCTGGATCCTGCTTTTAAAGACATTACTAGTGTGGTGTGGTGTATGCACTACCTACTCTAGTGTGGCCTACTAAACTCTCTTGAGTTGTAGAAAGGGTTGTGCTATCCCTTAACACACAACTCTAAGTTCAGTAGAACTTACTGATATTCTAAGCTTAAATTATATGTACCTTAGGTACCTTTAGTGGTTTTCAGTTGATCAATTCAATTGAGATTATCTGGTAAAACAATAGCAAGCTGGAATCCCACACGCTGCACACCAATGTGAGAAGTTGGCCTGGCATATGTTGTCCACTAATTATAGTGGGCACCGTGCACCAGTCCAAATCGACTCTTATGGTAGGTAGGTTAAAGACAACCTTATTGAAAGCTATCCTAGTGGTAGCTATGGAGAGCAGCCTTCAGGCTAAGTCTTGAAGGAATGTAAAGCAGCTTGTTTTACCAGTCTATAATCTCTTGAGTGACCAAATGAAAGAGCACCACACCAGGTATATATTCAAAATATATGTATTTATTACTAAACACACCCCTCTAGTCTCTTTATGAGGCTAGAGTTCAAAATACATAGGTTATAAGATCTTAAATCACAGTAATAGCACAAATACACGTTTGGGCCCTAGGAGTGTACCAAACCATATACCAATAAAGTGGTATGCGAACCACGACTGAACTAGACACTAGGCCTAGAGCCTCTAGAAGTGCTTGGACCACAAGGAACCACCCACGGTAGTGACACAGGGGACCCACGGGAGACGCGTGCAGTGTAAATACACAACCGCGATACGCCGTTAACTTCTATGGAGAAAGTCGGGATCGGGAAAATAGAGGAAAGGGACACTTAAAAGAGGACTAGGACAAAACCCTTTGAGATCTAGGACTTTGAAGAGTCTCTACCCACGGGAGCACCGGAGTACTCGTGTTACCTCACCCAGGGAAGCCGGGTGCATAGGTGCCTTTCGGGGTCGGGTTTCGTCGTCGGTTCTTATGGCGATCTGCTGCAAAGTGCTGCTGGCGACCAGGAGAAAAGTGTCCGGGTGGATCCAAGAGTGGATCGGAGTTCTGAAGAACCTGAAAGCAGAGGGGACAGAGTCTGGGTCACTAGCCAGTGACCAGGGAGGCGATGGACAGATGCCCACCGATGTCGAGTGCTTCAGGTTCGATGACGGTCGTCTTGACTCTTCAGCCACGAGGTCCAGGAGGCGTTGTCGGTGACCAGGAGCAGGATTCGGGCTGTTGCTCGATGTCTGTCGAGTGCAGAGGTGTCGGCGACCAGATTGGACCCAACAAGCCTTGGCAACGGCAAGTCTCAAGTAAGATGTAGATCGTCGATGATGCAGACCAGCAAGGTCTGCGGGACTCACCCAGCGAGGGTAAGTGAGGGCAGACCTGGAGCAACCAGACTTCCAAGTAAAGAAAAGATTGGCCTTCGTTAAGGGCTACTAGCCAACGGGCTAGCGACCGCGAAGGAGCCTCGTGACGCCGCACGTGGAGCTGGCTTACAGGACACCCGTGGAGTGGGGGCCAGTGATCTTCGGTGCAGGTGGTGCTGGAGGCTAGGACTACTAGAAGCCCAAAGCACGACTTCTTGGGAGACCCAGAAGATGGTGCACTTGCAAATGTGCTCGGTGTCCAGGGGTCACGGTCTCAAGTCACCCACGATAGCCACGGGCCTCAGCTTTGCTGGGGACTCAGGGTAGCCTCGGGAAGTCTGAGAATCTACCTCTGGTGATGCGATGACTTCGGCGTCCGACGGGAGCTTCAGTGATGCGAACCGGACAGATGCTTCTTTGGTGCCTGCCAAGCAGGGAGTCACTCCTTGACCCCAAGGGAGATTCTTCAGTCCTCTAATCGTGAGTAGAGCGTCGAAGGTCCAGGATTCTGTTTCAGAGTTTCGTCCAGGTATAATCTAAAGTCCTAGGGACTGGGTTCCTACCTTTATTCTAAAAATAGGGGATGGACTACTCTGTGGCCCCACCTATGGGTGGGTCAGGGCAAAGGGTGGCTACACCCCTTTCCCTTTGTCCAGTTCACGCCAAAGCAGGGGCTGCAAGCCCCTGATCCGGTTTGAACTGGGGTATGCACTGAGGACACCAAATGTGCCCCCAGTGCAGGACTTCAAAGCACCCGAAAGTGCTCCCGCCCAGCCCCAATACACATTGTCCTGTCTGGGGAGGTGGTCACACCTCCCTGGGACAGGAAACCTATTGTCCAGGCCTCCCCTGCCGGAGTTTCGTCCAGCAGCAGGAGGCCAGACTCGTGTCTGTGGCAGCAGCATCCATTTTGTGATGCCAGGGCTCTGGAAAGAAGTTACCGGACTCGTCAGAGTTAACATGCCTTTCCCTCTAGAAGGGTGGAATGCTACCCCCGCCGCCAGGATTGGCGGGGGGTAGTATTCCAAGATGTTTGACACCAAACACGACATGTTTAGGTGCAGCCATTCCATAGTTAGCATTTTACCGCGAGGATATAATGCGTTTAAGAGTATATGGTCAGGCTGCACTACAAACAGCATCAGAGATGGTCTCCGAACGCTGCAGAGGGGCCCTGCTCATGCAGGGGCACCCTCTCACATAGGAACCATGCACTCTGCCTTTAGGATTGATAAGGCCTGCCTTAGGAGTGACTTATAGGTTTATATGTGTGTATGCATTTAGTGATATAGGTAACCTATACCACAGCAAGGGGTGCATGCACCACCTTACCCAGGCTGCAGTAGCAGACCTGTGGTGTCAGTTTGGATGGCCTACCAGGGGTGGCATAATACATGCTGCAGCCCCTGGCAGGCCTCTGAGGTACCTATGCCCTTGGTACATAGTATACCATATACTAGGGACTTACAAGGGCACTCCAGATCCCAATCAGTGATGTGCCTAAGGCACATGGAGACCCTTTTAAAGAGGAAACAGCTAGGCTGGGGTTCTGAATAGCAGGGCCCCAGCCAGACTAATGTCGAAAACCAGTGAAGTATCAGCAAAAAGTGGGGGTACCCCTGTGAAGCAGATCCTACTCTCCTACAGTACCTGCAATTCTCAGCGCTGTCACAGGTTTAATGAGAGAGTACCTGCACTTCTCAGAGCTGTCACACGGTTAATGAGAGAGTACCGGCACTTCTCAGCGCTGTCACAGGTTTAATGAGAGAGTACCTGCACTTCTCAGCGCTGTCACACGGTTAATGAGAAAGTACCGGCACTTCTCAGTGCTGTCACACGTTTAATGAGAGAGTACCTGCACTTCTCAGTGCTGTCACACGTTTAATGGGAGAATACCTGCACTTCTCAGCGCTGTTACACGTTTAATGAGAGAGTACCTGCACTTCTCAGTGCTGTCACAGGTTTAATGAGAGAGTACCTGCACTTCTCAGCGCTGTCACACGGTTAACAAGAGAGTACCGGCCCTTCTCAGCGCTGTCACAGGTTTAATGAGAGAGTACCTGCACTTCTCAGCGCTGTCACACGTTTAATGGGAGAGTACATGCACTTCTCAGCGCTGTCACACGTTTAATGAGAGAGTACCTGCAGTTCTCAGTGCTGTCAAACGCTTAATGAGAGAGTACCGGCACTTATCAGCACTGTCACATGTTTAATGAGAGAGTACCGGCACTTCTCAGCGCTGTCACACGTTTATTGAGAGAGTACCTGCTCTTCTCAGCACTGTCACACGTTTAATGAGAGAGTACCAGCACTTCTCAGTTCTGTCACACATTTAATGGGAGAGTACCTGCACTTCTCAGCGCTGTCACACGTTTAATGAGAGAGTAACGGCACTTCTCAGCACTGTCATATGTTTAATGAGAGAGTACCTGCACTTCTCAGCGCTGTCACACGTTTAATGGGAGAGTGCCGGCACTTCTCAGTGCTGTCACACGTATAATGAGAAAGTACCTGCACTTCTCAGCACTGTCACACATTTAATGAGAGAGTACTGGGACTTCTCAGCACTGTTACACATTTAATGAGAGAGTACCTGCACTTCTCAGCGTTGTCACACGTTTAATGAGAGAGTAACGGCACTTCTCAGTGCTGGCACACGTTAATGAGAGAGTAGCTGCCCTTCTCAGCGCTGTCACACATTTAATGGGAGAGTACCTGCGCTTCTCAGTGCGGTCACACGTTTAATGGGAGAGTACCTGCACTTCTCAGCGCTCTCACACGTTTCATGGGAGAGTACCGGTACTTCTCAGCGCTGTCACACATTAAATGAGAGAGTACCTGCACTTCTCAGCGCTTTCACGCGGTTAATGAGAGAGTACAGGCACTTCTCAGCGCTGTCACACGGTTAATGAGAGAGTACCGGCACTTCTCAGCACTGTCACGCGGTTAATGAGAGAGTATCTGCACTTCTCAGCGCTGTCACACGTTTAATGAGAGAGTGCCTGCACTTCTCAGCGCTGTCACACGTTTAATGAGAGAGTACCGGCACTTCTCAGCGCTGTCACACGGTTAATGAGAGAGTACCGGCACTTCTCAGCACTGTCACGCGGTTAATGAGAGAGTACCTGCCCTTCTCAGCACTGTCACTGGTTTAATGAGAGAGTACCTGCACTTCTCAGCGCTGTAACACGCTTACTGAGAGAGTACCAGCACTTCTCAGCGCTGTCACACGTTTAATGAGAGAGTACCTGCACTTCTCAGCTCTGTCACAGGTTTAATGAGAGAGTACCTGCACTTCTCAGCGCTGTCACTCGGGTAATGAGAGAGTACCAGCACTTCTCAGCGCTGTCACAGGTTTAATGAGAGAGTACCTGCACTTCTCAGCGCTGTCACACGGTTAATGAGAGAGTACCAGCACTTCTCAGGGCTGTCGCATGTTTAATGAGAGAGTACCGGCACTTCTCAGCGCTGTCAAACGTTTAATGAGAGTACCTGCACTTCTCAGCGCTGTCACACGTTTAATGAGAGAGTACCTGCACTTTTCAGTGCTGTCACACGTTTAATGAGAGAGTGCCTGCACTTCTCAGCGCTGTCACACATTTAATGAGAGAGTACCGGCACTGCTCAGCACTGTCAAACGTTTAATGGAAGAGTACCTGCACTTCTCAGCGCGGTCACACGTTTAATGAGAGAGTACCGGCACTTCTCAGCGCTGTCACTGGTTTGATGAGAGAGTACCTGCACTTCTCAGCGCTGTAACACGCTTAATGAGAGAGTACCAGCACTTCTCAGCGCTGTCACACGTTTAATGAGAGAGTACCGGCACTTGTCAGTGCTGTCAAACGTTTAATGAGAGAGTACCTGCACTTCTCAGCGCTGTCACATGTTTAATGAGAGTACCTGCAGTTCTCAGTGCTGTCACACATTTAATGAGAGAGTGCCCGCAGTTCTCAGCGCTGTCACACATTTAATGAGAGAGTACCGGCACTTCTCAGCGCTGTGAAACGTTTAATGGGAGAGTACCTGCACTTCTCAGGGCTGTCACACGTTTAATGAGAGAGTACCGGCACTTCTCAGCACTGTCATACGTTTAATGAGAGAGTACCTGCACTTCTCAGCGCTGTCACATGTTTAATGGGAGAGTACCAGCACTTCTCAGCACTGTCACACGTTTAATGAGAGTACCTGCACTTCTCAGCGCTGTCACACGTTTAATGAGAGAGTACCTGCACTTCTCAGCGCTGTCACACGTTTCATGGGAGAATACCTGCACTTCTCAGCGCTCTCACGTGTTTAATGAGAGAGTACCTGCACTTCTCAGAGCTGTCACAGGTTTAATGAGAGAGTACCTGCACTTCTCAGCGCTGTCACACGGTTAACGAGAGAGTACCAGCCCTTCTCAGCGCTGTCACAGGTTTAATGAGAGAGTACCTGCACTTCTCAGCGCTGTCACACGTTTAATGGGAGAGTACATGCACTTCTCAGCGTTGTCACACGTTTAATGAGAGAGTAACGGCACTTCTCAGTGCTGGCACACGTTAATGAGAGAGTAGCTGCCCTTCTCAGCGCTGTCACACATTTAATGGGAGAGTACCTGCTCTTCTCAGTGCGGTCACACGTTTAATGGGAGAGTACCTGCACTTCTCAGCGCTCTCACACGTTTCATGGGAGAGTACCGGTACTTCTCAGCGCTGTCACACATTAAATGAGAGAGTACCTGCACTTCTCAGCGCTTTCACGCGGTTAATGAGAGAGTACAGGCACTTCTCAGCGCTGTCACACGGTTAATGAGAGAGAACCGGCACTTCTCAGCGCTGTCACGCGGTTAATGAGAGAGTATCTGCACTTCTCAGCGCTGTCACACGTTTAATGAGAGAGTGCCTGCACTTCTCAGCGCTGTCACACGTTTAATGAGAGAGTACCGGCACTTCTCAGCGCTTTCACACGGTTAATGAGAGAGTACCGGCACTTCTCAGCGCTGTCACGCGGTTAATGAGAGAGTACCTGCCCTTCTCAGCACTGTCACTGGTTTAATGAGAGAGTACCTGCACTTCTCAGCGCTGTAACACGCTTACTGAGAGAGTACCAGCACTTCTCAGTGCTGTCACACGTTTAATGAGATAGTACCTGCACTTCTCAGCTCTGTCACAGGTTTAATGAGAGAGTACCTGCACTTCTCAGCGCTGTCACTCGGGTAATGAGAGAGTACCAGCACTTCTCAGCGCTGTCACAGGTTTAATGAGAGAGTACCTGCACTTCTCAGCACTGTCACACGGTTAATGAGAGAGTACCAGCACCTCTCAGGGCTGTCGCATGTTTAATGAGAGAGTACCGGCACTTCTCAGCGCTGTCAAATGTTTAATGAGAGTACCTGCACTTCTCAGCGCTGTCACACGTTTAATGAGAGAGTACCTGCACTTTTCAGTGCTGTCACACGTTTAATGAGAGAGTGCCTGCACTTCTCAGCGCTTTCACACATTTAATGAGAGAGTACCGGCACTGCTCAGCACTGTCAAACGTTTAATGGAAGAGAACCTGCACTTCTCAGCGCGGTCACACGTTTAATGAGAGAGTACCGGCACTTCTCAGCGCTGTCACTGGTTTGATGAGAGAGTACCTGCACTTCTCAGCGCTGTAACACGCTTAATGAGAGAGTACCAGCACTTCTCAGCGCTGTCACACATTTAATGAGAGAGTACCGGCACTTGTCAGTGCTGTCAAACGTTTAATGAGAGAGTACCTGCACTTCTCAGCGCTGTCACATGTTTAATGAGAGTACCTGCAGTTCTCAGTGCTGTCACACATTTAATGAGAGAGTGCCCGCACTTCTCAGCGCTGTCACACATTTAATGAGAGAGTACCGGCACTTCTCAGCGCTGTGAAAAGTTTAATGGGAGAGTACCTGCACTTCTCAGGGCTGTCACACGTTTAATGAGAGAGTACCGGCACTTCTCAGCACTGTCATACGTTTAATGAGAGAGTACCTGCACTTCTCAGCGCTGTCACATGTTTAATGGGAGAGTACCAGCACTTCTCAGCACTGTCACACGTTTAATGAGAGTACCTGCACTTCTCAGCGCTGTCACACGTTTCATGAGAGAGTACCTGCACTTCTCAGCGCTGTCACACGGTTAATGAGAGAGTACCGGCACTTCTCAGCGCGGTCACAGGTTTAATGAGAGAGTACCTGCACTTCTCAGCGCTGTCATATGGTTAATGAGAGAGTACCAGCACTTCTCAGGGCTGTCACACGTTTATTGAGAGAGTACCGGCACTTCTCAACGCTGTCACATGTTTATTGAGAGAGTACCTGCACTTCTCAGCACTGTCACATGTTTAATGGGAGAGTACCTGCACTTCTCAGCGCTGTCTCATGTTTAATGAGAGAGTACCTGCACTTCTCAGCGCTGTCAAACGCTTAATGGGAGAATACCTGCAGTTCTCAGCGCTCTCACGCGTTTAATGAGAGAGTACCTGCACTTCTCAGCGCTGTCACACGGTTAATGAGAGAGTACCGGCACTTCTCAGCGCGGTCACAGATTTAATGAGAGAGTACCTGCACTTCTCAGCGCTGTCACATGGTTAATGAGAGAGTACCAGCACTTCTCAGGGCTGTCACACGTTTATTGAGAGAGTACCGGCACTTCTCAACGCTGTCACATGTTTATTGAGAGAGTACCTGCACTTCTCAGCACTGTCACATGTTTAATGGGAGAGTACCTGCACTTCTCAGCGCTGTCACATGTTTAATGAGAGAGTACCTGCACTTCTCAGCGCTGTCACACGCTTAATGAGAGAATACCTGCAGTTCTCAGCGCTGTCACACGTTTAATGAGAGAGTACCTGCACTTCTCAGCAGCTGTCACAGGTTTAATGAGAGAGTACCTGCACTTCTCAGCGCTGTCACACGTTTAATGAGAGAGTACCGGCACTTCTCAGCGCTGTCACACGTTTAATGAGAGAGTACCTGCACTTCTCAGCGCTGTCACACGGTTAATGAGAGAGTACCAGCACTTCTCAGGGCTGTCACACGTTTAATGAGAGAGTACCGGCACTTCTCAGCGCTGTCACACGTTTATTGAGAGAGTACCGGCACTTCTCAGTGCTGTCACACGTTTAATGAGAAAGTACCTGCACATCTCAGCGCTGTCACACGTTTAATGAGAGAGTACCAGGACTTCTCAGCACTGTCACACGTTTAATAAGAGAGTACCTGCACTTCTCAGCATTGTCACACGTTCAATGAGAGAGTACACAGCACTTCTCAGCGCTGTCACACGTTTAATGAGAGAGTACATGCCCTTCTCAGCGCTGTCACACATTTAATGGGAGAGTACCTGCACTTCTCAGCACTGTCACACGTTTAATGGGAAAGTACCTGCACTTCTCAGCGCTCTCACACGTTTCATGGGAGAGTACCGGTACTTCTCAGCGCTGTCACACGTTTAATGAGAGTGTACCTGCACTTCTCAGCGCTGTCACGCGGTTAATGAGAGAGTATCGGCACTTCTCAGCGCTGTCACACAGTTAATGAGAGAGTACCAGCACTTCTCAGCGATGTCTCTGGTTTGATGAGAGAGTACCTGCACTTCTCAGCGCTGTAACATGCTTAATGAGAGAGTACCAGCACTTCTCAGCGCTGTCACACGTTTAATGAGAGAGTACCGGCACTTGTCAGTGCTGTCAAACGTTTAATGAGAGAGTACCTGCACTTCTCAGCGCTGTCACATGTTTAATGAGAGTACCTGCAGTTCTCAGCGCTGTCACACATTTAATGAGAGAGTGCCCGCACTTCTCAGCGCTGTCACACATTTAATGAGAGAGTACCGGCACTTCTCAGCGCTGTGAAACGTTTAATGGGAGAGTACCTGCACTTCTCAGAGCTGTCACACGTTTAATGAGAGAGTACCGGCACTTCTCAGCACTGTCATACGTTTAATGAGAGAGTACCTGCACTTCTCAGCGCTGTCACATGTTTAATGGGAGAGTACCAGCACTTCTCAGCACTGTCACACGTTTAATGAGAGAGTACCTGCACTTCTCAGCGCTGTCACACGTTTAATGAGAGAGTACCTGCACTTCTCAGCGCTGTCACACGTTTCATGGGAGAATACCTGCACTTCTCAGCGCTCTCACGCGTTTAATGAGAGAGTACCTGCACTTCTCAGAGCTGTCACAGGTTTAATGAGAGAGTACCTGCACTTCTCAGCGCTGTCACACGGTTAATGAGAGAGTACCGGCACTTCTCAGCGCGGTCACAGGTTTAATGAGAGAGTACCTGCACTTCTCAGCGCTGTCACACGGTTAATGAGAGAGTACCAGCACTTCTCAGGGCTGTCACACGTTTATTGAGAGAGTACCTGCACTTCTCAACGCTGTCACATGTTTATTGAGAGAGTACCTGCACTTCTCAGCACTGTCACATGTTTAATGGGAGAGTACCTGCACTTCTCAGCGCTGTCACACGTTTAATGAGAGAGTACCTGCACTTCTCAGCGCTGTCACACGCTTAATGAGAGAGTACCAGCACTTCTCAGCACTGTCACATGTTTAATGAGAGAGTATAGGCACTTCTCAGCGCTGTCACACGTCTATTGAGAGAGTACCTGCTCTTCTCAGCACTGTCACACGTTTAATGAGAGAGTACCGGCACTTCTCAGTTCTGTCACACGTTTAATGGGAGAGTACCTGCACTTCTCAGCGCTGTCACACGTTTAATGAGAGAGTACCGGCACTTCTCAGCACTGTCATACGTTTAATGAGAGAGTACCTGCACTTCTCAGCGCTGTCACACGTTTAATGGAAGAGAACCTGCACTTCTCAGTGCTGTCACACGTTTAATGAGAAAGTACCTGCACATCTCAGCGCTGTCACGCGGTTAATGAGAGAGTACCTGCACTTCTCAGTACTGTCACTGGTTTAACGAGAGAGTACCTGCACTTCTCAGCATGGTCACACGTTTAATGGGAGAGTACCTGCACTTCTCAGCGCTCTCACATGTTTCATGGGAGAGTACCGGTACTTCTCAGCGCTGTCACACGTTTAATGAGAGAGTACCTGCACTTCTCAGTGCTGTCACGCGTTTAATGGGTACCTGCACTTCTCAGCACTGTCACACATTTAATGAGAGAGTACCTGCACTTCTCAGTGCTTTCACACGGTTAATGAGAGAGTACCAGCACTTAACAGCGCTGTCACACGGTTAATGAGAGAGTACCAGCACTTCTCAGCACTGTCACGCGGTTAATGAGAGAGTACCTGCACTTCTCAGCACTGTCACTGGTTTAATGAGAGAGTACCTGCACTTCTCAGCGTTGTCACATGCTTAATGAGAGAGTCCCAGCACTTCTCAGCGCTGTCACACGTTTAATGAGAGAGTACTGGCCCTCCTTGCGCTGTCAAACGTTTAATGAGAGAGTATCTGCACTTCTCAGCACTGTCACACGTTTAATGAGAGAGTACCTGCACTTCTCAGCGCTGTCACACGTTTAATGAGAGAGTACCTGCACTTCTCAGCGCTGTCACACGTTTAATGAGAGAGTACCTGCACTTCTCAGCGCTGTAACACGCTTAATGAGAGAGTACCAGCACTTCTCAGCGCTGTCACGCGTTTAATGAGAGAGTACCGGCACTTCTCAGCGCTGTCAAACGTTTAATGAGAGAGTACCTGCACTTCTCAGCGCTGTCACACGTTTAATGAGAGAGTACCTGCACTTCTCAGCGCTGTCACACGTTTAATGAGAGAGTGCCTGCACTTCTCAGCGCTGTCACACGTTTAATGAGAGAATACCGGCACTTCTCAGCGCTGTCACACGTTTAATGAGAGAGTACCTGCAATTCTCAGCGCTGTCACAGGTTTAATGAGAGAGTACCTGCACTTCTCAGAGCTGTCACACGGTTAATGAGAGAGTACCGGCACTTCTCAGCGCTGTCACAGGTTTAATGAGAGAGTACCTGCACTTCTCAGCGCTGTCACACGGTTAATGAGAAAGTACCGGCACTTCTCAGTGCTGTCACACGTTTAATGAGAGAGTACCTGCACTTCTCAGTGCTGTCACACGTTTAATGGGAGAATACCAGCACTTCTCAGCGCTGTTACACGTTTAATGAGAGAGTACCGGCACTTCTCAGTGCTGTCACAGGTTTAATGAGAGAGTACCTGCACTTCTCAGCGCTGTCACCCGATTAACGAGAGAGTACCGGCCCTTCTCAGCGCTGTCACAGGTTTAATGAGAGAGTACCTGCACTTCTCAGCGCTGTCACACGTTTAATGGGAGAGTACATGCACTTCTCAGCACTGTCACACGTTTAATGAGAGAGTACCTGCAGTTCTCAGTGCTGTCAAACGCTTAATGAGAGAGTACCGGCACTTATCAGCACTGTCACATGTTTAATGAGAGAGTACCGGCACTTCTCAGCGCTGTAACACGTTTATTGAGAGAGTACCTGCTCTTCTCAGCACTGTCACACGTTTAATGAGAGAGTACCAGCACTTCTCAGTTCTGTCACACATTTAATGGGAGAGTACCTGCACTTCTCAGCGCTGTCACACGTTTAATGCGAGAGTAACGGCACTTCTCAGCACTGTCATATGTTTAATGAGAGAGTACCTGCACTTCTCAGCGCTGTCACACGTTTAATGGGAGAGTGCCGGCACTTCTCAGTGCTGTCACACGTATAATGAGAAAGTACCTGCACTTCTCAGCGCTGTCACACATTTAATGAGAGAGTACTGGGACTTCTCAGAGCTGTCACAGGTTTAATGAGAGAGTACCTGCACTTCTCAGCGCTGTCACACGGTTAATGAGAGAGTACCGGCACTTCTCAGCGCGGTCACAGGTTTAATGAGAGAGTACCTGCACTTCTCAGCGCTGTCACACGGTTAATGAGAGAGTACCAGCACTTCTCAGGGCTGTCACACGTTTATTGAGAGAGTACCGGCACTTCTCAACGCTGTCACATGTTTATTGAGAGAGTACCTGCACTTCTCAGCACTGTCACATGTTTAATGGGAGAGTACCTGCACTTCTCAGCGCTGTCACACGTTTAATGAGAGAGTACCTGCACTTCTCAGCGCTGTCAAACGCTTAATGAGAGAGTACCGGCACTTATCAGCACTGTCACATGTTTAATGAGAGAGTACCGGCACTTCTCAGCGCTGTCACACGTTTATTGAGAGAGTACCTGCTCTTCTCAGCACTGTCACACGTTTAATGAGAGAGTACCAGCACTTCTCAGTTCTGTCACACGTTTAATGGGAGAGTACCTGCACTTCTCAGCGCTGTCACACGTTTAATGAGAGAGTACCGGCACTTCTCAGCACTGTCATATGTTTAATGAGAGAGTACCTGCACTTCTCAGCGCTGTCACACGTTTAATGGGAGAGTGCCGGCACTTCTCAGTGCTGTCACACGTATAATGAGAAAGTACCTGCACTTCTCAGCGCTGTCACACATTTAATGAGAGAGTACTGGGACTTCTCAGCACTGTTACACGTTTAATGAGAGAGTACCTGCACTTCTCAGCGTTGTCACACGTTTAATGAGAGAGTACCGGCACTTCTAAGTGCTGGCACACGTTTAATGAGAGAGTACCTGCCCTTCTCAGCGCTGTCACACATTTAATGGGAGAGTACCTGCTCTTCTCAGTGCGGTCACACGTTTAATGGGAGAGTACCTGCAGTTCTCAGTGCTGTCAAACGCTTAATGAGAGAGTACCGGCACTTATCAGCACTGTCACATGTTTAATGAGAGAGTACCGGCACTTCTCAGCGCTGTCACACGTTTATTGAGAGAGTACCTGCTCTTCTCAGCACTGTCACACGTTTAATGAGAGAGTACCAGCACTTCTCAGTTCTGTCACACATTTAATGGGAGAGTACCTGCACTTCTCAGCGCTGTCACACGTTTAATGAGAGAGTAACTGGCACTTCTCAGCACTGTCATATGTTTAATGAGAGAGTACCTGCACTTCTCAGCGCTGTCACACGTTTAATGGGAGAGTGCCGGCACTTCTCAGTGCTGTCACACGTATAATGAGAAAGTACCTGCACTTCTCAGCGCTGTCACACATTTAATGAGAGAGTACTGGGACTTCTCAGCACTGTTACACGTTTAATGAGAGAGTACCTGCACTTCTCAGCGTTGTCACACGTTTAATGAGAGAGTAACGGCACTTCTCAGTGCTGGCACACGTTAATGAGAGAGTAGCTGCCCTTCTCAGCGCTGTCACACATTTAATGGGAGAGTACCTGCTCTTCTCAGTGCGGTCACACGTTTCATGGGAGAGTACCGGTACTTCTCAGCGCTGTCACACATTAAATGAGAGAGTACCTGCACTTCTCAGCGCTTTCACACGGTTAATGAGAGAGTACAGGCACTTCTCAGCGCTGTCACACGGTTAATGAGAGAGTACCGGCACTTCTCAGCGCTGTCACGCGGTTAATGAGAGAGTATCTGCACTTCTCAGCGCTGTCACACGTTTAATGAGAGAGTGCCTGCACTTCTCAGCGCTGTCACACGTTTAATGAGAGAGTACCGGCACTTCTCAGCGCTGTCACACGGTTAATGAGAGAGTACCGGCACTTCTCAGCGCTGTCACGCGGTTAATGAGAGAGTACCTGCCCTTCTCAGCACTGTCACTGGTTTAATGAGAGAGTACCTGCACTTCTCAGCGCTGTAACACGCTTACTGAGAGAGTACTAGCACTTCTCAGCGCTGTCACACGTTTAATGAGAGAGTACCTGCACTTCTCAGCTCTGTCACAGTTTTAATGAGAGAGTACCTGCACTTCTCAGCGCTGTCACTCGGGTAATGAGAGAGTACCAGCACTTCTCAGCGCTGTCACAGGTTTAATGAGAGAGTACCTGCACTTCTCAGTGCTGTCACACGGTTAATGAGAGAGTACCAGCACTTCTCAGGGCTGTCGCATGTTTAATGAGAGAGTACCGGCACTTCTCAGCGCTGTCAAACGTTTAATGAGAGTACCTGCACTACTCAGCGCTGTCACACGTTTAATGAGAGAGTACCTGCACTTTTCAGTGCTGTCACACGTTTAATGAGAGAGTGCCTGCACTTCTCAGCGCTGTCACACATTTAATGAGAGAGTGCCCGCACTTCTCAGCGCTGTCACACATTTAATGAGAGAGTACCGGCACTTCTCAGCGCTGTGAAACGTTTAATGGGAGAGTACCTGCACTTCTCAGAGCTGTCACACGTTTAATGAGAGAGTACCGGCACTTCTCAGCACTGTCATACGTTTAATGAGAGAGTACCTGCACTTCTCAGCGCTGTCACATGTTTAATGGGAGAGTACCAGCACTTCTCAGCACTGTCACACGTTTAATGAGAGAGTACCTGCACTTCTCAGCGCTGTCACACGTTTAATGAGAGAGTACCTGCACTTCTCAGCGCTGTCACACGTTTCATGGGAGAATACCTGCACTTCTCAGCGCTCTCACGCGTTTAATGAGAGAGTACCTGCACTTCTCAGAGCTGTCACAGGTTTAATGAGAGAGTACCTGCACTTCTCAGCGCTGTCACACGGTTAATGAGAGAGTACCGGCACTTCTCAGCGCGGCCACAGGTTTAATGAGAGAGTACCTGCACTTCTCAGCGCTGTCACACGGTTAATGAGAGAGTACCAGCACTTCTCAGGGCTGTCACACGTTTATTGAGAGAGTACCTGCACTTCTCAACGCTGTCACATGTTTATTGAGAGAGTACCTGCACTTCTCAGCACTGTCACATGTTTAATGGGAGAGTACCTGCACTTCTCAGCGCTGTCACACGTTTAATGAGAGAGTACCTGCACTTCTCAGCGCTGTCACACGCTTAATGAGAGAGTACCAGCACTTCTCAGCACTGTCACATGTTTAATGAGAGAGTATGGGCACTTCTCAGCGCTGTCACACGTCTATTGAGAGAGTACCTGCTCTTCTCAGCACTGTCACACGTTTAATGAGAGAGTACCGGCACTTCTCAGTTCTGTCACACGTTTAATGGGAGAGTACCTGCACTTCTCAGCGCTGTCACACGTTTAATGAGAGAGTACCGGCACTTCTCAGCACTGTCATACGTTTAATGAGAGAGTACCTGCACTTCTCAGCGCTGTCACACGTTTAATGGAAGAGAACCTGCACTTCTCAGTGCTGTCACACGTTTAATGAGAAAGTACCTGCACATCTCAGCGCTGTCACGCGGTTAATGAGAGAGTACCTGCACTTCTCAGTACTGTCACTGGTTTAACGAGAGAGTACCTGCACTTCTCAGCATGGTCACACGTTTAATGGGAGAGTACCTGCACTTCTCAGCGCTCTCACATGTTTCATGGGAGAGTACCGGTACTTCTCAGCGCTGTCACACGTTTAATGAGAGAGTACCTGCACTTCTCAGTGCTGTCACGCGTTTAATGGGTACCTGCACTTCTCAGCACTGTCACACATTTAATGAGAGAGTACCTGCACTTCTCAGTGCTTTCACACGGTTAATGAGAGAGTACCACACTTAACAGCGCTGTCACACGGTTAATGAGAGAGTACCAGCACTTCTCAGCACTGTCACGCGGTTAATGAGAGAGTACCTGCACTTCTCAGCACTGTCACTGGTTTAATGAGAGAGTACCTGCACTTCTCAGCGTTGTCACATGCTTAATGAGAGAGTCCCAGCACTTCTCAGCGCTGTCACACGTTTAATGAGAGAGTACTGGCCCTCCTTGCGCTGTCAAACGTTTAATGAGAGAGTATCTGCACTTCTCAGCACTGTCACACGTTTAATGAGAGAGTACCTGCACTTCTCAGCGCTGTCACACGTTTAATGAGAGAGTACCTGCACTTCTCAGCGCTGTCACACGTTTAATGAGAGAGTACCTGCACTTCTCAGCGCTGTAACACGCTTAATGAGAGAGTACCAGCACTTCTCAGCGCTGTCACGCGTTTAATGAGAGAGTACCGGCACTTCTCAGCGCTGTCAAACGTTTAATGAGAGAGTACCTGCACTTCTCAGCGCTGTCACCACGTTTAATGAGAGAGTACCTGCACTTCTCAGCGCTGTCACACGTTTAATGAGAGAGTGCCTGCACTTCTCAGCGCTGTCACACGTTTAATGAGAGAATACCGGCACTTCTCAGCGCTGTCACACGTTTAATGAGAGAGTACCTGCAATTCTCAGCGCTGTCACAGGTTTAATGAGAGAGTACCTGCACTTCTCAGAGCTGTCACACGGTTAATGAGAGAGTACCGGCACTTCTCAGCGCTGTCACAGGTTTAATGAGAGAGTACCTGCACTTCTCAGCGCTGTCACACGGTTAATGAGAAAGTACCGGCACTTCTCAGTGCTGTCACACGTTTAATGAGAGAGTACCTGCACTTCTCAGTGCTGTCACACGTTTAATGGGAGAATACCAGCACTTCTCAGCGCTGTTACACGTTTAATGAGAGAGTACCGGCACTTCTCAGTGCTGTCACAGGTTTAATGAGAGAGTACCTGCACTTCTCAGCGCTGTCACCCGATTAACGAGAGAGTACCGGCCCTTCTCAGCGCTGTCACAGGTTTAATGAGAGAGTACCTGCACTTCTCAGCGCTGTCACACGTTTAATGGGAGAGTACATGCACTTCTCAGCACTGTCACACGTTTAATGAGAGAGTACCTGCAGTTCTCAGTGCTGTCAAACGCTTAATGAGAGAGTACCGGCACTTATCAGCACTGTCACATGTTTAATGAGAGAGTACCGGCACTTCTCAGCGCTGTAACACGTTTATTGAGAGAGTACCTGCTCTTCTCAGCACTGTCACACGTTTAATGAGAGAGTACCAGCACTTCTCAGTTCTGTCACACATTTAATGGGAGAGTACCTGCACTTCTCAGCGCTGTCACACGTTTAATGCGAGAGTACCGGCACTTCTCAGCACTGTCATATGTTTAATGAGAGAGTACCTGCACTTCTCAGCGCTGTCACACGTTTAATGGGAGAGTGCCGGCACTTCTCAGTGCTGTCACACGTATAATGAGAAAGTACCTGCACTTCTCAGCGCTGTCACACATTTAATGAGAGAGTACCTGGGACTTCTCAGAGCTGTCACAGGTTTAATGAGAGAGTACCTGCACTTCTCAGCGCTGTCACACGGTTAATGAGAGAGTACCGGCACTTCTCAGCGCGGTCACAGGTTTAATGAGAGAGTACCTGCACTTCTCAGCGCTGTCACACGGTTAATGAGAGAGTACCAGCACTTCTCAGGGCTGTCACACGTTTATTGAGAGAGTACCGGCACTTCTCAACGCTGTCACATGTTTATTGAGAGAGTACCTGCACTTCTCAGCACTGTCACATGTTTAATGGGAGAGTACCTGCACTTCTCAGCGCTGTCACACGTTTAATGAGAGAGTACCTGCACTTCTCAGCGCTGTCAACACGCTTAATGAGAGAGTACCGGCACTTATCAGCACTGTCACATGTTTAATGAGAGAGTACCGGCACTTCTCAGCGCTGTCACACGTTTATTGAGAGAGTACCTGCTCTTCTCAGCACTGTCACACGTTTAATGAGAGAGTACCAGCACTTCTCAGTTCTGTCACACATTTAATGGGAGAGTACCTGCACTTCTCAGCGCTGTCACACGTTTAATGAGAGAGTAACGTGCACTTCTCAGCACTGTCATATGTTTAATGAGAGAGTACCTACACTTCTCAGCGCTGTCACACGTTTAATGGGAGAGTGCCGGCACTTCTCAGTGCTGTCACACGTATAATGAGAAAGTACCTGCACTTCTCAGCGCTGTCACACATTTAATGAGAGAGTACTGGGACTTCTCAGCACTGTTACACGTTTAATGAGAGAGTACCTGCACTTCTCAGCGTTGTCACACGTTTAATGAGAGAGTAACGGCACTTCTAAGTGCTGGCACACGTTAATGAGAGAGTACCTGCCCTTCTCAGCGCTGTCACACATTTAATGGGAGAGTACCTGCTCTTCTCAGTGCGGTCACACGTTTAATGGGAGAGTACCTGCAGTTCTCAGTGCTGTCAAACGCTTAATGAGAGAGTACCGGCACTTATCAGCACTGTCACATGTTTAATGAGAGAGTACCGGCACTTCTCAGCGCTGTCACACGTTTATTGAGAGAGTACCTGCTCTTCTCAGCACTGTCACACGTTTAATGAGAGAGTACCAGCACTTCTCAGTTCTGTCACACATTTAATGGGAGAGTACCTGCACTTCTCAGCGCTGTCACACGTTTAATGAGAGAGTAACGGCACTTCTCAGCACTGTCATATGTTTAATGAGAGAGTACCTGCACTTCTCAGCGCTGTCACACGTTTAATGGGAGAGTGCCGGCACTTCTCAGTGCTGTCACACGTATAATGAGAAAGTACCTGCACTTCTCAGCGCTGTCACACATTTAATGAGAGAGTACTGGGACTTCTCAGCACTGTTACACGTTTAATGAGAGAGTACCTGCACTTCTCAGCGTTGTCACACGTTTAATGAGAGAGTAACGGCACTTCTCAGTGCTGGCACAAGTTAATGAGAGAGTAGCTGCCCTTCTCAGCGCTGTCACACATTTAATGGGAGAGTACCTGCTCTTCTCAGTGCGGTCACACGTTTCATGGGAGAGTACCGGTACTTCTCAGCGCTGTCACACATTAAATGAGAGAGTACCTGCACTTCTCAGCGCTTTCACACGGTTAATGAGAAGTACAGGCACTTCTCAGCGCTGTCACACGGTTAATGAGAGAGTACCGGCACTTCTCAGCGCTGTCACGCGGTTAATGAGAGAGTATCTGCACTTCTCAGCGCTGTCACACGTTTAATGAGAGAGTGCCTGCACTTCTCAGCGCTGTCACACGTTTAATGAGAGAGTACCGGCACTTCTCAGCGCTGTCACACGGTTAATGAGAGAGTACCGGCACTTCTCAGCGCTGTCACGCGGTTAATGAGAGAGTACCTGCCCTTCTCAGCACTGTCACTGGTTTAATGAGAGAGTACCTGCACTTCTCAGCGCTGTAACACGCTTACTGAGAGAGTACTAGCACTTCTCAGCGCTGTCACACGTTTAATGAGAGAGTACCTGCACTTCTCAGCTCTGTCACAGTTTTAATGAGAGAGTACCTACACTTCTCAGCGCTGTCACTCGGGTAATGAGAGAGTACCAGCACTTCTCAGCGCTGTCACAGGTTTAATGAGAGAGTACCTGCACTTCTCAGCGCTGTCACACGGTTAATGAGAGAGTACCAGCACTTCTCAGGGCTGTCGCATGTTTAATGAGAGAGTACCGGCACTTCTCAGCGCTGTCAAACGTTTAATGAGAGTACCTGCACTACTCAGCGCTGTCACACGTTTAATGAGAGAGTACCTGCACTTTTCAGTGCTGTCACACGTTTAATGAGAGAGTGCCTGCACTTCTCAGCGCTGTCACACATTTAATGAGAGAGTACCGGCACTGCTCAGCACTGTCAAACGTTTAATGGAAGAGTACCTGCACTTCTCAGCGCGGTCACACGTTTAATGAGAGAGTACCGGCACTTCTCAGCGCTGTCACTGGTTTGATGAGAGAGTACCTGCACTTCTCAGCGCTGTAACACGCTTAATGAGAGAGTACCAGTGTAGGAGAGTAGGATCTGCTTCACATGGGTGTTGGAAACGGGGTAGCGTGGTGCAGAGCGGGCAGGCCAAACTCCGGAGGAAATGTGTAAAGCATCCGCGCAGCACACACAGGCGACACACCAGGCACACTACAAACGGAGACCACACCAGTTTAGTTGAAAAACAGCATATGTATTATGCAGAACTCAGCACCAATAATCACAGGGATGTACATGGCGCCAACTGGCACCAGGTAGATATGAACAGTGGGGACTATGTACAGGGCAGCGCCAATCGGGCCGCTGCCAAATCCATCGCTCGTACAAAGGGGAATGAAAGTCCACTAGTAATACTGGGTGCGAGAATAAAGCACCTTTGCAGTAGCCTGAAAACATGAGGCATGGAAACACATTAGGATCTCATTTCAGCAATGAATCAGGTGAGGCAACAGGCCTCGCAAGGATAACCACAGCATGCCCCAATCGGAGGCACACCACTCTGGAATTGGCCCTAGAACATAAACAGGCAGGAATCAGGAGCATAACACAATAGGCCTTACACGCCTGGCATGCCCCTCGCTGCAGATTAGCCTGCGCGCCACTCTACACAGGGGAGCCCCACTCCCGGGCCCCTGGTAGGACAATGCCTCTCAACGTTGCAGCTGCCCACTGTTATCCGGGGCAGCTGTAAAGTCAGTGCAACACAGGGGGGGAAGGCGGGCACCGACAATGTGCCCCGACACCACCCCCCGACCAAGTCAAGGGCAGGGTAAATATGCCCAATCGTTGCAGCGACTCGCTACTGCGGTGCCGCTGGGTGTCCACAAGGGTCACTGGCACTTCCGGTGCCTCTGGGGCCCCCTAAACATAAAGCGCCTCCTACGTCGCAGCTGCCCACTGTCAGACGGGGCAGCTGTACGTATCCGCCCGACACCGGGGGCGGGCACCGGCAATGTGCCCCGTTGCCCCCTCCCTGCTGCTACTGGTTCCTTCAAGGCAGCTGCCCACTGGCAGGCGGGGCAGCTGTGCAGGACGTCCACACGGGCCCTTCTGGGGCCCCTCCTGGCACCTGCAATTCTCTTCGAGCCCCCTCCGGGGCTCCCAAACCAAAGGTGGCGGCACGTTGCAGCTGCCCACTGTCCAGCGGGGCAGCTGTGCGAACCAAGACCGGCGCAGCTCTGACCCCGGGGGCCCTTCTCCTCGAGGGCCTGGGACCACTGGGGGAAAGGCACCGACACCGTGCCTCGACCAACCCCCAACCCTCTCAAGGCCCCACTCACCGGCTCTCCTGCAGGCGTCGTGCTGCTTCAGGCGGCACTCCACTCTTCACCCGGGGCCCTTCCTGGGAACCGGGACTTTGTCCTGGAGCCGGCGAGGCTCCACACGACTCCGGCGGCGCCCGCGAGGCTCCCGACGGCCTCCCTCGGTAGGCGGCTGATGCTCCACTCAGCCGCTGGCCTCTCTTCACCCGCGGGGCTCTCCTCAGCTCAGGGAGCCCCGCCGTCAGCAGCGCCTCTCTTCCTCACCCGGGCCCCAGCTACCACACACGCGGGGCTCTCCTCTCCTCACGAGAGCCCCGCCAACACCGGCGCTTCTCCCGTCTTCACCCGGGCCCCCTCCTGGGAACCGGGACTGGGATCTAGAGCCCGCGAGGCTCCGGACCTCCCTCTCTTCCGGAGCGAAGTCTCCGGCGGCGTTGGCCAGCGCGGGGTGGGCTCCCGCCTGGATTCTTCTTCCGGCGCCTCTCCTCACGCGGGGCTCTCCTCAGCTCAGGGGAGCCCCCACCTACTTCCGGCAGACCTCGGCCGAGGTCTGTCTTCTTCCGGGTCGCCGCAGGCAGAGCGGCGGCCCTTTTCAGATCCCGTAGTGCGGGGTGGGCTCCCGTTCGAGTTTTCACCAGGCAGGAAGGCGCGGGGTAGGCTCCCGCGGCACTTCCAAATAAGCCGCTCTCCTTCACGGCCACACGCGCTCCTTCACTCTAGCGCGCGACAGCGCTCCCGAGGTCGCGGCGGTGAACCTGGGCAACTCCTCTTTTCCTCACAGAGGGGTAGGCTCCCTCCTAGCATAAGCGCACCCGCGGGGTGGGCACCCGCCACTTGAAAGAATCGGCTCTCCCCAGCAGCACACGAGCAGCGCTCCACTTCTTAGCGCTACACAGTCCCCCACAGCGCTTTGCAGACGGTGTCTTCAGGGGGTTACAGCGCTTTCCAGGCTCCAGGGCACAGCGCTAGGGTGCAGGCCTCAGCCCTCCTCTTCCTGCAGGCAGGCACAGGCAGTGCTCCCACCTCCAGGGTCCTCCCTTCCGGCACCGCAGGTATAGCGCTCCCCGGGCGCTAGATTCAGGGCAGTAGTAGAGCAGTCAACAATACTAGGTCAGATCAACGGGCAGTGGGTACTCATCGGAACAGGACCGCAGCTCCTGGAAGCAGTCATCCCCCATAACGTGGTACTCCTCCTGTCATGGCAGTCTACACTCCAGTAAGGGGCTCTCACTGGCCCTGGGGACGGTGGAGGGGTGCAGATGGGCACAGGGGCCAGCACACAGGCCCAATGTGGCGGTCTCCCCTGGCAGAAGGTCCCTTCCCCTTCAGTCCAGGCTCTGCACTGCCTCAGTCTCCTCACATGGCAGCCTAGAAGGTTCTCTCCGGAACCGGTTCTAACTGGTTCAGGGGAGGAGTAGAGCACCCTCGGTGCGACGCTTCCCTCCAAAAGCAGGGGGCGCTGGGGGACAAACCACTAGGCTGCCAACCCACCTCAGTCAGGCGTCACATGGGCAGGCAGGCATGGCGTCCATTTTAACAGTGACATTTTTCCACAGTGCTTTTCTAAAATGGCGGCGCTAACAGTGTGTACCATTTTATCCAGCACTTGGCATCTTCTATTCGGACATACCATGCTTTACCCTTCATAAAAGCGAAAAATTTCTGGGAAAAGGGCCAAGTCCAACACAACCCCCTCCCAGCCACAAGCCAGGGTAGACCGATCAATGCCTTGATGGGCTTCCCTGCTTAGGGCGAGAGAACTTGGACGCGGGCCCACAACTGCAGGAACACCCGCAGGTTTTTCTCCACTCTGGAACCCGATGGTTCCCTCTCTCAACTCCTCCTGACCCAACTAGGCCACCCCACTGGTGCTCCCTAGTTGGCTGCAGCCAGGACCGGGCCCTAGGCCATCCAGATGTCTCTGGCCCTGGCTGTCTCACAGAGTGGGGGCAGTAGCCCCAGGCCCGTAGTACCCTTTGACCACTCTCCCTCTCCTCCGTGCAGTTCCAAACTGCCAATGGTCTTCCCACCTAGGGACCACACTCTCACACTGTCCAACAGGTAGGGGCGAGGCTCTCCTCCCCTCCCTCTCCTTCTGGGGTTCCGCCCTCTCCTCCTCTGCGGGGCACCCTCAGAACACCACTCTCTCCCAGGGCCGTGACCCTGCATCCGATCCACCAACCCAGGGTCTAAACCCTTAGGTTGCCCCGGTGCCAGAGGCAAGTCCTCCCTCCCTCTGCACCCCTCCCAGAGTTCCGCACCCTCCCACCTGGAGAAGCACCCCTGGGAGTCAATTCCGGAGGGACACTGGTTACAGACGTCCCTCCTGCCAGGTCAGGCAATACCTGTCCCTGGCCTCCCAACCCAGGATCTAAGCCCTGTGGCTGAGGCGGTGCCAGAGGCGAGTCCTTCCTCCCCCTGCACCCCCTTCCAGAGTTCCGCACCCTCCCACCTGGAGAAGTACCCCTGGAAGTCAATTCCGGAGGGACACTGGTTACAGACGTCCCTCCCGCCAGGTCAGGCAGCCCCTGAACCTGGCACCCCAGCCCAGGATCTACACCCTGTGGCTGAGCCGGTGCCAGAGGCGAGTCCTTCCTCCCTCGGCACCCCCTTCCAGAGTTCCGCACCCTCCCACCTGGAGAAGTACCCCTGGAAGTGAAACCGGTAGGGACCTTGTTTACAAGTGCCCCTCCCTCCAGGTCAGGCAGCCCCTGAACCTGGCACCCCAGCCCAGGATCTAAACCCTGTGGCTGGGCAGACCCCAGAACCCCTGGAGCTCTGAATACAGACGCCCCGGGTTCTCCTGACACTAGGGGATCCCCTTCCATGGACGGCCCATCGGGACAGCCTAGGCTCCCAACCTGGGGTTCCCTTATGGAACTCTCCAGGCCCTGAGACTGCGGTTGGGGCACCTCGGGACACCTCCCCGTCTCACTCCTTCCTATAGATAGGATGTGAGGCCCTACAACCCTGTCACCTTCCTGGGACCTAGCTGGGCTATTCTCCACCTCTCCCACCTCGCTGGGTTGGGAGATCCCTGCACCACTCCCTTCAGGATCACTCCCCACTGCCCTCTCAGACTCTCTGGCACTCACCCAAAGGTCTGCCTCCCGTGCAAGCTCCCTGGGGTCGGAGAGCCCACACTGCAACAGGTGGTGGCGCAACCTGGGAATACAACTCTTGAGCACATGCTCCCTGATAATCAGGCGGAACAGCTCTTCCCCATCTGTCACCGCGCCACCCACCATCCACTCCTCCAGTGCAGTCCAAAACACGTCCACATACTCCCCCAAGACTGATGGGACAGTTTTCCCCTGCCCTTGAACTCCAACCTGTCCCCCTCCTCCTGGGGATCAGGCACCATCTCCCGGGCTCTGGGAGTGGGACTTCCTGCACTGGCTTCACTCTCGCTGCCACCACTGGATCCCACCCTCACTGGTGAATCCAGACCACAGACACCACTCTCAGGGGACAACCTACCCACCTGAGCTAGTCTCTCCCTGGCGAAGGCCCTCTCCGCCTCCGCCATCCTCTCCTGCGCTAGGACCCTCTCGGTCTCTAGCCTTTTTCCTCAACCCTCAGCTGCGCTAGCTCCACTCTGAGCCTTTCCAGCGCCAGCTGATACTCCCTTTCTTCCCTCCTATCTACCCACTCTTCTGGGGACAGGGAAAGGGGTGGGGCAGTGCCCCTGGGGCTGCACCCAGCACGGGACTCCTCTCTATGGTGTCCTCCCTCGCTACCGGTGTCTCTGCCCTCACATCCTCTTCCTCCTCAAAGTCACCACCCTCCAGGGTTATGGACTGGGACCTCTCACTCTCAGAGTCCTCCTCACGGTCTCTACCAAATCCATCCCTTAAATATGCAGAGGGGTAATCGGAAAGGTCCCCGTGGGGCTCTAAGGGTTCCCCCTCTTCAGGGCCTCATAGAGGAACAACTTCCTGCGGGTGTTGCCTACTGTGGGTATCCCTCTCTCCCTGCAGAAGTCCATCACCTCCTGCTCAGTGTACTCCCCCAGGCAATCCTCGTCATAGGTTAACCCCATCCTGGTGAGATACACCCGGGATACACCACCCACAGTGCAACAGGGAGACACAATCCCCAAAACAACACTTTTAGGAGGCAAGTACAATCAGGTAAACAGTCCCCACATCTGTGATTACTCTCAGGTGCACCCTTTGTAGAGCAACCAGTTGCCGCTGTGGTACTGCGCAAACACAAGTCCTATCCCACCGCTGAGCACCAATGTTGGAAACGGGGTAGCGTGGTGCAGAGCGGGCAGGCCAAACTCCGGAGGAAATGTGTAAAGCATCCGCGCAGCACACACAGGCGACACACCAGGCACACTACAAACGGAGACCACACCAGTTTAGTTGAAAAACAGCATATGTATTATGCAGAACTCAGCACCAATAATCACAGGGATGTACATGGCGCCAACTGGCACCAGGTAGATATGAACAGTGGGGACTATGTACAGGGCAGCGCCAATCGGGCCGCTGCCAAATCCATCGCTCGTACAAAGGGGAATGAAAGTCCACTAGTAATACTGGGTGCGAGAATAAAGCACCTTTGCAGTAGCCTGAAAACATGAGGCATGGAAACACATTAGGATCTCATTTCAGCAATGAATCAGGTGAGGCAACAGGCCTCGCAAGGATAACCACAGCATGCCCCAATCGGAGGCACACCACTCTGGAATTGGCCCTAGAACATAAACAGGCAGGAATCAGGAGCATAACACAATAGGCCTTACACGCCTGGCATGCCCCTCGCTGCAGATTAGCCTGCGCGCCACTCTACACAGGGGAGCCCCACTCCCGGGCCCCTGGTAGGACAATGCCTCTCAACGTTGCAGCTGCCCACTGTTATCCGGGGCAGCTGTAAAGTCAGTGCAACACAGGGGGGAAGGCGGGCACCGACAATGTGCCCCGACACCACCCCCCGACCAGGTCAAGGGCAGGGTAAATATGCCCAATCGTTGCAGCGACTCGCTACTGCGGTGCCGCTGGGTGTCCACAAGGGTCACTGGCACTTCCGGTGCCTCTGGGGCCCCCTAAACATAAAGCGCCTCCTACGTCGCAGCTGCCCACTGTCAGACGGGGCAGCTGTACGTATCCGCCCGACACCGGGGGCGGGCACCGGCAATGTGCCCCGTTGCCCCCTCCCTGCTGCTACTGGTTCCTTCAAGGCAGCTGCCCACTGGCAGGCGGGGCAGCTGTGCAGGACGTCCACACGGGCCCTTCTGGGGCCCCTCCTGGCACCTGCAATTCTCTTCGAGCCCCCCTCCGGGGCTCCCAAACCAAAGGTGGCGGCACGTTGCAGCTGCCCACTGTCCAGCGGGGCAGCTGTGCGAACCAAGACCGGCGCAGCTCTGACCCCGGGGGCCCTTCTCCTCGAGGGCCTGGGACCACTGGGGGAAAGGCACCGACACCGTGCCTCGACCAACCCCCCAACCCTCTCAAGGCCCCACTCACCGGCTCTCCTGCAGGCGTCGTGCTGCTTCAGGCGGCACTCCACTCTTCACCCGGGGCCCTTCCTGGGAACCGGGACTTTGTCCTGGAGCCGGCGAGGCTCCACACGACTCCGGCGGCGCCCGCGAGGCTCCCGACGGCCTCCCTCGGTAGGCGGCTGATGCTCCACTCAGCCGCTGGCCTCTCTTCACACGCGGGGCTCTCCTCAGCTCAGGGAGCCCCGCCGTCAGCAGCGCCTCTCTTCCTCACCCGGGCCCCAGCTACCACACACGCGGGGCTCTCCTCTCCTCACGAGAGCCCCGCCAACACCGGCGCTTCTCCCGTCTTCACCCGGGCCCCCTCCTGGGAACCGGGACTGGGATCTAGAGCCCGCGAGGCTCCGGACCTCCCTCTCTTCCGGAGCGAAGTCTCCGGCGGCGTTGGCCAGCGCGGGGTGGGCTCCCGCCTGGATTCTTCTTCCGGCGCCTCTCCTCACGCGGGGCTCTCCTCAGCTCAGGGGAGCCCCCACCTACTTCCGGCAGACCTCGGCCGAGGTCTGTCTTCTTCCGGGTCGCCGCAGGCAGAGCGGCGGCCCTTTTCAGATCCCGTAGTGCGGGGTGGGCTCCCGTTCGGGTTTTCACCAGGCAGGAAGGCGCGGGGTAGGCTCCCGCGGCACTTCCAAATAAGCCGCTCTCCTTCACGGCCACACGCGCTCCTTCACTCTAGCGCGCGACAGCGCTCCCGAGGTCGCGGCGGTGATCCTGGGCAACTCCTCTTTTCCTCACAGAGGGGTAGGCTCCCTCCTAGCATAAGCGCACCCGCGGGGTGGGCACCCGCCACTTGAAAGAATCGGCTCTCCCCAGCAGCACACGAGCAGCGCTCCACTTCTTAGCGCTACACAGTCCCCCACAGCGCTTTGCAGACGGTGTCTTCAGGGGGGTTACAGCGCTTTCCAGGCTCCAGGGCACAGCGCTAGGGTGCAGGCCTCAGCCCTCCTCTTCCTGCAGGCAGGCACAGGCAGTGCTCCCACCTCCAGGGTCCTCCCTTCCGGCACCGCAGGTATAGCGCTCCCCGGGCGCTAGATTCAGGGCAGTAGTAGAGCAGTCAACAATACTAGGTCAGATCAACGGGCAGTGGGTACTCATCGGAACAGGACCGCAGCTCCTGGAAGCAGTCATCCCCCATAACGTGGTACTCCTCCTGTCATGGCAGTCTACACTCCAGTAAGGGGCTCTCACTGGCCCTGGGGACGGTGGAGGGGTGCAGATGGGCACAGGGGCCAGCACACAGGCCCAATGTGGCGGTCTCCCCTGGCAGAAGGTCCCTTCCCCTTCAGTCCAGGCTCTGCACTGCCTCAGTCTCCTCACATGGCAGCCTAGAAGGTTCTCTCCGGAACCGGTTCTAACTGGTTCAGGGGAGGAGTAGAGCACCCTCGGTGCGACGCTTCCCTCCAAAAGCAGGGGGCGCTGGGGGACAAACCACTAGGCTGCCAACCCACCTCAGTCAGGCGTCACATGGGCAGGCAGGCATGGCGTCCATTTTAACAGTGACATTTTTCCACAGTGCTTTTCTAAAATGGCGGCGCTAACAGTGTGTACCATTTTATCCAGCACTTGGCATCTTCTATTCGGACATACCATGCTTTACCCTTCATAAAAGCGAAACATTTCTGGGAAAAGGGCCAAGTCCAACACAACCCCCTCCCAGCCACAAGCCAGGGTAGACCGATCAATGCCTTGATGGGCTTCCCTGCTTAGAGGCGAGAGAACTTGGACGCGGGCCCACAACTGCAGGAACACCCGCAGGTTCTTCTCCACTCTGGAACCCGATGGTTCCCTCTCTCAACTCCTCCTGACCCAACTAGGCCACCCCACTGGTGCTCCCTAGTTGGCTGCAGCCAGGACCGGGCCCTAGGCCATCCAGATGTCTCTGGCCCTGGCTGTCTCACAGAGTGGGGGCAGTAGCCCCAGGCCCGTAGTACCCTTTGACCACTCTCCCTCTCCTCCGTGCAGTCCCAAACTGCCAATGGTCTTCCCACCTAGGGACCACACTCTCACACTGTCCAACAGGTAGGGGCGAGGCTCTCCTCCCCTCCCTCTCCTTCTGGGGTTCCGCCCTCTCCTCCTCTGCGGGGCACCCTCAGAACACCACTCTCTCCCAGGGCCGTGACCCTGCATCCGATCCACCAACCCAGGGTCTAAACCCTTAGGTTGCCCCGGTGCCAGAGGCGAGTCCTCCCTCCCTCTGCACCCCCTCCCAGAGTTCCGCACCCTCCCACCTGGAGAAGCACCCCTGGGAGTCAATTCCGGAGGGACACTGGTTACAGACGTCCCTCCTGCCAGGTCAGGCAATACCTGTCCCTGGCCTCCCAACCCAGGATCTAAGCCCTGTGGCTGAGGCGGTGCCAGAGGCGAGTCCTTCCTCCCCCTGCACCCCCTTCCAGAGTTCCGCACCCTCCCACCTGGAGAAGTACCCCTGGAAGTCAATTCCGGAGGGACACTGGTTACAGACGTCCCTCTCCCGCCAGGTCAGGCAGCCCCTGAACCTGGCACCCCAGCCCAGGATCTACACCCTGTGGCTGAGCCGGTGCCAGAGGCGAGTCCTTCCTCCCTCGGCACCCCCTTCCAGAGTTCCGCACCCTCCCACCTGGAGAAGTACCCCTGGAAGTGAAACCGGTAGGAACCTTGTTTACAAGTGCCCCTCCCTCCAGGTCAGGCAGCCCCTGAACCTGGCACCCCAGCCCAGGATCTAAACCCTGTGGCTGGGCAGACCCCAGAACCCCTGGAGCTCTGAATACAGACGCCCCGGGTTCTCCTGACACTAGGGGATCCCCTTCCATGGACGGCCCATCGGGACAGCCTAGGCTCCCAACCTGGGGTTCCCTTATGGAACTCTCCAGGCCCTGAGACTGCGGTTGGGGCACCTCGGGACACCTCCCCGTCTCACTCCTTCCTATAGATAGGATGTGAGGCCCTACAACCCTGTCACCTTCCTGGGACCTAGCTGGGCTATTCTCCACCTCTCCCACCTCGCTGGGTTGGGAGATCCCTGCACCACTCCCTTCAGGATCACTCCCCACTGCCCTCTCAGACTCTCTGGCACTCACCCAAAGGTCTGCCTCCCGTGCAAGCTCCCTGGGGTCGGAGAGCCCACACTGCAACAGGTGGTGGCGCAACCTGGGAATACAACTCTTGAGCACATGCTCCCTGATAATCAGGCGGAACAGCTCTTCCCCATCTGTCACCGCGCCACCCACCATCCACTCCTCCAGTGCAGTCCAACACACGTCCACATACTCCCCCAAGACTGATGGGACAGTTTTCCCCTGCCCTTGAACTCCAACCTGTCCCCCTCCTCCTGGGGATCAGGCACCATCTCCCGGGCTCTGGGAGTGGGACTTCCTGCACTGGCTTCACTCTCGCTGCCACCACTGGATCCCACCCTCACTGGTGAATCCAGACCACAGACACCACTCTCAGGGGACAACCTACCCACCTGAGCTAGTCTCTCCCTGGCGAAGGCCCTCTCCGCCTCCGCCATCCTCTCCTGCGCTAGGACCCTCTCGGTCTCTAGCCTTTTTCCTCAACCCTCAGCTGCGCTAGCTCCACTCTGAGCCTTTCCAGCGCCAGCTGATACTCCCTTTCTTCCCTCCTATCTACCCACTCTTCTGGGGACAGGGAAAGGGGTGGGGCAGTGCCCCTGGGGCTGGACCCAGCACAGGACTCCCTCTCTATGGTGTCCTCCCTCGCTACCGGTGTCTCTGCCCTCACATCCTCTTCCTCCTCAAAGTCACCACCCTCCAGGGTTATGGACTGGGACCTCTCACTCTCAGAGTCCTCCTCACGGTCTCTACCAAATCCATCCCTTAAATATGCAGAGGGGTAATCGGAAAGGTCCCCGTGGGGCTCTAAGGGTTCCCCCCTCTTCAGGGCCTCATAGAGGAACAACTTCCTGCGGGTGTTGCCTACTGTGGGTATCCCTCTCTCCCTGCAGAAGTCCATCACCTCCTGCTCAGTGTACTCCCCCAGGCAATCCTCGTCATAGGTTAACCCCATCCTGGTGAGATACACCCGGGATACACCACCCACAGTGCAACAGGGAGACACAATCCCCAAAACAACACTTTTAGGAGGCAAATACAATCAGGTAAACAGTCCCCACATCTGTGATTACTCTCAGGTGCACCCTTTGTAGAGCAACCAGTTGCCGCTGTGGTACTGCGCAAACACAAGTCCTATCCCACCGCTGAGCACCAATGTTGGAAACGGGGTAGCGTGGTGCAGAGCGGGCAGGCCAAACTCCGGAGGAAATGTGTAAAGCATCCGCGCAGCACACACAGGCGACACACCAGGCACACTACAAACGGAGACCACACCAGTTTAGTTGAAAAACAGCATATGTATTATGCAGAACTCAGCACCAATAATCACAGGGATGTACATGGCGCCAACTGGCACCAGGTAGATATGAACAGTGGGGACTATGTACAGGGCAGCGCCAATCGGGCCGCTGCCAAATCCATCGCTCGTACAAAGGGGAATGAAAGTCCACTAGTAATACTGGGTGCGAGAATAAAGCACCTTTGCAGTAGCCTGAAAACATGAGGCATGGAAACACATTAGGATCTCATTTCAGCAATGAATCAGGTGAGGCAACAGGCCTCGCAAGGATAACCACAGCATGCCCCAATCGGAGGCACACCACTCTGGAATTGGCCCTAGAACATAAACAGGCAGGAATCAGGAGCATAACACAATAGGCCTTACACGCCTGGCATGCCCCTCGCTGCAGATTAGCCTGCGCGCCACTCTACACAGGGGAGCCCCACTCCCGGGCCCCTGGTAGGACAATGCCTCTCAACGTTGCAGCTGCCCACTGTTATCCGGGGCAGCTGTAAAGTCAGTGCAACACAGGGGGAAGGCGGGCACCGACAATGTGCCCCGACACCACCCCCGACCAAGTCAAGGGCAGGGTAAATATGCCCAATCGTTGCAGCGACTCGCTACTGCGGTGCCGCTGGGTGTCCACAAGGGTCACTGGCACTTCCGGTGCCTCTGGGGCCCCCTAAACATAAAGCGCCTCCTACGTCGCAGCTGCCCACTGTCAGACGGGGCAGCTGTACGTATCCGCCCGACACCGGGGGCGGGCACCGGCAATGTGCCCCGTTGCCCCCTCCCTGCTGCTACTGGTTCCTTCAAGGCAGCTGCCCACTGGCAGGCGGGGCAGCTGTGCAGGACGTCCACACGGGCCCTTCTGGGGCCCCTCCTGGCACCTGCAATTCTCTTCGAGCCCCCTCCGGGGCTCCCAAACCAAAGGTGGCGGCACGTTGCAGCTGCCCACTGTCCAGCGGGGCAGCTGTGCGAACCAAGACCGGCGCAGCTCTGACCCCGGGGGCCCTTCTCCTCGAGGGCCTGGGACCACTGGGGGAAAGGCACCGACACCGTGCCTCGACCAACCCCCAACCCTCTCAAGGCCCCACTCACCGGCTCTCCTGCAGGCGTCGTGCTGCTTCAGGCGGCACTCCACTCTTCACCCGGGGCCCTTCCTGGGAACCGGGACTTTGTCCTGGAGCCGGCGAGGCTCCACACGACTCCGGCGGCGCCCGCGAGGCTCCCGACGGCCTCCCTCGGTAGGCGGCTGATGCTCCACTCAGCCGCTGGCCTCTCTTCACACGCGGGGCTCTCCTCAGCTCAGGGAGCCCCGCCGTCAGCAGCGCCTCTCTTCCTCACCCGGGCCCCAGCTACCACACACGCGGGGCTCTCCTCTCCTCACGAGAGCCCCGCCAACACCGGCGCTTCTCCCGTCTTCACCCGGGCCCCCTCCTGGGAACCGGGACTGGGATCTAGAGCCCGCGAGGCTCCGGACCTCCCTCTCTTCCGGAGCGAAGTCTCCGGCGGCGCTTGGCCAGCGCGGGGTGGGCTCCCGCCTGGATTCTTCTTCCGGCGCCTCTCCTCACGCGGGGCTCTCCTCAGCTCAGGGGAGCCCCCACCTACTTCCCGGCAGACCTCGGCCGAGGTCTGTCTTCTTCCGGGTCGCCGCAGGCAGAGCGGCGGCCCTTTTCAGATCCCGTAGTGCGGGGTGGGCTCCCGTTCGGGTTTTCACCAGGCAGGAAGGCGCGGGGTAGGCTCCCGCGGCACTTCCAAATAAGCCGCTCTCCTTCACGGCCACACGCGCTCCTTCACTCTAGCGCGCGACAGCGCTCCCGAGGTCGCGGCGGTGATCCTGGGCAACTCCTCTTTTCCTCACAGAGGGGTAGGCTCCCTCCTAGCATAAGCGCACCCGCGGGGTGGGCACCCGCCACTTGAAAGAATCGGCTCTCCCCAGCAGCACACGAGCAGCGCTCCACTTCTTAGCGCTACACAGTCCCCCACAGCGCTTTGCAGACGGTGTCTTCAGGGGGTTACAGCGCTTTCCAGGCTCCAGGGCACAGCGCTAGGGTGCAGGCCTCAGCCCTCCTCTTCCTGCAGGCAGGCACAGGCAGTGCTCCCACCTCCAGGGTCCTCCCTTCCGGCACCGCAGGTATAGCGCTCCCCGGGCGCTAGATTCAGGGCAGTAGTAGAGCAGTCAACAATACTAGGTCAGATCAACGGGCAGTGGGTACTCATCGGAACAGGACCGCAGCTCCTGGAAGCAGTCATCCCCCATAACGTGGTACTCCTCCTGTCATGGCAGTCTACACTCCAGTAAGGGGCTCTCACTGGCCCTGGGGACGGTGGAGGGGTGCAGATGGGCACAGGGGCCAGCACACAGGCCCAATGTGGCGGTCTCCCCTGGCAGAAGGTCCCTTCCCCTTCAGTCCAGGCTCTGCACTGCCTCAGTCTCCTCACATGGCAGCCTAGAAGGTTCTCTCCGGAACCGGTTCTAACTGGTTCAGGGGAGGAGTAGAGCACCCTCGGTGCGACGCTTCCCTCCAAAAGCAGGGGGCGCTGGGGGACAAACCACTAGGCTGCCAACCCACCTCAGTCAGGCGTCACATGGGCAGGCAGGCATGGCGTCCATTTTAACAGTGACATTTTTCCACAGTGCTTTTCTAAAATGGCGGCGCTAACAGTGTGTACCATTTTATCCAGCACTTGGCATCTTCTATTCGGACATACCATGCTTTACCCTTCATAAAAGCGAAAAATTTCTGGGAAAAGGGCCAAGTCCAACAATGGGTACCCCCACTTTTTGCTGATGCTTCACTGTTTTTCGACATTAGTCTGGCTGGGGCCCTGCTAATCAGAACCCCAGCCTAGCTGCTTCTTCTCTAAAATGGTTTCCATGTGCCTTAGGCACATCTCTGATTGGGATCTGGAGTGCCCTTATAAGTCCCTAGTATATGGTATACTATGTACCAAGGGCATAGGTACCTCAGAGGCCTGCCAGGGGCTGCAGCATGTATTATGCCACCCCTGGAAGGCCATCCAAACTGACACCACAGGTCTGCTACTGCAGCCTGGGTAAGGTGGTGCCTGCACCCCTTACTGTGATATAGGTTACCTATATCACGAAATACATACACACATATAAACCTATAAGTCACTCCTAAGGCAGGCCTTATCAATCCTAAAGGCAGAGTGCGTGGTTCCTATGTGAGAGGGTGCCCCTGCATGAGCAGGGCCCCTCTGCAGCGTTCGGAGACCATCTCTGATGCTGTTTGTAGTGCAGCCTGACCATATACTCTTAAGCGCATTATATCCTCGCGGTAAAATGCTAACTTTGGAATGGCTGCACCTAAACATGTCGTGTTTGGTGTCAAACATCTTGGAATACTACCCCCCGCCAATCCTGGCGGCGGGGGTAGCATTCCACCCTTCTAGAAGGGAAAGACATGTTAACTCTGACGAGTCCGGTAACTTCTTTCCAGAGCCCTGGCATCACAAAATGGATGCTGCTGCCACAGACACGAGTCTGGCCTCCTGCTGCTGGACGAAACTCCGGCAGGGGAGGCCTGGACAATAGGTTGTCCAGGCCACCTGGTCACCTGGTGTGACCACCTCCCCAGACAGGATAATGTGTATTGGGGCTGGGCGGGGAGCACTTTCGGGTGCTTTGAAGTCCTGCACTGGGGGCACATTTGGTGTCCCTGTGCATACCCCAGTTCAAACCGGATCAGGGGCTTGCAGCCCCTGCTTTGGCACGAACTGGGCAGAGGGAAAGGGGTGTAGCCACCCCTCTGCCCTGACCCACCCATAGGTGGGGCCACAGAGTAGTCCAACCCCTATTTTTAGAATAAGGTAGGAACCCAGTCCTTAGGACTTTAGATTATACCTGGACGAAACTCTGAAACTGAATCCTGGACCTTCGACGCTCTACTCACGATTAGAGGACTGAAGAATCTCCCTTGGGGTCAAGGAGTGACTCCCCTGCTTGGCAGGCACCAAAGAAGCATCTGTCCGGTTCGCATTTCTGAAGCTCCCGTCGGACGCCGAAGTCATCGTATCACCAGAGGTGGATTCTCAGACTTCCCCGAGGCTACCCTGAGTCCCCAGCAAAGCTGAGGCCCGTGGCTATCGTGGGTGACTTGAGACCGTGACCCCTGGACACCGAGCACATTTGCAAGTGCACCATCTTCTAGGTCTCCCAAGAAGTCGTGCTTTGGGCTCCGAGTAGCCCTAGCCTCCAGCACCACCTGCACCGAAGATCACTGGCCCCCACTCAACGAATGTCCTGTAAGCCAGCTCCACGTGTGGCATCACGAGGCTCCTTCGCGGTCGCTAGCCCGTTGGCTAGTAGCCCTTAACGAAGGCCAATCTTTTCCTTTCTTGGCATCCTGGTTGCTCCAGGCATGCCCTCACTTACCTTCGCTGGGTGACTTCCACAGACCTTGCTGGTCTGCACCATCGACGATCAACATCTTACTCGAGACTTGCCGTTGCCAAGGCTTGTTGGGTCCAACCCGGTCGCCGACACCTCAGCACTCGACAGACATCGAGCACCAGCCCGAATCCTGCTCCTGGTCACCCACAACGCCTCCCGGACCTCGTGGCTGAAGAGTCAAGACGACCGTCAACGCACCTGAAGCACTCAACATCGGTGGGCATCTGTCCATCGCCTTCCTGGTGACTGGCTAGTGACCCAGACTCTGTCCCCTCTGCTTTCAGGTTCACCAGAACTCCGATCCACTCTTGGATCCACCCGGACACTTTTCTCTTGGCCGCCAGCAGCACTTTGCAGCAGATCGCCATTCGAATCGACGACGAAACCCGACCCCGAAAGGCACCTATGCACCCGGCTTCCCTGGGTGAGGTAACACGAGTACTCCGGTGCTCCCGTGGGTAGAGACTCTTCAAAGTCCTAGATCTCAAAGGGTTTCGTCCTAGTCCTCTTTTAAGTGTCCCTTTCCTCTATTTTCCCGATCCCGACTTTCTCCATAGAAGTTAACGGCGTATCGCGGTTGTGTATTTACACTGCACGCGTCTCCCGTGGGTCCCCTGTGTCACTACCTTGGGTGGTTCCTTGTGGTCCAAGCACTTCTAGAGGCTCTAGGCCTAGTGTCTAGTTCAGTCGTGGTTTGAATACCACTTTATTGGTATATGGTTTGGTACGCCCCTAGGGCCCAAACGTGTATTTGTGCTATTACTGTGATTTAAGATCTTATAACCTATGTACTTCGAACTCTAGCCTCATAAAGAGACTAGAGGGGTGTGTTTAGTAATAAATACATATATTTTGAATATATACCTGGTGTGGTGCTCTTTCATTTGGTCACTCAAGAGATTATAGACTGGTAAAACAAGCTGCTTTACATTCCTTCAAGACTTAGCCTGAAGGCTGCTCTCCATAGCTACCACTAGGATAGCTTTCAATAAGGTTGTCTTTAACCTATCTACCATAAGAGTCGATTTGGACTGGTGCAAGGTGCCCACTATAATTAGTGGACAGCATATGCCAGGCCAACTTCTCACAACCAGCACTTCTCAGCGCTGTCACACGTTTAATGAGAGAGTACCGGCACTTGTCAGTGATGTCAAACGTTTAATGAGAGAGTACCTGCACTTCTCAGCGCTGTCACATGTTTAATGAGAGTACCTGCAGTTCTCAGTGCTGTCACACATTTAATGAGAGAGTGCCCGCACTTCTCAGCGCTGTCACACATTTAATGAGAGAGTACCGGCACTTCTCAGCGCTGTGAAACGTTTAATGGGAGAGTACCTGCACTTCTCAGGGCTGTCACACGTTTAATGAGAGAGTACCGGCACTTCTCAGCACTGTCATACGTTTAATGAGAGAGTACCTGCACTTCTCAGCACTGTCACATGTTTAATGGGAGAGTACCAGCACTTCTCAGCACTGTCACACGTTTAATGAGAGTACCTGCACTTCTCAGCGCTGTCACACGTTTCATGGGAGAATACCTGCACTTCTCAGCACTCTCACGCGTTTAATGAGAGAGTACCTGCACTTCTCAGAGCTGTCACAGGTTTAATGAGAGAGTACCTGCACTTCTCAGCGCTGTCACACGGTTAATGAGAGAGTACCGGCACTTCTCAGCGCGGTCACAGGTTTAATGAGAGAGTACCTGCACTTCTCAGCGCTGTCACACGGTTAATGAGAGAGTACCAGCACTTCTCAGGGCTGTCACACGTTTATTGAGAGAGTACCGGCACTTCTCAACGCTGTCACATGTTTATTGAGAGAGTACCTGCACTTCTCAGCACTGTCACATGTTTAATGGGAGAGTACCTGCACTTCTCAGCGCTGTCACACGTTTAATGAGAGAGTACCTGCACTTCTCAGCGCTGTCAAACGCTTAATGAGAGAGTACCGGCACTTATCAGCACTGTCACATGTTTAATGAGAGAGTACCGGCACTTCTCAGCGCTGTCACACGTTTATTGAGAGAGTACCTGCTCTTCTCAGCACTGTCACACATTTAATGAGAGAGTACCAGCACTTCTCAGTTCTGTCACACATTTAATGGGAGAGTACCTGCACTTCTCAGCGCTGTCACACGTTTAATGAGAGAGTAACGGCACTTCTCAGCACTGTCATATGTTTAATGAGAGAGTACCTGCACTTCTCAGCGCTGTCACACGTTTAATGGGAGAGTGCCGGCACTTCTCAGTGCTGTCACACGTATAATGAGAAAGTACCTGCACTTCTCAGCGCTGTCACACATTTAATGAGAGAGTACTGGGACTTCTCAGCACTGTTACACGTTTAATGAGAGAGTACCTGCACTTCTCAGCGTTGTCACACGTTTAATGAGAGAGTAACGGCACTTCTAAGTGCTGGCACACGTTAATGAGAGAGTACCTGCCCTTCTCAGCGCTGTCACACATTTAATGGGAGAGTACCTGCTCTTCTCAGTGCGGTCACACGTTTAATGGGAGAGTATCTGCACTTCTCAGCGCTCTCACACGTTTCATGGGAGAGTACCGGTACTTCTCAGCGCTGTCACACATTAAATGAGAGAGTACCTGCACTTCTCAGCGCTTTCACGCGGTTAATGAGAGAGTACAGGCACTTCTCAGCGCTGTCACACGGTTAATGAGAGAGTACCGGCACTTCTCAGCGCTGTCACACGGTTAATGAGAGAGTATCTGCACTTCTCAGCGCTGTCACACGTTTAATGAGAGAGTGCCTGCACTTCTCAGCGCTGTCACACGTTTAATGAGAGAGTACCGGCACTTCTCAGCGCTGTCACACGGTTAATGAGAGAGTCCCGGCACTTCTCAGCGCTGTCACGCGGTTAATGAGAGAGTACCTGCCCTTCTCAGCACTGTCACTGGTTTAATGAGAGAATACCTGCACTTCTCAGCGCTGTAACACGCTTACTGAGAGAGTACCAGCACTTCTCAGCGCTGTCACACGTTTAATGAGAGAGTACCTGCACTTCTCAGCTCTGTCACAGGTTTAATGAGAGAGTACCTGCACTTCTCAGCGCTGTCACTCGGGTAATGAGAGAGTACCGGCACTTCTCAGCGCTGTCACAGGTTTAATGAGAGAGTACCTGCACTTCTCAGCACTGTCACACGGTTAATGAGAGAGTACCAGCACTTCTCAGGCCTGTCGCATGTTTAATGAGAGAGTACCGGCACTTCTCAGCGCTGTCACACGGTTAATGAGAGAGTACCGGCCCTTCTCAGCGCTGTCACGCGGTTAATGAGAGAGTACCTGCACTTCTCAGCACTGTCACTGGTTTAATGAGAGAGTACCTGCACTTCTCAGCGCTGTCTCGCGGTTAATGAGAGAGTACCTGCACTTCTCAACACTGTCACTGGTTTAATGAGAGAGTACCTGCACTTCTCAGCGCTGTCACACACTTAATGAGAGAGTACCAGCACTTCTCAGCGCTGTCACCCGTTTAATGAGCGAGTACCAGCACTTCTCAGCGCTGTCAAACGTTTAATGAGAGTACCTGCACTTCTCAGCGCTGTCACACGTTTAATGAGAGAGTACCTGCACTTTTCAGTGCTGTCACACATTTAATGAGAGAGTACCGGCACTGCTCAGCACTGTCAAACGTTTAATGGAAGAGTACCTGCACTTCTCAGCACGGTCACACGTTTAATGAGTGAGTACCGGCACTTCTCAGCGTTGTCACTGGTTTGATGAGAGAGTACCTGCACTTCTCAGCGATGTAACACGCTTAATGAGAGAGTACCAGCACTTCTCAGCACTGTCACACGTTTAATGAGAGAGTACCGGCACTTGTCAGTGCTGTCAAACGTTTAATGAGAGAGTACCTGCACTTCTCAGCGCTGTCACATGTTTAATGAGAGTACCTGCAGTTCTCAGCGCTGTCACACATTTAATGAGAGAGTGCCCGCACTTCTCAGCGCTGTCACACATTTAATGAGAGAGTACCGGCACTTCTCAGCGCTGTGAATCGTTTAATGGGAGGGTACCTGCACTTCTCAGGGCTGTCACACGTTTAATGAGAGAGTACCGGCACTTCTCAGCACTGTCATACGTTTAATGAGAGAGTACCTGCACTTCTCAGCGCTGTCACATGTTTAATGGGAGAGTACCAGCACTTCTCAGCACTGTCACACGTTTAATGAGAGAGTACCTGCACTTCTCAGCGCTGTCACACGTTTAATGAGAGAGTACCTGCACTTCTCAGCGCTGTCACCTGTTTCATGGGAGAATACCTGCACTTCTCAGCGCTCTCACGCGTTTAATGAGAGAGTACCTGCACTTCTCAGAGCTGTCACAGGTTTAATGAGAGAGTACCTGCACTTCTCAGCGCTGTCACACGGTTAATGAGAGAGTACCGGCACTTCTCAGCGCGGTCACAGGTTTAATGAGAGAGTACCTGCACTTCTCAGCGCTGTCACACGGTTAATGAGAGAGTACCAGCACTTCTCAGGGCTGTCACACGTTTATTGAGAGAGTACCGGCACTTCTCAATGCTGTCACATGTTTATTGAGAGAGTACCTGCACTTCTCAGCACTGTCACATGTTTAATGGGAGAGTACCTGCACTTCTCAGCGCTGTCACACGTTTAATGAGGGAGTACCTGCACTTCTCAGCGCTGTCACACGCTTAATGAGAGAGTACCGGCACTTCTCAGCACTGTCACATGTTTAATGAGAGAGTATGGGCACTTCTCAGCGCTGTCACACGTCTATTGAGAGAGTACCTGCTCTTCTCAGCACTGTCACACGTTTAATGAGAGAGTACCGGCACTTCTCAGTTCTGTCACACGTTTAATGGGAGAGTACCTGCACTTCTCAGCGCTGTCACACGTTTAATGAGAGAGTACCGGCACTTCTCAGCACTGTCATACGTTTAATGAGAGAGTACCTGCACTTCTCAGCGCTGTCACACGTTTAATGGAAGAGAACCTGCACTTCTCAGTGCTGTCACACGTTTAATGAGAAAGTACCTGCACATCTCAGCGCTGTCACGCGGTTAATGAGAGAGTACCTGCACTTCTCAGTACTGTCACTGGTTTAACGAGAGAGTACCTGCACTTCTCAGCATGGTCACACGTTTAATGGGAGAGTACCTGCACTTCTCAGCGCTCTCACACGTTTCATGGGAGAGTACCGGTACTTCTCAGCGCTGTCACACGTTTAATGAGAGAGTACCTGCACTTCTCAGTGCTGTCACGCGTTTAATGGGTACCTGCACTTCTCAGCACTGTCACACATTTAATGAGAGAGTACCTGCACTTCTCAGTGCTTTCACGCGGTTAATGAGAGAGTACCAGCACTTAACAGCGCTGTCACACGGTTAATGAGAGAGTACCGGCACTTCTCAGCACTGTCACGCGGTTAATGAGAGAGTACCTGCACTTCTCAGCACTGTCACTGGTTTAATGAGAGAGTACCTGCACTTCTCAGCGTTGTCACACGCTTAATGAGAGAGTCCCAGCACTTCTCAGCGCTGTCAAACGTTTAATGAGAGAGTATCTGCACTTCTCAGCGCTGTAACACGTTTAATGAGAGAGTACCTGCACTTCTCAGCGCTGTCACACGTTTAATGAGAGAGTACCTGCACTTCTCAGCGCTGTCACACGTTTAATGAGAGAGTACCTGCACTTCTCAGCGCTGTAACACGCTAAATGAGAGAGTACCAGCACTTCTCAGCGCTGTCACACGTTTAATGAGAGAGTACCGGCACTTCTCAGCGCTGTCAAACGTTTAATGAGAGAGTACCTGCACTTCTCAGCGCTGTCACACGTTTAATGAGAGAGTACCTGCACTTCTCAGCGCTGTCACACGTTTAATGAGAGAGTGCCTGCACTTCTCAGCGCTGTCACATGTTTAATGAGAGAATACCGGCACTTCTCAGCGCTGTCACACGTTTAATGAGAGAGTACCTGCAATTCTCAGCGCTGTCACAGGTTTAATGAGAGAGTACCTGCACTTCTCAGAGCTGTCACACGGTTAATGAGAGAGTACCGGCACTTCTCAGCGCTGTCACAGGTTTAATGAGAGAGTACCTGCACTTCTCAGCGCTGTCACACGGTTAATGAGAAAGTACCGGCACTTCTCAGTGCTGTCACACGTTTAATGAGAGAGTACCTGCACTTCTCAGTGCTGTCACACGTTTAATGGGAGAATACCTGCACTTCTCAGCTCTGTTACACGTTTAATGAGAGAGTACCTGCACTTCTCAGCGCTGTCACACGGTTAACGAGAGAGTACCGGCCCTTCTCAGCGCTGTCACAGGTTTAATGAGAGAGTACCTGCACTTCTCAGCGCTGTCACACGTTTAATGGGCGAGTACATGCACTTCTCAGCGCTGTCACACGTTTAATGAGAGAGTACCTGCAGTTCTCAGTGCTGTCAAATGCTTAATGAGAGAGTACCTGCACTTCTCAGCGCTGTCACACGTTTAATGGGAGAGTGCCGGCACTTCTCAGTGCTGTCACACGTATAATGAGAAAGTACCTGCACTTCTCAGCGCTGTCACACATTTAATGAGAGAGTACTGGGACTTCTCAGCACTGTTACACGTTTAATGAGAGAGTACCTGCACTTCTCAGCGTTGTCACACGTTTAATGAGAGAGTAGCGGCACTTCTCAGTGCTGGCACACGTTAATGAGAGAGTACCTGCCCTTCTCAGCGCTGTCACACATTTAATGGGAGAGTACCTGCTCTTCTCAGTGCGGTCACACGTTTAATGGGAGAGTACCTGCACTTCTCAGCGCTCTCACACGTTTCATGGGAGAGTACCGGTACTTCTCAGCGCTGTCACACATTAAATGAGAGAGTACCTGCACTTCTCAGTGCTTTCACGCGGTTAATAAGAGAGTACAGGCACTTCTCAGCGCTGTCACACGGTTAATGAGAGAGTACCGGCACTTCTCAGCGCTGTCACACGGTTAATGAGAGAGTATCTGCACTTCTCAGCGCTGTCACACGTTTAATGAGAGAGTGCCTGCACTTCTCAGCGCTGTCACACGTTTAATGAGAGAGTACCGGCACTTCTCAGCGCTGTCACACGGTTAATGAGAGAGTACCGGCACTTCTCAGCGCTGTCACGCGGTTAATGAGAGAGTACCTGCCCTTCTCAGCACTGTCACTGGTTTAATGAGAGAGTACCTGCACTTCTCAGCGCTGTAACACGCTTACTGAGAGAGTACCAGCACTTCTCAGCGCTGTCACACGTTTAATGAGAGAGTACCTGCACTTCTCAGCTCTGTCACAGGTTTAATGAGAGAGTACCTGCACTTCTCAGCGCTGTCACTCGGGTAATGAGAGAGTACCGGCACTTCTCAGCGCTGTCACAGGTTTAATGAGAGAGTACCTGCACTTCTCAGCGCTGTCACACGGTTAATGAGAGAGTACCAGCACTTCCCAGGGCTGTCGCATGTTTAATGAGAGAGTACCGGCACTTCTCAGCGCTGTCACGCGGTTAATGAGAGAGTACCGGCCCTTCTCAGCGCTGTCACGCGGTTAATGAGAGAGTACCTGCACTTCTCAGCACTGTCACTGGTTTAATGAGAGAGTACCTGCACTTCTCAGCGCTGTCTCGCGGTTAATGAGAGAGTACCTGCACTTCTCAACACTGTCACTGGTTTAATGAGAGAGTACCTGCACTTCTCAGCGCTGTCACACGCTTAATGAGAGAGTACCAGCACTTCTCAGCGCTGTCACACGTTTAATGAGCGAGTACCAGCACTTCTCAGCGCTGTCAAACGTTTAATGAGAGTACCTGCACTTCTCAGCGCTGTCACACGTTTAATGAGAGAGTACCTGCACTTTTCAGTGCTGTCACACGTTTAATGAGAGAGTGCCTGCACTTCTCAGCGCTGTCACACATTTAATGAGAGAGTACCGGCACTGCTCAGCACTGTCAAACGTTTAATGGAAGAGTACCTGCACTTCTCAGCGCGGTCACACGTTTAATGAGAGAGTACCGGCACTTCTCAGCACTGTCATACGTTTAATGAGAGAGTACCTGCACTTCTCAGCGCTGTCACACGCTTAATGGGAGAGTACCGGCACTTCTCAGCGCTGTCACATGTTTAATGAGAGAGTACCTGCACTTCTCAGCGCTTTCACACGTTTACTGAGAGAGTACCTGCACTTTTCAGTGCTGTCACATGTTTAATGGGAGAGTACCTGCACTTCTCAGCGCTGTCACACGTTTAATGGGAGAGTACCTGTACTTCTCAGCGCTGTCACACGTTTAATGGGAGAGTACCAGCACTTCTCAGCGCTGTCAAACATTTAATGAGAGATTACCAGAACTTCTCAGCACGGCTGTCATACTTTTATTGAGAGAGTACCTGCACTTCTCAGCGCTGTCACACGTTTAATGGGAGAGTACCTGCACTTCTCAGCGCTGTCACACGTTTATTGAGAGAGTACCTGCACTTCTCAGCACTGTCACACGTTTAATGAGAGAGTACCTGCACTTCTCAGCGCTGTCACACGTTTAATGAGAGAGTACCTGCACTTCTCAGCACTGTCACACGTTTAATGAGAGAGTACCTGCACTTCTCAGCGCTGTCCCACATTTAATGAGAGAGTACCGGCACTTCTCAGTGCTGTCACACGTTTAATGGGAGAGTACCTGCACTTCTCAGCGCTGTCACACGTTTAATGAGAGAGTACCGGCACTTCTCAGCACTGTCATATGTTTAATGAGAGAGTACCTGCACTTCTCAGCGCTGTCACACGTTTAATGGGAGAGTACCAGCACTTCTCAGTGCTGTCACACGTTTAATGAGAAAGTACTTGCACTTCTCAGTGCTGTCACACGTTTAATGGGAGAGTACCTGCACTTCTCAGCGCTGTCACACGTTTATTGAGAGAGTACCTGCACTTCTCAGCACTGTCACACGTTTAATGAGAGAGTACCTGCACTTCTCAGCGCTGTCACACGTTTAATGAGAGAGTACCTGCACTTCTCAGCACTGTCACACGCTTAATGAGAGAGTACCAGCACTTCTCAGCGCTGTCAAACGTTTAATGAGAATACCTGCACTTCTCAGCGCTGTCACACATTTAATGAGAGAGTACCTGCACTTTTCAGGGCTGTCACACGTTTAATGAGAGAGTGCCTGCACTTCTCAGCGCTGTCACACATTTAATGAGAGAGTACCGGCACTGCTCAGCACTGTCAAACGTTTAATGGAAGAGTACCTGCACTTCTCAGCGCGGTCACACGTTTAATGAGAGAGTACCGGCACTTCTCAGCACTGTCATACGTATAATGAGAGAGTACCTGCACTTCTCAGCGCTGTCACACGTTTAATGGGAGAGTACCGGCACTTCTCAGCGCTGTCACATGTTTAATGAGAGAGTACCTGCACTTCTCAGCGCTTTCACACGTTTACTGAGAGAGTACCTGCACTTTTCAGTGCTGTCACACGTTTAAATAGAGAGTACCTGCACTTCTCAGCACTGTCACACGTTTAATGAGAGAGTACCTGCACTTCTCAGCGCTGTCACACGTTTAATGGGAGAGTACCTGCACTTCTCAGCGCTGTTCCCACATTTAATGAGAGAGTACCGGCACTTCTCAGTGCTGTCACACGTTTAATGGGAGAGTTCCTGCACTTCTCAGCGCTGTCACACTTTAATGAGAGAGTACCGGCACTTCTCAGCACTGTCATACGTTTAATGAGAAAGTACTTGCACTTCTCAGCGCTGTCACACGTTTAATGGGAGAGTACCTGCACTTCTCAGCGCCGTCACACGTTTATTGAGAGAGTACCTGCACTTCTCAGCACTGTCACACGTTTAATGAGAGAGTACCTGCACTTCTCAGCGCTGTCACATGTTTAATGAGAGAGTACCTGCACTTCTCAGCACTTTCACACGTTTACTGAGAGAGTACCTGCACTTTTCAGTGCTGTCACACGTTTAATGGGAGAGTACCTGCACTTCTCAGCGCTGTCACACGTTTAATGGGAGAGTACCTGTACTTCTCAGCGCTGTCACACGTTTAATGGGAGAGTACCAGCACTTCTCAGCGCTGTCAAACGTTTAATGAGAGATTACCAGAACTTCTCAGCACGGCTGTCATACGTTTATTGAGAGAGTACCTGCACTTCTCAGCGCTGTCACATGTTTAATGGGAGAGTACCTGCACTTCTCAGCGCTGTCACACGTTTATTGAGAGAGTACCTGCACCTCTCAGCACTGTCACACGTTTAATGAGAGAGTACCTGCACTTCTCAGCGCTGTCACACGTTTAATGAGAGAGTACCTGCACTTCTCAGCGCTGTCACACGTTTAATGAGAGAGTACCTGCACTTCTCAGCGCTGTCATACGTTTAATGAGAGAGTACCTGCACTTCTCAGCGCTGTCACACGTTTAATGGGAGAGTACCAGCACTTCTCAGTGCTGTCACACGTTTAATGAGAAAGTACTTGCACTTCTCAGCGCTGTCACACGTTTAATGGGAGAGTACCTGCACTTCTCAGCGCTGTCACACGTTTATTGAGAGAGTACCTGCACTTCTCAGCACTGTCACATGTTTAATGAGAGAGTACCTGCACTTCTCAGTGCTGTCACACGTTTAATCGGAGAGTACCTGCACTTCTCAGCGCTGTCACACTTTAATGAGAGAGTACCGGCACTTCTCAGCACTGTCATACGTTTAATGAAAGAGTACCTGCACTTCTCAGCGCTGTCACACGTTTAATGGGAGAGTACCAGCACTTCTCAGTGCTGTCACACGTTTAATGAGAAAGTACTTGCACTTCTCAGCGCTGTCACACGTTTAATGAGAGAGTACCGGGACTTCTCAGCACTGTCACACGTTTAATGAGAGAGTACCTGCACTTCTCAGCGTTGTCACACGTTTAATGACAGAGTGAACCACAGGTCAGAGATGTCATGCTGTTGCAAGTGAGCACCTGGTCAGAGATGTCATGCTGTTACCAGTGAGCACCCTGTCAGAGATGTCATGCTGTTACAAGTGAACCACAGATCAGAGATGTCATGCTGTTGCAAGTGAGCACCTAGTCAGAGATGTCATGCTGTTACAAGTGAACCACAGGTCAGAGATGTCATGCTGTTACAGGTGAGCACACGGTCAGAGATGTCATGCTGTTGCCAGTTAGCACATGGTCAGAGATGTCATGCTGTTGGCAGTGAATAGCCGGTCAGAGATGTCATGCTGTTACAAGTGAACCACAGGTCACAGATGTCATGCTGTTACAAGTGAACCACAGGTCACAGATGTCATGCTGTTACAAGTGAACCACAGGTCACAGATGTCATGCTGTTACAAGTGAACCACAGGTCAGAGATGTCATGCTGTTGTTACCAGTGAGCCCCCTGTCAGAGATGTCATGCTGTTGCAAGTAAACCACAGGTCAGATATGTCATGCTGTTGCAAGTGAGCACCTGGTCAGAGATGTCATGCTGTTACCAGTGAGCCCCCTGTCAGAGATGTCATGCTGTTACAAGTGAACCACAGGTCAGAGATGTAATTCTGTTGCAAGTGAGCACATGGTCAGAGATGTCATGCTGTTGGCAGTGAACACACGGTCAGAGATGTCATGCTGTTGGTAGTGAATAGCCGGTCAGAGATCTCATGCTGTTACAAGTGAACCACAGGTCAGAGATGTCATGCTGTTACAAGTGAACCACAGGTCAGAGATGTCATGCTGTTGTTACCAGTGAGCCCCCTGTCAGAGATGTTTGCTGTTATAAGTGAACCACAGGTCAGAGATGTCATGCTGTTGCAAGGGAACACCTGGTCAGAGATGTCATGCTGTTACCAGTGAGCCCCCTGTCAGAGATGTCATGCTGTTACCAGTGAGCCCCCTGTCAGAGATGTCATGCTGTTACAAGTGAACCACAGGTCAGAGATGTCATGCTGTTGCAAGTGAGCACCTGGTCAGAGATGTCATGCTGTTACAAGTGAACCACAGGTCAGAGATGTCATGCTGTTACAGGTGAGCACACGGTCAGAGATGTCATGCTGTTGCCAGTTAGCACATGGTCAGAGATGTCGTGCTGTTGCCAGGGAGCACACGGTCAGAGATGTCATGCTGTTGGCAGTGAATAGCCGGTCAGAGATGTCATGCTGTTACAAGTGAACCACAGGTCAGAGATGTCATGCTGTTACAAGTGAACCACAGGTCAGAGATGTCATGCTGTTACAAGTGAACCACAGGTCAGAGATGTCATGCTGTTGTTACCAGTGAGCCCCCTGTCAGAGATGTCATGCTGTTACAAGTGAACCACAGGTCAGAGATGTCATGCTGTTGCAAGTGAGCACCTGATCAGAGATGTCATGCTGTTACCAGTGAGCCCCCTGTCAGAGATGTCATGCTGTTACAAGTGAACCACAGGTCAGAGATGTCATGCTGTTACAAGTGAACCACAGGTCAGAGATGTCATGCTGTTGCAAGTGAGCACCTGGTCAGAGATGTCATGCTGTTACCAGTGAGCCCCCTGTCAGAGATGTCATGCTGTTACAAGTGAACCACAGGTCAGAGATGTCATGCTGTTGCAAGTGAGCACACGGTCAGAGATGTCATGCTGTTGGCAGTGAACACATAGTCAGAGATGTCATGCTGTTGGCAGTGAATAGCCGGTCAGAGATGTCATGCTGTTACAAGTGAACCACAGGTCAGAGATGTCATGCTGTTACAAGTGAACCACAGGTCAGAGATGTCATTCTGTTACAAGTGAACCACAGGTCAGAGATGTCATGCTGTTACAGGTGAGCACACGGTCAGAGATGTCATGCTGTTGCCAGTTAGCACATGGTCAGAGATGTCGTGCTGTTGCCAGGGAGCACACGGTCAGAGATGTCATGCTGTTGGCAGTGAATAGCCGGTCAGAGATGTCATGCTGTTACAAGTGAACCACAGGTCAGAGATGTCATGCTGTTACAAGTGAACCACAGGTCAGAGATGTCATGCTGTTACAAGTGAACCACAGGTCAGAGATGTCATGCTGTTGCAAGTGAGCACCTGATCAGAGATGTCATGCTGTTACCAGTGAGCCCCCTGTCAGAGATGTCATGCTGTTACAAGTGAACCACAGGTCAGAGATGTCATGCTGTTACAAGTGAACCACAGGTCAGAGATGTCATGCTGTTGCAAGTGAGCACCTGGTCAGAGATGTCATGCTGTTACCAGTGAGCCCCCTGTCAGAGATGTCATGCTGTTACAAGTGAACCACAGGTCAGAGATGTCATGCTGTTGCAAGTGAGCACACGGTCAGAGATGTCATGCTGTTAGCAGTGAACACATGGTCAGAGATGTCATGCTGTTGGCAGTGAATAGCCGGTCAGAGATGTCATGCTGTTACAAGTGAACCACAGGTCAGAGATGTCATGCTGTTACAAGTGAACCACAGGTCAGAGATGTCATGCTGTTGCAAGGGAGCACACGGTCAGAGATGTCATGCTGTTGGCAGTGAACACACGGTCAGAGATGTCATGCTGTTGGCAGTGAATAGCCAGTCAGAGATGTCATGCTGTTACAAGTGAACCACAGGTCAGAGATGTCATGCTGTTACAAGTGAACCACAGGTCAGAGATGTCATGCTGTTACAAGTGAACCACAGGTCAGGGATGTCATGCTGTTGTTACCAGTGAGCCCCCTGTCAGAGATGTCATGCTGTTACAAGTGAACCACAGGTCAGAGATGTCATGTTGTTGCAAGTGAGCACCTGGTCGGAGATGTCATGCTGTTACCAGTGAGCCCCCTGTCAGAGATGTCATGCTGTTACAAGTGAACCACAGGTCAGAGATGTCATGCTGTTGCAAGTGAGCACCTGGTCAGAGATGTCATGCTGTTACAAGTGAACCACAGGTCAGAGATGTCATGCTGTTACAGGTGAGCACACGGTCAAAGATGTCATGCTGTTGCCAGTTAGCACATGGTCAGAGATGTCATGCTGTTGCCAGGGAGCACACGGTCAGAGATGTCATGCTGTTTCCAGTTAGCACATGGTCATAGATGTCATGCTGTTACCAGTTAGCACACAGTCAGAGATGTCATGCTGTAGCCAGGGAGCACACGGTCAGAGATGTCATGCTGTTGCCAATTAGCACATGGTCAGAGAAGTCATGCTGTTGCCAGGGAGCACACGGTCAGAGATGTTGTGAGAAGTTGGCCTGGTATATGCTGTTCACTAATTAAAGTGGACACCTTGCACCAGAACAATTCGACTCTTATGGTAGATAGGTTTAAGACAACCTTTATAGAAAGCTATCCTAGTGGTAGCTGTGGAGAGCAGCCTTCAGGCTAAGTCTTGAAGGAATGTAAAGCAGCTTGTTTTACCACACAATCTCTTGAATCACCAAATGAAAAGACACCACACAGGTATATATATCAAATATATATGTATTTATTAATAAACACTCTCTACTAATCTCTTTATGAGATTAGAAGTCAGGAACATATGTACAAGTCAAATGTTATCAAAATAAGTTTAGCACAATCGAATATCACAATCTTAGTTTACTAGACCTAGGTCTAGGGCATCTAGAATCGAGGGACCCCCAAGAACCACCCCAGGTAGTTGTAGGAGACCCACAGGGGACGGACGCGGTGACCTGGCACCGGTGCGAGTCCTGTGCGAGTCTATGCGCTCAGACGCGATTGAGATTTCAATGTTAAAGGTCCCTTGCGTGTTCGAGGCGAACACACCGATCGGTACTTGTACGAGTCGAAGGACGCGGTCACAGATAGAGTTGCAAGGGAGATGGACACGCTGTGTCTAACACAGACGCGAACCTTGTGCGAGTCAGTGCAATGGAGATCTCAGTGTTACAGGCCCTTTGTGTGTTCGAGGCGAACACCGGTCGGACTCAGTACGACTGTCTTTCACTTGTTCTTCTTTGTCTTTTCTGACTTGTTATTCCATTTACTTGTTCTGCATTGTCTTTGTTCAAATTTATTAGCTTATATCTCAGTGTTTTAATTTCGTTGGGCCAATTGTCTCCTTTTCTTGGCCTTTTCAGTTCACTTTCTTTTTCTCCTCGTTCCACTCTCCAAGTTCTCTTTCTTGGTCCTATTCTTTGCCTTATTTCTTCTTCACTTTCTTCAGATTCTGTCTCAGATCTCACTTCACTTTCTTTAACTTTGAACTTTATGATCTCAGTCTCTTTGCTGAATTCGAATCTTCTTGAGGCATTTCGATAATTTCTGGAGGAATTTCCCCAAAGCTTGTACTTGGCTGTTCACCATCACTGTCTATTGGTTCAGTTTCTCCTGTTTCAATATCAGTTCTTTGTTTTGCAGATGTTTCTGTTTGTCTTTCACTGGATTCAGGTTTGTCTGCTTCAGATGCCGAACTGGTATCTGATATTTCCAGATGTTGACTTACAGGTCGATCTTCAGGATCTGGAACTCTGATTGTTTCAGTTTCTTCTTCAGATGCCGAACTGGTACCTGATATTTCCAGATGTCGACTTACAGGTCGAGCTTCAGGATCTGGAACTGATCGTTTCAGTTTCTGCTTCAGATGCCGAACTGGTACCTGATATTTCCAGATGTCGACTTACAGGTCGAGCTTCAGGATCTGGAACTCTGATAGTATGGCTGGCATGAATCCAATTTTTCACACCTGCACACTTTACTGCAGTTGTTGTCACCAGAATCACTTGACATGGCTTGTCCCAGCGTGGAACCAAGCAATTTCTTCTTCTGTGAACTTTTATGCGGACCCAGTCTCCTGGACTCAGATCATGAGCTGGTTTTCTCTCAAGAGTGGTCGCATTCGGCCCAACCTGATGAAACACAGAATGCACCACATCAGCCAATCCTTTACAATAGTCCAGTATGAGATCATCAGTTATAGTCAGCAGTTTGTTGACAGGTACGTATGCTTGTCTCATTGCTCATCCCATTATTATCTCATGAGGACTCAGACCTGTTTTTCTGTCAGGTATGCTTCTTATGCTCATCAGCACCAATGGTAAGGCATCTGGCCATTTGAGTCCTGTGGCTTGACACATTTTCCCTAACCTATTCTTTATTGTGCCATTTACTTGCTCTACCACTCCAGAAGCCTCTGGTCTGTAGGCACAATGCAGCTTTTGTTGAATGTCTAGTGCCTCACATATTAGTTGGATAATTTCATTCTGGAAATGCGTTCCTCTATCTGTTTCTATCGTTACTGGAAAGCCATATCTAGGAATGAATTCTCTCAGTAGGAGCTTAGCTACAGTAACTCCATCATTCCTTCTTGTCGGATAGGCTTCCACCCAACGAGAAACAAACAGACGACCACCAGGACATACCTCAATCTGTTACTCTGGGGCATTTCAATAAAATCTAATTTCATTCTAGTAAAAGGACCTCCTTCACATCCTATTGCTCCCAAACTCACTACTGTCTTCCTTCCAGGATTTATCTGTTGGCATATAAGGCATCTTTGGCAAAGGCTTTCAGCTATAGCCCTAAACTTTGAGTTGTACCAGGTCTGTTTGAAAAGTCTGATCATGGCATCTCTACCTATGTGTGCCTGTCCATGGTACATCCGTGCCATGTTAGAGATCATGCTATCAGGCATAACTGGTCTTTCATCCCTGTAAACCCAGACTTCATCTTCCTCTCTCCGTCTGCAACCTGATTTTATCCAAACGTCTTTTTCCTCATCACTTGCCTCTTCCTGCAATTGTTTCACCTCTTCCCATGTTTCAACTGGGTTAGTAAACAGCAAGGGACATGAAACATTTTCTTTTCCCTTCTCCGATTCATGGAGGTCATATTTCTGGCACAATATTGAGCTAATTCATCAGCAAAATTGTTACCTACTGCAATGTAATCAGTTCCATTTTTGTGAGCAGTGCATTTTACCGCCGCAATCTGTTTAGGCAGCTGTATCGCCTCAAGCAACTTCTTCACAAACTCACCATTCCTAATAGGAGACCCCGAGGAAGTCAGGAATCCCCTCTGGGACCAGATCTGTCCGAAATCATGGACCACTCCGAAGCCATACTGGCTATCCGTGATCACAGTAATTCGGAAATTCCTTCCCAGTTTGCACGCTCGAATCAGAGCAATCAGCTCAGCAACTTGGGCTGAACGTATTCCTCTCAAACAGGATGCTTCCATTATGGTTGCCACCGTACATACAGCATACGCAGCACTTAAAACTCCTTCATTTGTCCTCAGGCACGATCCGTCCACAAACATCACATAATCTGACTCTTTTAAAAGTTCATCTCTGATATCAGGGCGGGGCTTTGTGCAAAATTCAAGCACATCCAAACAGTTATGATCAACCTCATCTTTGACTTCTGCATTTATTGCATCTGGCAGTAAGGTGGAAGGATTCACACTCGTGCATCTTACAATGGTTACAGTGTCTGCACCCAAGATCACCTTTTCATACCTAGTCAGCCGACTATGTGTCATGAATTGTGTTTTTGTTCTGGTCAGAAGGATTTCAACTGAATGTGGGACATATACTCTCAAAGGATATCCCATCACAATGCCTTCACTCTGTTCCAGACTCACACAAGTAGCAGCTACAGCTTTCAGACATCCAGGCAACGCTTTTGCTACTGGATCTAAAACAGCTGAAAAATAAACTATTGGTCGTTTCATTCTTCCATGCCTCTGCACTAATACTGAAAGTGCACATCCGTCTCTCTCACTACAATACAGCTCAAATTCTTTCTCATAATCAGGCATTCCCAATGCTGGTGCTTCACACAAACTTGTTCTCAGTTCCTCGAAAGCCTTCATTTCTTCCTCATCCAACGCAATCGGATCTTTGACATCACTCTTTGTCAATCGCTGTAAAGGTTTTGCAATCAATGAAAATCCACTTATCCACTGTCAGCAATAACCAACCATTCCAAGGAACATTCTCACCTCTCTTTGTGTCATTGGAGCTCTCATTCCTTTAATAATCCTTATTCTTTCTGTTGTCACTTTTCTTATCCCTTTCTCAATCTTATGACCTAAGTACTGTACTTCCTGTTGACAGAATTGCAGTTTTGATGGGGACACCTTGTGTCCTCCTTCTGCCAAATGATTCAGTAAAGCAATTGTGTCCGTAGCACATGCTTCTCTGGTCTTTGATGCCACCAATAGGTCATCGATATATTGGACCATCACAGATTTTTCAGGCATTTTCACATTTTCTAAGGATTTCTTCCAAATTTGATTAAAAATAGAAGGACTTTCAGTATACCCTTGAGGAATTCGACACCATGCCAAAATACGTTCTCCAAACCGAAACTCAAATAATGGCTGGCTGTCAGGGTGCAATGGAATAGAGAAAAATGCATGGCACAAATCAATAACTGTGTACCATTCTGCATCATGAGGGATTTGATACAGTATTACAGCAGGGTTTGGCACAATTGGGCAGCAAGGAATAACAATTTTGTTTACTTTTCTCAAATCCTGTACTATTCTATAAATTCCATTTGGCTTTTTCAATCCCATTATAGGAGAATTACACTGGCTGCTCATTATTTCTCTCAAAATTCCTTGTTCAATCATTTTATTAATTACAGGTGTTATTCCTTCAATAATTTCTGGCGTCAGTTTGTACTGCGGGGTGTTTGGGTAATTCGTTCCTTCTTTTACAGTAATTTTTATAGGATCAACTTCTCTCATTAGTCCAATATCTTCACCTGTTAAATCCCATACATCAGACCTAACTGTTCCTTTCAATTCAGTAGAGATTTTCTCTGCATAGAACACAGGAAACATATCATACATTCCTGGTTCTAGTTCTGCCATTGTCATTTTATACAGAACATCATCATCTGGTGTCTGGAAAGCAATACCATCTGGAGTACAGTAGATGGTACAATTCATTTTGCAAAGCAGATCGCGTCCTAATAAATTTACAGGACTACAATCACACACCACAAAGCGAAGCATATCTTTGAATGGACCAATTTCCACCTCTACTGGTTTTGTAAGAGGGGTTTTAATTTGCCTGTTTGAAACACCTACAACTTGGATGTATTCTCCTGAGAGAGGAAGATTGGGAATTTCCACTGACCTAACAGTAGAACGGGTTGCGCCAGTGTCCACAAGGAAAGTAACATTTACACCATTCACTTTTCCATCCACAAATGGACCTGACTGATCTACCTCTAGAGTTGCGCCAAGCACGCACTCCTCTTCCTCCCCTAGGCACCGTCATAAGCTTTCATCCGATTCATCTCCATCTTGCCGTAACAAATATTGTGAAACAGCAGCTGCGCGCGGCAATTTTGTTACCTGCTCTCCTCCGTAGAATCCTGCCTCTGGACTGTATCTTTGAGGATTTACACTCTTTGGAAGAGGTGGTTGCGGCACCTGACACTGTTGAGTAACTACCTGCAGCTGTTGCGGCTGTTGGTAACTCACCTCATTCTGCACCTGTGGATTTAATGGTTGATTCTCGGTATTAACTCTCGGAGGTAATTTACACTCGTTTCTCCAGTGCCCTAATTTTCCACAATTATGACATGGCCATTTCTTTTTAGCTTCTTCTATACTCATCTGACCTTTTCCCTTACCAATATTCGGTTTGAACTTGGTCTGTCCTGCGTCACTAGACTGATTATTCATCTGAGCTTCTTGCTTTTCTGCAACCTTTACTTGTGCCCACATTGCCTTTTCCTTGAGTTTCACGCTGTCTGGACTCAATATCATCACTGCAATATTTTGCATATCGAAGTACCTCATCTACAGTGCTAGTCTGCCAACATAACATATGCTGCTTAATCATTTCACTTATCTCAGGTCTCAAACCATACACAAATCGATACACAAAATGACTTATGTCTTTTTCACTCAAATTCTCGTATCCACTATACTGTTTAAAAGCCAATAGCAACCTTTCATAATAAGCATGTACAGATTCTTTATTCTCCTGAGTTGTTCTATCAATCTTTACTCAGTGCGTTTCTTTTGATGGAATCTTATTTTTCAGGAATGTAATTGCCTGTTCATATTTTCTTATTACTTCGGAACTTTGGGCTCCTGTTTTTGCATCTATAGGATATTCTTCCTTCGGCCAGTCAATTGTAATTTTACACTCTGTCCATAAATCCGCAGGAACAACAATCTCAAACAATCCATCCAGATCTTCCCACAATACTTTTGAAACCTTTACAAACCTTTCTACCTGTCTATACCATTCTACAGGTTTTTCTCTCAATCTTGGAAAATCATTTGTAAATGACAATATATCTTCTCTGGACCATGGGACGTGTACATAACCTCCTCCTGGAATTTCTCTCATTGGACATTCTACTACCGTTGGTTCTTTTTCTTTTACTGGAAAAGCCAATGTATTCCCGATACCTGGTCCGGTGCTGTCATCATTCCGGTGTATAAAAAGGGGGACCGTGCATTACCTGGCAACTATAGGCCCATCAGCCTTATAGACTCTATTCAGAAAATAGTTGCCAGGCTAGTATTGAGTCGAGTCCAGCTGTGGATAGAGGAATCCAAGATATTATCACCCATGCAGGCAGGTTTCCGCCCCCACACCAGCACAATCGATCAAGTGCTTAGGTTTGTGATGATATACTGGCGGGTTGTTATCTTAGGTGGGGGTACGCTATATGCGGCCTTCATAGACCTGAAGTCTGCATTTGACCTTGTCCCTCGTAATAAAATGTGGAGTGCCTTTCTGGAAGTGGGGATGCCGTTGGAGCTGTTAGCAATGATAGTCAAATTGCATGACCGTAATTATGCTCAGGTCCGATGGGGCACACATGGTGACGTCACTGACAGATTCCCGGTATTAAAGGGTGTGCGCCAGGGATGCGTTCTTGCTCCCACCCTGTTTTCCTTATTTATCGACAGGGTTGTACAGTATTATTCCACATGTCCTACCGATGCTCCTACCTTGGGGGGCCTGAAAACCCCCCTACTCATGTTCGCTGACGACACCTTGATTCTTTCTAAGACTCAATCTGGTCTACAGGTGGCCCTGTCCCGTTTTGAGGAGTTCTGCCGCGATCATGAGCTGGTGGTCAATGTGGACAAGACTAAGTTTATGGTTCTCCACCCACAAAAAGTTAAGAGGAGCGTGGTCCACATGAATAATGTTCCATTACAGCAGACTGATGTGTTTACCTACCTGGGGGTAACCCTAAATAGGAAACTGCATTGGAAGCCTCAAATCGACATGCTCGCTCTGAAGCATGCGCAGTTGACTGGGGCTCTTTTAAAAGAGCAAAGGCTCTCTTTTACCAAACCCATAGCTCCCGCTCTTAAAATATACAATTCAAAGGTTACCAGTGCAATTCTATACGGTGCTGAATTGTGGGGTCATGAGGATATTACTCCCATTGTTATTGCCCAAAATAAATTTATGCGGGCATTAACAGGCTTGCCGCAATCGACCCCATTGGTGCCTTTGTTCTTGGACCTGGGATGTGTCTGTATTAAGGACCTGGCTCGATTCAGGCCTATAGCATTGTGGAGAAGGCTGTGGGCCACCCCCAAGCTCTCTTTGTACCCCAAAGCTCTATTGGACTTTAGGGGGGTAGGGTGCCTAAGTAAGATTAAGTGGCTTCAGCACATAAAAAAACCCTGATAGATATGGGGATGGGTACATTGTGGGAGAACCCAGATACGACTCCCCTGCCGACAAAAAAAGAGCTTAAAGCGGCTTATATGGATATGGTGAAGTCCAAGCGTTTCTCTTCCATCACAGGGCCTACTTTGACTAGGGATTTCCTGTCAATCAAACATGAGGTTGGATTTGAACAATATTGGGATATTATTTCAAAATCGTTGGATAGGAAGCTCTACCATCAGTTTAGGGTGGGCACCCTTCCAACTAGAGTTTTCTCTAGCAAATGGTCCAAGTCAACGTCTGAATTGTGCCCGCTGTGCTTAGCACAATCTGAATCAATTGCTCATATCCTATTTGTTTGTCCGGCCTACAGGCCACCAAGGACGAAATGGCTCAAACCCATCTGTTCCACCCTAGGCACGAGAGACGCTATAGAGGCCCTGAGGATCCTACAGACATGTACCCAGGAACCTATTGTCATTGCTACGGCAAAATTTCTGAGCTGGGTATGGGTGATTCGGGCAAATAAATTCAAGGGCCTATTAACTTGATCTGTTTTATTTTGTTCTATCCTTATCATGTGGGTTGTGTGGCAGCCTGTGTCTGCCACACTGCCGAGAATTGTGGTGGGGCCTATTGATTTTGTGTAAAGATCTGGGTAGTTTTATCTTTTAGATTGTATGTTGTTTGGTTTTACCATTCTCCGCTCCTTTTACAAATTACAATGGAGCGGAAATCTCTTCTCATATCTTTCCTAATGAAATGTTTTAATAGTACATTAGTGTCCGCTGAAATGATGGATTAATGTTCCTTTTTAAATATTTCACTGTGTCTGTCCCAGATCAATGTAACCCTGGCATCACCCAACTATTCTGTTACAACATTTTTACCCTGCCTATTTTTTAATTGTTTGTATGTCTTTTATGGTTTTATAATCGAAATAAAGACTTAAGAAGAAGAAGAAAAGCCAATGATGCTTTATCAGTTGTTCCCTCTTTTCTCCTTATCCACCTACTTCTCCACTTGTCTACATCTCCCCATTTTCTCAGTAAAACAATTAGTTCTTTTATCTGTGTTAGTCGTCCTGAAGTATTCAGATTTTCTATGTCCTTTTCACTAAAATCTACCCTGTACGGTTTCTGCAATCCTCTAATTTTTCCAAAATCTACTCCTAGTTCGTTCGCTATTTCTTCCAATTTTTCATGCAAGTTCCTAGCTCTCCAAGTAATGCTTTTACACATAAACATTAATTCATCATCTTGATAGGACTTCAATCGATCTGTACCAATAGTCCCTAGAATCAATTCCTCCATATCTATCTTTAATCTGACCACATCCAAAGGTTGTGGTTCAGCATCCTTTTCTGCAAGCTCCTCACCCAATCATTTAATTCCTCTGCAGTCGTACCCACAGGGGTTTTTGTTAATTCTACCCTGTTTACACTTCTCTCCGGGTTTCAGTTGCTGACTCGGCTCCTATAGGAATCTTATTTATCGGACTCTCATTAATTGTCAAATTTACAGGTGGACTTGACCTAAATGGACCAACAGAATCTTTTGTCTCTCTATTTTCTGGAATTGTCCCTTCTCTTACTTTTTGCATACTAGAATTTAATGGAATTACTAAGGAATGTTCGTCTATCTTTTGATTTTCAAATACTGGGATTACTGGCCCTATAGTTACTGGCACAGTCACAGCTTCCATATTCTTCGTCAGTTCTCTTATCTTTTCAGTCAACTCTCTTGTGGTTCTGGCTAGTTCGGCTGTATTACCATTATCATGTGTCACAGTCTGTGGTGTTTCTGGTCTATTAACCCCTTCGCTGCTAGGCCTTCCCCCCCCCCTGTGCTAAGCCTTTTTTTGGCTATTTGGGGTAGTTCGCGCTTAGGCCCCTGTAACTTTTTGACCACATAAGGTATCCACGCCAAATTTGCGTCCTTTTCTTCCAACATCATGGGGATTCTAAAGGTACCCAGGGTTTGTGGATTCCCCTGGAGGGGACCCAGAAATTAGCCAAAATACAGCTAAATTTTGGGGTTTTTGGAAAAAATGGGAAAAAGTGCTGCAAATGAAAGCGTCTGGTTTTTTCCCTGAAAATGGTATCAAAAAAGGGTTTGTGGGGCTGAAATCACACTTTTCCCAGCTTTTAGGGAATGACAGACTTTTTTTACACAGTTTTGGCATTTTTCTGGGACATAGTCTATTTTTGCTAGTTTTTGTGCTTTCAACCTCCTTCCAGTTAATGGTAGAAATGGGTATGAAAGCAATAATGGATCCTGGAAACCTATACATTTTAGAGAAGTAGACACAATTCTGAATTCAGCAAGGGGTCATTTGTGTAGATCCTTCAAGGTTTCTTTATAGAAACTAACAGTTAAATATAGGACAAATTGAAAATTAGTTGAAAAAAACAGCTATTTGTGTCAACATTTTCACCTGTAACTTCTTCTAATTATGACAGCTCTTTGAAAGCAATATACCGTTACATCCGCTGGACCTTACTAGTTGTGGGGATATATAGGACTTGTAGGTTCACCAAGAACCCGACGTACCCAGAGCCACAAACTGAGCAGCAACTTGCAATGGTTTTTTATTATGTACCGGGTATATAGCAATTATTCTGGGAAAATGTATACATGGAAAAATCGGTATGAAAGACACCTATGTATTTCTGAAATGGGAACAAAATATAGAGTTTAGAAACAGTAGATATTTGCACATTTCCGAAATTGGGAATACTCATACTAGCATGAGAATTATCGGTCATTTTTCAAAATGACTTCTTTTTTACACATTGTCTTTCATTTGGAAGGCTGAAATGCATTGAAAGTCAATAGGTAATAACAGCTGCTTTACAAATCTGAATTAACCTAAGTCTCCCGATAAAAATGGTACCTCACTTGTGTGGGTAGGCATAGTGCCCACGACAGGAAATGGCTCAAAACGCAACGTGAACACACCACATTTTCACAATGAACAATTACCCTTTTTTGCAAAGTGCCTAGCTGTAGTTTTTAACCCTAGCTCTGCCGGCACCTAGGGAAACCTAGCAAACCTATACATTATTGAAAACTAGACACCCAGGGGAATCCAGGATGGGGTGACTTGACTGGCTCTCACCAGGTTCTGTTACCCAGAATCCCTTGCAAACCTAAAAAATGGTCAAAAAACCCACATTTTTCTCACATTTCTGTGGTGGAAAGTTCTGGAATCTGCGTGGATCCACAAATTTACACCCACCCCGCGTTCCTCAAAGTCTTCCAAGAAAAATGGTACCTCACTTGTGTGGATAGGCCTAGTGCCCGCGACAGGAAACGGCGCAAAACGCAACGTGGACACACCACAATTTTACAGTGAAAAATGACCCTTTTTTGGCAAAGTGCCTAGCTGTAGTTTTTGAACCCTAGCTCTGCCGGCACCTAGGGAAACCAAGCAAACCTATACATTTTTAAAAACTAGACACCCAGGGGAATCCAGGATGCAGTGACTTGACTGCCTCTCACCAGGTTCTGTTACCCAGAATCCCTTGCAAACCTAAAAGATTGTCCAAAAAAACCACATTTTCCTCACATTTCTGTGGTGGAAAGTTCTGGAATCTGCGTGCATCCACACATTTACACCCACCCCGCGTTCCCCAAAGTCTTCTGAGAAAAATGGTACCTCACTTGTGTGGGTAGGCCTAGTGCCCGCGACAGAAAACGGCGCAAAACTCAATGTGGACACACCACAATTTCACAGTGAAAAATGACCCTTTTTTGGCAAAGTGCCTAGCTGTAGTTTTTGAACCCTAGCTCTGCTGACACCTAGGGAAACCAAGCAAACCTATACATTTTTGAAAACTAGACACCCAGGGGAATCCAGGATGGGGTGACTCGACTGCCTCTCACCAGGTTCTGTTACCCAGAATCCCTTGCAAACCTGAAAAGATTGTCAAAAAAACCACATTTTCCTCACATTTCTGTGGTGGAAAGTTCTGGAATCTGCGTGGATCCACAAATTTACACCCACCCTGCATTCCCCAAAGTTTTCCAAGAAAAATGGTACCTCACTTGTGTGGGTAGGCCTAGTGCCCGCGACAAGAAACGGCGCAAAACGCAATGTGGACACACCACAATTTCACAGTGAAAAATGACCCTTTTTTGGCAAAGTGCCTAGCTGTAGTTTTTGAACCCTAGCTCTGCCAGCACCTAGGTATACCTAGCAAGCCTATACATTTTTGAAAACTAGACACCCAGTGGAATCCAGGATGGGGTGACTTGACTGCCTCTCACCAGGTGTTGTTACCCAGAATCCCTTGCAAACCTAAACAATTGTAAAAAAAAACACATTTTCCTCACATTTCTGTGGTGGAAAGTTCTGGAATCTGTGTGGATCCACAAATTTACACCCACCCCGCATTCCCCAAAGTCTTATGAGAAAAATGGTACCTCACTTGTGTGGGTAGGCCTAGTGCCCGCGACACGAAACGGCGCAAAACGCAACGTGGACACACCACAATTTGAAAGTGAAAAATGACTCTTTTTTGGCAAAGTGCCTAGCTGTAGTTTTTGAACCCTAGCTCTGCCGACACCTAGGGAAACCTAGCAAACCTATACATTTTTGAAAACTAGACACCCAGGGGAATCCAGGATGGGGTGACTTGACTGGCTCTCACCAGGTTCTGTTACCCAGAATCCCTTGCAAACATAAACAATTGACAAAAAAAACACATTTTCCTCACATTTCTGTGGTGGAAAGTTCTGGAGTCTGCGTGGATCCACAAATTTCCACCCACCCCGCGTTCCCCAAAGTCTTCCGAGAAAAATGGTACCTCACTTGTGTGGGTAGGCCTAGTGCCCGCGACAGGAAACGGCGCAAAACGCAACGTGGACACACAACATTTTCACAGTGAAAAATGACCCTTTTTTTGCAAAGTGCCTAGCTGTAGTTTCTGAACCCTAGGTCTGCCGGCACCTAGGGAAACCTAGCAAACCTATACATTTTTGAAAACTAGACACCCAGGGGAATCCAGGATGGGGTGACTTGACTGGCTCTCACCAGGTTCTGGTACCCAGAATCCCTTGCAAACCTAAACATTTGTACAAAAAAAACACATTTCCCTCACATTTCTGTGGTGGAAAGTTCTGGAATCTGCGTGGATCCACAAATTTCCACCCACCCCGCGTTTCCCAAAGTCTTCCGAGAAAAATGGTACCTCACTTGTGTGGGTAGGCCTAGTTCCCGCGACAGGAAACGGCGCAAAACGCAACGTGGACACTCCACAATTTCACAGTGAAAAATGACCCTTTTTTGGCAAAGTGCCTAGCTGTAGTTTTTGAACCCTAGCTCTGCTGACACCTAGGGAAACCTAGCAAACCTATACATTTTTGAAAATTAGACACCCAGGGGAATCCAGGATGGGGTGACTCGACTGCCTCTCACCAGGTTCTGTTACCCAGAATCCCTTGCAAACCTGAAAAGATTGTCCACAAAACCACATTTTCCTCACATTTTTGTGGTGGAAAGTTCTGGAATCTGCCTGGATCCACAAATTTACACCCACCCTGCATTCCCCAAAGTTTTCCAAGAAAAATGGTACCTCACTTGTGTGGGTAGGCCTAGTGCCCGCGACAGGAAACGGTGCAAAACGCAACATGGACACACCACAATTTGAAAGTGAAAAATGACTCTTTTTTGGCAAAGTGCCTAGCTGTAGTTTTTGAACCCTAGCTCTGCCAGCACCTAGGGAAACCTAGCAAACCTATACATTTTTGAAAACTAGACACCCAGTGGAATCCAGGATGGGGTGACTTGACTGCCTCTCACCAGGTTCTGTTACCCAGAATCCCTTGCAAACCTAACAAATTGTAAAAAAAAACACATTTTCCTCACATTTCTGTGGTGGAAAGTTCTGGAACCTGCGTGGATCCACAAATTTCCACCTACCCCGCGTTCCCCAAAGTCGTCCGAGAAAAATGGTACCTCACTTGTGTGGGTAGGCCTAGTGCCCGCGACAGGAATCGGCGCAAAACTCAACGTGGACACACCACAATTTCACAGTGAAAAATTACCCTTTTTTTACAAAGTGCCTAGCTGTAGTTTTTGAACCCTAGCTCTGCCGGCACCTAGGGAAACCTAGGAAACCTATACATTTTTGAAAGCTAGACACCCAGAGGAATCCAGGATGGGGTGACTTGACTGGCTCTCACCAGGTTCTGTTACCCAGAATCCCTTGCAAACCTAAAAAATGGTCCAAAAAAACCACATTTTCCTCACATTTCTGTGGTGGAAAGTTCTGGAATCTGCGTGGATCCACAAATTTCTACCCACCTCGCGTTCCCCAAAGTCTTCCGAGAAAAATGGTACCTCACTTGTGTGGGTAGGCCTAGTGCCCGCGACAGGAAACGGCGCAAAACGCAATGTGGACACACCACAATTTCACAGTGAAAAATGACCCTTTTTTGGCAAAGTGCCTAGCTGTAGTTTTTGAACCCTAGCTCTGCCGGCACCTAGGGAAACCTAGCAAGCCTATACATTTTTGAAAACTAGACACCCAGTGGAATCCAGGATGGGGTGACTTGACTGCCTCTCACCAGGTGCTGTTACCCAGAATCCCTTGCAAACCTAAACAATTGTCAAAAAAAACACATTTTCCTCACATTTCTGTGGTGGAAAGTTCTGGAATCTGCGTGGATCCACAAATTTACACCCACCCCGCATTCCCCAAAGTCTTACGAGAAAAATGGTACCTCACTTGTGTGGGTAGGCCTAGTGCCCGCGACACGAAACGGCGCAAAACGCAACGTGGACACACCACAATTTGAAAGTGAAAAATGACTCTTTTTTGGCAAAGTGCCTAGCTGTAGTTTTTGAACCCTAGCTCTGCCGGCACCTAGGGAAACCTAGCAAACCTATACATTTTTGAAAACTAGACACCCAGGGGAATCCAGGATGGGGTAACTTGACTGGCTCTCACCAGGTTCTGTTACCCAGAATCCCTTGCAAACATAAACAATTGACAATAAAAACACATTTTCCTCACATTTCTGTGGTGGAAAGTTCTGGAGTCTGCGTGGATCCACAAATTTCCACCCACCCCGCGTTCCCCAAAGTCTTCAGAGAAAAATGGTACCTCACTTGTGTGGGTAGGCCTAGTGCCCGCGACAGGAAACGGCGCAAAACGCAACGTGGACACACAACATTTTCACAGTGAAAAATGACCCTTTTTTTGCAAAGTGCCTAGCTGTAGTTTCTGAACCCTAGGTCTGCCGGCACCTAGGGAAACCTAGCAAACCTATACATTTTTGAAAACTAGACACCCAGGGGAATCCAGGATGGGGTGACTTGACTGGCTCTCACCAGGTTCTGGTACCCAGAATCCCTTGCAAACCTAAACATTTGTACAAAAAAAACACATTTCCCTCACATTTCTGTGGTGGAAAGTTCTGGAATCTGCGTGGATCCACAAATTTCCACCCACCCCGCGTTCCCCAAAGTCTTCCGAGAAAAATGGTACCTCACTTGTGTGGGTAGGCCTAGTGCCCGCGACAGGAAACGGCGCAAAACGCAACGTGGACACACCACAATTTCACAGTGAAAAATGACCCTTTTTTGGCAAAGTGCCTAGCTGTAGTTTTTGAACCCTAGCTCTGCTGACACCTAGGGAAACCTAGCAAACCTAAACATTTTTGAAAATTAGACACCCAGGGGAATCCAGGATGGGGTGACTCGACTGCCTCTCACCAGGTTCTGTTACCCAGAATCCCTTGCAAACCTGAAAAGATTGTCAAAAAAACCACATTTTCCTCACATTTCTGTGGTGGAAAGTTCTGGAATCTGCGTGGATCCACAAATTTACACCCACCCTGCATTCCCCAAAGTTTTACAAGAAAAATGGTACCTCACTTGTGTGGGTAGGCCTAGTGCCCGCGACAGGAAACGGTGCAAAACGCAACATGGACACACCACAATTTGAAAGTGAAAAATGACTCTTTTTTGGCAAAGTGCCTAGCTGTAGTTTTTGAACCCTAGCTCTGCCAGCACCTAGGGAAACCTAGCAAACCTATACATTTTTGAAAACTAGACACCCAGTGGAATCCAGGATGGGGTGACTTGACTGCCTCTCACCAGGTTCTGTTACCCAGAATCCCTTGCAAACCTAAAGAATTGTCAAACAAAACACATTTTCCTCACATTTCTGTTGTGGAAAGTTCTGGAATCTGCGTGCATCCACAAATTTCCACCCACCCCGCATTCCCCAAAGTCTTCCGAGAAAAATGGTACCTCACTTGTGTGGGTAGGCCTAGTGCCCACGACAGGAAACGGCGCAAAACGCAACGTGGACACACAACATTTTCACAGTGAAAAATGACCCTTTTTTGCAAAGTGCCTAGCTGTAGTTTCTGAACCCTAGGTCTGCCGGCACCTAGGGAAACCTAGCAAACCTATACATTTTTGAAAACTAGACACCCAGGGAATCCAGGATGGGGTGACTTGACTGGCTCTCACCAGGTTCTGGTACCCAGAATCCCTTGCAAACCTAAACATTTGTACAAAAAACCACATTTCCCGCACATTTCTGTGGTGGAAAGTTCTGGAATCTGTGTGGATCCACAAATTTCCACCCACCCCGCGTTCCCCAAAGTCTTCCGAGAAAAATGGTACCTCACTTGTGTGGGTAGGCCTAGTGCCCGCGACAGGAAACGGTGCAAAACGCAACGTGGACACACCACAATTTCACAGTGAAAAATGACCCTTTTTTGGCAAAGTGCCTAGCTGTAGCTTTTGAACCCTAGCTCTGCTGACACCTAGGGAAACCTAGCAAACCTATACATTTTTGAAAACTAGACACCCAGGGGAATCCAGGATGGGGTGACTCGACTGCCTCTCACCAGGTTCTGTTACCCAGAATCCCTTGCAAACCTGAAAAGATTGTCAAAAAAACCACATTTTCCTCACATTTCTGTGGTGGAAAGTTCTGGAATCTGCGTGGATCCACAAATTTACACCCACCCTCCATTCCCCAAAGTTTTCCAAGAAAAATGGTACCTCACTTGTGTGAGTAGGCCTAGTGCCCGCGACAGGAAACGGTGCAAAACGCAACATGGACACACCACAATTTGAAACTGAAAAATGACTCTTTTTTGGCAAAGTGCCTAGCTGTAGTTTTTGAACCCTAGCTCTGCCAGCACCTAGGGAAACCTAGCAAACCTATACATTTTTGAAAACTAGACACCCAGTGGAATCCCGGATGGGGTGACTTGACTGCCTCTCACCAGGTTCTGTTACCCAGAATCCCTTGCAAACCTAACAAATTGTCAAAAAAAACACATTTTCCTCACATTTCTGTGGTGGAAAGTTCTGGAATCTGCGTGCATCCACAAATTTACACCCACCCCGCATTCCCCAAAGTCTTCCGAGAAAAATGGTACCTCACTTGTGTGGGTAGGCCTAGTGCCCGCGACAGGAAACGGCGCAAAACGCAATGTGGACACACCACAATTTCACAGTGAAAAATGACCCTTTTTTGGCAAAGTGCCTAGCTGTAGTTTTTTAACCCTAGCTCTGCCGGCACCTAGGGAAACCTAGCAAGCCTATACATTTTTGAAAACTAGACACCCAGTGGAATCCAGGATGGGGTGACTTGACTGGCTCTCACCAGGTTCTGTTACCCAGAATCCCTTGCAAACATAAACAATTGACAAAAAAAACACATTTTCCTCACATTTCTGTGGTGGAAAGTTCTGGAGTCTGCGTGGATCCACAAATTTCCACCCACCCCGCGTTCCCCAAAGTCTTCCGAGAAAAATGGTACCTCACTTGTGTGGGTAGGCCTAGTGCCCGCGACAGGAAACGGCGCAAAACGCAACGTGGACACACAACATTTTCACAGTGAAAAATGACCCTTTTCTTGCAAAGTGCCTAGCTGTAGTTTCTGAACCCTAGGTCTGCCGGCACCTAGGGGAACCTAGCAAACCTATACATTTTTGAAAACTAGACACCCAGGGGAATCCAGGATGGGGTGACTTGACTGGCTCTCACCAGGTTCTGGTACCCAGAATCCCTTGCAAACCTAAACATTTGTACAAACAAAAAACACATTTCCCTCACATTTCTGTGGTGGAAAGTTCTGGAATCTGCGTGGAACCACAAATTTCCACCTACCCCGCTTTCCCCAAAGTCGTCCGAGAAAAATGGTACCTCACTTGTGTGGGTAGGCCTAGTGCCCGCAACAGGAAACGGCGCAAAACTCAACGTGGACACACCACAATTTCACAGTGAAAAATTACCCTTTTTTTGCAAAGTGCCTAGCTGGTGTTTTTGAACCCTAGCTCTGCCGGCACCTAGGGAAACCTAGCAAACCTATACATTTTTGAAAACTAGACACCCGGGGGAATCCAGTATGGGGTGACTTGACTGGCTCTCACCAGGTTCTGTTACCCAGAATCCCTTGCAAACCTAAACAATGGTCAAAAAAATGACATTTTCCTCACATTTCTGTGGTGGAAAGTTCTGGAATCTGCGTGGATCCACAAATTTCTACACACCTCGCGTTCCCCAAAGTCTTCCGAGAAAAATGGTACCTCACTTGTGTGGTTAGGCCTAGTGCCCGCGGCAGGAAACGGTGCAAAACACAAAGTGGACACACCACAATTTCACAGTGAAAAATGACCCTTTTTTGGCAAAGTGCCTAGCTGTAGTTTTTGAACTCTAGCTCTGCCGGCACCTAGGGAAACCTAGCAAACCTATACATTTTTTAAAACTAGACACCCAGGGGAATCCAGGATGGGGTGACTTGACTGACTCTCACCAGGTTCTGTTACCCAGAATCCCTTGCAAACCTAAAAAAGTGTAAAAAAAAACACATTTTCCTCACATTTCTGTGGTGGAAAGTTCTGGAATCTGCGTGGATCCACAAATTTCCACCCACCCCGCGTTCCCCAAAGTCTTACGAGAAAAATTGTACCTCACTTGTGTGGGTAGGCCTAGTGCCCGCGACAGGAAACGGCGCAAAACATAACGTGGACACACCACAATTTCACAGTGAAAAATGACCCTTTTTTGGCAAAGTGCCTAGCTGTAGCTTTTGAACCCTAGCTCTGCTGGCACCTAGGGAAACCTAGCAAACCTATACATTTTTGAAAACTAGACACCCAGGGGAATCCAGGATGGGGTGACTTGACTGCCTCTCACCAGGTTCTGTTACCCAGAATGCCTTGCAAACCTAAATAATTGTCAAAACAAACACATTTTCCTCACATTTCTGTGGTGGAAAGTTCTGGAATCTGCGTGGATCCACAAATTTACACCCAACCCGCGTTCCCCAAAGTCTTCCAAGAAAAATGGTACCTCACTTGTGTGGGTAGGCCTAGTGCCCGCGACAAGAAACGGCGCAAAACGCAACGTGGACACACCACAATTTCACAGTGAAAAATGACCCTTTTTTGGCAAAGTGCCTAGCTGTAGTTTTTGAACCCTAGCTCTGCCGGCACCTAGGGAAACCTAGCAAACCTATACATTTTTAAAAACTAGACACCCAGGGGAATCCAGGATGGGGTGACTTGACTGCCTCGCATCAGGTTCTGTTACCCAGAATCCCTTGCAAACCTAAAAAATTGTCAAAAAAACTACATTTTACTCACATTTCTGTGGTGGAAAGTTCTGAAATCTGCGTGCATCCACAAATTTACACCCACCCCGCGTTCCCCAAAGTCTTCCGAGAAAAATGGTACCTCACTTGTGTGGGTAGGCCTAGTGCCCGCGACAGGAAACGGCGCAAAACGCAATGTGGACACACCACAATTTCACAGTGAAAAATGACCCTTTTTTGGCAAAGTGCCTAGCTGTAGTTTTTGAACCCTAGCTCTGCCGGCACCTAGGTAAACCTAGCAAACCTATACATTTTTGAAAACTAGACACCCAGGGGAATCCAGGATGGGGTGACTTGACTGGCTCTCACCAGGTTCTGTTACCCAGAATCCCTTGCAAACATACAAAATTGACCAAAAAACACATTTTCCTCACATTTCTGTGGTGGAAAGTTCTGGAGTCTGCGTGGATCCACAAATTTCCACCCACCCCGCGTTCCCCAAAGTCTTCCGAGAAAAATGGCACCTCACTTGTGTGGGTGGGTCAAGTACCCGCGACAGGCAAGGGCCCAAAACCTATTGAGGCGACATCAAAATTACCTATCACAAACCAACCTGGTTTTGCAAGGGAGGTCCCATGAGTTTTTGGCCCCGGGCTCGGCGGCCATCTAGGGAAACCTACCAAACCCACACATTTCTGAAAACTAGACACCCGGGGGAGTCCAGAGAGGTATGGCTTGTGTGGGTCCCCCAACATTTTCCTACCCAGAATCCCCTGCAAACCTCAACTTTAGCTGAAAAAATGACTTTTTTCTCAAATATCTGTGTGGGAAAGTTTTGGAATCTGCGTGGATCCACAAATTTCCTACCACCCAGCGTTCCCACAGGTCTCCCGATAAAAATGGTACCTCACTCGCGTGGGTGGGTCAAGTAACCGCGACAGGCAAGGGCCCAAAACCTATTGATGCGACATCAAAATAACCTATCACAAAACAACCTGGTTTTGCAAGGGGGGTCCCATGATCAACCCACTACTGGACAAATTGACCCAGATAGAGGGTAGTCTGACAAAAATAGAGCAGACTTTATCCAGTGTCAAGATAACCAACATCCATTCCAACGAGGGACAGGGAGAAGGATTGGTTGCCCAGAACGATAACAGAACATGCATCAGGGCACATGCTGACACTCTGCCACGCCTCGCCCCAGCCACAGTGCCAACCAGGTCCAATCAACTTCTGAATGACACCAAAAGCGGTACTAATTCCCATTGCCCATCACTTGTTGGGGATGGGCGTCCCAGGGTGTCATTGAGTAGGAGTACTAGCTTCACCCCGCACAATCACAACACGCTGCAACTGCCCCCGGAAGCAACACCTTTCACGGTGGTTCTAGCTAATGTCCCAGTCACCCAGCCCACAGCACAGGAACACTGGTCCTCACTGAGGAATAGGGCATTACATCTCCTGACAGCTAGGACAGGCATCAAGCACGAGCTATTTTCCAACATTAAAATGGTTCGTAGGGTACCATGGATTGGCAGTTCATATAAATCTCTACCAGGGGATTGTGTGGTGTTAAGCTTTGGGTCCCCAGGGTTGGTCCAACATATTCTGGATAGGGCGGGCAATCTACAAATTAAGGAGCGGGATATTAACATCTTTCCCTTGGGCTTTTTCTACCAACCAACCTCAAATCAAAGGGGCGCAAATGCGGGGTTGGTGCAATTAGCACATGGAACACCAAGTTATCCAATCCCCACATTTAACCATTATGGGGTGTTGAACTCTCTGGAAGACATAGACTGACTTGGACTTGGTACCGACCGACTACTTCAGGGTACAAATATTTGAATGGGTGCTTCGAAGGATGGGACTGCATTCTATCATCCCTCCACCAAAATGTCTACCCTAAATGGGAACAACAATCACATAGAGAATGGGCATGAGGAGATTATTTTAGGCAGGGCAGGAAATGTAGAAGAAGGGGTGTCCTTGAGAAGCGTAGCAGATGAGGACCGCTCAGCCTTTCTGCCCTATTTCGAGCCCCAAGCAGGGGTTATCAAGTTTAAAGATGGAATCACCCAAGGGGTAAGGGACTACACTGTTAATTCCAACTCCCATGGTGTAATTAAAACGTCTTTACTTGGACATGGCCAACCCAATCTAATATTGGCAAGTTGGAATATTGCTGGTCTCTCCCCCAAAACTCACTCCTCCGAATGGTCAACATTTATTGATAAATACGATGTCTGGGCTTTCCAAGAAACCTGGGCGCTTGACCAAATTTGTCACCCAGGTTTTTAAACTTCTTTAAACCTGCACAGAAGGGACAAAGGGGTAGACCCAAAGGGGGTCTAGTCATTTGGGTTAAACAGAACGCGGGATATACAGTAGAGGAAATTAAGATCGATAGTGGGAACCTCATGGCCATAAGATTGCGGATGGGTAAGGTTCTGAATTTACTGCTCATTAATGTATATGTAAGAGGGACACCTGGAGGCAAAGAATCAAGTACAGTTACGACACTGGATGGGGTTTTGGATAGGTACAGGGGATGTAGTAGCCTGATTATTGTCGGGGACTTCAATTGCACCTTCGAGCCCCTTGACTGCGAAGATGGCAATCTGAGTAGTGAGGAGGATGCACAATGGGATATCCCATTGCTTGATCTTCCATCCATCAAAAAGTGGACTGAACTGGCACTTCAGCTGAAAGGGCCGTGCCTAGAACGGGGCTTAAGGGCAGCGAATGGGAGGTCACGGTCCGACAGGAGGGGTACACACACCTTTAATAATGGCACGAGAAGCAGTAGGATTGATTATATCCTCCTTAGCTTGGAACTATGGTCGTCATTACAGGATATGGAAGTTTATGATCGGCTCGAGAGTGACCATAACCCCTTAGTATTGACTATGCAGGTCCCAGGTCTACACAATCACGAATTTGAGGAAACAGTAAAAGCCGTAGCAGAAGTGGAGTCTACCAACGATTGCAGGAGAGTTAAATGGGTTAGGGTTGCAGCCAATGAAGGGCACCTAAGACAGATGGAGGCACTGGTTGAGTGTTCCCTTTTAACTATCCAAAATTGTGACACTCAAGAGGACGTCAACTCAATTATTTTGCAGGTCCACAATGACTTGTTCTCCAAACTTAAACCATTTTTATAAAAAAGCCAAAGAAACTGGCAAGGAAGTTAAGATCAAAGGCAGCCCCTTGGTACAACAAATTATGCAGAGAGGCATACAGGAGATTAGCGAGAGCAATCAGACTAAGGAAAAAGGAAGAGATTGGAGTGGTAAGGGCTGGATATAAGCAAATTCTATTACGAGCCAAACAGGAATGGGATGACCCACATTGGCAAAACCTGCTCAGCACTAGCCAAGAAAAACACATGGCTAATTTCTGGCACCTTGTTAAATGGGGTAATGGTATTTTGAAACCACTTCCCATTAATCACGTTGCACCAGAAGCGTGGACCTCTTATTTCGAGGACCAGTTTGCCTTTAGCAGCGACCACATAGCCCAATTCCCAAAGCCTAATCCTATTACTACCTTGCACTTTTCCACACAAGAGGTCGAAAAAGCCCTCAAACAGATCCCTAAAGGTAGGGCACCTGGACTGGATTGCATTCCAGCGGACCTGTTCATGAACAATAGCGATAAGTGGGTGAGCTACATTCAGACCCTAGCTAATGCCATAGCAAGTGGAGCTCCCACCCCGGAGACGTGGTCAGGAGCTGAGATCATCCCGATCTACAAGAAAGGAGATCGATCGAAACCTGGCAATTATAGGCCCATAAGCCTTATTGATTGCATTCAAAAGATCTTTGCCAGGCTGGTATTAAGCAGAATCCAGACATGGATGGATGAAACGGGCATTTTATCATCCATGCAGGCTGGGTTTCGGGCGCATACAGGCACTATTGACCAGGTCCTCAGGTTTGCGATCATCTACTGGAGGGTGGTAATTCTAGGGGGCGGCACGCTATTTGCAGCCTTTATTGACTTAAAATCGGCTTTCGATTTGGTGCCCCGAGATAAAATGTGGAGCACCTTTTATGATATGGGGATGCCGCCAGGATTGTTGGCCGTCCTAATCACCCTGCATAACTCAAACTTTGCTCAGGTACGCTGGGGTGTGAATGGGGAAGTCACAAACACGTTTCCCATCGCCAAGGGGGTACGTCAGGGGTGTGTGCTTGCCCCGACCCTGTTCTCCCTCTTTATTAACAGGGTCGTGGAATACTATTCGAATCACCCAACAGATGCTCCATCTCTAGCTGGTCAGAAAATACCATTGTTAATGTTCGCGGACGACACTTTAATACTATCAAAGACTCAGAGAGGGCTGCAGTTAGCCCTCACCAGGTTTGAGGAGTTTTGCCGCGACCATGACCTTGAGGTCAATGTGGAGAAAACAAAGTTCATGGTCCTCCACAACCGAAAGGCCATTAAGGGGAGGGTTTTTATGAACAATGTACAGCTAGAGCAAACTGACGTTTTTACATATTTAGGAGTTACCCTTGAAAGTAAATTGAAATGGAAACCCCAGATCAACAAGTTGGCTCTCAAACACGCCCAATTGGCAGGCGCCCTAGTGAAGGAGCAGAGACTGTCCCATACAAAACCTGTGGCTCCTGTACTGAAGATTTATAATTCTAAAATTAGTACTTCGGTACTTTAAGGGGCAGAACTATGGGGCTTTTCAGATTTAACACCACTGATTGTAGCCCAGAACAAGTTTATGAGAACTCTGCTTTCCCTACCTCCATCGACCCCCCTGCTGCCCCTTTACCTTGATTTGGGCTGTAACCAGTTAGAGGATATTGCTCGCTTTAGACCAGTGGCATTATGGAGAAGATTATGGGCTACTCCCGAACTGTCTTTGTATGCCCGGGCTCTGCTAGAAATCAGGCAGGCTGACACCTCATGTAAGATTTCTTGGCTGACTAAGATTAAAACCACCTTGAGCGACATGGGGATGGATGGTCTATGGGAAAACCCTGAAGTGAGCCCCCTTCCATCAAAAAAAGAGTTTAAGACAGCCTATTGGGACATGGTTAGGATGAAACGTTTTTCGTCCATCATGAGTCCAACTCTGACGAGGGATTTCCTGGAGAGGAAACAAGAGTACCATTACGAACCCTACTGGGATTATATCACGGTACCACTTGACAGGAAACTGTACCACCAATACAGAGTGGGCTCACTCCCAATAAAGTCCTTTACCTGCAAATGGCACCCCCTGAATGATGATAAATGTAACACATGTCCGTCGCAGCGGGAAACTATAGCTCACATTCTCTTTGTCTGTCCAGCCTACAAAGCCCCTCAACACAGATGGCTTAAACCAGTCTGTTTAAACCTTGGGACCAGGGAGGGTACAGAGGCATTAAGGATTTTAAAGACAGACACAAGCGAGCCCATAATAATTGCCTTAGCGAAATTTTTAGGCTGGATGTGGGCTATTCGCAGTAAAATTGTTAAGGCTCGGAACTTAGCCAATATGTAATGGGATAACCCCATTATAACCAGGCCACTGCAGTTATTTTCTTTTTAAACATATGTTAGTCTTGAGGACGATTTTAATTATGTTCCTATGTAAGTGATTTTACATTTCCCTGCTTTCTTATTTGGAAATATTAATGCATAGCAGGATGGATTAACTTATGGTTTTATGTGAAATTCTTATACTGGTTTTATTAATCTCAGACATTTGTATGATTGGGTCGCAATATTTTTTAGTCTGTGATGGAATTTTTTATAACATGAGTTTATTGATGTACTGCTGTCTTTAATGATTTGACAAATCGAAATAAAGACTGAATAAACGTAAACGGTATTATGTGGAGTGTTTTTATGTTGCATTGAATAGAGTGTAATTGTGACATGTGATTATGTGGTACTATGTGGTATTATGTGGAGTGTATTTATGTTGCATTGAGTGGAGTGTAATTATGTGGTGTGTAATTATGTGGTACTGAGTGGTATTATGTGGAGTGTATTTATGTTGCATTGAGTAGAGTGTAATTATGTTGTGTGAAATTATGTGGCACTGAGTGGTATTTTGTGGAGTGTATTTATGTTGCATTGAAGAGAGTGTAATTGTGACGTGTGATTATGTGGTACTGAGTGGTATTATGTGGAGTGTATTTATATTGCATTGAGTAGAGTGTAATTATGTGGCGTGTTATTACGTGGCACTGAGTGGTATTATGTGGAGTGTATTTATGTTGCATTGAGTAGAGTGTAATTATGTGGCATGTAATTATGTGGCGTGTATGTTGCATTCAGTAGAGTGTAATTATGTGGTGTGTAATTATGTGGTACTGAGTGGTATTATGTGGAGTGTATTTATATTGCATTGAGTAGAGTGTAATTATGTGGTGTGTTATCATGTGACACTGAGTGGTATTATGTGGGGTGTATTTATGTTGCATTGAGTAAAGTGTAATTATGTGGCGTGTAATTATGTGGCACTGTGGTATTATGTGGAGTGTATTTATGTTGCATTGAGTAGAGTGTAATTATGTGGCATGTAATTATGTGGTACTGAGTGGTATGTGGAGTGTATTTATGTTGCATTGAGTAGAGTGTAATTATGTGGCGTGTAACTATGTCGCACTGAGTGGTATTTTGTGGAGTGTATTTATGTTGCATTGAATAGAGTGTAATTGTGACGTGTGATTATGTGTTACTTAGTGCTATTATGTGGAGTGTATTTATGTTGCATTGAGTAGAGTGTAATTACGTGGTGTGTAATTATGTGGTACTGAGTGGTATTATGTGGAGTGTATTTATATTGCATTGAGTAGAGTGTAATTATGTGGTGTGTTATCATGTGACAGAGTGGTATTTTGTGGGGTGTATTTATGTTGCATTGAGTAGAGTGTGATTATGTGGCGTGTAATTATGTGGCACTGAGTGGTATTATGTGGAGTGTATGTTGCATTCAGTAGAGTAATTATATGGCGTGTAATTATGTGGCACTGAGTGGTATTATTTGGAGTATATGTTGCATTGAGTGAAGTGTAATTTTGTAGCGTGTAATTATGTGGCACTGAGTGGTATTATGTGGAGTGTATTTATGTTGCATTGAGTAGAGTGTAATTATGTGGCTGTAATTATGTGGTACTGAGTGGTATGTGGAGTGTATTCATGCTGCATTGAGTAGAGTGTAATTATGTGGCGTGTAACTATGTTGCACTGAGTGGTATTTTGTGGAGTGTATTTATGTTGCATTGAATAAAGTGTAATTATGTGACGTGTAATTATGTGGTACTGAGTGGTATTATGTTGAGTATTTATGTTGCATTGAGTAGAGTGTAAATATGTGGCGTGTAATTATGTGGCACTGAGTGGTATTATATGGAGTGTATTTATGTTGCATTGAGTAGAGTGTAATTATGTGGCGTGTAATTATGTGGCACTGAGTGGTATTATGTGGAGTGTATTTATGGTGCATTGAGTAGAGTGTAATTATGTGGCTTGTAATTATGTGGTACTGAATGGTATGTGGGGTGTATTTATGTTGCATTGCGTAGAGTGTAATTATGTGGCGTGTAACTATGTCACACTCAGTGGTATTATGTGGAGTGTATTTATGTTGCATTGAGCAAAGTGTAATTATGTGGTGTGTAATTATGTGGCACAGTGTTATTATGTGGAGTGTATTTATGTTGCATTGAATAGAGTGTAATTATGTGATGTGTAATTATGTGGTATTGAGTGGTATGTGGAGTGTATTTATGTTGCATTGAGTAGTGTCATTATGTTGTGTGTAATTATGTGGCACTGAGTGGTATTATGTGGAGTGTATTTATGTTGCATTGAATAGAGTGTAATTGTGATGTGTGAATATGTGGTACTGAGTGGTATTATATGGAGTGTATTTATGTTGCATTGAATAAAGTGTAATTACGTGGTGTGTAATTATGTGGTACTGAGTGGTATTATGTGGAGTGGATTTATATTGCATTGAGCAGAGTGTAATTATGTGGCGTGTAATTATGTGGCACCGAGTGGTATTATTCGGAGTGTATGTTGCATTGAGTGCAGTGTAATTATGTAGCATATAATTATGTCGCACTGAGTGGTATTTTGTTGAGTGTATTTATGTTGCATTGAGTAGAGTGTAATTATGTGGCATGTAATTATGTGGCACAGTGGTATTATGTTGAGTGTATTTATGTTGCATTGAATAGAGTGTAATTATGTGACGTGTAATTATGTGGTACTGAGTGGTATTATGTTGAGTGTATTTATGTTGCATTGAGTAGAGTGTAATTATGTGGCGTGTAATTATGTGGCACAGTGGTATTATGTGAAGTGTATTTATTTTGCATTGAATTGAATGTAATTATGTGGCTTGTAATTATGTGGTACTGAGTGGTATGTGGGGTGTATTTATGTTGCATTGGAGTGTTTTTATGTTGCATTGAGTAGAGTGTAATTATGTGGCGTGTAATTATGTGGCACAGTGGTATTATGTGGAGTGTATTTATGTTGCATTGAATAGAGTGTAATTATGTGACGTGTAATTATATGGTACTGAGTGGTATTATGTTGAGTGTATTTATGTTGCATTGAGTAGAGTGTAAATATGTGGCATGTAATTATGTGGCACTGAGTGGTATTATATGGAGTTTATTTATGTTGAATTGAATAGGGTGTAATTATGTGACGTGTAATTATGTGGTACTGAGTGGTATTATGTTGAGTGTATTTATGTTGCATTGAGTAGAGTGTAATTATGTGGCGTGTAATTATGTGGCACAGTGGTATTATGTGAAGTGTATTTATGTTGCATTGAATTGAGTGTAATTATGTGGCTTGTAATTATGTGGTACTGAGTGGTATGTGGGGTGTATTTATGTTGCATTGAGTAGAGTAATTATGTGGTGTGTAACTATGTCACACTGAGTGGTATTATGTGGAGTGTATTTATGTTGCATTGAGTAGAGTGAAATTATGTGGCGTGTAATTATGTGGCACAGTGGTATTATGTGGAGTGTATTTATGTTGCATTGAATAGAGTATAATTATGTGGCGTGTAATTATGTGGCACTGATTGGTATTATGTGGAGTGCATGTTGCATTGAGTGCAGTGTAATTATGAGGCATATAATTATGTGGCACTGAGTGGTATTATGTGGAGTGTATTTATGTTACATTGAGTAGAGTAATTATGTGGCGTGTAATTATGTGGCACTGAGTGGTATTATGCGGAGTGTTTTTATCAATCAATCACGGAATTTGTAGAGCGCACTACTTACCCACGAGGGTCTCAAGGCGCTGGGGAAGAAAAAAGGGAAAAAGGGGGGGTGCCGCTACTGGTCAAACAGCCAGGTCTTGAGTAGCCTCCTGAAGGTCAGCAGGTCTTGGGTCTGTCGTAGGCTGAGTGGAAGGGTGTTCCAGGTCTTGGCGGCGAGGTGGGAGAAGGATCTGCCACCGGAGGTGGTTCTTCGGATGCGGGGGATGGTGGCGAGGGAGAGGTCGGCGGAGCGGAGCTGGCGGTTGGGGACGTAGAAGAAGAGCTGTCTGTTGAGGTAGGCTGGGCTGGTCTTGTGGAGTGCCTTGTGTGCGTGGATGAGGAGTTTAAAGGAGATTCTCCTGTCGACAGGGAGCCAGTGCAGGTTTCTCAGGTGGGGGTGATGTGGCGTGGTACATCGAGGATCAGGCGTGCCGAGGTGTTTTGAATGCGTTGCAGTCGTTTGATGAGCTTGGCCGGGGCTCCAGCGTAGAGGGCGTTTCCATAGTCGAGTCTGCTACTGACGAGGGCCTGGGTGACTGTTCTTCTTGTATCTGTCGGGATCCACCTGTAGATCTTGCGGAGCATGCGGAGGGTGTTGAAGGAGGAGGAGACTGCGTTGACTTGCTTAGCCATGGAGAGCATTGAGTCGAGGATGACTCCCAGGTTGCGTGCATGGTCGGTGGGTGTCGGGGCTGCCCCCAGTGTCGTAGGCCACCAGGAGTCGTCCCAGGCTGAAGGGTTGGAGCCGAGGATGAGGACCTCCGTCTTGTCCATGTTCAGCTTTAGTCAGCTGCTCTTCATCCAATCGGCGACGGCCTTCATTCCTTCGTGGAGGTTGGATTTAGCGGTGAGGGGGTCCTTGGTGAGGGAAAGGATCAGTTGAGTGTCGTCGGCGTAGGAGATTATGTTGAGGTTGTGCTGTCGGGCGATGCATGCGAGCGGGGCCATGTAGATGTTGAACAGTGTCGGGCTGAGGGATGATCCCTGGGGTACGCCGCAGATGATCTCGGAGGCTTCGGAACGGAACGGAGGGAGGCGGATGCTCTGGGTTCTGCCGGAGAGTAAGGAGAGGAAGGAGGTGGTCCATTCCAGGGCCTTGTCTCGGATCCCTACGTCGTGGAGGCGTGCGCATAGAGTGCGGTGGCAGACAGTGTCGAAGGCAGTGGAGAGGTCCAGAAGGATGAGGGCTGCGGTCTCACCGTTGTCCAGCAGGGTCCTGATGTCATCGGTGGCAGTGATGAGGGCAGTCTCGGTGCTGTGGTTGCTGCGGAACCCTGACTGGGATGGGTCCAGGATGCTGTTTTCTTCGAGGTATCGGGTTAGCTGTCTGTTGACGATCTTCTCGATGACCTTGGCTGGGAAAGGAAGCAGGGAGATGGACCGGAAGTTCTTGAGGTCTCTCGGGTCCGCCTTGGGTTTTTTGAGCAGGGCGTTGATTTCGGCGTGTTTCCAGCTCTCTGGGAAGGTCACGGTCTCGAAGGAGAGGTTGATGACGTTGCGCAGGTGGGGTGCGATGGAACTGCTGGCTTTGTTGAAGATGTGGTGCGGAAAAGGGTCTGATGGGGAGCCGGAGTGGATTGTGCTCATGGTCTTGATGGTGTCATCGATGTTCACGTTGGCCCAGGCTGGCAAGGGGTCGTGGTCGATGGTGTGTGGCGAGTCTGCTGTGTCGGTGTCTGTTGGGGCTGTCTGGGTGTTGAAGCTGTCGTGGATGTCGGTGATCTTGCGGTGGAAGAAGGTGGCAAGGGAATCGCACAGGGCTTGCGACAGCGGGATGTCGTTGGTGTTGGAGCTGGGGTTGGAGAGTTCCTTCATGATGTTGAAGAGCTTCTTGCTGTTGTGTGCGTTGTTGTCGAGGCGGTCTTTGAAGGAGATCCTCTTGGCGGCCCTGATGAGGTGATGGTGGTTGCGGATGGCGTCTTTGTGGGCTGCGTGGCTGTCCCGTGTCTTTTCACTGTGCCACTTCATCTCTAGTTTCCGGCAGGTACGCTTGGATGCTAGGAGTTCCGGGGTGAACCAGCTGGCTCTCTTGCTGGTGTCTCTGTAGGTGGGTTTTTTCAGCAGGCGAGGGTGTTGGCGCAGTCGTCAATCCATCGCCTGAGGTTGCGGGCAGCGTCGTCCGTGTTGGAGAGGTCGGTGGGTGGGCTGAGAGCGAGGTTTGCCTGTAGTTGGTCTTCGGTGACTTTGCTCCAGCAGCGGCGTGGGATCTGTTGGGTGCGGTGGTATGTGGTGGGTTTCTGGAAGGTGAAGTGGATGCAGCGGTGGTCGGTCCAGAGGAGTTCGGTGGTGTGGCTGAAGGAGACGTGGGAGCTTGAGGAGAAGATGGGGTTGAGCGTGTGGCCGGCGGAGTGGGTAGGTGTTGTGACGAGCTGTCTCAGACCGAGGTTGGCGAGATTGTCGATCAGGGTGGTCGAGTTGCTGTCGTTGTTCTGCAGGTGAAAGTTCAGGTCTCCGAGGAGGATGTAGTCGGTGGAGGTTAGGGCGTGCGAGCTGATGAAGTCGGCGATGGAGTTGCTGAACTGGGGTCGGGGTCCGGGAGGTCTGTAGATGAGGGTGCCTCTTAGGGTGGTGTTCGGGTCCGTGTGGATCTGGAAGTGCATGTGTTCGGTGGTGCTGAGAGTGTCGTCGGTGCTGGTCGAGACCCTGATGGTGTTCTTGTGGACGATGGCGATTCCTCCTCCTACTCCGTTGGTGCGGTCTCTGCGGGTGATCTTATAGCCGTCTGGGATGGCTATGGCGATGTCGGGTGCGGAGGAGTCGTTCAACCAGGTCTCTGTCAAGAAGGCGACGTCCGGGGATGATGTGTCGAGCAGGTCCCAGAGCTCGACGGCGTGTTTGCGTGCGGAGCGGGTGTTCAGTAGGATGCATCGGAGGTGGTTGGGGTCCTTCTTGGCGGGCGCTTCGGCAGCTCTGAGGCTGGTGTAGCTGCAGTTCCGGCAGGTGAAGGGACCATGAGTGCATTTCGGGGTGGCCTTGAAGCAGGTGTGGGTCCGTCCGGGGTTGAGAGTGTGGAGTGTGCTGGCATCGTAGCGGCGGCGATCGTCCTACTGGGCACAGGGGGCGCGAGGACCAGGGGTTCTGGTGCTGGGCGTGGTCCAGGCGTGGACGGGCGCAGACGGGCTTGCCTTAGGCGTGCCAGTGGCGCGGCCGCGCAGCGGCCGCCATATTTGGGGAGGTGGGAGGGAGGAGCAGCTGGGAGGTGGGAGGCAGGGGCAGCGAATGGTCAGTCAGGGGGGCGGGGACGCAGGGGACGCAGCGGCAGGAAACGGGAGCGGTGAGGGACACAGAACCAGGCACAGAATATGGGGCACACAAGGGGAAACAGAAGGCAAAACAATTGGGCGCAGGCACAGGGGGCACACAAGGGGAAACAGAAGCCAAAATGGGCACAGAATCAGGCACACGAGGGGAACAGAAGGCAAAGGGCAAAAGGGCAACAGCAGGAAAAAAGGTCACAGCAACGAGGAGGCAGTGGGGGACAGAGGCAAGAGCACTAACCAGCAGCAGCAGGGCAGCACAGTCGGAGCTGTGTGGTGGGGGAGCGACCTACCTGGCAAGGTCAAGGGTTGCATTGAGTAGAGTAATTATGTGGCACTGAATGGTATGTGGAGTGTTTTTATGCTGCATTGATTAGAGTGTAATTATGTGGCACTGAGTGGCATCATGTGGAGTGTATTTATGTTGCATTGAATAGAGTGTAATTGTGACGTGTGATTGTGTGGTACTGAGTGGTATTATGTGCAGTGTATTTATGTTGCATTGAGTACAGTATAATTACGTGGAGTGTAATTATGTGGTACTGAGTGGTATTATGTGGAGTGTATTTATATTGCATTGAGAAGAGTGTAATTATGTGGTGTATTATTATGTGGCACTGAGTGGTATTATGTGGAGCGTATTTGTGTTGCATTGAGGAGTGTAATTATGTGGCGTGTAATTATATGGCACTGAGTGGTATTATGTGGAGTGTATGTTGCATTCAGTAGAGTGTAATTATGTGGCGTGTAATTATGTGGCAATGAGTGGTATTATTTGGAGTATATGTTGCATTGAGTGTAGTGTAATTATGTAGCATATAATTATGTGGCACTGAGTGGTATTATGTGGAGTGTGTTCATGTTGCATTGAGTAGAGTGTAATTATGTGTCATTTAATTATGTGGCACTGAGTGGTATATTATGTGGAGTGTATTTGTTGCATTGAGTAGAATGCAATTATGTGGCGTGTAATTATGTGGTACTGAGTGGTATGTGGAGTGTATTCATGTTGCATTGAGTAGAGTGTAATTATGTGGCGTGTAACTATGTCACACTGAGTGGTATTTTGTGGAGTTGATTTATGTTGCATTGAGTAGAGTGTAATTATGTGGTGTAATTATGTGGCACAGTGGTATTATGTGGTGTATTTATGTTGCATTGAATAGAGTGTAATTATGTGACATGTAATTATGTGGTACTGAGTGGTATTATGTTGTGTATTAATGTTGCATTGAGTAGAGTGTAAATATGTGGCGTGTAATTATGTGGCACTGAGTGGTATTATACGGAGTGTATTTATGTTGCATTGAGTGGAGCATAAATATGTGGCGTGTAATTATGTGGCACTGAGTGGTATTATGTGGAGTGTATTTATGTTGCATTGAGTAGAGTGTAAATATGTGGCGTGTAATTATGTGGCACTGAGTGGTATTATGTGGAGTGTATTTATGTTGCATTGAGTAGAGTATAATTATGTGGTGTGTAATTATGTAGTACTGAGTGGTATGTGGAGTGTATTTATGTTGCATTGAGTAGAGTGTAATTATGTGGCGTGTAACTATGTCGCACTGAGTGGTATTTTGTAGAGTGTATTTATGTTGCATTGAGTAGAGTGTAATTATGTGGCATGTAATTATGTGGCACAGTGGTATTGTGTGGAGTGTATTTATGTTGCATTGAATAGAGTGTAATTATGTGATGTGTAATTATGTGGTACTGAGTGGTATTATGTTGAGTGTATTTATGTTACATTGAGTAGAGTGTAAATATGTGGCGTGTAATTATGTGGCACTGAGTGGTATTATATGGAGTGTATTTATGTTGCATTGAGTAGAGTGTAATTATGTGGCATGTAATTATGTGGCACTGAGTGGTATTTTGTGAAGTGTATTTATGTTGCATTGAATTGAGTGTAATTATGTGGCTTGTAATTATGTGGTACTGAGTGGCATGTGGGGTGTATTTATGTTGCATTGGAGTGTATTTATGTTGCATTGAGTAGAGTGTAATTATGTGGTGTGTAATTATGTGGCACTGATTGGTATTATGTGGAGTGCATTTTGCATTGAGTGCAGTGTAATTATGTGGCATATAATTATGTGGCACTGAGTGGTATTATGTGGAGTGTATTTATGTTGCATCGAGTTGAGTGTAATTATGTGGCTTGTAATTATGTGGTACTGAGTGGTATTATGTGGAGTGAATTTATGTTGCATTGAATAGATGTGTAATTATGTGGCGTGTAATTATGTGGCACTGATTGGTATTATGTGGAGTGCATTTTACATTGAGTAGAATAATTATGTGGCATGTAATTATGTGGCACTGAGTGGTATTATGTGGAGTGTTTTTATGTTGCATTGAGTAGAGAAATTATGTGGCACTGAATGGTATGTGGAGTGTTTTTATGCTGCATTGATTAGAGTGTAATTATGTGGCACTGAGTGGCATCATGTGGAGTGTATTTATGTTGCATTGAATAGAGTGTAATTGTGACGTGTGATTGTGTGGTACCGAGTTGTATTATGTGGAGTGTATTTATGTTGCATTGGATAGAGTGTAATTACGTGGTGTGTAATTATGTGGTACTGAGTGGTATTATGTGGAGTGTATTTATATTGCATTCAGAACAGTGTAATTATGTGGCGTATTATTACGTGGCACTGAGTGGTATTATGTGCAGCGTATTTGTGTTGCATTGAGGAATGTAATTATGTGGTGTGTAATTATGTGGCACTGAGTGGTATTATGTGGAGTGTATGTTGCATTCAGTAGAGTGTAATTATGTGGAGTGTAATTATGTGGCACTAAGTTGTATTATTTGGAGTATATGTTGCATTGAGTGCAGTGTAATTATGTAGCATATAATTAAGTGGCACTGATTGGTATTATGTGGAGTGTGTTTATGTTGCATTGAGTAGAGTGTAATTGTGTTTTGTGTAATTATGTGGCACTGAGTGGTATATTATGTGGAGTGTATTTGTTGCATTGAGTAGAATGTAATTATGTGGTGTGTAATTATGTGGTACTGAGTGGTATGTGGAGTGTATTCATGTTGCACTGAGTAGAGTGTAATTATGTGGTGTGTAACTATGTCGCACTAAGTGGTATTTTGTGGAGTTGATTTATGTTGCATTGAGTAGAGTGTAATTATGTGGTGTGTAATTATGTGGCACAGTGGTATTATGTGGAGTGTATTTATGTTGCATTGAATAGAGTGTAATTACGTGACGTGTAATTATGTGGTACTGAGTGGTATTATGTTGAGTGTATTTATGTTGCATTGAGTAGAGTGTAAATATGTGGCGTGTAATTATGTTGCACTAAGTGGTATTATATGGAGTGTATTTATGTTGCATTGAGTGGAGCGTAATTATGTGGCGTGTAATTATGTGGCACAGTGGTATTATGTGTAGTGTATTTATGTTGCATTGAATAGAGTGTAATTATGTGACGTGTAATTATGTGGTACTGAGTGGTATTATGTTGAGTGTATTTATGTTGCATTGAGTAGAGTGTAAATATGTGGCGTGTAATTATGTGGCACTGAGTGGTATTATATGGAGTTTATTTATGTTGCATTGAATAGGGTGTAATTATGTGACGTGTAATTATGTGGTACTGAGTGGTATTATGTTGAGTGTATTTATGTTGCATTGAGTAGAGTGTAAATATGTGGCATGTAATTATGTTGCACTGAGTAGTATTATATGGAGTGTATTTATGTTGCATTGAATAGGGTGTAATTATGTGGCACTGAGTGGTATTATGTGGAGTGTATTTATGTTGCATCGAGTTGAGTGTAATTATGTGGCTTGTAATTATGTGGTACTGAGTGGTATGTGGGGTGTATTTATGTTGCATTGTGTAATTATGTGGCATGTAACTATGTTCCACTGAGTGGTATTATGTGGAGTGTATTTATGTTGCATTGAGTAGAGTGTAATTATGTGGCGTGTAATTATGTGGCACAGTGGTATTATGTGGAGTGTATTTATGTTGCATTGAATAGAGTAATTATGTGGTGTGTAATTATGTGGCACTTATTGGTATTATGTGGAGTGCATGTTGCATTGAGTGCAGTGTAATTATGTGGCATATAATTATGTGGCACTGAGTGGTATTATGTGGAGTGTATTTATGTTACATTGAGTAGAGTAATTATGTGGCGTGTAATTATGTGGCACTGAGTGGTATTATGTGGAGTGTTTTTATGTTGCATTGAGTAGAGTAATTATGTGGCACTGAATGGTATGTGGAGTGTTTTCATGCTGCATTGATTAGAGTGTAATTATGTGGCACTGAGTGGCATCATGTGGAGTGTATTTATGTTGCATTGAATAGAGTGTAATTGTGACGTGTGATTGTGTGGTACTGAGTGGTATTATGTGGAGTGTATTTATGTTGCATTGAGTAGAGTGTAATTACGTGGTGTGTAATTATGTGGTACTGAGTGGTATTATGTGGAGTGTATTTATATTGCATTGAGAAGAGTGTAATTATGTGGCGTATTATTACATGGCACTGAGTGGTATTATGTGGAGCGTATTTGTGTTGCATTGAGGAGTAATTATGTAGCGTGTAATTATGTGGCACTGAGTGGTATTATGTGGAGTGTATGTTGCATTCAGTAGAGTGTAATTATGTGGCGTGTAATTATGTGGCACTGAGTGGTATTATTTGGAGTATATGTTACATTGAGTGTAGTGTAATTATGTAGCATATAATTATGTGGCACTGAGTGGTATTATGTGGAGTGTGTTTATGTTACATTGAGTAGAGTAATTATGTGGCGTGTAATTATGTGGCACTGAGTGGTATTATGTGGAGTGTTTTTATGTTGCATTGAGTAGAGTAATTATGTGGCACTGAATGGTATGTGGAGTGTTTTCATGCTGCATTGATTAGAGTGTAATTATGTGGCACTGAGTGGCATCATGTGGAGTGTATTTATGTTGCATTGAATAGAGTGTAATTGTGACGTGTGATTGTGTGGTACTGAGTGGTATTATGTGGAGTGTATTTATGTTGCATTGAGTAGAGTGTAATTACGTGGTGTGTAATTATGTGGTACTGAGTGGTATTATGTGGAGTGTATTTATATTGCATTGAGAAGAGTGTAATTATGTGGCGTATTATTACATGGCACTGAGTGGTATTATGTGGAGCGTATTTGTGTTGCATTGAGGAGTAATTATGTAGCGTGTAATTATGTGGCACTGAGTGGTATTATGTGGAGTGTATGTTGCATTCAGTAGAGTGTAATTATGTGGCGTGTAATTATGTGGCACTGAGTGGTATTATTTGGAGTATATGTTACATTGAGTGTAGTGTAATTATGTAGCATATAATTATGTGGCACTGAGTGGTATTATGTGGAGTGTGTTTATGTTGCATTGAGTAGAGTGTAATTATGTGTCGTGTAATTATGTGGCACTGAGTGGTATTTTATGTGGAGTGTATTTGTTGCATTGAGTAGAATGTAATTATGTGGCGTGTAATTATGTGGTACTGAGTGGTATGTGGAGTGTATTAATGTTGCATTGAGTAGAGTGTAATTATGTGGTGTGTAACTATGTCGCACTGAGTGGTATTTTGTGGAGTTGATTTATGTTGCATTGAGTAGAGTGTAATTATGTGGTGTGTAATTATGTGGCACAGTGGTATTATGTGGAGGGTATTTATGTTGCATTGAATAGAGTGTAATTATGTGACGTGTGATTATGTGGTACTGAGTGGTATTATGTTGAGTGTATTTATGTTGCATTGAGTAGAGTGTAAATATGTGGCGTGTAATTATGTGGCACTGAGTGGTATTATATGGAGTGTATTTATGTTGCATTGAGTGGAGCGTAATTATGTGGCGTGTAATTATGTGGCACTGAGTGATATTATGTGGAGTGTATTTAAGTTGCATTTGAAAATTAATATCGCTCTAAATGGGTCTGTTTGCTTTTGTAGCAAGTGTTCCATCCTTTCTCACATCTCCTGAACACTGTGCCTGACTTCTTGGAACCTGTGTTGCTTCTGAGGCGCGAAATAAATCTTTTAACAGCAATTGGATTCTATGCCAGTTTCTTTACATTTAAGACTGTTGTACGTTGTTGCACAGATTTAAACACTATTCTCCCATAACATTAACGTTTTAGTGTTTATTTTTTTTAAAGGGGCCTTTTGAACTGGCAGGAGCTCTAAGCATCAAAGAGGGAGAAAAACAAAGTTTAAACAAGCGCGGCCGCGAAAGCGACCATGCTTTGTTTAATTAGTAACATGAGCCAAGATAACGATAGGGAGGAAGGCAGCTGGCACAATGCGCGCCGCTGCTCGCTCCCGAGACCCCTAGGCCATGGGAGTGAAAGTTTAGAGGAAAGGCGGGACATGCACCCGTCTTTGGCCATTTGCGTGCTTTCATTATTGAAAGCCCACGCAAAGGCCAGTGAAATGTGTGTGAGTAGTCCGACCCACACGGAAAAGTTTCGGGGAAGTCTGGAGTGATTCCAAGAGGCCCTCTCCTAGAGCAGCGCATGCGCGCTGCGCTGGGCTCGACCTAACAAAGAAGTGCTCTCAGGGGGCCTGCAGGGCTTGGTGGGTTCTGTAGATCGGAGCGGAAGGACGACGTGCGGTAGCACAGAGAGTTGATGTCCTGTTCAAAGTCCCCGAGTTACAAGTGCTATTTTGCAAAATGTGTCAATCTGTGGGTTTCCAACTCAGTAATTTGTGTCATGAGTTATTTTGTGGCTCCATGAAAGGTTTTCATCTCTTATATACATCGTCGGTTCCAAGAAATGTTTCATTATCATCACGTTGCAGCTTTTAGGCCGGCACCCTCAAATGGTGAGGGTATAGGTTAAGGATGTGCAACATTATTGCAAGGGATAGGAGCTGGCAAGGTCTAGTGACTGACATTTTATATATTTACCGCTGCTCTATGATTTTTCTCCGGACACTGTGGTATTTGCGTGAGCCTAACAGGGCATAGGCACACTGGTATGCATGCTTCAATATCTGCAGCGGATGTCTGTGATCGATCCAGCAGGGCCGGCTCCTCCATTATAGCGGAGGAGCGTGGCCCCACTAAAATGCCCCCACAGATGATAAATAAAATGGTAATGAAGTTAATTTATTACCATTTTATTCTTCTTCACCCGTCCCAAACCAAGTGTCAGGATGGGGCGGGGTCTGCTGAGTGGCAGCAGGGAGGAGTGGTGGGTAGAGGGGTGCCTGTGCGCATGTCCTTTTGACTGGCCATCTTGCAACGGCCAACCAGCCATGCACACGGCCAACCAGACATGCGCAATTTAAACTTCTCAACCCAGCTATCTTAAGACAGCTGAGTTGAGAGCAAGTGCAGGCCTCCAGGGCCATCTGGAGCACCGACAGAGGACGCTCCCTCCAATCCTGGTGCCAGGATTGGGTAAGGGAGTTGGCTGAGATTCTGACGTCACAGAGAAGAAGAGGACCAGAGCGAGGAGGACAGCTGCTGCATGGTATGTAACTTTTTATTTTATTTATTTGATGTAATTTCCCCGCCCCACTCACAGTAGTGCCAGCCGCCACTGCGAACCAGTTCAGTTTAATAATGGTTTTGTTAATTTACATTACTTTGTGGCAATCAGGTGGCAGCTTCCAATTGTTCTCATATCCTGGTGGGTGGGGGGTGTCTTCTCATCCCGAAGCGAAAAATATATTTTTTTCTATGGTCCTTAGACTTGTTAGGGTGTTTAGGCAAGTCTTAACACTGCGTGGTAAAAGTTGTTTCCCCGGCTGACCAGTCCCCTGGGTGTTGTGAGCTTCTATCTGGAATACAGGCCGAGGCCGCCTCACATTGTTTGTACAGTTGAAGTATGTATTGGCCTCTATTGAAATGTGCATTCATTCTCACTACAGATTTGCTTTGTGCAGCCTGTAGTGTTGAGAAGAGGGGCAGCATTTGCATTAAGAAGCCATGTCTGAAGGCTTTACCCAGTTGCAGTGAAAGCAAAGCAAGGCTGGAGCTGTGAGGCGGAGGTCCATTCAATGACTTCATGTAATAAGGGCGTAACCTCTGGGCTTACATCAGTGCAGGCACTGGCAGGTGAACGGACTTTCTGACGTGATTGTGAAGGCTTTATATATTTTATGTGTGGGGGCTGCTTTATTTTGCAACCATAGATTGCTCATACCTTTTTTCTTTCTAATGTGGTTAGCAAGGTAGTATTGCAGGTTTCTTTTTGATAGTAGCGCATCCCTGTGTGTTTTCATACCCACGTGGTTGGCTATTTTATACGTTGCACTTGGCCCGGCTACATGCGGCAAGTTTGTTGACCTTAGAGGATGAAAGCCGGTGTGGGCCCTGCCTTTAAAGACCAGATCTGTTGAAGGTACGCTCAGCCCGTTGGAGGCTCCTACTGGCTATCATGCCACTATGCGTCACGACAAAGGAAGGACAATGCCAAGCTGTGTTGGTGCGTTGAAGGGTCTTCTGACCTATTTTGCGGTGGCTCCTCTTTGTCGTACTAGCACAGGGATTGGCGTTTGTAGAGGAAGTCTGTTGCCCCTGCTCATGGTGCCCTAGACTTTCTCGGGCTTGGCTTTATTGCTTGATACTGTGCCCAGTGGCTTGCATCAGCTCGTGGTCTTTCCCAGGAGCTGGTGCCAAGGCAGAATACGAGTAGAATTAAGATCCAGTTTGGTGTTGCCGCCTCCACAGTGCTGGCAGTGGGACTACATATCCTGCTGCATGCCAAAGTAATCAAACAAAACTGTTCCAACACAGTTGCAACACGATTCCGAGGCGCAAAAGATTAAAATGCTGATACATGTAAAATGTGTTTAAAAATAACAAATTGTATAGACAGTCTTGCAAAATATTCAACAAGGTTGCCTGGTAACAACTGCTCAGACTTTTCAGCTCCACCCTGAGATAAGGGAATAGAGGCAGGTGCACGGCTTTCCCGCTCACCGCCATTCGATCAACACCCTGTTGGGGGCTGTGAAGGTAGGGTTCGCTAGGCCTTAGTACCTGCTGCACCAATGGTAGCTACCTCCTAGGTAGGATGTTGCACCTTTCATGCGCGAAATAAGCCACCACTCAGGGATTACAATTTGGGAAGTGACCACGGCTGATATAGTGAGTTGCAAATGGTTGACGCCGTTTATCACCCCATATGTTGTCAATCCATCAACAACGGTACTTTCGCTTGTAATTTTGTTTGAAGTGAATGATCCGCGAGTGGGCTACTCCAAATGTCAACTGCTCTTCCTATCGCTCCAGCGTATTTCATTGTGTCTTTCAGTACTGAAAAATCAGTTCAAGTCAAGGGATTTGGTGGTGGTGTTTACACCATATCTTAGAATGTATTCTTCCTGTGAGGGCTGATACGCCTCTAGGGGGAGCAGTGAGTTAAGTGTTTCTTTGCAGGGTGATGTCCTTGGGGTGTTCCACTCCTTGCTACGTTTTTTCAAATAAGCTGTTTTTCATTAGGTGTAGTAACATAGGCGTTTTACTCAGTTTAGGGCAGAAGAGTCGCATTAAAGATGCATAATATAGAGTGTCTTGAATTCATTCTATTATGGTAATAGAGCATATTCTTCTTGTTAGTGCAAGTGGATGGATTCACGTATCTCTGCACAGTATCTCTGCACAGTACAGTCATGTTTCTTGAAACTACAAGTATCGCAGGTTTCAGGAAAGCGAGGGGGTTGGTGAAGGGGTTTTCAACCGAATCTGTAATCACAGTTCTTGAAGGCCTTGAGAGGCGACCTGTGTCTTGCACTAAACGCCATACTATGGCAATTTCCTCCTTTACTAAGATGCTAGGCTATGCAGATTGGCCAACGTTTTCCTGGTCCAAAGGGCACTGAAGGGCTATGTGGAGGTTGGAGAGATCCAGACAGGATTCCAGGCGCCCCATAGACACGTTCAAACTGGCGAGGATCATGGTCAGCCTTGATGAAGTGTGCAGACCACCAGCTGAGGTTCATCTGTTTAGAGCAGCTTTCTCCCTGGTGCTCTATGGGTGGGGCACTAAGGGTAGGGAAGCTTGTGGCAAAAAAACAAGAAGGACAGAAGTGGTGGTTGGCAGCTGGCAGATATTCAATGTGCAGATGGCTCTTTGGTGGTCGCCATTACCCGTTCTAAGACCAACCAGAGGGGTAGGGGGACCTCATACTGCTTCACAGGGTCCCAGGGAACAAGTGCCGCCCACTGTAGAATCTTGCAGCCTTTATGGCACACCAGGCACAAAGGGCTGTTGAACCCCCCTTGTGGGTTCATGAGGACAGGACGCCACTGAGAAGGTCCCAATTTTCCAGGGTGCGCAGTAAAGAAATGGTGGCAACAGGGTTAGACCTGTGGAATATAGTTTGCATTAAGTTTGTATTGAAGCAACCCATGGTGGCAGGCATAGGGTTGGTGGGACAAGCAGTCAAAGGATAGGCAGGTGGATGTCTGACTGTTATAAGCGCTATGTGAGATTGAACATGTTCTGCCATTAATTTTCCCATCTTTACAATGCAGGTGGAGGACATGATAAGGTGAAGCGGTGGCTAAGTACTTCTTTGCCTTCTGTCAATGTGGGGGCAAGAGGTGTTACAGATGTGCTGGTGTTGGGCCACTTTTATGTGAGGTGTGAAATGGTTTTTATTCTGCCATTGCGCATCACGGCCAAGGAAGACTGGATAGCAACTGACTTTCTGCGATCAACAGGGGCTGCTTGAAGTCAACTTAAAAACTACATTGAACTGAATGTTCCCCCCCGAAGGCTTCCATGTCCAGGGATGGTAAATGTGCATTTGGGAGGCAATGACTTGGCCAAGTTAGGGTGAAAAGGCTTAATTGAGCTTGGGGTATTTAAATTGCGTTGTCGTGCAAAGAAGTCCCGGAGGCCACAATAGTTTGCTCCAACTTTAAATTGGATAGGTGGTAAGTTGGTCAGGGCCCTCAATGAGTCTGTGAAATGGTTAATCAGGAAGGTTGATAAGTTGTTGAACACAGCTAGTTTAGCCTCTAGAACTCACGGATGCCGCAAGGGTGAGCTGCTTTTCTTAAAAGATGAAGTACACTTGCCTAGAGAAGGTAATATGAGGTTTCTGGAGAACTTGTGTGCCTGGCTACGGCAACACGCCAACTTACGTGGGGGAGGAGGCAGTTAGGAGGGTAACTATGCTGGCCTGTGGCAAGTGAGGTCATGATTGTTGGGGAGACTTAAGGTCCTTTAAGGCACTATTTTATACCAAAATAACATCGGCGTCACTGGACCTTCCAAGGGGTGCTGGCAGCAAGTCGAAAAGAGGTTGCATTGGCACGGGGGATTGGAGGCAGTTGCTGACACGCAGCCCTTACCTGTTAACCACCCACGCAGTTGGCGCAAACTAGCACAGGTCCTTGGGGGACAAGGAATTTGGATGTGTGGGCTGCCTGAGGTAGGAATCCTAAGGGCAGCCAGGCTCCCTGCACAAGAGCTCCCAAGGGAGATCTCCTGCAATGATATAGTACGGTATGGGAAAGGGAAGATGGGGTCCTCCCATAAGGAGGGACTCATCTCTGGATGGGGGGGTTTAAGAGGAATGGACACAGAACCAGTCATGATGTCACTCGGAATGGTTACAGTTTGTGGGTTGCACAGGAACAAACTAGTTATGGTTAGGTGACTCCCAAGTACTAGAGTCTCTATTAAGGCTAGTTCTCACTTGTAACCAACATGTAAATAATGTGGTTACTGTGCAAAATGTTGATATCTATAATGTTTTATGTGTGTGTATGAAATAAATACGTCTGCAGGACTTATGACCCCATACCCAAAAATAGCTAGTCTCAGGCTTTGTCATTGGCATTGATGGTTTTGTAGGGAGGGGTAGGTACCCCTGGGACATTTGCAACTCCCTGGCCATATTACCAAGGCTCTCCCAACTATGGAAAGCTGGAAATAAGGTGGGAAGCCGAGGGACAGCCGGAGGTTCACGGCACTGGCCCCGGGCTTGGGGTTGGCTTGGGGCGAGGGTTGACCACCTGGGCAGTGCCCTGGAAGCACTAATTTGCTTCTGAGGTCATGGGGGGTCATGGCCACGCCCCTTAAAAGGAGCAGCATTACAGGAGGTAGGTCTCTAAGTTCCTGCTCACTGCCAAAGTCGCAGGGCTCCTGGTTTCACTCTCCCCCACACCCTGGAGTATGGATGCCCCCACTCCCAACACTAAGCCCGCAGCCGGTTGGCCAATGGCTGTGAATCACGCCTGGCCCTCCAGGAGCGCCACAAGCTATGAGTTGTTTTCCCCACCCCCAGAGCAAGGTGCGCAGGGGGGGCGTGCAGGGGTGTGGTTGTTTTGAATTGTGCACATGAATGCCCCCCTTTTTAGGTCGAGCCTGAGCCAGCGCGCATGCGCTGCTCTGCGAGGCTTCTTGTAAGCACTCTAAACTACTCTGTGTGGGTCTGACTCCTCCCACACATAGGATTGGCTTTTGCGTGTGTCTTTCAGTAATGAAAGCATGCAAATGGCTAAATGCGGGTGCATGTCCCACCTTCTTTTTTAATGTTCACTCCCACGGCGTTTTGCTCTCGGGAACTAGCAGCGGCGCGCAGGGTGGCAGCTCCATTCCTCCTGGGTCAGGTTACACACAACGCGCCGTGCTTTTGCTTTTGCTTGTTTTCCACTTTCATGATGGCACGTCTTTGCTTTGACCTCAACATGACATATGCCTCTTCTCACTGCGGGCACAATAGGATGTTTTCTGCTTTACTCTGACGTGTTTTTCTTGGCTTTCATAAGGCATTGTTTCGCTGTCTTTGCATGACGCTGCTGTTAGGATGGCTGTTTTATTTGAATTAGCATGATGTTAAACTTTGGCGTAGACTTGTAGCTAACTAGAAGTTGAGAAAATCTTATAACTATGCAAAAGATGCGCATGGACAAACTTGTATCGCTCCTTGAGCCTAGTGATTCTTTTTTTTCTTACGTCTGCGCAGCCCCAAGTTCGCTCAGTTTACCCATGAGTAGATAGGAAGGGACGAGCGCGAAGAACGTAAGCTCCCATATATCTGTTGCGCAGTATCTGCTTTCCACGTCACTTAGATATTCAATCACGTTCCTGCGGAACCTCCGGCTGTCTTTTCTCCCATAGATTCTCATAGAATCTTATATAACTTGTTTCACTATTTCTCGTTTATCGACCTTTGCAGAGATGAATGCGCATTACGCATAGCATTTTTGTATGTGTTTATTTTTGTAATTATCTGGTGTTGCCTTAACACCGCTTCGGAGCGCTCCTTTTTTGAATGAAAAAATCCACAGTAGTGGGATGACAAAACGTGAAACATGAAAAACGTGAATTTTCCTGGAATGCCTTTACGTATTTTTGTTAAATTGCATTTATAGCAGACATGACGTGGATACTGATATCAACTGTTATGCAGTACTACTACTGCTGACAGTAGAGTTGAGCCGCAGGGGAGCTAATACCCTTCCAGGAGACTCTTAGGATGTGCGTGAGAGGGGCGCTTTTGTTAACTCCCCATCGGATCCAGTCCGTTTGCAGGATGGTGTCTGCCTGCTGTGAGCGCGGGAAATGGCACACATCAGAAATCAATTAACTGAATTAGCGCCGACCACACAATCCACATCTGGGGTAAATGTGTGTCTGAGCTCTGAGAGCGGAGTGGATTAAACTCGGCGACACCTGATGGCAGTCTGCCACCTTAGAACGTTTAACACGTTGTGCAAAGGGCAGTCGGGGAAGTTGACGGTTAAAGGAATACTCACAATGTGGCGAGCTACGTAGTTTTATGGGACACCCTTCTTGCACCCTCTCTCCTGTGTTCTCCTCCTTCTCACTGTCTCCCTCTCCCACTGCCTTTGTTGTACTCTGTGTTTCTTCTCGTTCCTCTGCCTCTCCTCTCTTTTCAGTCCCCCCGTTTCTTGCCCTTTCTGTTTCCCTGCTACTCTCTCTCTCATACCCACATTTTGTCCCTTTTCTCTGTCTTTTGCTCCCCTCTTCTCTCCAACACCCACTGCATCACCTTCACTCTTTTTCCTTCTCTTCTTCCTCTCACCACTATATTTCCTCCTTTCTCTCCTCTCCTTCACCCACACCCACGCTCTCTCCCCGATTCGCCTTCTCGCGCTCTCTTTCTCGTCTTCTTTCTCCGCTCACTCCCAGTCTTCCTTTCTTCTTCCCCTCTTCACACCCGTTCTTCCCTGTCCATACCTAGGCGCTGACGTGCACGATCTCTCGTGGTAAGGGGCTTCCCGCCCCGGTTGCCAGGGGTTTTCACTCGGGATCTGAGGATGCTGCACATGGTCGAGATACGGGAGCCGGGTTGATTGCCTACAAGGGCAGCCATGTGTTCTCACAGCTGAAGTTTATATTTATTCAGTCGCTCAATGTAGTGTCGGTATGCACATATGTATGTAACGTGTGTGTAGTGCACACATGCCAACAAAGACGTCCTCAGGGCACTTGATCCGTTTGCAGTTTTATATTGCTCTTATTTATTGCAAACTCCACCCAAAGATGTACATGAGCACCAGTTAGTATTATCTTCGCTCCTTCCTTCCTTCCACCTAGGCTTCCCAAGAAGTGTCAGACCTCGTGGAGATAAATTGCCTTAGAACAGGCTGAATATGTTATAATTAAAACTTAAATCAATTTATAAGCGCAAAGCTTCAAGCACACGTGGTTGAAAACCTTCCAGCGCAACTACCACTGTTAAACGAAATGTGACTGGTTGCTCTGTCTTCTTTCTGATGTTTGTAAACTCGCAGCTTGTATGCTGCCTGGCTAACCACTTATATGGTCCCAAAGGCGAGACCTATTGGCTATGCCAATGCTTGTTTCCTTTCCAGGAACTGAATCCGGATTGGCAGAAATTATTGTGGTTGTTTAATGTCATGATTAACACTTTTTTTCTCTACAGCATCCAATGTAAGTCGTGATTAGATTTGTCGTATTAATGCAGGTTGGCAAGTGAGGTCATGATTGGTGGGGACACTTAGGGTCCTGTTACAGCATCCTTTTATACCAAAATAACATCGGCGTCACTGGACCATCCAAGGGGTGTTTGCAGCAAATTGAAAGAAGGTTGCAGTGGAGCGGGGGTGGTCGCCGACACGTGGCCCTTAACTGTCAACCACCCCCACAGGTGTAGTTGGCGCGAGCTAGCACAGGCCCTTGGGGGACAAGAAGTTTGGGTGTAGGGGTACCCGAGGTAGGTATCCTAAGGGCAACCTGGTCCCCTGTACAAATAACTCTCAAGGTGGGAGAGCTCCTGGTATGATATGGTACGGGAGAGGGAAGGTGGGGTCCTCCCATAATTAGGGACCCATCCTCTGGACGGGGGGTTTAAGAGGAAGGGGCACAGAACAAGTCATGATCTCCCTCAGAATAGTTATGTGTTGTTGGTTGCACAGGAACAAACTAGTTATGGTTAGGTGACTCTCATGTACTAGAGTCTCTGTTAAGGCTAGGTCTCACTTGTACACAACATGTAAATAATGTGGTTACAGTGCAAAATGTTGACATCTAAAATGTTTTATTTGTGTATAAAAATAAATACGGTCAGGGTCTTATGACCCATAACCCAAAAATAGCTGGTCTCAGGCTTTGTCATTGGCATTGATGGTTTTGTGGAATGGGGTAGGTATCGCTGGGACATCGGCGACTCCCTGGCCATAACAAAATGAGCGTCATTTTTCATATTGGTAAACTTTAAAAAGGATATATTTATTTTTACATTGGTGCATTTCCCGTGCCTCGTTTTTTCATCCACCATAGCACCCGTGCAGAATAGTAATGAAAGTTTCTTAGCAAATGCCCACATTTTTCAAACCACATAATCAAAAAAATATACATGACAATCAAGTGGTTTGTTAAACGTGGTTCTCTGGGCTCTTCTTAATTACCATTGAGTTTATGTTTGTGTTTATTTTATCAGTGCACAATAAATATCTGCAACACACAATATTAAAACAGCAGACATAAATACAGCCCATAATCCATTAATATAATAAGCCATACTGGCGAAACATGCAACACCCAGTCAGTGGCGGCTGGTGGATTTTGAAAGTGGTGAGGCGAAAAATTGTAACCTAGTATTATGAGCAAGCGAAGCGAGCGAGCCTGAATTGCAAAAGGAGGGTGTGGGGGGTTTTCCCCCCGCAAGAAAATGTTTGCAAAAAATGGAATCAAATGGTGGCTTTTACACCACATATTTACTGCAAATTGTTGCAAAACGGGATCCAAATATAGCATTTTAAAGCACAAGTGTGAAGAAAACATTAGAAACATATCAAAAATGTGCCCAATCCTCTAACTGGTCTGCTTGCAAAATGACCCTCAAGCCATGCACACAACCAATGGAAACAGGCCCTCTAAGTGTTTTCTACCTGTAACACATCTCTGCATCTTTACTGTATTGGTTGATGAAGTCATCAAGGCTCACACCATTGGTAACACCGGACATTGCAAATACTTTAAAAATTAGATGGCGAAAGAGATGCATCGAATTCTGGTTGGGCAAAACGAAAATGATTTTCTATAGTGAAAGGTCAATGCCAACATCACTTATGCCATTTTAGCCAATTTTCTTGAAAGTGCAGGGGAAGATGAAGAATTCACTGGAAAGAATCCTAAAGAAAATGTGTCCCTAAAAGTGAAGCCAATGGAAAAGCCATCCAGGGGTTTAAATTATACACTGCCTCCATCCATGCTATAATTTGAAATCACTCAACTTCAGTGGTTCAACACTTTAAATGTCAAGTGCTGATTAAAGCCTTTTAGGACATTACTCACACATTTCCTTGCAACTAAAAAAGAATCAAGCCATCTGTGTGACTGAAAATAACTCCAGCGGCAGATATTACACATTTTCCCTCCTTTTTCTCTTCCATATGATGGTAAACCCTATCTATGCTCAATTATGTGTTTCTTGAGAGTGCATAGTCGTACACATACAGACACACGTGCCCGGTGAAAAAAATCAAGACAGACAAAAATATGAATTTGTTTTTGGCATCAGGACGTTTCCTGGATGAGAACTCGCAAATTATTTTACAGTGTAGATGTATTTTTGCTTTGGCGTAGTCCTGTCTTTGATGTAGCACTTTGTAATCATGTCATGTTGTAAATATATTGGCAAACAAGCTGCATTTCAATGAGACTGTAGAGCCTGTATACTGTACATTGGAAAAATCCAATACCTGTGTGAGATGACTTCAAAAACGAAAGCTGTAAATTACACTAGGGTGAGAGAAGTGACCCAGTCACAACCCAGACATGTTTACTTACTTCATGTGCCTGGCAGCGTAGGCATGCGTCACTGCGCTGGAGGCAGTCAATCCTCGCTGTGCTTAGGTGCAACACACAGATTGGAGTCAAGCTGCCATGCTGAATGGGCAGTGTGCGCTAATGTGATTGTCTAGAACTGGGGATCTGACAGAAGGGTGGCATAGGGTGGTTCAAGTGCAAAAGAGGGAGTCTCGTGAAATCAATATGTGCGTGTTTTTTTTTTTACCTTTGTAGTTAAAATAATTGAATACTTAAGTATTGGTTTGCCACATTGAAAACAGTATGTCACCCAAATGAATACAGATGCAACTATGAAGAGGTAAACCAGATTGTGAATGTTGCATAATGTGGGAGCTTAATGGTGGGCCGGACACACTTCAGTTTATGCTCTAGGGATCACACGTCAGTCTCAGCCTTGATGAGATTGGCACATGGAGTTGCTTAGGGTAATTTAAGGGATGGTACCTGTTTGACAGACATACTGCATACATAATCAAGTGTGGCGTTGCAATACATAATGTGCATATCTGCTAAGCTCAAAAACATAAGCGCCAGACTTGAAGTTGTTAGTCTAAAACAATTATGCATTAAAATAGCTGACAATTTTAGAATTCTGCAGGTGCACGAATTGTGTTTCCGTGCCTGGCATTCTCAGCCTTTGAGGCCCTGCCTGCCGGCGCACACTGATAGGATATTAAACGCTAAAGATGGTGAAGCATGCAAGAGTATTTTAAACTATAAAACGTACTGAGAATTTCTCCATACTTTTTATAGTTTAAAATACGCGATGAAAGGTTTGTTTTAGCTTGTAATATCCTATCAGTGTGCGCCACCATGGCAGGGCCTCAAAGCCACCCCCCAACTATCGCCACGGACTGGCACGGCACATTCATCACTAAAATTTGTAATTGAAAAACGGAACAACTGCACTGCTGATGCATGCGTGGGATCCTCTAATTCAGCAACGCTGCGCGACTACTGATCAATAGGCCACGTGGACACGCTGAAAACGTCTGTGCAGCGCTTTAGTGCATGGCTTTGTTTAAAACTTGGAAGATCTAAACATACATGTCCTTTCCCTTTATTCAGTCTTCTTGTTACATCACTACTCACCTATAGTAAATTATTACCGTTGAGTTACTCGTGATATCGCAATGCTGCTACCGAGGCCAGCGGACAGTCTGAAAACGGCCCTCAATGAGTGCTCGCAGCAGCGCCTGCAGAGCTCAACGCGACCCCAATATTGTGCAGGGCAGTGCAGACTACATTGGGGTGTGGGACCCGGGCCCTTTGCACCTGCGGCCGAATCCCTGAAGCACCCGAGATGGGAGCGCCATTGGCCTAGTGGAGCACTCGGCTGGAGGCCTACAGAGTGATCTGGAGAGCGACTGGGTGTCTGTACTGGACACTGGGGGTCTCGATGCGATCTGTTCTGTGAGCTGCAATTCTACCCTGTTGGAATTCGAGGTGAACTTGTGGGATTGCCGGCAGTCCGTCCCTGTTTCTGACTCGCTCCTTTCCCCGCCACTCCTCCTGCCAGCGACCGGTTACTTAAATAAGGCTGCCCAAACCAACATACGCCACCATGGGAGGGCCTGAGTCAAAGCCAGTACTGCTCAAAGAAAGATGTATTGTTAAGGGAGGCCAGCACTTAGCAGGTCGCGGAAGCACCCTCAGAGCGTCTAGAGAAATTTTGAAAATTACCATGTCTGGCTGAGCCAGGTCGGTGCGGACTGGAGCGGAGTCGATTCCCTTGACCATTCTCCCAGCGAGGTTCCTGGCACGGGTTGGGGCTGTGCTGTGTGGAAGGAACTGCAGGCGGATTGCGATCAGTGGGGTTGCGTGTGTTCGGCAGCAGCGTGGAGGTTGCAACGGGATGACCGTGGGGGAGGGCCGCCCTGGAGCTCCGTAGAAGGAGAGGTGTGGCAGCTAGAATCTCCTTCCGGGGGAAAGGAGGTCGCGGAGCCAGCGGGCTGGAAGGTTTACCCGAGAGAAGCTGTGCTCTAGGCGGGTGTTTGGTGGAGTCGTCGGATCTCAGCAAAGGGATTTTAGACGAGGACCGGTTTCCCGGGTTTCCTTCAGGGGAAACGATTTATAGACCTATCGGGTCTTCTCCCCAGCTTAGTGGTAAGGAGCAATCGCCCCCGCCCCCCCGCCATCCTCGATATGCTTTTAGAAAAATAAAAGGAGGCAAAGGTGGTAAAGGAGGTAAGGGAGGGGAACGTAAGGTCGTAGTAAGTCCCGAGGGAGAAGGGAAGGTGGAGGAAAAGGTAACGATAAGTAAGATTAAGGGGAAAAAGCTTGTAGTTCAGAAGCGGAAGGCTGCCCAGGAGATTAAGGTTACTCCCTCCCTAAAGGCTTATTTTAAGGCTGTGCCTCAAACTGTTATTTTAACAGAGAGTAGGATGGAGGGGGAAATGAGGTAGATAAAGAAAAGATCATTGAGAGTGTGATATCCCCCGAAAATTTAATTAATGCTATAGATTGGAGTAATAATACTTCCTCTAATAGGTACCAAATACTGGCCGGGCTCCCTGCCGAAGAGAGTATGAGTACACCACCTATACAGGGAGGGTTACAGCAGGGAGCAGTTTCAGCAGCCCCGGGACAAGGTTTGGTCTTTTCAGGAGCCTCGGGAGGTGAGGATCTACCGCTGAGTGGTCTGTTAAAAGCCCTGACAGTAGAGATTAGATCAATATTTGAGACTTCGGAAGGGAATCAGAGGGAGATAAGACAAGCCTGCGATACCTTGGAGAGAAAGATGGATGACCTTAACAGTAGAACAGGCCTGTTGGAGGGGGAGGTAAAGGAGCTCAGGGAGAAGGTCAGCATAATCTCAGCCGAGATCACAAAGCTAAAGTTATCAGAGTCTAAGTGCTTAGAGAGAGTGGAAAGGTTGGAAAATTTTCAGAGGAGAAACAATATAAAAATCTTGAAGGTTCCTGAAGGAAAGGAGGGAGAAGATATCAAAGCCTTCGTAGTACCCTGATAAAAAAGAGCTACAATTAGAGGAATCTGAAGAGGATATAAGCAAGGACATTCAGCGTGTACATAGAGACCCGTTTAGGCTAAACACAAATAGGACAAAGCCTAGAAAAATTTTGCTTAATTTTTTAACTTACTCTCTAAAGGAGAAAATACTTTCAAAAGCTTTGAGCCTGAAATTCGTAGAAGTGGATGGGGTAAAATATGATTTTAGATCAGACGTTTCAGCTGCCACTTCGAACAGGCAATGGGAGTTAGGCAAAAGGATGGACCAACTGAAAAGTTTGGGAGCTGTAGTCCAGTTGAGCTTCCCTGCGTACCTCAAGGTGATGATTGACAATAAAATGCATATCTTTCACTCTTGTGAGAAGGTAGATGAGTTCTTAAAATTTTTTCAACCTAACAGTAAATAATCTTTTTTTTTTTTCTCTTAATGCCTTTCTAACCCTGCTACTTGGCTTAGCTAGGGAAAGCTAAAAGAGCAGTTATAGTGAAATATGTTAAAATGATTAGACTACGGGAGAAAGCAACGGGGGGGTAGAGGAAGAAAGAAAGAGAGAAAAAAAAATATGTAGATAAAATATAATAACAATTAAGTTGAAAATAAACGAACATATTTGTGAGGAAACCCGCTTTAGTTAAAGCGAGGTGAATTATATAAAGCTTTCTCTCTAAAAAAAAAACCTCTCCTTTTTTTCCCTTTTTCTTTTTAGTAAAAAAAAAAGAAAATGTTTATTGGGATGGTAGTTTTCTACACTAGATGGTAATATGCTCTGAGGGGAACTCCATATGGCCTTTTGGCCTTGGAAAAGCTGGGGGGGGGGGGTTCTCTATGGGTGGGAGGGTGCAATGGTTGGGGTGTAGTGGGAAAAAATCAAAAAAATGTTTCCTCTAGAGTCTCTTTTTATGTTTTTAGAAACAAATGTTTTAGCAGTAAGAGATGATGGGTAGTAAGAAGGGAGGGTTCATAAATATTCTGGTTGGAATCTAAACGGCTTACGGGTCAGAGGTAGTAGGGCGAAAATACTTCAGTATTTGAAAGATTCCCCAGCTCATATTATTATAGCCCAGGAAACTCATTTAACTGAGATGGAGGCAGTGGAGCTCTTTCGAGCGACTAAATAGGTAGCGCACTTTGCATGTACAGCCCAAGTAGCAGTGACTAAAGGGGTGGTAATTTTAATCAAGCGAGGTCTTCAAGTAAGTCTGGACTCCTATACATCCGATAAAGCAGGTAGATGGGTAGTAGCCAAAGTAAAGATCTTGGCTCGGTCCTTCACGTTAGCCGGCTACTATGGGCCAAATCACGATGAAGTTGGTCCTTTGCAAGATCTGTTGGCCGAACTTTTAAATTCTTCAGATCCAATTATTCTGGCTGGAGATTTTAATGTTGTGCTAAATCACGTATTGGATAGATCCATACATAGTAGAGCTCAGACTAACCCTAAGATGCTTAGTTTAATTAAGCAAATGATGGAACAACTGGGTCTGCTGGATATATGGAGACAGAAAGTAGGGGAACAAAAGGCTTTACTTTCTTTAATAAGAAAGATAGGCATCAGTCCAGGATTGATTACTTTTTAGTAGATTGCAAGTTGAAGGATGAAATACAGCAGGTTGAACATGTGGGAGTACACTTGTCAGACCACTCAGCGGTGATGCTCACATTGGAGGTTAGTAAGGTTGGTACTCAGTCTAGATGGACCCTTGACCGTACAATTTTGTTGGAAGAGGAAGTAGTACAAGCCCTTAAAATAGAAACAAAAGAATTTTTTGAACTCAATTGGAGAACCGCAGCCCCGGGGTCACATGGGATGCCTATAAAGCGTTCTTAAGGGGCAGACTTGGGGCTTTAGCGGCAGAGAAGAGGAGGAGCTATTACAAAGAAGTGGCAGTACAGGAGGAGAAGATTCGTTGCTTGGAAAAAAAACTAATCAATCCAAATATAGAAGATGAGGCCAGGATGAGTTGGCTTCCAAGAAATGTCACAGGTGAAGGCGAGTTTGTCCACCATATTGCAAGAGCGATTGAGAAAGAGATGGGAGGTCAGTCAGATGGCTCACTTCGAATATAGCGAAGGGTGTGGCAAACTTCTGGCATGGAAGGCAAAGAAAGAACAACTAAGAAATAGAGTTGAGGAAATTATATGCGATCAAACGGGTAGCCGAGTAGGTGATAGTAGAGGAATTGAGCAAGTATTTCAAAGCCATTTCAGTAAAGTCTATCGAGAAGATCTTACGCCATCTGAAGATATTCTTAATAAATGGGCAGGACAGGGCATGGGAAACCCTTTGACAACTGAGAAAGCAGATCTCCTAAATAGAGAAATAGACGTCCTGGAAGTGGAAAATATAATTGCTCAGTTAAAAAAGGGGAAGGCCCCAGGGCCAGATGGCATTCCTCAAGAGGTCTACAAAGTTTTGGCTGGTACTTTAGCTCCTATTTTAGTCAATCTTTTTAATGAGCTATTCGTCAAACACGTGGACCTGCCAGCCTCCTGGAAGGAAGCCACAATATCGTTAATTTTGAAGCCTGGAAAATGCCCCAGAAAATGCGACTCATATCGCCCTATTTCCTTGCTAAACAGCGATTACAAGATTTATACTAAGATCCTGGCGGATAGGTTAAATGGGATGATGGATGAGCTAATAAATGATGACCAAAAAGGTTTTATTCGGGGAAGATTTTTGAAAGATCTGACCTTTACATTGGTCGGCACAATAGATCTAGCATCCACGTATAATCTTCCTTTTGCCTTCGTGGCTTTGGATGCTACCAAGGCCTTTGACCGGGTGAACTGGGTCTACCTGAAAAAAGTCGTTACCTCCCTGAACCTAGGTACAAATTTTTGTAATGCTCTTTCTGGTCTTTATCAAGCCCCAGAAGCCAGGATTCTAGTTAATGGCTGCTTGTCCCAACCTGTAATAATAACCAGAGGAGCTAGGCAAGGTTGTCCCCTGTCGCCTTTGCTTTTCAACCTCTACATAGAGCCATTGGCAAGAAAGATCAGAGAGGACCCTGAAATTATACCTTTTAGTTTCTCTGGCTGGGAAAAGAAACTGGGGCTCTATGCGGATGACATCGTGATTTTAACTACAAATACTTTGACTACTTGGCCTCGTTTGATGGCTCTAACGATAGACTTTGGGAAGATCTCAGGTTATGAGGTTAACGGCGACAAGTCCGAAATTATGTCTTGGAACATCGAGGGGGAAACTGTAAAGGATGAGATCAGGTATATGGGTGTGATGATATCTCATGATATTAGCAAAATAGCGAAACTAAATTTTGATAAAGTCCGAAAGGAGATTTTGAAACTTTTGAAAAATTGGTCTCATCTCCAGCTATATCTTTTCGGAAGAAGTAATTTGATTAAAATGGTAATTCTCCCAAAGCTGACTTTCATCTTTGATGCTATCCCCTTACCGTTTAATACGGATTGGATCAAAAAGCTACAAGGAGAAATAGGTTCCTTTAAATGGGCGAGTAAAGGCCCAAGAATAGCTTGGAAGAAGCTGCGGAGAAGGGTTGAGAAAGGAGGCTTAGCCTTGCCAGAGTTACTCTTTTATTCATGGGCGTTTCTTTTAAAAAATGGGATGTGTCTCTTCAACTCTCCAAATCCTTCTATGGCAGGAGGTTTATGGGCCAAAATTGTGAATCTGGAGTCGGGAGGCAATGTGGGCTTTCTCTTCAAATATGCTGACCCAAAATTTTTTAAAAAGGTCAGGCTGAAGATTTTGAGGGGGCTTGCAGAGACTTGGTATAAAGTGAGGAAAAACTTGAAAATTCCATACCATCGTTTTTTAGCTCCCATTTGGGATAGTCCCGGCTCCCCTGAGTGGACAAAAGATATCCTTGCCAAACCCCTGTTAGAGGGGGGCTTTACTCAATGGGACCAGATTATAAGTGACGGTGAGCTTATCTCCTGGGAGACTTGCAGTCAGCTTACAAACTTTCGCCTAACTAGGTTTCAATCTGCTCAAATGCAGGCCTGGATCCACGACCCACTAACGAAGATAGATGTACCAAACGACCTAGAGTTTAAGCTGATGCAGCAATCCAGTCAAAAGAAGGAGTTAGCGACGATTTACTGGCTACTGGTGGAAATGGAGGATGGTGATTTTACGCTTCCTGTGGAACTGTGGGGAAAATACTTGCCGGAATCATCGCTGGAAAAATACTGGCAAGTATCTATGGCTATGCTTTTTAAATTGGTTAAGCCTGCACACCTGAGGAGAAACCATTTCTTTTCCATCCATAGAGCGTATTGGTCACCCTTGAAGCTGTCAAAGTTCAGGAGAGGAGGTGAAGTTCCCTGCCCGAAGTGCGGCAACATGAAGGCCGATGACGTCCATATGTTTGTAGAATGTATAGAGTTGCAAACTTTTTGGAATGAAGTGAGTAGGGCGCTGTCTCAAATGCTTAAGTTGCATGTATAGGTAAGCGTTCTACTTGTTATCTTCGGTCAGTTGGAGCCTGAAGTAAAACCTACTAAAGGTCAGGCAAGGTTTATCTTTTACATTGCACTGTTGGCGCGCAGGAAATTTGCAAGTTATGGGTGTCCCCCCTCTCCCCTAGCCTGGAAAATTTGTTGGTCTCAATTAAATATATAGCTACTATGGATAGGATGAGTTCTAGAGATGTTAATTTTTGTCTTCCCTTGATTGAATGGTGCGACGCTCTAAACGACAATATTTAGTCTTTTCAGTGGTCCTATGATTATGCCTTACCAGCCTCATCAGGTTTTCGGGTTTAGGTCCTTGTGGCTTTGTCTGCCGGTTGGAAAGGAAGAGGAAGAAAGCAGACATTTGGACAAGAGAGTAGATGGATTTCGATTCCAAGGGCCATCAGAAACCTCGATCTCCCTCTCTACTCGTACCTACCCGTATTGCTGTAAAGCACAAGAGCACAGGCTTTCAGGTGCCCATCAAGATGTGCATGTGCAAGTGGAAGAACGTCTATTGTTTTATCTTTCCATTAAAGAGGCTTATGAGGATTAAAAAAAAAAAAAAAAATACTGCTCAAACAAAGCCACCCCCCCAGGCTCCAACTACCGCCACGGCAGGGCCTCAAAGGCTAAACCAACAACGTACGCCACCATGGCAGGGCCTGAGTCAAAGCCAGTACTGCTCAAAGAAAGCCACCCCCCCAGGCTCCAACTCCCGCACGGCAGGGCCTTAAAGGCTAAACCAACAACGTACGCCACCATGGCCTCAATTAAAGAACAGCCACCCCCAACTACCGCCACGGCACGGCAGCAGGGACTCAAAGTAATCGCAGGTGACAAAAACAGTGCCCCTATAATTAGGAGATTCTTGTGGGGTGGGTCACTTACCTTTGTCACCTCAATGTTCTCGAGCTGGGCTCCAGGACTGCAGTGCATAGTTGCAGACAGCGTGGCAATAGCAACGATAGCACGCAGGCACAAACCAAACTGGAAAATACTGGATTTGGTCTTTGGACACCAATCACTTGTAAAACAAGCAACTGTTGCTGGGTCTCGTGGAAGAGGCAAAGGTCACTGCCACGCCCCCACTTCTACATCTCTAAGCCGGACTGCCCCGCCCTCAGCCATTGGAATTAATGGAGGGCCTCCGACTCCTCCCTGGGCCAAGCGAATAACGCCCAAAATCAACATGCTATTCTGGCAGTGAGACACAGATCCTGCCCACCTATGTGTCGTCACTGCCCTTCTTTCTGGCTCCAGTCTTCGCCCAGCCACAAGCATGCGCAGAGCAAGGGCCATCCTCCCCCACCCCCTTAAAGAAAAACCCAGTTTTGTACATGTTTGTTTACCGAGCACGAGCAGCCAGCACAATTTATTGCTAGCTGCTCAGTGTTCCAAAAGGCATTTTTTTTTAATCCCACAGGGTAGCAGGGCAACGCCCATCTTGCCCGTGTACACCAGCTGCCACTGTATAAAAACAGCCCGTAAATTGAATTGGCCTTCCAGGGTGTGACACTGGGGGAATCTTGTTGAGTTTATACTTTTTTTCTCTTAGATTCCATCTTTTAACCAAGTATTTTCCAGTCAGTCTAGTACACCCTCAAAGAAATCACTTATTGCAAAGAAAATACGCTCGTGGTGGGATTCACGATGTTCTTTTTCTAAGATGTATTTGATAGTATTTCCTCTGGTATTATCAAAGAGGGCACATCTTCACAGAACATGAAGGATGTCTTCAGTTTCACTACAAAGGCAATTTGCTGTGATCCGGTCACCCCGGTGCTCGGACGGCTGAGTGAAGTGTTTACTGGGGTACTGGACAAGTGCTCGAAGCCGCTGGGGGACAGAGGCTGTCACCGCTCGCGCCAGCAAGTGGACGAATGTTCACTTTAATTTGACTTTTCAGATCAGAGTAGAGCGATTTGAGTACCCCGATCTCCCCCCTTTGCTGATGGCGGCCACAAAGGACTAGGTGGGCAGGGGTGAAATTCACATTCTTTTTTCTGTTTTTCAGACAGACGCTGACATGAAAAGTGCGCTGAGGCAGGCGAATCACCTGGGAGTCATGCAGACGGAAGGGGGCGCTATCTCTGTATCTCCTGATCAGGAGTGTGGGCTATAAAAAACAAGGAAGTGCTCTCAGGGGGCCTGCAGGGCTTGGTGGGTTCTGTAGATCGGACCGGAAGGGCGACGTGCAGTAGCACAGCGAGTTGATGTCCTGTTCAAAGGCCCCGAGTTACAAGTGTCAATCTGTGGGTTTCCAACTCAGTAATTTGTGTCATGAGTTATTTTGTGGCTCCATGAAAGGTTTTCATCTCTTATATACATCGTCGGTTACAAGAAATGTTTTGTTATTATCACGTTGCAGCTTTAAGGCCGGCACCGTCAAACGGTGAGGGTATAGGTTAAGGATGTGCAATGTTATTGCAAGGGATAGGAGCTGGCAAGGTCTAGTGACTGACATTTTATATATTTACCGCTGCTCTATGTTTTTTCTCCAGACACTGTGGTATTTGCGTGAGCCTAACAGGGCATAGGCACACTGGTATGCATGCTACAATATCTGCAGCGGTTGTCTGTGATTGATCCACGCAGGGGCGGCTCCTAAATTATAGCGGAGGGGCGTGGCCCCACTAAAATGCCCCCATAGACGAAAAATAAAATGGTAATGAAGTTCATTTATTACCATTTTATTTTTCTTCACCCCTTCCAAACCAAGTGTCAGGATGGGGCGGGGTCTGCTGAGTGGGAGCAAGGAGGAGTGGTGGGTAGAGGGCTGCCTGTGCACTGTTTAAAGTGCGCATGTCCTTTTGACTGGCCATCTTGGGACGGCCAACCAGCCATGCACACGGCCAACCAGACATGCGCACTTTAAACTTCTCAACCCACCTATCTTAAGACAGCTGAGTTGAGAGCAAGTGCAGGCCTCCAGGGCCCTCTGGAGCGCCGACAGAGGACGCGCCCTCCAATCCTGGTGCTTCTCTCATGCTGGTTAACAGCATGAGAGAAGTGCCAGGATTGGGTAAGGGAGTTGGCTGAGACTCTGACGTCACAGAGAAGAAGAGGACCAGAGCGAGGAGGACAGCTGCTGCATGGTATGTAACTTTTTATTTTATTTATTTAATGTAATTTCCCCGCCCCACTCGCAGTAGTTGCCAGCCGCCACTGCGAACCAGTTCAGTTTAATAATGGTTTTGTTAATTCACATTACTTTGTGGCGATCAGGTGGCAGCTTCCAATTGTTCTCATATCCTGGTGGGTGGGGGTGACTTCTCATCCCGAAGCGAAGAATATAATTGCTTCTATGGTCCTTAGACTTGTTTGGGTGTTTAGGCAAGTCTTAACACTGCGTGGTAAAAGTTGTTTCCCTGCTGACCGGTCCTCTGGGTGTAGTTGGCTTCTACCTGGAATACAACCCGAGGCCCCTCACTTGTTTGTACAGTTCAACTATGTATGTGCCTCTAGTGAAATGTACATTCATTCTCACTATAGATTTGCTTTTTGCAGCCTGTAGTGTGGAAAAGAGGGTCAGTATTTCCATTAAGAAGTCATGTCTGAAGGCTTTACCCAGTTGCAGTGAAAGCAGAGCAGGGCTGGAGCTGTAAGGCAGAGGTCCATTCAATGACTTCATGTAATAAGGGCGTAACCTCTGGGCTTACATCAGTGCAGACACTGGTAGAATAACAGACTTTCTGACGTGATTGTGAAGGCTTTATATATTTTATGTGTGGGGGCTGCTTTATTTTGCAACCATAGATTGCTCATACCTTTTTTCTTTCTAATGTGGTTAGCAAGGTAGTATTGCAGGTTTCTTTTTGATAGTAGTGCATCCCTGTGTGTTTTCATACACACGTGGTTGGCTATTTTATACGTTGCACTTGGCCCGGCTACATGCAGCAAGTTTGTTGACCTTAGAGAATGAAAGCCGGTGTGGGCCCTGCCTTTAAAGACCAGATCTCTTGAAGGTACGCTCAGCCCGTTGCAGGCTCCTACTGGCTATCATGCCACTATGCGTCACGACAAAGGAAGGACAATGCCAAGCTGTGTTGGTGCGTTGAAGGGTCTTCTGACCTATTTTGCGGTGGCTCCTCTTTGTCGTACTAGCACAGGGATTGGCGTTTGTAGAGGAAGTCTGTTGCCCCTGCTCATGGTGCCCTAGACTTTCTTGGGCTTGGCTTTATTGCTTGATACTGTGCCCAGTGGCTTGCATCAGCTCGTGGTCTTTCCCAGGAGCTGGTGCCAAGGCAGAATACGAGTAGAATTAAGATCCAGTTTGGTGTTGCCGCCTCCACAGTGCTGGCAGTGGGACTACATACCCTGCTGCATGCCAAAGTAATCAAACAAAACTGTTCCAACACAGCTGCAACACGATTCCGAGGCGCAAAAGATTCAAATGCTGATACATGTAAAATGTGTTTAGAAATAACAAATTGTATAGACCGTCTTGCAAAATATTCAACAAGGTTGCCTGGTAAGAACTGCTCAGACTTTTCAGCTCCACCCTGAGATAAGGGAATAGAGGCAGGTGCACGGCTTTCCCGCTCACCGCCATTCGATCTTTGCAAGATTGCATTGAGGGCAACAGCACACGGGGACGGTGCGTTGTGGTAGAATTCTGCATCACCTGGCGCTGCAGGGGCGTAGTGCTCAGTAGCGTAGCAAGGATGCCATGAGTTTTGGTGTTGGTAAAAGAAAGCCCCACACCCTGTTGGGGGCTGTGAAGGTAGGGTTCGCTAGGCCTTAGTACCTGCTGCACCAATGGTAGCTACCTCCTAGGTAGGATGTTGCACCTTTCATGCGCGAAATAAGCCACCACTCAGGGATTACAATTTGGGAAGTGACCACTGCTGATATAGTGAGTTGCAAATGGTTGACGCCGTTTATTACCCCATATGTTGTCAATCCATCAACAACGGTACTTTCGCTTGTAATTTTGTTTGAAGTGAATGATCCGCGAGTGGGCTACTCCAAATGTCAACTGCTCTTCCTATCGCTCCAGCATATTTCATTGTGTCTTTCAGTACTGAAAAATCAGTTCAAGTCAAGGGATTTGGTGGTGGTGTTTACACCATATCTTAGAATGTATTCTTCCTGTGAGGGCTGATACGCCTCTAGGGGGAGCAGTGAGTTAAGTGTTTCTTTGCAGGGTGATGTCCTTGGGGTGTTCCACTCCTTGCTACGTTTTTTCAAATAAGCAGTTTTTCATCAGGTGCAGTAACATAGGCGTTTTACTCAGTTAAGGGCAGAAGAGTCGCATTAAAGATGCATAATATAGAGTGTCTTGAATTCATTCTATTATGGTAATGAAAGGAAGACGACACGGGGTAAGGTTTCTTGTCTTCTCTTTAATGCGTCCGGTCACACAGCAACCCCGGCAGCAACTGCCAGTGTAACAGCATTCCATGTTCCACGCAGGGAACGGAAGAAAGGAATCTGAGAATGTCCCTCGTGCTCGGTGATCCCAACACACCCCCCTTCCTTCACATACAAACACAAGAATGATGAGAACATTTTTAACAACATAATAATAAAACAAATTAGATGTGCAGGTGACAGGTAAAAATAAATCAAAAATGTTCAATACTTTACATAGTCCCGGAATCTTGGCCTAGAAGAGCTTGCTCGGGGAACAACCTCCCTGACAGGAACAGAAACTTTTGGACTTTCCCCCATGAGAGGCGGAGTCGTGCAAGGAGTGTAAACCCCAAGTTTTCCTTTCACAAACTCAGCTTTCGACTCAGGCACTACTGAGACAGCACACTTGTTCCAGATCCTCCCATTCTCCAACACTACAACATGTTCTCTTACTTCTCTCACTCTGACTGGATCGGAAAACCGAGAGGAACCCTTACGAACGAGAACAGGTTTCTTGATTCTCACCCAGTCTCCCTGATGTACTGGAGATGCCCTGGCACAATCTGAGGCATACCTGGCTTGTGCGGCAGCCCTGACATCAGCTACCATGCCCAGCCTCTCCAAATCCACATCCTTCCTAGACATCCAATCCTTGTTAAGTTTAGAACCTGCAATCCTACCCCTTAGCAAGGTGAAAGGAGACACCCAAGTACTTGAATGTGGAGTGATTCTCATTGCCCACAACATGTTGGAAACCGCCTCCTTCCAGTGCAAACCGTTGACGAAAGCTAACTGTAGCTGATCCTTGATCACACGGTTAAAGCGTTCAACTAAACCGTTACTGCAAGGATGATAGAGAGAGGTGAGGATATGCTTGTTGCCATGCACTTTCAGAAATTCCTGCATTTCCACTGATACCAACTGGGTCCCGTTATCAGTCACTAACTCCTCTGGAAAACCCTCCCGAAGGAAAACATCCTTGAAGAAGTTAATGACCGTTGCAGAATTTATGCCGTCCACAAACCTGACTTCTGGCCACTTAGACATATAGTCGATCAGCACCAAAGCGTATTTGGGAGAACTGCCCATACCCCCAAAAGGACCTGCAATATTGAAGGCCAACTTACACCAAGGTGAGTTTTACACAACTATGGGTTTGATAGGAGAGGGATAGCTTACTTTAGTTTTGTCACTCAAAACACACGCACCACAATCACGAACACAGTGTTCAATAGACCTATCAACTCCTGGCCACCAGAAATCCTCCCGAACCCTCCGCTTCATGGCACGAATTCCCAAATGACCTTCATGGGCCAGATCCAAAACCTTCTTGCGCATAGACACGGGCACAACCAACAAACTACCTCTACGCAGAATCCCATCCACCAGGGACAACTCGTCACATATCCTCTTGAAGGGAATCAGTTCAGGAATCAAATCCGAGTTGTTGGGCCTGCCATGAACCACAAAATCCATTACCTTCCTAATCTCGCTATCTTCCGACAAAGCCAATTTCCAATCAATTTCCGACAGAGCAGCACCTGTATCAGCTACCCCACTAACAGCACATACCATTTCCAAATCCTCATCCACAAAGTCGAAAACAGATTCAGACAGTGGTAGCCTAGATAGGCAATCAGCAACGTGGTTCTTTACTCCTGGCACGTACTCCAAACGATAATTAAATTCATTCAACCTATACTGCCACTTAGCTATGCGTGGAGTGGCTCTGCCACCACCCCTGGTGGTGAAGAGATCTACCAGTGGTTTATGGTCAGTCCTCAGAACAAACTCATTCCCCCATAAAAAATTGCGGAAATACTGCACACCCCACCACAGAGCCAGGGCTTCCTTCTCGATAGTGGAATAAGTGCCTTCCGCACCACGAAGTGCTCTAGAAGCAAAGGCAATGGTCTCCTCCCTATTGTCAGATCTTTTCTGCATAAGAACAACGCCAAGACCCACATTGCTCGCATCGGTGGTAACAATGCAGCGATCGTTGATATTAAATAACTTAAGTGGGCGTGCCTGCACAATTGCTTCTTTCAACGACTTGAAGTCACCAGCACATTGGTCTGACCATACATACTTCACATTCTTCTTCAGGAGTTCACGCAAACACACTGTCCTATCAGAGAAGTTAGCCACAAATTTAGCATAGTACTCCACTAAGCCAAGAAAGGAACGAAGCTGGTCTTTATTTTGTGGTTCAGGTGCATTTTGAATGGCATCAAGAAGTTTAACTTTGGGTTCAACTCCTTTCTCTGAAATGTGGTGTCCAAGATAGTCCACACCATCTTGCAAGAATTTACACTTGTCTTTCCTTAGTGTTAAACCACTAGATTTGACTATGTCTAAAACCTCCTTGACTCTGGAATTGTGCTCTAATTCTGTTTTGCCATGAATTAAAATATCGTCTTGGAAAAACACGACTCCTGCAGTGTTCTTAAACAAGCTTCCCATGAGACGCTGGAACACTGCAGAAGCCGATGCCAAACCAAACGGCATGCGTACGTAACGAAATGCACCTTCTGGTGTCACAAAGGACGTGAGATGTCTCGAGTCCATGCACAATTCTATTTGATGATAAGCGGAGGAAATATCCAGAGAAGAAAATACTTTGCACCCTCTAGTGTAGACAACATTTCATTTATGTTGGGCAGGGGTTGGCGGTCCACCCATATGCAAGAATTTAGGTCGCGCAAGTCCACACACATTCTGAGAGACTTGTCAGCCTTGCGCGCCAAAACGATGGGGGACAACCATTCAGACCCCTCAATGGGCTCAATTACACCCACGGAACACAAACGCTCAAGTTCCTGTTTGAGCTCACCACGCATACTCAGAGGTACTTTGCGCACTTTATGTGCAACAGCTTTTGCACCCTCCTTTAAAACAATACGGTGCTGAAAACCTTTGAGTTTACCCAAATCACCGTTGAAAATCTCTGGGTACCTTTGAATCCACTCACACTTGGATAACGATTCTGCAGTAACCTTATGCACAGGGGTAACCTCAGGAAGATTGGAATAAAATTGTTTGGCTTCGTATTTCGATAAAACCATGTCCGGATGGTTGGGATCTAGGATGATCCCCAGCTCACCCTGTTCCTCCCATCCCAATAAATTCGCACCTTCCTTTACAATGTAAATAATACCAAGCGTTGAATCCCCTTTGAATTCCAACTTGCCCTCAAACTTGCCAAGCACCTCTACTCTTTTACCACCGTAAGCAAAAATCTTTATATTAGACTGAACAATAGGAATGTTGCCCAATCTCTCAAAGTCTTTGGCATTGATGAGGGTAAAAGGAGAACCAGAATCAGCCAAAAACTTTATACCACATCCGTTTAAACTTATGACACACGCAGGTGATTTTCTTTTGTGCGGTTCAACAATGGAGGCAATTTCCACCACACCATCCAGTTGAGTAGAGGAAGAAGACAACATCAACAATTCATAACCTTCATTATCATTCCCATAGTTAACATTATCTTCTTCAAAAGCGTTCACAGTTCTTGTCTGTCCCTTATGTGCAACAGTAGCCTTGCACATACGTGCCAAATGTCCCCTCTTACCACATTTGAAGCAAGTTTGATTAATAGCAAAACAAAACTTAAAATTGCCCAGATGAGATCTGCTACCACATCGGTAACAAGAGAGGTCAGGTTTTTCTGATCTTTCAAATTTAGGTTTAGGCAAGGAGGATGCAGATGAAGAAGTGCTGGGTATGTTTGTGTTGCTCCCTTTAGCGGGTCTACTAGTGGGTTTGATGCTGACTAATTTGATTTCGTTGGATGCTCCACTCATTTCTTTCATGCATAGTTGGGAATGCTCAATGCTTCTGGCCAAAATGAGAGCAGTTTCTAGATCAGGGTCTTGGGAACTTAAAAGTTTCTCCTGAATCTTTTTATTGCAAGTGCGCTCGATTAACTGATCCCGGATGATTTCGTCTCTGAACTCCCTATAATTACAAGTGACAGCTAAGGTTCTGAGGGCGGCTACAAAATCATCAATGGATTCGCCAGGGATTTGAGCACGTTGCAAAAACTTGTGACGCTCCAGCACAATATTTCTCTTGGGATTGAATCTCTTATCCAACGTTTTAATAAGAGAGGCATAATCATCAACTATTAAAGAGTCACCTTCTTCACCACTACTGACACATGTTCTTACAAGTTCTAGGGGTAAGGTCTTCAAAATACTTCTTCCCTCAGCACCCAAATTGTATACTAGTAAAGCTTTTTTTTTCTTTGACGTGAAGGTATCTCCATCAATCGCCTCAAGATAGGCATCAAATGTTTCTTTCCACTGTTGCCAAATGACAGGGGGAGTACCGGGTGACTGTAAAAAGGGAGGTGGTGCGATTACACGATCCATGGAGTAATCTTGCGTGGGTGAGTTGCTGCCACAAGTCACCACAACAAGAATTATGTTGCAGGATAAAGCTGAATAGGTAAATGAAAACGCCACAAAAAATTTAATATCCCAATGTCTTTTAAAGAGAACCAGGTGTGCACATCACCGACATGCCCATGGAGAGAGTGTTGCCCCAGTGCATGACTTGCTGACTAAGTATGTCTTGTCACTTTACAGAGAATGCATGCACCAGAATGATCACCAGGAGGGCGTGTCACCGTTGAGTTTGCAGTTACACAAACTGCAAGAACCACTGTGTAAATTGTATATGGAAATGCACCATCCCTTTTCCAATGTGCCTTTAAAACTCCAGCTTTGTGTCATTGGTTGTCTTTAAACCACTTAATTCGTCAGATGCAGCTTGCCCCACAACAAGAAAACACTTTAACTAGTGCCGGGCAATATATCTGAAACTTCACCAAAAGGAAAATGATACGCGCTTGATTTATGCGCAGATTGCCTTTTCTAAAAGTTCAACTCGCCGATGTGTTACGCGTGTGTAAGCGCGTCTGAGCTTAATTCAGCAAATGTGGCGGCCGCCGGTTGCCACAACAACCCCAGCTCCCTAGCAACGCTTGACGTCTCACGCAATGCGTGCTGACACATGCGCTGATTGCCGTGGGAACAGTAGCTCTCGGACAGAGATGTGCGTCAGGGTGACGCGTGCCGGTACCATGCACGCTCCACGACTCCGCTAGAAATACCCCAAAATTCAGTAAAACCTCACCGGGACCTTCGGTGAAGATGCGGCTTGCGGGGCAACCACTCCAAATATCCGGGTGTTCACCAAGGGCACTTCGGAGGCGCTCGGGCGGTTTTCCTCACGAGGCTCAGGGGACTTGACTCGGAGAAAACGCCTGCACAACACGATGTCGGTGAAAAGACGGTGGGGAAGACTGTGGACCGGACAACTCGTCGCCAATGAAAGGAAGACGACACGGGGTAAGGTTTCTTGTCTTCTCTTTAATGCGTCCGGTCACACAGCAACCCCGGCAGCAACTGCCACTGTAACAGCATTCCATGTTCCACGCAGGGAACGGAAGAAAGGAATCTGAGAATGTCCCTCGTGCTCGGTGATCCCAACAGGTAATAGAGCATATTCTTCTTGTTAGTGCAAGTGGATGGATTCACGTATCTCTGCACAGTATCTCTGCACAGTACAGCCATGTTTCTTGAAACTACAAGTATCGCAGGTTTCAGGAAAGCGAGGGGGTTGGTGAAGGGGTTTTCAACCGAGTCTGTAATCACAGTTCTTGAAGGCCTTGAGAGGCGACCTGTGTCTTGCACTAAACGCCATACTATGGCAATTTCCTCCTTTACTAAGATGCTAGGCTATGCAGATTGGCCAACGTTTTCCTGGTCCAAAGGGCACTGAAGGGCTATGTGGAGGTTGGAGAGATCCAGACAGGATTCCAGGCGCCCCATAGACACGTTCAAACTGGCGAGGATCATGGTCAGCCTTGATGAAGTGTGCAGACCACCAGCTGAGGTTCATCTGTTTAGAGCAGCTTTCTCCCTGGCGCTCTATGGGTGGGGCACTAAGGGTAGGGAAGCTTGTGGCAAAAGAACAAGAAGGACAGAAGTGGTGGTTGGCAGCTGGCAGATATTCAATGTGCAGATGGCTCTTTGGTGGTCGCCATTACCCGTTCTAAGACCGACCAGAGGGGTAGGGGGACCTCATACTGCTTCACAGGGTCCCAGGGAACAAGTGCCGCCCGCTGTGGAATCTTGCAGCCTTTATGGCACACCAGGCACAAAGGGCTGTTGAACCCCCTTGTGGGTTCATGAGGACAGGACGCCACTGAGAAGGTCCCAATTTTCCAGGGTGCGCAGTAAAGAAATGGTGGCAACAGGGTTAGACCTGTGGAATATAGTTTGCATTAAGTTTGGATTGAAGCAACCCATGGTGGCAGGCATAGGGTTGGCGGGACAAGCAGTCAAAGGATAGGCAGGTGGATGTCTGACTGTTATAAGCACTATGTGAGATTGAACATGTTCTGACATTAATTTTCCCATCTTTACAATGTAGGTGGAGGACATGATAAGGTGAAGCGGTGGCTAAGTACATCTTTGCCTTCTGTCAATGTGGGAGCAAGAGGTGTTACAGATGTGCTGGTGTTGGGCCACTTTTATGTGAGGTGTGAAATGGTTTTTATTCTGCCATTGCGCATCACGGCCAAGGAAGACTGGATAGCAACTGACTTTCTGCGATCAACAGGGGCTGCTTGAAGTCAACTTAAAAACTACATTGAACTGAATGTTCCCCCGAAGGCTTCCATGTCCAGGGATGGTAAATGTGCATTTGGGAGGCAATGACTTGGCCAAGTTAGGGTGAAAAGGCTTAATTGAGCTTGGGGTATTTAAATTGCGTTGTCGTGCAAAGAAGTCCCGGAGGCCACAATAGTTTGCTCCAACTTTAAATTGGATAGGTGGTAAGTTGGTCAGGGCCCTCAATGAGTCTGTGAAATGGTTAATCAGGAAGGTTGATAAGTTGTTGAACACAGCTAGTTTAGCCTCTAGAACTCACGGATGCCGCAAGGGTGAGCTGCTTTTTCTTAAAAGATGAAGTACACTTGCCTAGAGAAGGTAATATGAGGTTTCTGGAGAACTTGTGTGCCTGGCTACGGCAACACGCCAACTTACGTGGGGGAGGAGGCAGTTAGGAGGGTAACTATGCTGGCCTGTCGCAAGTGAGGTCATGATTGTTGGGGAGACTTAAGGTCCTTTAAGGCACTATTTTATACCAAAATAACATCGGCGTCACTGGACCTTCCAAGGGGTGCTGGCAGCAAGTCGAAAAGAGGTTGCATTGGCACGGGGGATTGGAGGCAGTTGCTGACACGCAGCCCTTACCTGTTAACCACCCACGCAGTTGGCGCGAACTAGCACAGGTCCTTGGGGGACAAGGAATTTGGATGTGTGGGCTGCCTGAGGTAGGAATCCTAAGGGCAGCCAGGCTCCCTGCACAAGAGCTCCCAAGGGAGATCTCCTGCAATGATATAGTACGGTATGGGAAAGGGAAGATGGGGTCCTCCCATAAGGAGGGACTCATCTCTGGATGGGGGGTTTAAGAGGAATGGACACAGAACCAGTCATGATGTCACTCGGAATGGTTACAGTTTGTGGGTTGCACAGGAACAAACTAGTTATGGTTAGGTGACTCCCAAGTACTAGAGTCTCTATTAAGGCTAGTTCTCACTTGTAACCAACATGTAAATAATGTGGTTACTGTGCAAAATGTTGATATCTATAATGTTTTATGTGTGTGTATGAAATAAATATGTCTGCAGGACGTATGACCCCATACCCAAAAATAGCTAGTCTCAGGCTTTGTCATTGGCATTGATGGTTTTGTAGGGAGGGGTAGGTACCCCTGGGACATTTGCAACTCCCTGGCCATATTACCAAGGCTCTCCCAACTATGGAAAGCTGGAAATAAGGTGGGAAGCCGAGGGACAGCCGGAGGTTCACGGCACTGGCCCCAGGCTTGGGGTTGGCTTGGGGCGAGGGTTGACCACCTGGGCAGTGCCCTGGAAGCACTAATTTGCTTCTGAGGTCACGCCCCTTAAAAGGAGCAGCATTACAGGAGGTAGGTCTCTAAGTTCCTGCTCACTGCCAAAGTGGCAGGGCTCCTGGTTTCACTCTCCCCCACACCCTGGAGTATGGATGCCCCCACTCCCAACACTAAGCCCGCAGCCGGTTGGCCAATGGCTGTGAATCACGCCTGGCCCTCCAGGAGCGCCACAAGCTATGAGTTGTTTTCCCCACCCCCAGAGCAAGGTGCGCAGGGGGGGCGTGCAGGGGTGTGGATGTTTTGAATTGTGCACATGAATGCGCCCCTTTTTAGGTCGAGCCTGAGCCAGCGCGCATGCGCTGCTCTGCGAGGCTTCTTGTAAGCACTCTAAACTACTCTGTGTGGGTCTGACTCCTCCCACACATAGGATTGGCTTTTGCGTGTGTCTTTCAGTAATGAAAGCATGCAAATGGCTAAATGCGGGTGCATGTCCCACCTTCTTTTTTAATGTTCACTCCCACGGCGTTTTGCTCTCGGGAGCTAGCAGCGGTGCACAGGGTGGCAGCTGCATTCCTCCTGGGTCAGGTTACACACAACGCGCCGTGCTTTTGCTTTTGCTTGTTTTCCACTTTCATGATGGCACGTCTTTGCTTTGACCTCAACATGACATATGCCTCTTCTCACTGCGGGCACAATAGGATGTTTTCTGCTTTACTCTGACGTGTTTTTCTTGGCTTTCATAAGGCATTGTTTCGCTGTCTTTGCATGACGCTGCTGTTAGGATGGCTGTTTTATTTGAATTAGCATGATGTTAAACTTTGACGTAGACTTGTAGCTAACTAGAAGTTGAGAAAATCTTATAACTATGCAAAAGATGCGCATGGACAAACTTGTATCGCTCCTTGAGCCTAGTGATTCTTTTTTTTCTTACGTCTGCGCAGCCCCAAGTTCGCTCAGTTTACCCATGAGTAGATAGGAAGGGACGAGCGCGAAGAACGTAAGCTCCCATATATCTGTTGCGCAGTATCTGCTTTCCACGTCACTTAGATATTCAATCACGTTCCTGCGGAACCTCCAGCTGTCTTTTCTCCCATAGATTCTCATAGAATCTTATATAACTTGTTTCACTATTTCTCGTTTATCGACCTTTGCAGAGATGAATGCGCATTACGCATAGCATTTTTGTATGTGTTTATTTTTGTAATTTTCTTGTGTTGCCTTAACACCGCTTCGGAGCGCTCCTTTTTTTTTATGAAAAAATCCACAGTAGTGGGATGACAAAACGTGAAACATGAAAAACGTGAATTTTCCTGGAATGCCTTTACGTATTTTTGTTAAATTGCATTTATAGCAGACATGACGTGGATACTGATATCAACTGTTATGCAGTACTACTACTGCTGACAGTAGAGTTGAGCCGCAGGGGAGCTAATACCCTTCCAGGAGACCCTTAGGATGTGCGTGAGAGGGGCGCTTTTGTTAACTCCCCATCGGATCCAGTCCGTTTGCAGGATGGAGTCTGCCTGCTGTGAGCGCGGGAAATGGCACACATCAGAAATCAATTAACTGAATTAGCGCCGACCACACAATCCACATCTGGGGTAAATGTGTGTCTGAGCTCTGAGAGCGGAGTGGATTAAACTCGGCGACACCTGATGGCAGTCTGCCACCTTAGAACGTTTAACACGTTGTGCAAAGGGCCGTCGGGGAAGTTGACGGTTAAAGGAATACTCACAATGTGGCGAGCTACGTAGTTTTATGGGACACCCTTCTTGCACCCTCTCTCCTGCGTTCTCCTCCTTCTCACTGTCTCCCTCTCCCACTGCCTTTGTTGTACTCTGTGTTTCTTCTCGTTCCTCTGCCTCTCCTCTCTTTTCAGTCCCCCCGTTTCTTGCCCTTTCTGTTTCCCTGCTACTCTCTCTCTCATACCCACATTTTGTCCCTTTTCTCTGTCTTTTGCTCCCCTCTTCTCTCCAACACCCACTGCATCACCTTCACTCTTTTTCCTTCTCTTCTTCCTCTCACCACTATATTTCCTCCTTTCTCTCCTCTCCTTCTCCCACACCCACGCTCTCTCCCCGATTCGCCTTCTCACGCTCTCTTTCTCGTCTTCTTTCTCCGCTCACTCCCAGTCTTCTTTTCTTCTTCCCCTCTTCACACCCGTTCTTCCCTGTCCATACCTAGGCGCTGACGTGCACGATCTCTCGTGGTAAGGGGCTTCCCGCCCCGGTTGCCAGGGGTTTTCACTCGGGATCTGAGGATGCTGCACATGGTCGAGATACGGGAGCCGGGTTGATTGCCTACAAGGGCAGCCATGTGTTCTCACAGCTGAAGTTTATATTTATTCAGTCGCTCAATGTAGTGTCGGTATGCACATATGTATGTAACGTGTGTGTAGTGCACACATGCCAACAAAGACGTCCTCAGGGCACTTGATCCGTTTGCAGTTTTATATTGCTCTTATTTATTGCAAACTCCACCCAAAGATGTACATGAGCACCAGTTAGTATTATCTTCGCTCCTTCCTTCCTTCCACCTAGGCTTCCCAAGAAGTGTCAGAGCTCGTGGAGATAAATTGCCTTAGAACAGGCTGAATATGTTATAATTAAAATTTAAATCAATTTATAAGCGCAAAGCTTCAAGCACACGTGGTTGAAAACTTTCCAGCGCAACTACCACTGTTAAACGAAATGTGACTGGTTGCTCTGTCTTCTTTCTGATGTTTGTAAACTCGCAGCTTGTATGCTGCATGGCTAACCACTTATATGGTCCCAAAGGCGAGACCTATTGGCTATGCCAATGCTTGTTTCCTTTCCAGGAACTGAATCCAGATTGGCAGAAATTATTGTGGTTGTTTAATGTCATGATTAACACTTTTTTTCTCTCCAGCATCCAATGTAAGTCGTGATTAGATTTGTCGTATTAATGCAGGTTGGCAAGTGAGGTCATGATTGGTGGGGACACTTAGAGTCCTTTTACAGCATCCTTTTATACCAAAATAACATCGGCGTCACTGGACCATCCAAGGGGTGTTTGCAGCAAATTGAAAGAAGGTTGCAGTGGAGCGGGAGTGGTCGCCGACACGTGGCCCTTAACTGTCAACCACCCCCACAGGTGCAGTTGGCGCGAGCTAGCACAGGCCCTTGGGGGACAAGAAGTTTGGGTGTAGGGGTACCCGAGGTAGGTATCCTAAGGGCAACCTGGTCCCCTGTACAAATAACTCTCAAGGTGGGAGAGCTCCTAGTATGATATGGTACGGGAGAGGGAAGGTGGGGTCCTCCCATAATTAGGGACCCATCCTCTGGACGGGGGGTTTAAGAGGAAGGGGCACAGAACAAGTCATGATCTCCCTCAGAATAGTTATGTGTTGTTGGTTGCACAGGAACAAACTAGTTATGGTTAGGTGACTCTCATGTACTAGAGTCTCTGTTAAGGCTAGGTCTCACTTGTAAACAACATGTAAATAATGTGGTTACAGTGCAAAATGTTGACATCTAAAATGTTTTATTTGTGTATAAAAATAAATACGGCCGGGGGTCTTATGACCCATAACCCAAAAATAGCTTGTCTCAGGCTTTGTCATTGGCATTGATGGTTTTGTGGGGTGGGGTAGGTATCGCTGGGACATCGGCGACTCCCTGGCCATAACAAAATGAGCGTCATTTTTCATTTTGGTAAACTTTAAAAAGGATATATTTATTTTTACATTGGTGCATTTCACGTGCCTCGTTTTTTCATCCACCATAGCACCCGTGCAGAATAGTAATGAAAGTTTCTTAGCAAATGCCCACATTTTTCAAACCACATAATCAAAAAAATATACATGACAATCAAGTGGTTTGTTAAACGTGGTTCTCTGGGCTCTTCTTAATTACCATTGAGTTTATGTTTGTGTTTATTTTATCAGTGCACAATAAATATCTGCAACACACAATATTAAAACAGCAGACATAAATACAGCCCATAATCCATTAATATAATAAGCCATACTGGCGAAACATGCAACACCCAGTCAGTGGCGGCTGGTGGATTTTGAAAGTGGTGAGGCGAAAAATTGTAACCTAGTATTATGAGCAAGCGAAGCGAGCGAGCCTGAATTGCAAAAGGAGGGTGCGGGGGGTTTTCCCCCGCAAGAAAATGTTTGCAAAAATGGAATCAAATGGTGGCTTTTACACCACATATTTACTGCAAATTGTTGCAAAAACGGGATCCAAATATAGCATTTTAAAGCACAAGTGTGAAGAAAACATTAGAAACATATCAAAAATGTGCCCAATCCTCTAACTGGTCTGCTTGCAAAATGACCCTCAAGCCATGCACACAACCAATGGAAACAGGCCCTCTAAGTGTTTTCTACCTGTAACACATCTCTGCCTCTTTACTGTATTGGTTGATGAAGTCATCAAGGCTCACACCATTGGTAACACCGGACATTGCAAATACTTTAAAAATTAGATGGCGAAAGAGATGCATCGAATTCTGGTTGGGCAAAACGAAAATGATTTTCTATAGTGAAAGGTCAATGCCAACATCACTTATGCCATTTTAGCCAATTTTCTTGAAAGTGTAGGGGAAGACGAAGAATTCACTGGAAAGAATCCTAAAGAAAATGTGTCCCTAAAAGTGAAGCCAATGGAAAAGCCATCCAGGGGTTTAAATTATACACTGCCTCCATCCATGCTATAATTTGAAATCACTCAACTTCAGTGGTTCAACACTTTAAATGTCAAGTGCTGATTAAAGCCTTTTAGGACATTACTCACACATTTCCTTGCAACTAAAAAAGAATCAAGCCATCTGTGTGACGAAAATAACTCCAGCGGCAGATATTACACATTTTCCCTCCCTTTTCTCTTCCATATGATGGTAAACCCTATCTATGCTCAATTATGTGTTTCTTGAGAGTGCATAGTCGTACACATACAGACACACGTGCCCGGTGAAAAAAATCAAGACAGACAAAAATATGAATTTGTTTTTGGCATCAGGAAATTTCCTGGATGAGAACTCGCAAATTATTTTACAGTGTAGATGTATTTTTGCTTTGGCGTAGTCCTGTCTTTGATGTAGCACTTTGTAATCATGTCATGTTGTAAATATATTGGCAAACAAGCTGCATTTCAACGAGACTGTAGAGCCTGTATACTGTACATTGGAAAAATCCAATACCTGTGTGAGATGACTTCAAAAACGAAAGCTGTAAATTACACTAGGGTGAGAGAAGTGACCCAGTCACAACCCAGACATGTTTACTTACTTCATGTGCCTGGCAGCGTAGGCATGCGTCACTGCGCTGGAGGCAGTCAATCCTCGCTGTGCTTAGGTGCAACACACAGATTGGAGTCAAGCTGCCATGCTGAATGGGCAGTGTGCGCTAATGTGATTGTCTAGAACTGGGGATCAGACAGAAGGGTGGCATAGGGTGGTTCAAGTGCAAAAGAGGGAGTCTCGTGAAATCAAAATGTGTGTGTTTTTTTTTTTTACCTTTGTAGTTAAAATAATTGAATACTTAAGTATTGGTTTGCCACATTGAAAACAGTATGTCACCCAAATGAATACAGATGCAACTATGAAGAGGTAAACCAGATTGTGAATGTTGCATAATGTGGGAGCTTAATGGTGGGCCGGACACACTTCTGTTTATGCTCTAGGGATCACACGTCAGTCTCAGCCTTGATGAGATTGGCACATGGAGTTGCTTAGGGTAATTTAAGGGATGGTACCTGTTTGACAGACATACTGCATACATAATCAAGTGTGGCGTTGCAATACATAATGTGCATATCTGCTAAGCTCAAAAACATAAGCGCCAGACTTGAAGTTGTTAGTCTAAAACAATTATGCATTAAAATAGCTGACAATTTTAGAATTCTGCAGGTGCACGAATTGTGTTTCCGTGCCTGGCATTCTCAGCCTTTGAGGCCCTGCCTGCCGGCGCACACTAAAGATGGTGAAGCATGCAAGAGTATTTTAAACTATAAAACGTACTGAGAATTTCTCCATACTTTTTATAGTTTAAAATACACGATGAAAGGTTTGTTTTAGCTTGTAATATCCTATCAGTGTGCGCCACCATGGCAGGGCCTCAAAGCCACTCCCCAACTATCGCCACGGGCTGGCACGGCACATTCATCACTAAAATTTGTAATTGAAAAACGGAACAACTGCACTGCTGATGCATGCGTGGGATCCTCTAATTCAGCAACGCTGCGCGACTACTGATCAATAGGCCACGTGGACACGCTGAAAACGTCTGTGCAGCGCTTTAGTGCATGGCTTTGTTTAAAACTTGGAAGATCTAAACATACATGTCCTTTCCCTTTATTCAGTCTTCTTGTTACATCACTACTCACCTATAGTAAATTATTACCGTTGAGTTACTCGTGATATCGCAATGCTGCTACCGAGGCCAGCAGACAGTCTGAAAACGGCCCTCAATGAGTGCTCGCAGCAGCGCCTGCAGAGCTCAACGCGACCCCAATATTGTGCAGGGCAGTGCAGACTACATTGGGGTGTGGGACCCGGGCCCTTTGCACCTGCGGCCGAATCCCTGAAGCACCCGAGATGGGGGCGCCATTGGCCTAGTGGAGCACTCGGCTGGAGGCCTACAGAGTGATCTGGAGAGCGACTGGGTGTCTGTACTGGACACTGGGGGTCTCAATGCGATCTGTTCTGTGAGCTGCAATCCTACCCTGTTGGAATTCGAGGTGAACTTGTGGGATTGCCGGCAGTCCGTCCCTGTTTCTGACTCGCTCCTTTCCCCGCCACTCCTCCTGCCAGCGACCGGATACTTAAATAAGGCTGCCCAAACCAACATACGCCACCATGGCAGGGCCTGAGTCAAAGCCAGTACTGCTCAAAGAAAGATGTATTGTTAAGGGAGAACATGGTGGCCAGCGCTTAGCAGGTCGCGGAAGCACCCTCAGAGCGTCTAGAGAAATTTTGAAAATTACCATGTCTGGCTGAGCCAGGTCGGTGCGGACTGGAGCGGAGTCGATTCCCTTGACTTTTCTCCCAGCGAGGTTCCTGGCACGGGTTGGGGCTGTGCTGTGTGGAAGGAACTGCAGGCGGATTGCGATCAGTGGGGTTGCGTGTGTTCGGCAGCAGCGTGGAGGTTGCAACGGGACGACCGTGGGGGAGGGCCGCCCTGGAGCTCCGTAGAAGGAGAGGTGTGGCAGCTAGAATCCCCTTCCGGGGGAAAGGAGGTCGCGGAGCCAGCGGGCTGGAAGGTTTGCCCGAGAGAAGCTGCGCTCTAGGCGGGTGTTCGGTGGAGTCGTCGGATCTCAGCAAAGGGATTTTAGACGAGGACCGGTTTCCCGGGTTTCCTTCAGGGGAAACGATTTATAGACCTATCGGGTCTTCTCCCCAGCTTAGTGGTAAGGAGCAATCGCCCCCGCCCCCCCCCCCCATCCTCGATATGCTTTTAGAAAAATAAAAGGAGGCAAAGGTGGTAAAGGAGGTAAGGGGAACGTAAGGTCGTAGTAAGTCCCGAGGGAGAAGGGAAGGTGGAGGAAAAGGAAACGATAAGTAAGATTAAGGGGAAAAAGCTTGTAGTTCAGAAGCGGAAGGCTGCCCAGGAGATTAAGGTTACTCCCTCCCTAAAGGCTTATTTTAAGGCTGTGCCTCAAACTGTTATTTTAACAGAGAGTAGGATGGAGGGGGGAAATGAGGTAGATAAAGAAAAGATCATTGAGAGTGTGATATCCCCCGAAAATGTAATTAATGCTATAGATTGGAGTAATAATACTTCCTCTAATAGGTACCAAATACTGGTCGAGCTCCCTGCCGAAGAGAGTTTGAGTACCCCACCTATACAGGGAGGGTTACAGCAGGGAGCAGTTTCAGCAGCCCCGGGCCAAGGTTTGGTCTTTTCAGGGGCCTCGGGAGGTGAGGATCTACCGCTGAGTGGTCTGTTAAAAGCCCTGACAGTAGAGATTAGATCAATATTTGAGACTTCGGAAGGGAATCAGAGGGAGATAAGACAAGCCTGCGATACCTTGGAGAGAAAGATGGATGACCTTAACAGTAGAACAGGCCTGTTGGAGGGGGAGGTAAAGGAGCTCAGGGAGAAGGTCAGCATAAACTCAGCCGAGATCACAAAGCTAAAGTTATCAGAGTCTAAGTGCTTAGAGAGAGTGGAAAGGTTGGAAAATTTTCAGAGGAGAAACAATATAAAAATCTTGAAGGTTCCTGAAGGAAAGGAGGGAGAAGATATCAAAGCCTTCGTAGTACGCCTGATAAAAAAAGAGCTACAATTAGAGGAATCTGAAGAGGATATAAGCAAGGACATTCAGCGTGTACATAGAGACCCGTTTAGGCTAAACACAAATAGGACAAAGCCTAGAAAAATTTTGCTTAATTTTTTAACTTACTCTCTAAAGGAGAAAATACTTTCAAAAGCTTTGAGCCTGAAATTCGTAGAAGTGGATGGGGTAAAATATGATTTTAGATCAGACGTTTCAGCTGCCACTTCGAACAGGCAATGGGAGTTAGGCAAAAGGATGGACCAACTGAAAAGTTTGGGAGCTGTAGTCCAGTTGAGATTCCCTGCGTACCTCAAGGTGATGATTGACAATAAAATGCATATCTTTCACTCTTGTGAGAAGGTAGATGAGTTCTTAAAATTTTTTCAACCTAACAGAAAATAATCTTTTTTTTTTTTCTCTTAATGCCTTTCTAACCCTGCTACTTGGCTTAGCTAGGGAAAGCTAAAAGAGCAGTTATAGTGAAATATGTTAAAATGATTAGACTACGGGAGAAAGCAACGGGGGGTAGAGGAAGAAAGAAAGAGAGAAAAAAAAATATGTAGATTAAATATAATAACAATTAAGTTGAAAATAAACGAACATATTTGTGAGGAAACCCGCTTTTGTTAAAGCGAGGTGAATTATATAAAGCTTTCTCTCCTATAAAAAAAAACCTCTCCTTTTTTCCCTTTTTCTTTTTAGTAAAAAAAAAGAAAAAAAAAGAAAATGTTTATTGGGATGGTAGTTTTCTACACTAGATGGTAATATGCTCTTTGGGGAACTCCATATGGCCTTTTGGCCTTGGAAAAGCTGGGGGGGGGGGTTCTCTATGGGTGGGAGGGTGCAATGGGTGGGGTGCAGTGGGAAAAAATCTAAAAAAAATTTCCTCTAGAGTCTCTTTTTATGTTTTTAGAAACAAATGTTTTAGCAGTAAGAGATGATGGGTAGTAAGAAGGGAGGGTTCATAAATATTCTGTCCTGGAATCTAAACGGCTTACGGGTCAGAGGTAGGAGGGCGAAAATACTTCAGTATTTGAAAGATTCCCCAGCTCATATTATTATAGCCCAGGAAACTCATTTAACTGAGATGGAGGCAGTGGAGCTCTTTCGAGCGACTAAATGGGTAGCGCACTTTGCATGTACAGCCCAAGTAGCAGTGACTAAAGGGGTGGTAATTTTAATCAAGCGAGGTCTTCAAGTAAGTCTGGACTCCTATACATCCGATAAAGCAGGTAGATGGGTAGTAGCCAAAGTAAAGATCTTGGCTCGGTCCTTCACGTTAGCCGGCTACTATGGGCCAAATCACGATGAAGTTGGTCCTTTGCAAGATCTGTTGGCCGAACTTTTAAATTCTTCAGATCCAATTATTCTGGCTGGAGATTTTAATGTTGTGCTAAATCACGTATTGGATAGATCCATACATAGTAGAGCTCAGACTAACCCTAAGATGCTTAGTTTAATTAAGCAAATGATGGAACAACTGGGTCTGCTGGATATATGGAGACAGAAAGTAGGGGAACAAAAAGGCTTTACTTTCTTTAATAAGAAATATAGGCATCAGTCCAGGATTGATTACTTTTTAGTAGATTGCAAGTTGAAGGATGAAATACAGCAGGTTGAACATGTGGGAGTACACTTGTCAGACCACTCAGCGGTGATGCTCACATTGGAGGTTAGTAAGGTTGGTACTCAGTCTAGATGGACCCTTGACCGTACAATTTTGTTGGAAGAGGAAGTAGTACAAGCCCTTAAAATAGAAACAAAAGAATTTTTTTAACTCAATTGGGGAACCGCAGCCCCCGGGGTCACATGGGATGCCTATAAGGCGTTCTTAAGGGGCCGACTTGGGGCTTTAGCGGCAGAGAAGAGGAGGAACTATTACAAAGAAGTGGCAGTACAGGAGGAGAAGATTCGTTGCTTGGAAAAAAAACTAATCAATCCAAATATAGAAGATGAGGCCAGGATGAGTTGGTTCCAAGAACTGTCACAGGTGAAGGCGAGTTTGTCCACCATATTGCAAGAGCGATTGAGAAAGAGATGGGAGGTCAGTCAGATGGCTCACTTCGAATATAGCGAAGGGTGTGGCAAACTTCTGGCATGGAAGGCAAAGAAAGAACAACTAAGAAATAGAGTTGAGGAAATTATATGCGATCAAACGGGTAGCCGAGTAGGTGATAGTAGAGGAATTGAGCAAGTATTTCAAAGCCATTTCAGTAAAGTCTATCGAGAAGATCTTACGCCATCTGAAGATATTCTTAATAAATGGGCAGGACAGGGCATGGGAAACCCTTTGACAACTGAGAAAGCAGATCTCCTAAATAGAGAAATAGACGTCCTGGAAGTGGGAAATATAATTGCTCAGTTAAAAAAGGGGAAGGCCCCAGGGCCAGATGGCATTCCTCAAGAGGTCTACAAAGTTTTGGCTGGTACTTTAGCTCCTATTTTAGTCAATCTTTTTAATGAGCTATTCGTCAAACACGTGGACCTGCCAGCCTCCTGGAAGGAAGCCACAATATCGTTAATTTTGAAGCCTGGAAAATGCCCCCGAAAATGCGACTCATATCACCCTATTTCCTTGCTAAACAGCGATTACAAGATTTATACTAAGATCCTGGCGGATAGGTTAAATGGGATGATGGATGAGCTAATAAATGATGACCAAAAAGGTTTTATTCGGGGAAGATTTTTGAAAGATCTGACCTTTACATTGGTCGGCACAATAGATCTAGCATCCACGTATAATCTTCCTTTTGATTTGGTGGCTTTGGATGCTACCAAGGCCTTTGACCGGGTGAACTGGGTCTACCTGAAAAAGTTGTTACCTCCCTGAACCTAGGTACAAATTTTTGTAATGCTCTTTCTGGTCTTTATCAAGCCCCAGAAGCCAGGATTCTAGTTAATGGCTGCTTGTCCCAACCTGTAATAATATCCAGAGGAGCTAGGCAAGGTTGTCCCCTGTCGCCTTTGCTTTTCAACCTCTACATAGAGCCATTGGCAAGAAAGATCAGAGAGGACCCTGAAATTATACCTTTTAGTTTCTCTGGCTGGGAAAAGAAACTGGGGCTCTATGCGGATGACATCGTGATTTTAACTACAAATACTTTGACTACTTGGCCTCGTTTGCTGGCTCTAACGATAGACTTTGGGAAGATCTCAGGTTATGAGGTTAACGGCGACAAGTCCGAAATTATGTCTTGGAACATCGAGGGGGAAACTGGAAAGGATGAGATCAGGTATCTGGGTGTGATGATCTCATGATATTAGCAAAATAGCGAAAATAAATTTTGATAAAGTCCGAAAGGAGATTTTGAAACTTTTGAAAAATTGGTCTCATCTCCAGCTATCTCTTTTCGGAAGAAGTAATTTGATTAAAATGGTAATTCTCCCAAAGCTGACTTTCATCTTTGATGCTATCCCCTTACCGTTTAATACGGATTGGATCAAAAAGCTACAAGGAGAAATAGGTTCCTTTATATGGGCGAGTAAAGGCCCAAGAATAGCTTGGAAGAAGCTGCAGAGAAGGGTTGAGAAAGGAGGCTTAGCCTTGCCAGATTTACTCTTTTATTCATGGGCGTTTCTTTTAAAAAATGGGAAGTGTCTCTTCAACTCTCCAAATCCTTCTATGGCAGGAGGTTTATGGGCCAAAATTGCGAATCTGGAGTCGGGAGGCAATGTGGGCTTTCTCTTCAAATATGCTGACCCAAAAAAATTTTAAAAGGTCAGGCTGAAGATTTTGAGGGGGCTTGCAGAGACTTGGTATAAAGTGAGGAAAAACTTGAAAATTCCATACCATAGTTTTTTAGCTCCCATTTGGGATAGTCCCGGCTCCCCTGAGTGGACAAAAGATATCCTTGCCAAACCCCTGTTAGAGGGGGGCTTTGCACAATGGGACCAGATTATAAGTGACGGTGAGCTTATCTCCTGGGAGACTTGCAGTCAGCTTACAAACTTTCGCCTATCTAGGTTTAAATATGCTCAAATGCAGGGCTGGATCCACGACCCACTAACGAAGACAGATGTACCAAACGACCTAGAGTTTAAACTGATGCAGCAATCCAGTCAAAAGAAGGAGTTAGCGACGATTTACTGGCTACTGGTGGAAATGGAGGATGGTGATTTTACGCTTCCTGTGGAACTGTGGGGAAAATACTTGCCGGAATCATCGCTGGAAAAATACTGGCAAGTATCTATGGCTTTGCTTTTTAAATTGGTTAAGCCTGCACACCTGAGGAGAAACCATTTCTTTTCCATCCATAGAGCATATTGGTCACCCTTGAAGCTGTCAAAGTTCAGGAGAGGAGGTGAAGTTCCCTGCCCGAAGTGCGGCAACATGAAGGCCGATGACGTCCATATGTTTGTAGAATGTATAGAGTTGCAAACTTTTTGGAATGAAGTGAGTAGGGCGCTGTCTCAAATGCTTAAGTTGCATGTAAAGGTAAGCGTTCTACTTGTTATCTTCGGTCAGTTGGAACCTGAAGTAAAACCTACTAAAGGTCAGGCAAGGCTTATCTTTTACATTGCACTGTTGGCGCGCAGGGAAATTTGCAAGTTATGGGTGTCCCCCCTCTCCCCTAGCCTGGAAAATGTGTTGGTCTCAATTAAATATATAGCTACTATGGATAGGATGAGTTCTAGAGATGTTAATTTTTGGCTTCCCTTGATTGAATGGTGCGACGCTCTAAACGACAATATTTAGGCTTTTCAGCGGTCCTATGATTATGCCTTACCAGCCTCATCAGGTTTTCGGGTTTAGGTCCTTGTGGCTTTGTCTGCCGGTTGGAAAGGAAGAGGAAGAAAGCAGACATTTGGACAAGAGAGTAGATGGATTTCGATTCCAAGGGCCATCAGAAACCTCGATCTCCCTCTCTACTCGTACCTACCCGTATTGCTGTAAAGCACAAGAGCACAGGCTTTCAGGTGCCCATCAAGATGTGCATGTGCAAGTGGAAGAACGTCTATTGTTTTATCTTTCCATTAAAGAGGCTTATGATTAAAAAAAAAATTAAAAAAAATACTGCTCAAAGAAAGCCACCCCCCCAGGCTCCAACTACCGCCACGGCAGGGCCTCAAAGGCTAAACCAACAACGTACGCCACCATGGCAGGGCCTGAGTCAAAGCCAGTACTGCTCAAAGAAAGCCACCCCCCCAGGCTCCAACTCCCGCACAGCAGGGCCTTAAAGGCTAAACCAACAACGTACGCCACCATGGCAGGGCCTCAATTAAAGAACAGCCACCCCCCAACTACCGCCACGGCACGGTCGCAGGGACTCAAAGTAATCGCAGGTGACAAAAACAGTGCCCCTATAATTAGGAGATTCTTGTGGGGTGGGTCACTTACCTTTGTCACCTCAACGTTCTCGAGCTGGGCTCCAGGACTGCAGTGCATAGTTGCAGACAGCGTGGCAATAGCAACGATAGCACGCAGGCACAAACCAAACTGGAAAATACTGGATTTGGTCTTTGGACACCAATCACTTGTAAAACAAGCAACTGTTGCTGGGTCTCGTGGAAGAGGCAAAGGTCACTGCCACGCCCCCACTTCTACATCTCTAAGCCGGACTGCCCCGCCCTCAGCCATTGGAATTAATGGAGGGCCTCCGACTCCTCCCTGGGCCAAGCGAATAACGCCCAAAATCAACATGCTATTCTGGCAGTGAGACACAGATCCTGCCCACCTATGTGTCGTCACTGCCCTTCTTTCTGGCTCCAGGTCGAAGAAGTCTTCGCCCAGCCAAAAGCATGCGCAGAGCAAGGGCCATCCTCCCTCACACTCCCTAAAAGAAAAACCCAGTTTTGTACATGTTTGTTTACCGAGCACGAGCAGCCAGCACAATTTATTGCTAGCTGCTCAGTGTTCCAAAAGGCATTTTTTTTTAATCCCACAGGGTAGCAGGGCAACGCCCATCTTGCCCGTGTACACCAGCTGCCACTGTATAAAAACAGCCCGTAAATTGAATTGGCCTTCCAGGGTGTGACACTGGGGGAATCTTGTTGAGTTTATACTTTTTTTCTCTTAGATTCCATCTTTTAACCAAGTATTTTCCGGTCAGTCTAGTACACCCTCAAAGAAATCACTTATGAGTGAAGTGTTTACTGGGGTACTGGACAAGTGCTCGAAGCCGCTGGGGGACAGAGGCTGTCACCGCTCGCGCCAGCAAGTGGACGAATGTTCACTTTAATTTGACTTTTCAGATCAGAGTAGAGCGATTTGAGTACCCCGATCTCCCCCCTTTGCTGATGGCGGCCACAAAGGACTGGGTGGGCAGGGGTGAAATTCACATTCTTTTTTCTGTTTTTCAGACAGACGCCGACATGAAAAGTGCGCTGAGGCAGGCGAATAACCTGGGAGTCATGCAGACGGAAGGGGGCGCTATCTCTGTATCTCCTGATCAGGAGTGTGGGTTATAAAAAACAAGGAAGTGCTCTCAGGGGGCCTGCAGGGCTTGGTGGGTTCTGTAGATCGGAGCGGAAGGGCGACGTGCGGTAGCACAGCGAGTTGATGTCCTGTTCAAAGGCCCCGAGTTACAAGTGCTATTCTGCAAAATGTGTCAATCTGTGGGTTTCCAACTCAGTAATTTGTGTCATGAGTTATTTTGTGGCTCCATGAAAGGTTTTCATCTCTTATATACATCGTCGGTTACAAGAAATGTTTTGTTATTATCACGTTGCAGCTTTAAGGCCGGCACCGTCAAACGGTGAGGGAATAGGTTAAGGATGTGCAATGTTATTGCAAGGGATAGGAGCTGGCAAGGTCTAGTGACTGACATTTTATATATTTACCGCTGCTCTATGTTTTTTCTCCAGACACTGTGGTATTTGCGTGAGCCTAACAGGGCATAGGCACACTGGTATGCATGCTACAATATCTGCAGCGGTTATCTGTGATTGATCCACGCAGGGGCGGCTCCTAAATTATAGCGGAGGGGCGTGGCCCCACTAAAATGCCCCCACAGACGAAAAATAAAATGGTAATGAAGTTAATTTATTACCATTTTATTTTTCTTCACCCCTCCCAAACCAAGTGTCAGGATGGGGCGGGGTCTGCTGAGTGGGAGCAAGGAGGAGTGGTGGGTAGAGGGCTGCCTGTGCACTGTTTAAAGTGCGCATGTCCTTTTGACTGGCCATCTTGGGACGGCCAACCAGCCATGCACACGGCCAACCAGACATGCGCACTTTAAACTTCTCAACCCACCTATCTTAAGACAGCTGAGTTGAGAGCAAGTGCAGGCCTCCAGGGCCCTCTGGAGCGCCGACAGAGGACGCGCCCTCCAATCCTGGTGCTTCTCTCATGCTGGTTAACAGCATGAGAGAAGTGCCAGGATTGGGTAAGGGAGTTGGCTGAGACTCTGACATCACAGAGAAGAAGAGGACCAGAGCGAGGAGGACAGCTGCTGCATGGTATGTAACTTTTTATTTTATTTATTTAATGTAATTTCCCGCCCCACTCGCAGTAGTTGCCAGCCGCCACTGCGAACCAGTTCAGTTTAATAATGGTTTTGTTAATTCACATTACTTTGTGGCGATCAGGTGGCAGCTTCCAATTGTTCTCATATCCTGGTGGGTGGGGGGTGGCTTCTCATCCCGAAGCGAAGAATATAATTGCTTCTATGGTCCTTAGACTTGTTTGGGTGTTTAGGCAAGTCTTAACACTGCGTGGTAAAAGTTGTTTCCCCTGCTGACCGGTCCTCTGGGTGTAGTTGGCTTCTACCTGGAATACAACCCGAGGCCCCCTCACTTGTTTGTACAGTTCAACTATGTATGTGGCTCTAGTGAAATGTACATTCATTCTCACTATAGATTTGCTTTGTGCAGCCTGTAGTGTGGAAAAGAGGGTCAGTATTTCCATTAAGAAGTCATGTCTGAAGGCTTTACCCAGTTGCAGTGAAAGCAGAGCAGGGCTGGAGCTGTAAGGCGGAGGTCCATTCAATGACTTCATGTAATAAGGGCGTAACCTCTGGGCTTACATCAGTGCAGACACTGGTAGAATAACAGACTTTCTGACGTGATTGTGAAGGCTTTATATATTTTATGTGTGGGGGCTGCTTTATTTTGCAACCATAGATTGCTCATACCTTTTTCTTTCTAATGTGGTTAGCAAGGTAGTATTGCAGGTTTCTTTTTGATAGTAGCGCATCCCTGTGTGTATTCATACACACGTGGTTGGCTATTTTATACGTTGCACTTGGCCCGGCTACATGCGGCAAGTTTGTTGACCTTAGAGAATGAAAGCCGGTGTGGGCCCTGCCTTTAAAGACCAGATCTCTTGAAGGTACGCTCAGCCCGTTGAAGGCTCCTACTGGCTATCATGCCACTATGCGTCACGACAAAGGAAGGACAATGCCAAGCTGTGTTGGTGCGTTGAAGGGTCTTCTGACCTATTTTGCGGTGGCTCCTCTTTGTCGTACTAGCACAGGGATTGGCGTTTGTAGAGGAAGTCTGTTGCCCCTGCTCATGGTGCCCTAGACTTTCTTGGGCTTGGCTTTATTGCTTGATACTGTGCCCAGTGGCTTGCATCAGCTGGTGGTCTTTCCCAGGAGCTGGTGCCAAGGCAGAATACAAGTAAAATTAAGATCCCAGTTTGGTGTTGCCGCCTCCACAGTGCTGGCAGTGGGACTACATACCCTGCTGCATGCCAAAGTAATCAAACAAAACTGTTCCATCAGAGTTGCAACACGATTCCGAGGCGCAAAAGATTCAAATGCTGATACATGTAAAATGTGTTTAGAAATAACAAATTGTATAGACCGTCTTGCAAAATATTCAACAAGGTTGCCTGGTAAGAACTGCTCAGACTTTTCAGCTCCACCCTGAGATAAGGGAATAGAGGCAGGTGCACGGCTTTCCCGCTCACCGCCATTCGATCTTTGCAAGATTGCATTGAGGGCAACAGCACACGGGGACGGTGCGTTGTGGTAGAATTCTGCATCACCTGGCGCTGCAGGGGCGTAGTGCTCAGTAGCGTAGCAAGGATGCCATGAGTTTTGGTGTTGGTAAAGAAAGCCCCACACCCTGTTGGGGGCTGTGAAGGTAGGGTTCGCTAGGCCTTAGTACCTGCTGCACCAATGGTAGCTACCTCCTAGGTAGGATGTTGCACCTTTCATGCGCGAAATAAGCCACCACTCAGGGATTACAATTTGGGAAGTGACCACGGCTGATATAGTGAGTTGCAAATGGTGGATGCCTTTTTTCACCCAGTATGTTGTCAATCCATCAACAACAGTACTTTCGCTTGTAATTTTGTTTGAAGTGAATGATCCGCGAGTGGGCTACTCCAAATGTCAACTGCTCTTCCTATCGCTCCAGCATATTTCATTGTGTCTTTCAGTACTGAAAAATCAGTTCAAGTCAAGGGATTTGGTGGTGGTGTTTACACCATATGTTAGAATGTATTCTTCCTGTGAGGGCCGATACGCCTCTAGGGGGAGCAGTGAGTTAAGTGTTTCTTTGCAGGGTGATGTCCTTGGGGTGTTCCACTCCTTGCTACGTTTTTTCAAATAAGCTGTTTTTCATTAGGTGTAGTAACATAGGCGTTTTACTTAGTTTAGGGCAGAGGAGTCGCATTAAAGATGCATAATATAGAGTGTCTTGAATTCATTCTATTATGGTAATAGAGCATATTCTTCTTGTTAGTGAGAGTGGATGGATTCACGTATCTCTGCACAGTATCTCTGCACAGTACAGCCATGTTTCTTGAAACTACACGTATCGCAGGTTTCAGGAAAGCGAGGAGGTTGGTGAAGGGGTTTTCAACCGAGTCTGTAATCACAGTTCTTGAAGGCCTTGAGAGGCGACCTGTATCTTGCAGTAAATGCCACACAGCGGCAATTTCCTATTTATTAAGATGCTAGGCTACGCAGATGGGCCAACGTTTTCCTGGTCCAAAGGGCACTGAAGGGCTATGTGGAGGTTGGAGGGATGCAGGCAGGATTCCAGGCGCCCTGTAGACACGTCCAAACTGGCGAGGATCATGGCCAGCCTTGATGAAGTGTGCAGACCACCAGCTGAGGTTCATCTGTTTAGAGCAGCTTTCTCCCTGGTGCTCTATGGGTGGGGCACTAAGGGTAGGAGAGCTTGTGGCAAAAGAACAAGAAGGACAGAAGTGGTGGTTGGCAGCTGGCAGATATTATATGTACACATGGCTCTTTGGTGGTCTCCATTACCCATTCTAAAACCAACCAGAGGGGTAGGGGGACCTCGTACTGCTTCACAGGGTCCCAGGGAACAAGTGCCGCCCACAGTGGAATCTTGCAGCCTTTATGGCACACCAGGCACAAGGGGCTGTTGAACCCCCCCTTGTGGGTTCGTGAGGATGGGACGCCACTGAGAAGGTCCCAATTTTCCAGGGTGCACAGTAAAGCAATGGTGGCAACAGGGTTAGACCTGTGGAATATAGTTTGCATTAATTTTGGATTGAAGCAGCCCATGGTGGCAGGCATAGGGTTGGTGGGAAAAGCAGTCAAAGGATAGGCAGGTGTATGTCTGATTGTTATAAGCGCTATGTGAGATTGAACATGTTCTGACATTAATTTTCCCATCCTTACAATGCAGGTGGAGGACATAAGGTGAAGTGGTGGCTAGGTACTTCGTTGCCTTCTGTCAATGTTGGAGCAAGAGGTGTTACAGATGTGCTGGTGTTGGGCCACTTTAATGTGAGGAGTGCAATGGGTTTTATTCTGCCATTGCGCATCACGGCCAAGGAAGACTGGATAGCAACTGACTTTCTGCGGTCAATGGGGCTGCTTGTAGCCAACTTGAAAACTACATTGAACCGAATGCTCCCCCCCGAAGGCTTCCACGTCCAGGGATGGCAATTGTGCATTTGGGAGGCAATGACTTGGCCAAGTTGGGGTGAAAAGGCTTAATTGAGCTTGGGGTCTCTAAATTGTGTTGTCTTGCAAAGAAGTCCCGGAGGCCACAATAGTTTGCTCCAACTTTAAATTGGATGGGTGGTAAGTTGGTAAGAGTCCTCAATGAGTCTGTAAAATGGTTAATCAGGAAGGTTGGTAAGTTCTTGAACACAGCTGGTTTAGCATCTATACCTCACGAATGCCGCAAGGGTGAGCAGTTTTTTCTTAAAAGAGGAAGTACACTTGCCGTAAGAAGGTAATGCGAGGTTTCTGGAGAACTTGCCCGCACGTAATGTTGGGGAGGGGGCAGGTAGGAGGGGAACTATGCTGGCCTGTGGAGGGTGAGGTCATGATTGGTGGGGAGACTTAGGGTCCCTTTAAGGCACCATTTTAAACCAAAATAACATTGGCGTTACTGGACCGTCCAAGGGGTGCTGGCAGCAAGTCGAAAAGAGGTTTCAGTGGCGCGGGGGATTGGAGGCGGTTGCTGACATGCAGCCCTTACCTGTCAAACACCAGCGCAGTTGGTGCGACCTAGGATAAGCCCTTGGGAGAGAAGGAATTTGGTTGTGTGTTCAGTGCCCAAGGTGGGAATGCTAAGGGCAGCCGGGCCCCCTGCCAAGAGCTCCCGAGGTGGGAGAGCTACTGGTACGGTATGGCACGGTATGGAAGAGGGAAGGTGGGGTCCTCCCATATGGAGGGACCCATCCTCTGAACAGGGGGTTTAAGAGGAAGGGACACAGAACAAGTCATGATCTCCCTCAGAATAGTTATGTGTTGTTGGTTGCACAAACTAGTTATGGTTAGGTGACTCCCATGTACTAGAGTCTCTGATTAGGCTAGGTCTCACTTGTAAACAACCTGTACATAATGTGGTTACTGTGCAAAATGTTGATATCTAAAATGTTTTGTGTGTGTATGAATTAAATACGGCCGGGGGTCTTATGACCCCTAAACCGAAAAGAGCTGGTCTCTAGCTTTGTCATTGGCATTGATGGTTTTGTGGGGAGGGGTAGGTATCGCTGGGATATCGGCGACTCCCTGGCCACAACAAAATGAGCGTCATTTTTCATATTGGTAAACTTTAAAAAGGATATATTTATTTTTACATTGGTGCATTTCACGTGCCTCATTTTTTCAGCCGCCATAGCACCCGTGCAGAATAGTAATGAAAGTTTCTTAACAAATGCCATAATTTTTAAACCACATAACGTAAATATACATGGCATTCAAATTTGAAGTGGTTTGTTAATCGTTGTTCTCTGGGCTCTTCTTGATTACCATTGAGTTTATGTTTGTGTTTATTTTATCAGTGCACAATAAATATCTGCAACACACAATATTAAAACAGCTGACACAAATATTGCCCATAATCACCTAATATAATAAGACATTCTGGCTAAACATGCAACACCCAGTATAAAAACAGCCCATAAATTGAAGTGGCATTTCAGGGTGTGACACTGGAGGAATCTTGTTGAGTTTATGCTTTTTCTCTCATATTATTTTCTCTTAGGTCCCTGCTTTTAACCAATCATTTTCCAGTCAGTCTAGTGAATCCTCAAAGAAGTCACTTCCTAATAAGAAAAAAAAATTCATGGTCGGATTCACGATGTTCTTTTTCTAAGATGTATTTGATAGTGCTTCCTCTGATAATATCAAAGACGGCGCATCTTCACCGAAAATAAAAGATGTCTTCAGTTTCACTACAAAGGCAATTTGCTGCGATAGATTGATTTATATTTTAACGTAGAGTTCAGAGAAAAAATGCCTAGTGCAAAGAGTTTTCTCTATATGAATTATATGTTTTGCCAAGTAAGGTTGAGCTTGTAGCAAAACATCAAATGGTCTTGCTTGCCCTGCTGGGCGAAAGTTCTCAAGAGTTTTGCATTTTGTGTCCATTTCCTGAATAATGCATTGTTGATGAACACTCAGGGTTATTCTTTGCACTGACATAAGCTATAGATAACGTCTGCCTCTAGGGCATCAATAGGAAATTTTGTTGGTAGTGTCACTAAGCTTTTCAAAACTTTTTTCTCATAGCATACTATTTGAATTTTTTTTGTCCAGGACCCAGAATTCAACTCCATTGGTGATTGACTTCCTATCTTTGCCTGGACTACTTTATCAACATAGACTAAAAAATTAGGTGCATTGATGTGAGCAATCCTTAGGACTATATTTAGGGAGGGTTCTGGTCTCTCCATCTCCTTATTATCATGCAGATTCCATTCGGGGTTCTTTGAGACATTTAAGCCCAAATAGATGGAGTTTACTTCTTCCAGTTTGTGTCGGTAATGTAGAAAACTTATTGTCTTTCTAATTTGTTCTGAAAACTATAATTTTAGTCTTTTGGTTATTCAGTCTATTCATTTGGCACTACTCAGCCACTGCTGTGGGCTGGGCTTGCAAGCCTTTTGCAGTCTGATCAGTCAAGATGGAGTCATCAGCATAAAACAGAGCAGATACTGGAAAGCTATCTGTTGCTGGTACATCTTTAGTTGCTTTCAAGACTTCCCTATAAGGTTAATTGTATATAGGGAGAATAGCAGAGGAGCAAGTATCCAGCCTTGTTTTACTCCACTGACTGCGGCAAATTGTTTAGTGAGAAGACACTTCTGGATGAGCCTCACCTCAGAATTAGTATTCAGATTTAGCATTCTTATTGGGGATAATAATACTGGCTTATTTCTAGCCGATTTTTCCGGAGTCTCCGCCTTGGTATGAGGTCAAAAGCAGCCATGAGATCCAGAAAGGCTACATAGGGCATCATTTTGGTTGTTGTACTGCCCTTATGAGTTATATGCATGGAGTAGAATATCTGATCAATGATGGAGAGGCGTCATCTGAAACCTCCTTGAATTTGGTTTAAGATGGGGTTTTTTTTGGATCCAGCCTTCCAAAGCTCTGAACATTTTGCAGTAAATGTCTATGAAGCTAATGGGTCTGTATGAGCTTGGTTCACAGTTAGCACCATTTTTGTACAGTGGGGTGATTACACTGTTCTGCCAAGAGGGAGGGCAATGTCAATGTGATCTCTATAAAGACTGGTGATAAGATTTTCTGAGCAGTGTTTAAAAAACTCTGCTGATACCATGTTAAAACCTTTGCCCGGTGCAAGTTCCTTTATAGTTGTCAGCATCTTATCTTCTATAACAAATTCTTCTGGCAGGGCACTTCTAGTGGTTAACTCCTCCTCTGAATCAATTTTATCTAGCAGTGGCTTGGAGAATGCCATAGAATCATGCTTGGGCAGTTGGTTTACTGAGTCAAATACAGTGGAGAAGTGGTTTATTCAACCTTCTTCAGAAATATTCGCCCCCTCACCAATTTCCTGCCAGAAAGACTGAGGATCTTTCTCTAAAGTCCCCTTTTCTAATATGAGCCATTGTTTTGCAAGGCATATACCTGTTTATTCCTAATTAATGGTTTATAACTGATTCTTGCTTTACTGATTTCTTCAGCAGCTGCCTCTGATTGTACTAAGAATTTCAATCCTTCTTTAAAAGATTTGCAATCTTCGTCAAACCAACCTATGTTTTGGTGGTTCTTGAGTTTGAATTTTTGTGTTTGCAGGAAGTTCTTTGCACACGCTGAAGTAGGGATGCCAAAATGTTTTACTTTAAGGACAGCCAAATTGATTCTTCATCGAGATTGTCTTTTAGGTTTGTGGCACGTTTTCCAGTCTCTGTGTCAAGTAGTCACTCATTTAGTTTGGTTTCTAGTTCTTGGTTCTACCTGACCCTCACTTGGCCACCAAATTCTCAAGAGTTGTCGACTTCTTCTATGCCTCTTTGTTCACTGGATATATTTCCTATGACATCCAATAGGAGTGCATTGTGGTCGCTTTCCAGTCTGCAATGTACTCCCAGATTTTCAGTTCTGAACCAGTTCTTTGTCCCGAGAAGGATATAATTGATTACTATTTGGGTTCCCCAGGAATTGAAAGTTTGTGTTAAGTCTGCCTGCTTTTCATATTAAATTTAGCCTGAAATCAGTCCTTTATTGAAGCAGAAGTGTTGCAATCGCAAGCTCCATGGGTCTTTTTTGGGAACTGATGCTGCACAGAGGGACTACCTAATACAGTTTTCAATTCAATAGTTTCCTCCGAGTCTTTGCCCCATTCACCCATTTTACAGTTGAAATCTCTGCATATAATGATACTAGGTTTTATTTCTGTGCATTTGTTCACAGCTGTTTTAATGAAACCCAGGAGGGCGAAAAAGCCTTCCAGCATCTTTTGTTGAATATAGACATTTATCATCCTCTAAAGAGAATTGTCCAAAAGGGTGATGTCGCTCGCCAAGATATTTTCTGGAATATTTTCCCAAGCTTTAGTGTTTAGGCACTTTTCTATTCTATTTGCTATCTGAAGCCAGCTACTATTTCTTGAGTCGGTCTTCAGGCTACCACATTCGGTATGGTTTGTGCAACCAGGGATCAACAATGGGGTTGCTGTCCATATATCTTGCAGAGCCAGCATTTTGTGTTCATTCAGATAATTCATTAAATTAATATCACTCATTTTTTGTAGTATGCTGGTTGCCTTCCAAGACAGGAGTATGGATTTTGTACCCAACCAAGGTGGGTTCCTGTTGACTTTTATGGCCAAGCTCTAGTCAGTTGAGCTCTCTGTGTCCGGATGGTGGAATTCTATTCCGTTTGGGGCATCAGAGGAGACAATACTTCCTCGATGTGATTGCTGAGCACATTGATAGCATGATTCCAGCTGGACTTCTCAATCCTATTGCTTCTATTATTTCACTTCGTTGGAACTTTAAAGTCTTCAAAGTGTATTTTAATCTCTCTATTATCTTAATGCTGTAGGTGCTGTGTTGTATTCTGTTGGGAAGTATGAGGGCTTACTTATATTTGGTTTGGTTTTTGTTGCAGGATTCAGATTAATGCCTGTATCTGGGTGACTCTCATCTGTGTTTAAACCAATTATTATTCTAGTTTTAAAGAAGGGGTTGCCCACCTCTTCTCTGAAAGTAGAGAGTCAGCTTTTTGGATATATTGAATTTAATTTATGTTGCTTTTGCCTACTAGAATGGTATCTAAACTACCCACTGAGATTTTGTTATACCGCTTGAAAGCATGCAAATTGTTCATTTTAACCCTCTAATGTCAACGTATTAGAATTAAACATTTGTATAATTTGTTTTCAGTTGGCCATTTGTATACTTTGTTTTTTGTTGGCCGTTTGCATACTTTGTTTTCAGTTGGCCATGTATATACTTTGCTTTCTGTTGCCCGTTTGTATACTTTGTTTTCAGTTGGCCAGTTGTATACTTTATTTTTTTTTTAGTTGGCCATTTTTATACTTTCTTTTCTGTTACCCGTTTGTATACTTTGTTTTCAGCTGGACATTTGTATACTTTGCTTTCTGTTGGCCATTTGTATACTTTGTTGTCAGTTGGACATTTGTATACTTTGCTTTCTGTTGGAGCTTTGTATACTTTGTGGTCAGTTGGCCATTTGTATACTTTGTTTTCAGTTGGTCATTTGTATACTTTGCTTTCTGTTGGAGCTTTGTATACTTTGTGGTCAGTTGGCCATTTGTATTACCATTGGCCATTTACTACATTTGAACAAACAGCTCTGGCCATCTGAATACTTTGCTTTCTGTTGCCCGTTTGTATACTTTGTTTTCAGTTGGCCAGTGGTATACTTTGTTTTCAGTTGGCCATTTGTATACTTTGTTGTCAGTTGAACATTTGTATACTTTGTTGTCAGTTGGCTATTTGTATACTTTTTTTTCAGTTGGTCATTTGTATACTTTGTTGTCAGTTGGACATTTGTATACTTTGTTGTCAGTTGGCAATCAGTATACTTTGTTGTCAGTTGGCCATTTGTATACTTTGCTTTCTGTTGTCCATTTGTATACTTTGTTTTCAGTTGGTCATTTGTATACTTTGTCAGTTGGACATTTGTATACTTTTTTTTTTTAAGTTTAAAGAGCTTTATTGAAGTAATTAGAAACATAGGTACAATATACAACAATGCTTATAAAACGAGTAGCATTAGATTAGCAAACTGAATAAATAATTTGATGGAATAAATGACACAAGAAATCTGTCAGAAATCTAAAGATATTCGAAAGAAGAAAAGCAATAATAAAAAATTGTACCTGGAAACTAAATAGCATTTTACATTTTTTAGTTTTGTCAGAAGAAAGGAAAATCTAGAGAAGGAGGAAGGAAGAAAAAGAAAAGAAAAAGAAGGAAAAAGAGAGAAAGAACAGAGAAGGGGGAAAAGAAAAAGAAAAGAAAAGGAGGAGAGAATAGAAAATGAGAATATAGTAGTATCTTCATCTAGTATTATATTGAAACATTAATCTTATAATAATCATAGTGGTTCCTAAAAATATGATAATAACTGTACACGTGACATATAAAAGAAATTAAAATAGAAGGAGAAAAGTATAAAGTACTCATGGTGGTTGATAGACGAAGGAGCTGTCTTGATTACGTAATGCAGATGCAGATAAATAATTGGTAAGTGGAGACCAGAGGGCTTCTTTACGAATAAGTTGTTGAGAAGTTTTGGAAGAAGCTCTGTCCAGTCTGTGGTGATAACAAAGAAGGTTCCACCAGGCGGAGAAAGAAACCTTAGAAGCATCCTTCCAGTTAGAGGTAATTACCTGAAATGCAATAGCAATTAACAAGTCCACAAATATGCCCACCTTACGAGAACCAAACCAGTCTGCAGAGTTACTTCCCAAAAATATGGAGTATATGTCAAAGGGAAATTTAATAGTACAAATAGAGGATATTGACTCACATACCTTAGTCCAAAAACGGGCAATATTAGGGCAAAGAAAAAGGGAATGCATAAAAGAGCCAGGAGTATTAGGACATGCCCAACAATTCGGAGATAGATATGAACTATACTTGGAGAGTGATAATGGAGTTAAAAATAGTCTATGATAAAAATAATAAAGGGTCTGAGTGGTACTAGAATTACAAGAGGTGTGATGTATGCGTGTCCAAATGGAGTTCCATGTATGAACAGAGAGGGTACGTTGAAAATCAGATTCCCATAAGAGCTCAACTTTACCTTTAGGGTGACAGAGAGAGGAAAAATGCAAGTATTTGTAAACTTGAGAGGCTCTAATGAAAGGGGAAGTGGATAAATAATAATAATAATAATAATACAGACACTTGTAAAGCGCAACAGCTATCTCAAACAGAGGTGTCCCGGCGCTAAGCGGAAAATAATACAGCATTGGACCGCTCAGGGCCAAGTCAAGGGCCCTCAGTCTTCCTTAAAAAGCCAGGTTTTCACCATTTTCCTGAAAAGGGGCTCAGAATCGATAGTGCGGAAATTGTTCGGCAGGGAGTTCCACAGTTTTGCAGCCCCGAGCGTAAAGGATCTGCCACCCATACGTGCCTTTTTAAAACGGGGGATACATAGTAGATTTTGGGAATTGGATCTCAAGGTTCTGGATTGTTGGTAACCACGTAGTCTGTGTTTCAAGTAGATAGGGCAGTTACCATGCATAGCACGGAACGCCAGAGTCAAGGCCTTGAATTTGACTCTTTTCCTCACTGGGAGCCAGTGTAATGCTTTTAAATGCGGAGAGACATGCTCGCGAAACGGCACTCGCCTAATTAGTCTCGCAGCCGCATTTTGCACTATCTGCAGGCGTTTAATCAGATACTCTGGCTGACCCAGATAGAGGCCATTTGCATAGTCTAGCCTGGAAGTTACCACAGCATGTACTATGTTTTTCCGACACTCCTCTGGAAGCAGATACAAAAATTTCTTCAGATTCCTCAGTTGACAAAAACAGGTGGCCGTCACCTGACGTATCTGAGCCAAGAAGGAAAGGTCAGACTCCCACTTAACACCTAGATTTTTTATACAATCTGCCGGTGAGGGAGGTGGACCCATTTCGGTAGGCCACCAGAGATCCGAAGCTGGGGGTGGCTCTTTCCCGAAAAACAACACCTCAGTCTTTCCTGCATTAAGCCTGAGTTTGTTGTTATTCATCCACCACGCTATGTCTCTCAGGCAACCCTTGAAACTCTCAAAGGCAGCCACGGTCTGCTCTTTGAAAGTGAAAACCAATTGTGTATCGTCTGCGTAGGAGATCGCTCTTATCCCCCAATTGGCTATCAGGGTAAACAGAGGAGCCAGGTACACATTGAACAAAAGAGGGCTGAGTGCTGACCCCTGAGGGACTCCACACCAGAGCTGTTTTGGCTTGGATAAAAAAGGTTGAAGCGCAACCCTCTGAGTGCGATTCTCCAAATAGGATTTCAACCAGGCCAGGGCCGAACCTCCAATACCACTATCCAACAGTCTCTCTAACAGCAAGGTATGGTCAACGGTAGTCGAAGCGGCCGACAGATCCAGGAGCACCAGCATCGCAGAGGCCCCTGAATCTGCAGCCTGTCTAACTAATTCCGCCACCTCCAGGAGGGCCGTCTCAGTGCTAAATCCCGACCTGAAGCCAGATTGGGTATCGTGTAGGATGCCCTCCTTTTCGATAAAACTAGACAGTTGCCTCTGCACCAGTTTTTCCAACATCTTAGCCGGAATGGTAGCAAAGAGATGGGTCTATAATTGGTCAGATCCCCAGGGTCCCCATTCGGTTTTTTTCTTAACGGTAGGAGAGTAGCGTGTTTCCAGACATCTGGAAAAGTACCCGTTGACAGGGAGGCGTTCCAGATGGTTCTAACAGAGGATCCTGAGAGGGAAGAGGAGATCCAGAAAGTAGAGAAAGCTGATCCGTCAAGAGCAATCGTAGAGACTCGTATCTAAATAACGAGGAAGCAGGTAGGTCAAACAAGAATCCTGTATTAATTGTTTAACCTGGAAGATCCCTTTAATAGCCCATGTTTTCCCAAAAATAGTGCGATTGGACAATTTGATATTTTTGTTGTGCCAAAGAGATGAGTCCAAAAATAACTGTAAAGGACTATGAGAGTTACATTTAATGGGATGAAAAGTTTAAATGAATTTTGAAATCGTTGGGTAGTTAAAAGAACGAGGAGGATGGGTAAAGCTGGCTAAGAGAGAAAAAGGGAAAGGAGAGATCAGAGATTCCTCCAACCTGTGCCATACAGAGGTGAAAGTTCCTCCCGAAGAAGATAGATATGGTAACATTTGGCGAATTAGAAAAGAGGAATGATACTGTCGAAAATTGGGAAAATGGACACCACCTCGATCTTTAGGAGCAGAGAGAAGGGCCAAAGAAATACGAGCCTTCCGACCGTTCCAAAGAAATTTACTCAAAATTCAATTAAGGGTTTTAAAAAACTTCAATGGTAGTTTAACTGGTAACATGGATAAATAGAAATTAATAACGGGAAGCATCATCATTTTAATGGTGTCCAATCTTCCCCACCATGACAAAAAAAGGGGAGACCATCTATCTACCATATTATTTACTTTTGATAGGACCTCTTCCAAATTAAATTGAATCGTTTTTGTAAGGGTAGAAGAATACTTAATCCCCAAGCAAGTAATATTATTAGTATTCCATTTAAAATCGATACCCTCAAACATACTCTTTAAACAATATTTATTTAAAGGAAGCACTTCAGATTTGGAAAAATTCAATTTATAGCCTAACAAGGTCGCGTAAGAAGAGAGAAGTTCGGTAAAAGCAGGCATAGAGGTAGAAGGATCGGAAACATATAACATAATGTAATCTGCATAAGCAGTAAATTTAATTTCAACAGATTTGTGCGTAAAGCCTCGGAAGGTGGGGGAGTGTCATAGAGAGTGAAGAAAGGGCTCAAGAGCAAGGATAAAAAGTAACGGGGAGAGAGGATATCCCTGACGAGTACCCCTTTGTAAAGGGAAATAAGAAGATTGAGAGCCATTAACAATAACTGAAGTGGTCGGGGAGGAATATAACAAATTTATAAGGGACAAAATAGAAGGACCAAAACCATGCCATTTAAGGGCACGCATCATGAAAAGCCAATGAACGCGATCAAAAGCTTTTTCCGCGTCCAGGGTTATGGCAGCTATAGGGAAAGAACTCTTAGATGCAATATGAATAATATTGAGGAAAGTTCTGGAGTTATCAGAAATAGTCCTTCCCTTAACAAACCCCGTTTGTTCGGAACCAATTAAATCAGGAAGGACCTGATTGATACGAAGGGCTAATACCTTGGCAAACAGTTTACAATCAAGATTAATCAAAGATATAGGATGGTAGTTGGCATATCGGGACGGGTCTTTATCTTTTTTGGGAATGAGACAAATCATAGCTTCAAGAAAAGAGCCTCGAGCCTCACCATTAAGAACAAAGTGTTGAAAAAGAGATAAAAGATGGGGCAGAAGGACAGGAGAAAAGCAAGAATAGAACTCAGCAGTGAGACCGTCAGGACCAGGAGCCTTATCTTTAGGTAACATGAACAAAGCAGATTTAATCTTTGAAAGAGATATATCTTTTTCCAAAATAGAACAGTCAGGAAGAGGGGAAGAGCGGGGAGGTAATGAGTCAAAAAAAGAGTCCAGATCTGCATCAGAGAGTGAAGATTCAGGAGTATAAAGGGTCTTATAGAAATCTGTAAAACAATTTAATATTTCTTCGTCTTTAAGACGGGGAATATCGTGATCGTCAATAATTTTGACTATTCGAGATCTTTGAGATTTAATTTTCAAATAGCTCGCAAACAGTTTACCAGCTCGATTACGGCCCCCATAAAATTTTGAGTTAATTTTTAACAACGTCCCCGAGGCTTCTTCCGTAGATTTCCTATTAAAATCAAGTTTTGCTTGGATCATAGTCTTGAGGGTATTGACGTTTTTGAAAGAAAAATAGGCATGTTCCAATTTTTTAATGGAAGAGAGCAAAGAAGCGGATTCCTTGCGATATTGTTTCCTTTTGCGAGCTACATATTCTATAATGAAGCCTCTGGCTGTTGTTTGAAAGAATCCCAGACCGTGTGAAAGGGCATATCTGGACTAGCGTTAAGGAGAAAGAATTCAGAAACAAAATCTTTGAAACGTCCAAGAAAGGAGGGATCTTTAAGAAGATAATTATTAAAACGCCAACGGCGAGATTTAGAAGATAAGGAAGGAAGGTCTAAACTAATCAAAACAGGAGTGTGATCAGAAATAAGAATGGAGCCAATCTCTGCATGCATTAAGTTAGGAAGGAGGTGCGGACTTAAAAAAATGTAATCAATTCTAGAGGAGGAATTATGCATGGGGGAATAAAATGTATATTCTAAGCTATCAGGGTTAAATATTCTCCAGGCATCAACTAGGCCCCTCGTACCGATGGTCCTAGCAAATGTTTTTTGCATTTTATTTGGAATATACCTGGAAGAGGATTTCCTATCTGTGAAAGGATCCATAACCTGATTACAATCACCACCCACTATGAGATTAGAGTCAGAGCATGTTTGGAGAGTATGTGACATGGATTGCCAGAATTGTGAGTCAATGCCTGTGGGGCCATAAATGTTAAGCAAAGAAACATGGGATCCGTTAATAATAGTATGAAGGAGAAGCCAACGTCCATCGTCATCCCTCTCTTCTTTATCTATCGTGAGGGATAAGGATTTATGAAAGAGTATTACTACTCCATTTTTCCTGTCTTTAGACGGGGAACAAAAACATGACCCACCCATTCCTTTTTAAGGGAATTAACATTGTTCTCATTAAGATGCGTTTCTTGTAACATTGCTATTTTACATTGGAGCTTGGAGAGATGGGTAAGTACCCGTTGTTTTTTAACTGGGTTACGTAATCCTTTTACATTCCATGAGATAATCCGAACATTGTCAGTCATTGCAAGGTAAGAAAAACATTAGTACTAGCAAAAACATCACACAATTCAACAAAATTATATAGTCACTATAAAGGCAACCAAAAACGATATAATTAATACATTGAGAAGTAAGCATATACGCATGAAAAAGAGTATGAAAAAGGTACAAAATGATGATTTGAAAAAGGAAGAAAAGAGTGAGAAGAACTGAAGATATATTCAAACAGGAAGATATGAAGTCGGAAAAAGAATAAGAAAGAGAGAAAGAAAAGGAAAAATGGACAGGGATGAGAAAGAGAAAAAAGAAAAAGCGAAAGAAATGAGTGATAGAAAACAAGCAGTTGACAGAAAGCCAGAAGACTTCAGTCAAGAGAGCCGGAATAAATAACCAGAGGAAAGAAAATAGCATAGGGAGGCGGGAAGCTGCAGAAAGAGAAAGACGGCAGAACCGACACAACGCAGACAACCGAGATCGGTGAGAGCAATCAATTAAAAGTAATAGATAAAAATATATAGAAGGAAGGGAGTAAAGTGTATTAGAACCAATCAAAGGAGATCACATATGAACTAAAAAGAATAGAATAAAAAGGAAATAGAAAAGGAAGACAACAACAACCAGAAGAACCAACTAATTAGGTAACACTTACCAAACGTTTGGGGTAACCGTGAACCCTGGGGTCAGAACAAAAGGGCAGGGGATAGGGTAACATCCGGGGAATGGATCGGCACAATAATATAAACGGCTAAAAAAAAAAAAAAAAGAGAGAAAAGAAGACATGAAAAATTACAAAGCGAAATAACCACTGAAAAGGGTTAACAAGTCATAGTACTAAACAGAGATAATGTCTACAGACCATAGACAGCAACATCATGGGCGGTGAAAGTTTTCAGAACATTAAACAAGGCAGAAATAGCAAAAAACAGAACATGGACAAATTAAGCGATACGACTCAAGCCCCTCCAAAGTCCATCTCGTCTCCTTTGTGGCGAGAGATAAATTGTCTTAGGTCTTCAGGACGATCAAAGGAATAGGACCTCTCTTTGTAGGTGACTTTGAAGAAGCAGGGATGTACTAGACCATATCTGGCATTCATAGATCGAAGAGCCGGACGAAGAGAAAGAAATTCCTTACGGCGAGCTGCAGTGGCGCGGGCCACATCCTGAGAGAAGAAAACTTTTTGGCCAGACCATAACATTTGCTTCCTTGACTTTGCCGATGAGAGGACCATTAAAAGTTCAGTATATTCCAAAAACAGAACAATTATCCCTCTGGGACGTTGTGCAGACGATGATGAAGATGAGACGGACGTTTTAGGGCCGATGCGATGGGCACGCTGTAGATTAAGAGAATATATCATCTTTGGGACCAACAATCTTGGGAATATGTACTTTTAGAAAAGCAAGCATATCAGACCCTTCCTCTCCTTCAGGAATTCCATAAATACGAAGATTATTACGTCTGTTGCGGTTTTCTAAGTCTTCGGTTTGAGTCTTAAGAGAGCAATCTCTTTAGACATAGCCGCAACTTGAGGTGTCAAATCCTGGGTATCACTGATCCTTTGTTCCAAGACGGACATTCTTGAGTCTAGGTTGGACCATTTTTCGTCTAGCTTCTGAAGGGTAGCGTTGGTATCAATAACAAAGGGCTTAAGCAACTTTATCTCTTCCATGAGGTCTTCCATTGTTATAGGTAATGGCGACTTGGTGGGAGAAGTAGGTTCCTTCTTGTGACGCTTAGGAGGAGCAGCTGGATTAGGGTCCTTACGAGAGGCAGCCATACCTGCTGAGATGGTTCGCTGACCAATAGAAGAAGAAAGCTCCATAAAGAAGAAAAAAAAAAAATATGGAGGGCTTAAAAAATTAAAAAATGACCGGGTCTCACAGAACTGTCTATTTTTACTCTTTGCCTCAATACAGCTGGAATAAATCAGTTGACTTGCTGAGACTATGACGAAGAAAGAAAAACTTCGGCCACCAACCAATTTTAAAGCGGTCGTCCCATAATGAGAAAGATCAATCTGCTAATACTTAAGGCATTTAGAGTCTGAAGAGCTTAGCCCAGCCCTCCTATGTTGAAAATTGTGAAGTGTATAGAGCAGAGCAGAACAGAAGTTATGAGGCACTGCGAACGATACACATTAACTGGCTCCAGCATATAAATGCTACTAGCTGTAGTGTAATCTGAGGTATGTCACAAAAAGGGCGTCACACATGAAAAAGGTCAATGTGGTAAGAAGGTAAAGGTATTTCCACAGTATTTAGTTGGAACTAAATATTAAAGGCATTGCCTGCATAGAGAGACTCGCATTCACGAGGTAAAGGTTAGGATCGAATATTCAATAAAACATGACTTAGGAACAGTCTTCATCAGTTGAAGGCTCGTAGAGAACATGACCTGTAGTTCAAAATATAGGCACCACACAGTCCCATAAAGAAAAGAACTTCCTGACAGAATTTTTTTTCCATGTAGCAAACAATAAGAAGGCACAGGTCAAAAAAATCCCATTACAGTTCAGAAGGCATAGCAGTGCACAGCAGTGGCTTCACTTTGTAGTTGAGAGGTATAGCAGATTGTGAGCAGATTGTGAGTTCAGACAAAAAAAAAAAAATGCCATTGAGTAAAACAATTGTAGAAGAAGAACCACTGCTTCATGTGCAAATGCTGTGAGGAGCACAAAATGGCGGTCGCGGTAAAAATAGAGCGCGCCGCAAAATAAAGCCTAAGTTCAGATGAATAAATGTTGAGGGAACAGTATTTGACAGAAACCAGGGACATGGCATACCTGACAGGAGCGACGAAGCAGAGCCGCACTATATTCAAAATGGCGGCCGCGGTCCACACAGGGAGCGCGCCGCAATACAATGTTCAATTTCAGCCAAATAAACGCTCACCGCAGCGTTAAAAAGGGCGTTTCAGAAGCAGCGACCATTCCGACGGCGAAATCTGCAGTTGTATGTCCTCGCAGAGCCGTGCTGTCGGTCGTCCTTCCTTCGTAGCACGATCTCGGCCGGGAGCGAGATCAGCCTGCCGCCATCTCAGTCGGCGCCCAAGCCACGCCCCCATATACTTTGTTTTCAGTTGGCAATCAGTATACTTTGTTGTCAGTTGGCCATTTGTATACTTTGCTTTCTGTTGGCCATTTGTATACTTTGTTGTCAGTTGGCCATTTGTATACTTTGTTGTCAGTTGGCCATTTGTATTACTATTGACCACTCACTACATCTGAACAAACAGCTAATGCTGCAGTGAAAAGAAAACTGATTGAAAGGCCTCGTTCTTTTCCATTATCTTTCAGAACAACCTCTCGGTCTGGAAATGCCCTAGTTCCAGCGCCCTGTCATGCAGTGGTCCCCTGGATGTTGCCTGCTTGCAACTGTGATTGCAGTCATAAACCATTAAAACATTTAATTGCAAATGCCATGGAGGAAGGGAATATCTCCCTCATGCCCACCCCGATTTATATGGATCGCAAAAGCCTTTTTACGAGTGGGAAGGACTTTTCCAACTTGTAAATGTGCTTTGATACATCGAGGAAGGATGTTTGCCTTGCAAACCCCTTGTTTTTGTGAATCGCAGACTTTGTGACTGCAAAACACCGTTGTACATGAGGCCCCCTTAGTCCATACAATGTTTTAAGATCAATATCACTTATGAAAGAATTAGGAACCCTTCAGAATGGCAACAAGTAAAAAAAATAGATATGTAGCCAGAGGGAAAGGGGAAGAATTTGAATGAGCCCTCCAGATCCCCATGAGGGATTAAAAAATGTATAACGTTGTCCAAGATTATTGTAGCTTGACCTACTGCTTTCCATTGTGTTCCCTTTCCTGCCTCATTGATGTCATATTGTTACAAGTGCTCTGAAGCTCCTCAGCTACATGTAGCACTATGCAAATGTAATAAAATTAAATTAAATGTAATTAAACCACCATTTTGAAAATGTGGGCTCACTGGGTTTTGGGGCCAGACACTACAAGGTAATTTCTGGTTCTCACTGCGGACGTAATAAGACCAGTGCTTGAAATTGAAATATAAAAGGGCTGATGCTCACTAATATGAGTACCTGTGTGCTATATAGAAGTGCTGGCACTCTTCCATTTAAAGTGTTGCATCCCTGCCTAGAAGTGCGATTGCTTCCAGTGCTTAATTTGTGCCAATGTTTTCCGGGTACTCGGCACCCGCACTTATTTGTAAACACCATTACATATTTATGAGAGGCCACCATAAGGTGGCGCTGTGTCTGTGTGTTTTTAAGCAGCGTTCATTCGTGCAGCATTAAACTATGTAATATAGCTTTAAAACAATGATAAAACGTGAACTTAAACCTGCAGTTAAAAAACGAGGTGGGTCATACCTTGGACCCTGGCGCCTAATATTTGACAAATTAAGCACTGATTACTTCCCTATCAAATTAAAGAGGTGCAGCTAATCGATACCTTATCACCTGACAATGTGAAGCACTGAATAAGACACGGCAGAGAACACGAGTCAGTTTCTTCTGGAAGGGTCCTTTATTGTCTATAAAACTGAAGCCCTCGCCTTCTTCTCCCAGCTATAGTTCGCTTTGGGATTTGATGACGTACACACAGAGGAGATGAAAGAAGTGTGGCAGATTGTCTACACTTTATGAAATTGCATTTGCCAGAAGGAAACCTAGATAACAACTCAGTATCTGACTATCTAATCAGCTAATTGTTAAAGTATTGATTTAGTAAGGGCCAGCAGTTTTTTTCACTCATGCAGGGATGGTCAATAAGAGGCAAGACATGTAGATCTAATTGGGGGAAGCTCGGCTCCACCCTTGAAGCTTGTCCCTGCTCAGGTCCCAGGGCGGCCTCTTGCTTTATTACCTGTCCAGCAGCACTCACTGACGAGGGACGTGGTTTTTATTGCAGGTCAGTCAGAAATGTCTGCTCTATCACTTTCTTTTATTGGTAGTCCTTCTTCGCTGTCAGTCGAGGTGCTGCAAGACAATCAGGTTTCTGCACTGAGTGTGTGCAAAACTCTGAGGAAAGACTTCACTCGATGCAATAGTTCGTAATCTGCCCTGTTTGACTCGGGGGTACCAGCCAGCTTCGTCTAGAAAACAGAGTCATTTCCTACCTCCTAATTGCCTTAAAATAGAAATAGTCAGAAATAATCTGTTAGTAGAGCAATGTAATAATAAACTACAACTCTGATCTAACGGCTTCTGTAGCTGGCAGAATTGAACAAATTATATATATATAAGTATATTTTTTTGGGGTAAGTGTCACGGTTCCTTGTGAAATAGGAGTTTTTATACTACTACACAAGGGAGTACTCAGAATATTAAAATTCTCCCCACTTTGCACCAAAGCTCTGATGCAACCAAGAAAAGGACGACAAAACATGCATCCTTTCACCCTTCCATCCACCCGCTGCTATCCACCATTTCACCTTTATTTTCTATCATCCATTCATTCTTTCATCCATCATTCAGTCTTTCACTATTCCATCCATCCTTTCATCCAACCACACATCCTTTCACCCATGCACACTTTTACCCATCCACCCTTTCACCCATCTTTTCATTCACGCATGCATCCTTTCACCCATCCACCCTTTCCCGCAGGCTTTCACCCACTACTGCATCTTTTCACCCATCCACCCTTTCACCCATCTTTTCACCCCACACATGCGTTCTTTCACCCATCTCTTCTCCCACTCATAAATCCTTTCACCCATTCACCCTATCACCCACCCACGCATCCTTTCATCAACCCACCCTTTCACCCATCCTTTTACCAACCCATGCATCCTTTTACCCATGGACCCTTTCACCCATCCTTTTAGCAACCCATGCATCCTTTTACCCATGGACCCTTTCACCCATCCTTTTACCAACCCATGCATCCTTTTACCCATCCACCCTTTCACCCATCCTTTTACCAACCCATGCATCCTTTTACCCATCCACCCTTTCACCCATTTTTTCTTCCCATCCTTTCTAACCTTCTGTCCTTCTTTTCCTTTTCTATCAACCCCTCTTTCTTTGGTTAATTATGAGCTTTAGTCTGCCAGTTGCAGACAGACGAGGCACATACAAATCCCCACCCCCGCTGTAGCTGCTAAGGCAGGCGGTTCACGACGCCCCTGTTACCACATTATGTATATATATCAGTCATCAGAGGGTGGGTGCCTTTAGCGGTTGTAGCCACTAGGCCGAATAGGGCTTGTGCATCATTGGTGATGAGGAATCTCCAACTCCGACTTCACCAGAGGCAGCACCATTCTCTTGAGCACAGAGCATAATGTTAAAACACACCCATGCTTCGCAATTTGAAGTGTAGGTAAAATTCACAGCAAGCACCGTTCACAGAGACCGGGGGACCCCTTCATTATATGAGTCACTTCTAGCTTCACTTCCTTTGGGATGTCTGCCTCCTGTGGTTGTTCCTCACACTAGAAACATATTTGGCTTCTCCTCCTGGACATTCTCTCCTCCTGCAGGACCAGGATCCCTCCTTCATGGTTTTTCAGCAGTCAAGCAGAATTCTAGACTCTAGGATGACCATCAGCTCCTCCAGCAGACAGTGCAGATTTCAGGGGATGTTCCCTCACCTCTGGGAGACTGGCTGCCACACAGACACCGCCCTGGTTATAGAGCAGTCGTTCGCGTTTCCTGCAAGACACTCCTATTCTTGATGATGAACTTGAAACTGTAACAAAGCGGGGTGGTTTCAGTCCAACATTTGCACTCATTTTTTAAGCAGGGGATCTGGATCCACTGTTTAAGGTTTCAGAACTGGTTAAGCTAGGGTTGGTTTTCTTTCAAATGCTTCTCAGACACATGAAACACACAAAAGGTGATGAGAGAAAGCTTGCAATAAGTCTAACCACTGGCAATCGCTCAGGGTAGCATTCCAGCCCATCATTCTTTTGCCCATCATGCCAGCGCAGTTTGGATCCAGCCATATGCAAATCAGTCTTGGTCCTGCTCCAATAGGAATAGTCCAGACCCAAACTGCCAGGCCATGTCCTTCCTGAACTGGAACACAAGCAACCCAAGACTGGTTCCACCCTGATTTGAGCTCTGCATTCAGGTGTAGCTTGGTTCCAATGGCACAGTGTGCACGGGACCCACGTCGGGGCATACCTTTGGCCACTTCATAACAGGAGTCATTTCTAGCTTTGCTTCTTTTGGGACATCTGCTTCCTGCGGTGTTTGTCACACCAGTAAGATATTTTGTTTCTCCTCCTACACGGCCAGGCGCATTCTTTCCTTTCCTCAGCAGTCAAGCAGGATTCTAGACTCTAGGATGACCATCAGCTCCTCCAGCAGACAGTGCAGACTTCAGGGGACGTTCCATCGCCTCTGGGAGACTGGCTGCCACACAGACACCAGCCCTGGTTATAGAGCAGTCCTTCCAGTATTTTGCAGAACACTCCCATCCTTGATGATAAACTGGAAACTGAAACAAAGCAGGTGGTTTCAGCCCCACATTTGTACTCATTTTCAAAACAGGGAATCTGGATCACTGCCTAAAGTTTCAGAAGCAGTCAGTTTAGAGTTGGTTTTCGTTCAAATGTCATTTTATGACTGCTTCTCAGACACGGCCTTTGCGCAAGGGGATAGCTCTCACTGCAGTTATCAGTGATGCTGGCTTCAAGCAGGAATACACAAAACAAAGGCACAATGAACTGTGAGATCTCCGTACCTGGCTGTAGTCGGCCTTCCTGAAGCAGTAATCAGGGACAGACAGAAGGGCAGGCCCTTTCTAGAAACTTCCTCACCTTGAACAACAGAAACGTCAGTACCAAACCTCACCCCCTGCCATGTCCCAAATGGCAATGCTAACGAATGACTAATCAGCTGCCTTTTGCTAGCAAGGACCTGATTGAATTTCTAACGATAGCTCTGTTTCCATCCTCCCTCACTTCAATGCATGGATCCCCACCCTCCAGCCATAGGAATGCAGTCAATGCTCTTCCACTTCAAGGGAAGCTGTATCCACGCTCCACCTTGTGCCAGGTAAGCCTTGGGCAATCAAAAAAGACATCACTTCTCCGGGAACTGAAACCCCCACTACACTCTGAGTCCTGCTACCATACATGTGCCTGCATGAACGCGCTCTTGACATGCACACAGGATGGCAGCACAAGGTCTGCGGCTTACATAACAACTTAACTTTCACAACAAAGGAATCAGTGGATCTCTCTCTCCGAGATACAGAAAATAAAGTCTGGTCACAGTAATGATTCACAAAAACTCAGTATGCTGCAACCATCGCTTTTAATGGCTTTACCCTGGCATGGACAGTAGTCCTATTGCCTCTATGAGGACACGCTTTGTGCGCCCTCTATGTCACCGAATGTGAGAAGTTGGCCTGGTATATGCTGTCCACTAATTATAGTGGGCACCTTGCACCAGTCCAAACAACCCCTTATTGGAGATAGGTTAAAGACAACCTTATTGAAAGCTATCCTAGTGGTAGCTATGGAGAGCAGCCTTCAGGCTAAGTCTTGAAGGAATGTAAAGCAGCTTGTTTTACCAGTCTATAATCTCTTGAGTGATCAAATGAAAGAGCACCACACCAGGTATATATTCAAAATATATGTATTTATTGCTAAACACACCCCTCTAGTCTCTTTATGAGGCTAGAGTTCGAAGTACATAAGTTATAAGTTATTAAATCACAGTAATAGCACAAATACACGTTTGGGCCCTAGGGCGTACCAAACCATATACCAATAAAGTGGTATGCGAACCACGACTGAACTAGACACTAGGCCTAGAGCCTCTAGAAGTGCTTGGACCACAAGGAACCACCCAAGGTAGTGACACAGGGGACCTACGGGAGACGCGTGCAGTGTAAATACACAACCGCGATACGCCGTTGACTTCTATGGAGAAAGTCGGGATCGGGAAATTAGAGAAAAGGGACACTTAAAAGAGGACTAGGACAAAACCCTTTGAGATCTAGGACTTTGAAGAGTCTCTACCCACGGGAGCACCGGAGTACTCGTGTTACCTCACCCAGGGAAGCCGGGTGCATAGGTGCCTTTCGGGGTCGGGTTTCGTCGTCGATTCGAATGGCGATCTGCTGCAAAGTGCTGCTGGCGGCCAAGAGAAAAGTGTCCGGGTGGATCCAAGAGTGGATCGGAGTTCTGAAGAACCTGAAAGCAGAGGGGACAGAGTCTGGGTCACTAGCCAGTGACCAGGAAGGCGATGGACAGATGCCCACCGATGTCGAGTGCTTCAGGTGCGTTGACGGTCGTCTTGACTCTTCAGCCACGAGGTCCAGGAGGCGTTGTCGGCAACCAGGAGCAGGATTCGGGCTGGTACACGATGTCTGTCGAGTGCTGAGGTGTCGGCGACCGGATTGGACCCAACAAGCCTTGGCAACGGCAAGTCTCGGTGAAGATGTAGATCGTCGATGGTGCAGACCAGCAAGGTCTGTGGAACTCACCCAGCAAGGGTAAGTGAGGACAGGCCTGGAGCAACTAGGATGCCAAGTAAGAAAAGGATTGGCCTTCGTTAAGGGCTACTAGCCAACGGGCTAGCGACCGCGAAGGAGCCTCGTGACGCCGCACGTGGATCTGGCTTACAGGACACTCGTGGAGTGGGGGCCAGTGATCTTCGGTGCAGGTGGTGCTGGAGGCTAGGGCTACTCGGAGCCCAAAGCACGACTTCTTGGGAGACCCAGAAGAGGATGCACTTGCAAATGTGCTCGGTGTCCAGGGGTCACGGTCTCAAGTCACCCACGATAGCCACGGGCCTCAGCTTTGCTGGGGACTCAGGGTAGCCTCGGGGAAGTCTGAGAATCTACCTCTGGTGATGCGATGACTTCGGCGTCCGACGGGAGCTTCAGAAATGCGAACCGGACAGATGCTTCTTTGGTGCCTGCCAAGCAGGGGAGTCACTCCTTGACCCCAAGGGAGATTCTTCAGTCCTCTAATCTTGAGTAGAGCGTCGAAGGTCCAGGATTCTGTTTCAGAGTTTCGTCCAGGGATAATCTAAAGTCCTAAGGACTGGGTTCCTACCTTTATTCTAAAGATAGGGGTTGGACTACTCTGTGGCCCTACCTATGGGTGGGTCAGGGCAGAGGGGTGGCTACACCCCTTTCCCTTTGTCCAGTTCGCGCCAAAGCAGGGGCTGCAAGCCCCTGATCCGGTTTGAACTGGGGTATGCACAGGGACACCAAATGTGCCCCCAGTGCAGGACTTCAAAGCACCCGAAAGTGCTCCCGCCCAGCCCCAATACACATTATCCTGTCTGGGGAGGTGGTCACACCTCCCTGGGACAGGAAACCTATTGTCCAGGCCTCCCCTGCCGGAGTTTCGTCCAGCAGCAGGAGGCCAGACTCGTGTCTGTGGCAGCAGCATCCATTTTGTGATGCCAGGGCTCTGGAAAGAAGTTACCGGACTAGTCAGAGTTAACATGTCTTTCCCTCTAGAAGGGTGGAATGCTACCCCCGCCACCAGGATTGGCGGGGGGGTAGTATTCCAAGATGTTTGACACCAAACACGACATGTTTAGGTGCAGCCATTCCAAAGTTAGCATTTTACCGCGAGGATATAATGCGCTTAAGAGTATATGGTCAGGCTGCACTACAAACAGCATCAGAGATGGTCTCCGAACGCTGCAGAGGGGCCCTGCTCATGCAGGGGCACCCTCTCACATAGGAACCACGCACTCTGCCTTTAGGATTGATAAGGCCTGCCTTAGGAGTGACTTATAGGTTTATATGTGTGTATGTATTTCGTGATATAGGTAACCTATATCACAGTAAGGGGTGCATGCACCACCTTACCCAGGCTGCAGTAGCAGACCTGTGGTGTCAGTTTGGATGGCCTTCCAGGGGTGGCATAATACATGCTGCAGCCCCTGGCAGGCCTCTGAGGTACCTATGCCCTTGGTACATAGTATACCATATACTAGGGACTTATAAGGGCACTCCAGATCCCAATCAGTGATGTGCCTAAGGCACATGGAAACCATTTTAGAGAGGAAGCAGCTAGGCTGGGGTTCTGATTAGCAGGGCCCCAGCCAGACTAATGTCGAAAAACAGTGAAGCATCAGCAAAAAGTGGGGGTACCCATGTGAAGCAGATCCTACTCTCCTACACAACCCCCCCAAACGTAGGGACATTAAACTAACCTTGCCCAGTTAAGTCTTCATGTTCTAAGTGGAAATACCTAGAGAGTCCATCTGCATTCGCATGGTTACTCCCAGGCCTATGTTCCACTGTAAAGTCCATCCCCTGTAGGGAAATGGACCACCTAAGCAGTTTGGGGTTTTCACCCTTCATTTGTTTTAGCCATAAGAGGGGCTTATGGTCTGTCTGAACCAGGAAGTGTGTACCAAACAAGTATGGCCTCAACTTCTTCAGAGCCCAGACCACAGCAAAGGCCTCCCTCTCTATGGCTGACCAACGTTTCTCTCTAGGGGTCAGCCTTCTGCTAATGAAAGCTACTGGCTGATCCTGACCTTCTTCATTCAATTGTGACAGTACAGCCCCTACCCCCAATTCAGATGCATCAGTTTGAACAATGAACTTTTGGAGTAATCAGGACTCTGCAGAATTGGAGCAGTGCACATGGCCTGCTTGAGGTCATCAAATGCCTTTTGACAGCTAACTGTCCACTGAACCTTTTTGGGCATTTTCTTAGAAGTTAAGTCATTCAGGGGTGTCACTATTGATCCATAACCCTTGACAAATCTCCTATAGTACCCAGTCAGGCCTAAGAAGGCTCTCACCTGAGTCTGGGTAGTGGGAGCAGTCCAGTCCATGATGGTCTGGATCTTGCTCTGCAAAGGTTGAACCTGGCCTCCACCCACAAGGTGGCCCAGGTACACAACCTGACTCTGCCCTATCTGGCACTTAGTGGCCTTGATAGTCAGGCCTGCCTTTTGCAGGGCCTGTAAAACATTCCTGAGGTGGACCAGGTGATCCTCCCAGGTGGAGCTAAAGACAGCAATATCATCTAGATAAGCTGCACTATAGGCTTCCAGTCCTGTGAGAACTGTATTCACCAACCTCTGGAAAGTGGCAGGTGCATTCTTCAGACCAAAGGGCATTACCACAAATTGATAATGTCCACTAGGGGTCGAGAATGCTGTTTTGGGCTTTGCAGTATCAGCTAGTCTGATCTGCCAGTAGCCAGCTGTTAGGTCAAATGTGCTGAGATATTTGGCAGAGGCCAAAGTATCTATGAGCTCATCTGCCCTGGGTATTGGATGGGCATCAGTCCTAGTGACTGCATTGAGACCCCTGTAGTCCACACAAAACCTCATCTCTCTTTTTCCACCACTGGTGTGAGGTTTCGGTACAAGGACTACTGGACTAGCCCAAGGGCTATCTGAGGGTTCAATAACTCCCAATTCCAACATTTTCTGGACTTCAGTCCTGATACAGTCCCTGACATGGTCAGGTTGCCTATAAATCTTGTTTTTAATAGGCAGACTGTCCCCAGTGTCCACTTCATGAGTGCACCAGGTGGTCTGACTGGGTGTCAGTGAAAACATATGTCTAAACTGATTGAGGACTTGCCTGCAATCAGTTTGTTGCTGGGTAGTGAGGCTGCCTGCCAAGGCTACACCATCAACTGACCCATCGTCAGGGTTCTGTGAGAGCAGGTCAGGGAGTGGGTCACTCTCTTCCTCCTGCCCTTCATCAGTAGCCATGAGCAAGCCCATGTCTGCCCTGTCCACATATGGTTTTAACCTGTTGACATGGAGAACCCTGTGGGGACTCCTGGGTGTTCCTAGGTCTACTAAATAAGTGACCTCACCCTTCTGCTCAACAATAGTGTGGGGTCCACTCCATTTATCTTGGAGAGCTGCTGGGGCCACTGGCTCCAACACCCACACCTTCTGTCCTGGCTGGTAAACAGTCAGAACAGCCTTTTGGTCATGCCAGGCCTTTTGAAGTTCCTGGCTAGCCTCAAGGTTTTTGGTTGCCTTTTTCATGTACTCAGCCATCCTGGAGCGGAGACCAAGTACATAGTCCACTATATCTTGCTTTGGGGGCTTGAGAGGTAACTCCCATCCTTCCTTCACCAAGCACAGTGGACCCCTCACAGGGTGGCCAAACAGAAGTTCAAAAGGGCTGTAACCAACCCCTTCTGAGGCACCTCCCTATATGCGAATAAAAGGCAGGGCAAGAGTATGTCCCATCTACGCCTAAGCTTTTCTGGGAGCCCTTTAATCATGCCCTTCAAGGTTTTGTTGAATCTCTCAACTAAACCATTGCATTGTGGGTGATAGGGTGTGGTGAACTTATAAGTCACTCCACACTCCTTCCACATTGCTTTTAAGTACCCAGACATGAAGTTAGCACCCCTGTCTGATACTACCTCCTTAGGAAAGCCCACTCTTGAGAAGATTCCCAGGAGGGCCCTTGCCACCACAGGTGCTGTAGTGGTCCTGAGGGGAATAGCTTCTGGGTACCTGGTGGCATGATCCACTACCACCAGGATAAACCTGTGCCCAGAGGCTGTTTGGGGATCCATGGGACCAACAATGTCAATCCCTACCCTCTCAAAGGGCACCCCCACCACAGGTAGTGGTATCAGGGGGGCCTTTGTAGTGCCACCTGCCTTGCCACTGGCTTGGCAGGTTACACAGGAGCGACAAAACTCCTTACTGTCTTCAGACATGTGGGGCCAGTGAAAGTGAGGGACAATTCTGTCCCAAGTCTTGTTCTGGCCCAGGTGACCTGCTAAGGGAATATCATGGGCTAGGGTCAATAGGAAGCCCCTGAACTTCAAAGGTATGACCAACCTCCTGGTAGCACCAGGCTTGGGGTCTCTACTCTCTGAGTACAGGAGTCCATCATCCCAATACACTGTATGGGGACCACTAGCTTTCCCAGCAGCCTCAGCAGCAGCTTGCTGTCTGAGGGGTTCAAGCGAGGGGCAGCTCTGCTGCTCCTGGCTCAGATCTGCCCTAGAAGGTCCCCCTGTCCCCAAGAACTCAACCTGGTCAGGTTCAAGTTCCTCTGGGACAGTTCCTTCTTCAGGGCTGAGATCATCCCCTCAAGGGACTGATCTTCCTCCTGAGCCAAGGGGGAAGGCACTGCCTTAACCCTACTACTCCTCCTCTTGGAAGGCACTTGGTCCATTCTTCCAGAATCCAAGGCCTGTTCAGTGCTAGACATTTTGGCTTGTGACCTGGTCACAGCAAACACATCTGCAGGGATCCCCAGCATTTCTGCATGGGTCCTGAGCTCCACTTCTGCCCAAGCAGAAGTCTCTAAGTCATTGCCAAGCAAGCATTCGACTGGTAGGTTTGCACTTACCACAACCTTCTTAAGGCCAGTTACCCCTCCCCAGGAGAAGTTAACAACTGCCAGAGTATGGTCTGTTCTGACATTGCTAGCATTGGTCACTTGGTACATCTCACCAAGCATAACTTGCCCAGGAAGCACAAGGTCTTGTGTCACCATTGTGACACTTGCCCCTGTGTCCCTAAATGCCAAAGCCTCACGTCCATTGATTAAAGGCTGTTGTCTGTACTTGCCCAGATTACTGGGACTCACAGTGGAGGTCACATCCATGCCTCCATCACAGACTAACACAGCCTGAGTCAGTTCTCTGACTAAGTCAGAGCCCAACTCAGTTCCCAGGGTGAACCCTACTAAACCCTTTGCTGGAGCACTTCCACCAACTGTACTAGGGGGAACAGGTGCCTTAGGGGCATTGGTGGGTGCTGGACTGGAGTCTTTGGACTTGGTGCAATCACTGGTCCAGTGGGTCTTTTGCTTACAGACCTTGCACCATGGTTTTCTTTGGCCTTTCCCTTTGGTAGACTGTGAATCCCCACCAGAAGAAGATTTTTGGGGGCCTGATGAAGACTTTTGATCTTTACCCTTCTCCCCACCCTTGTCAGAGTTCTTAGCATCTTGCTTCTTGGTTTCCCCACCTTGGTTCTGTACCTTCTGCTTCACCCTGGTCCTGACCCATTTGTCTGCCTTCTTTCCCAATTCTTGGGGAGAGGTCAGATCAGAGTCTACCAGGTATTGATGCAACAGCTGATTTTGACAGTTATTAAGAATCTGCTCCCTCATTATCAGATTGTACAATCCTGAGAAGTCACACACCTTACTGCCCATCAACCAGCCTTCCAGAGCCTTGGCAGAACAATCCACATAGTCTACCCAGTCTTGAGTCTGTGCTTTTTGGGTGTCTCTGAACTTCAACCTGTACTGTTCAGTGGTTAGGCCAAACCCATCAATAAGAGCACTCTTCAAGACCTTGTAATTATCAGCATCCTCCTCTCTAACAGTGAGGAGCTTATCTCTACCTTTGTCAGCAAAGGAGAGCCACAAGATTGCTGCCCACTGCTCTTGAGGGACCTTCTGTACTTTACAGGCCCTCTCTAATGCAGTTATCCATTTGTGGATATCATCCCCACTCTGGTAGGGAGGGACAATCTTGCTCAGGTTCCTATGGTCATAGGACCTTTCCCTGTCTCTAGGGACATGGCTGCCACCATGGGACTCTAGTCCCAACTTTCTTCTCTCTCTAAGGAGATCTAGGGATTCCCTATCTAAAGCCAATTGCTTTTTTCTGATTTCCAGCTGAGTTTCCTCATACTGGACCAGTCTGGCTCTCCTCTCATGAGAGGATTCCCTCCTGTGAGAAGAGACAGAGCTCCCTATAGAGGTGCCAGAGTGGTTAGACTCCTGAGAAGGAGATCTAGACTTCCTGGGCACACTCTTAATCCTTCCTGGGGGACAAAGAGGGTGTCATCCTGATCATCCTCATCATCGTCCACAGGAGGGATTGGGTTATCCAGGTCAGGGTCATTGTCACCCTCCTGGCCAGTTTCAGAGGGGGCTGGGGGTATTGGTACCCCTGGCCTCCTCCTCTTCTCCTGCCCCACCCTCAGCTCCTACCCCTTCAGTCCCTACAGGCTTACTAAGGTCATAAGCCACCAACAACTCCTTGAGGTGTTGGGTGGTGGGGCTTTGGCCTGTCCTTATTTTTCTCAAGTTACATAAAGCTCTCAATTCCAAGAATGGGAGTGTATCATACTTGGAGGGTGGAAGCTCAATGGCTTCCTGCAAGGATTCTTTGGATCCTGCCCTTAAAGACATTACTAGTGTGGTGTGGTGTATGCACTACCTACTCTAGTGTGGCCTACTAAACTCTCTTGAGTTGTAGAAAGGGTTGTGCTATCCCTTAACACACAACTCTAAGTTCAGTAGAACTTACTGTATTCTAAGCTTAAATTATATGTACCTTAGGTACCTTTAGTGGTTTTCAGTTGATCAATTCAATTGAGATTATCTGGTAAAACAATAGCAAGCTGGAATCCCACACGCTGCACACCAATGTGAGAAGTTGGCCTGGTATATGCTGTCCACTAATTATAGTGGGCACCTTGCACCAGTCCAAACAACCCCTTATTGGAGATAGGTTAAAGACAACCTTATTGAAAGCTATCCTAGTGGTAGCTATGGAGAGCAGCCTTCAGGCTAAGTCTTGAAGGAATGTAAAGCAGCTTGTTTTACCAGTCTATAATCTCTTGAGTGATCAAATGAAAGAGCACCACACCAGGTATATATTCAAAATATATGTATTTATTGCTAAACACACCCCTCTAGTCTCTTTATGAGGCTAGAGTTCGAAGTACATAAGTTATAAGTTATTAAATCACAGTAATAGCACAAATACACGTTTGGGCCCTAGGGCGTACCAAACCATATACCAATAAAGTGGTATGCGAACCACGACTGAACTAGACACTAGGCCTAGAGCCTCTAGAAGTGCTTGGACCACAAGGAACCACCCAAGGTAGTGACACAGGGGACCTACGGGAGACGCGTGCAGTGTAAATACACAATCGCGATACGCCGTTGACTTCTATGGAGAAAGTCGGGATCGGGAAATTAGAGAAAAGGGACACTTAAAAGAGGACTAGGACAAAACCCTTTGAGATCTAGGACTTTGAAGAGTCTCTACCCACGGGAGCACCGGAGTACTCGTGTTACCTCACCCAGGAAGCCGGGTGCATAGGTGCCTTTCGGGGTCGGGTTTCGTCGTCGATTCGAATGGCGATCTGCTGCAAAGTGCTGCTGGCGGCCAAGAGAAAAGTGTCTGGGTGGATCCAAGAGTGGATCGGAGTTCTGAAGAACCTGAAAGCAGAGGGGACAGAGTCTGGGTCACTAGCCAGTGACCAGGAAGGCGATGGACAGATGCCCACCGATGTCGAGTGCTTCAGGTGCGTTGACGGTCGTCTTGACTCTTCAGCCACGAGGTCCAGGAGGCGTTGTCGGCAACCAGGAGCAGGATTCGGGCTGGTACACGATGTCTGTCGAGTGCTGAGGTGTCGGCGACCGGATTGGACCCAACAAGCCTTGGCAACGGCTTGTCTTGGTGAAGATGTAGATCGTCGATGGTGCAGACCAGCAAGGTCTGTGGAACTCACCCAGCGAGAGTAAGTGAGGGCAGGCCTGGAGCAACCAGGATGCCAAGTAAGAAAAGGATTGGCCTTCGTTAAGGGCTACTAGCCAACGGGCTAGCGACCGCGAAGGAGCCTCGTGACGCCGCACGTGGATCTGGCTTACAGGACACTCGTGGAGTGGGGGCCAGTGATCTTCGGTGCAGGTGGTGCTGGAGGCTAGGGCTACTCGGAGCCCAAAGCACGACTTCTTGGGAGACCCAGAAGAGGATGCACTTGCAAATGTGCTCGGTGTCCAGGGGTCACGGTCTCAAGTCACCCACGATAGCCACGGGCCTCAGCTTTGCTGGGGACTCAGGGTAGCCTCGGGGAAGTCTGAGAATCCACCTCTGGTGATGCGATGACTTCGGCGTCCGACGGGAGCTTCAGAAATGCGAACCGGACAGATGCTTCTTTGGTGCCTGCCAAGCAGGGGAGTCACTCCTTGACCCCAAGGGAGATTCTTCAGTCCTCTAATCGTGAGTAGAGCGTCGAAGGTCCAGGATTCAGTTTCAGAGTTTCGTCCAGGGATAATCTAAAGTCCTAAGGACTGGGTTCCTACCTTTATTCTAAAGATAGGGGTTGGACTACTCTGTGGCCCCACCTATGGGTGGGTCAGGGCAGAGGGTGGCTACACCCCTTTCCCTTTGTCCAGTTCGCGCCAAAGCAGGGGCTGCAAGCCCCTGATCCGGTTTGAACTGGGGTATGCACAGGGACACCAAATGTGCCCCCAGTGCAGGACTTCAAAGCACCCGAAAGTGCTCCCGCCCAGCCCCAATACACATTATCCTGTCTGGGGAGGTGGTCACACCTCCCTGGGACAGGAAACCTATTGTCCAGGCCTCCCCTGCCGGAGTTTCGTCCAGCAGCAGGAGGCCAGACTCGTGTCTGTGGCAGCAGCATCCATTTTGTGATGCCAGGGCTCTGGAAAGAAGTTACCGGACTAGTCAGAGTTAACATGTCTTTCCCTCTAGAAGGGTGGAATGCTACCCCTGCCGCCAGGATTGGCGGGGGGTAGTATTCCAAGATGTTTGACACCAAACACGACATGTTTAGGTGCAGCCATTCCAAAGTTAGCATTTTACCGCGAGGATATAATGCGCTTAAGAGTATATGGTCAGGCTGCACTACAAACAGCATCAGAGATGGTCAACGAACGCTGCAGAGGGGCCCTGCTCATGCAGGGGCACCCTCTCACATAGGAACCACGCACTCTGCCTTTAGGATTGATAAGGCCTGCCTTAGGAGTGACTTATAGGTTTATATGTGTGTATGTATTTCGTGATATAGGTAACCTATATCACAGTAAGGGGTGCATGCACCACCTTACCCAGGCTGCAGTAGCAGACCTGTGGTGTCAGTTTGGATGGCCTTCCAGGGGTGGCATAATACATGCTGCAGCCCCTGGCAGGCCTCTGAGGTACCTATGCCCTTGGTACATAGTATACCATATACTAGGGACTTATAAGGGCACTCCAGATCCCAATCAGTGATGTGCCTAAGGCACATGGAAACCATTTTAGAGAGGAAGCAGCTAGGCTGGGGTTCTGATTAGCAGGGCCCCAGCCAGACTAATGTCGAAAAACAGTGAAGCATCAGCAAAAAGTGGGGGTACCCATGTGAAGCAGATCCTACTCTCCTACACCGAACAGGTTCTGGCCCGCGCATTAGCACGGGCAGGGCTAGGCCTCTCCACATACAAAAGGTTAGAATGGTGTCAGGGTCAAATAAAAAGTCAGGATGCAAGTTTCACATGCAGACTGGCACTTCGGCAGTGGTATGTGCCTGTTTACTATGCAGAGGACATTACAGACCCATTATGCCGATCTAGCACCAAATACCCGCAGCTTATACATGTCTCACTCTGGGATGAAACTAGTGGATGCGCAAACTCAGTTTCACAGCTGCTGTAGCTTTTACTAATATGTAAGGCAGGTCAGGGAGCAGAAATGCAACCACTGTTTACACAATGAAAAGGATTACTAATTTTACAGCTCTTTTGCATCATATTTACTAATTCTCATTTCACATTATAACACATTCTGAACTTTTATGTACAATGACTTGCATTAAGCTGCTTAAATGTATTTGCAACAAATTACTAGGTACTTGTTGGAGTGTTATATTTCGCACTACAAATTCTATATTTATTCCACATATATGAAACAATACTATCTCTTTCATGTGAAAGCGCAACTGTCTAAGAGTTGAAAGTTGTAGGGAAGGTTAATGATATGACTATGTAATATAAGGAATAAAATACCCTCTGCCATGCTTTACAAGTATATTGAAAGTCACCATGATGTTCCATGCATTATAGCGGATTGGACTTCGGCCTTGTTCCTATATATCCTTATAAAACTCTGCAGTGACTTGCAAACTTTAAAATATTTCATCACCAATATAGAATACTTTGCCCCATATATACTTTTAAGCTGTCAAGATAATTCCAGCACAGTTACCTAAAAAGACTGTAATGCGCAGAAGCTGGCAGAACTCCGCGATCTTTGATGAAAGCAGTAGTTTTCTGTACAAAGCATTTCAGAATATTAAAATGAGAATTTCTTTTCATTTAGAAGCAGATTTATACATTGTGGGAAACACTAGATGGTAAAATGTTGATTTTAACCCCTCCTCTCCCGAGAGGAATTTATAACAAATAGCCAATACAATCCCTAAATAAGGGCATTAGCAAGTCAAACAAGCCCACAGGGAGCAGACAATTACAAAGTAATAGCCAACACAAAAGGATGTGTGACCTAGGTGATGATTGCTGGTCATTTACATTTACATGAATGCGCTTCTCCCTGCTGATTACTATTGCACTTGAGCACAAGAAGAAAAACCCACGCACAAGTAATATAAAGTTAATTCACTAGGGGAAAACACAACATGTAATTCAAATACCAACCCATCACAACAGCAACAACCCACATGCGATTAACAAGAACACATGCAGCAAATACAAAAGACACACACATATTTAGGGACTTATTTATGAGAAGTGTTGCATCGCTGCGAGAAAGCAGCGATGGGACACTTCTCAGTGCGCCCTCCTTGTGACACCAAGGATGCACCGTATTTACAGTATGGTGCGTCATGTCGCAAGGAGTTACAGATATGTCAGTATTAGTGACATATCTGTAGGCGCAAAAGTGATGCATTGCTGAGGTATGTCTGAAAACAGACGCAACTCCAGCAATGGGTCCTTTCACATGGGGCAAGCCCCATGTGAAAGGGCCTGCGTCACCCTTACGCCTGCCATGAGGCAGGCGTAAGGTTTTGAGGCAATGGCGTCCTAGAAGTGGTGCACTGAAATCTTATAGATTTCAATGCGCCACTTATATGAGGATTTGATGCGGGGGAACTCCCACCCTGCATACATTATGCCTGATGCAGGTATAATGTAGTGCAGGGGTTTACGAAGTGGAGCATCTGCCTAGATGTGTCACTTTGTAAATATCTAGCAACGTGGTGCATTATTTACGCCACCCCAGCGTCACGAAAAGGGCTTCATAAATAAGGCCCTCAATGTTTTATGGCTTCAAAAGAAACAACAATCCTACAAAAATTCAACAAAGCTTAAGGCACAGAAAATCAAACACCAAATAACAAAGAATGGTGTAAATGACAAAGCAAAAGCCTTGAAGTTAGCAAAGAAATTCAGCCTTAAAAAAAAAGTATCCCAACCAGATAAGACACCTGTAGGACATCCTCAGTGCAAGAGGCGCAGTTTAAAAATTAGATATGTCACCACACCCACCCACCAAGGCAGTGGATACCCTCGAAAACCTAATTCCTGCAAATGGAGACCATGGCATGCATACACAAAAGAAGGAGGGACACATGCAGGCTGTTGCAGCTACTTCATTAAATGAGGCAGCACACAGGCAACTGGATTTTTGCAACAGGCTAAACCCCTCCCAGACGGGCGAGTGTCCCTCTGTGGGCTTCCAGGCCGTTGCCCCGCGCACCTTACCCTCCTTAAATTACACACAGTAGTCTCTTGTTGGTGCAAAATGGTGACAGTTTAGTCACAAGTCAAGTATCAACAGAACACATCAAACAAATCACACTTCTTGTACGCCTGATATCGTTCCAACTGGGTTTGTTTAATCCATTGCCTTGACAGCACCCTCTGACAGTGCCTTGAGCGACAGCCTCTCTTCCTTGTGTGCAACTAGCAGCTATGCTGCCCATAGGCTTCACTTTGCTGCCGAGATCTGTATGGGTGCCTCTGTGCCTGGCCCAGGCTGCAAGTGCTGTGACCGCCCTGTGCTGACCCCTTTTACTGACCATTCGCCTGCTCCCCCGTGCTCCTGCAGTAAGGCATACCAAGGACACCTACTTGAGCGGCTCTTCTTTATGGAATTTTGCGCTCATCCTAGCTGTTCTTCTGTGCTGTCTCTGCCACGCTGCCTGTGGTTACTCGACCTCAGGCAGCTCTCCCTTTCCCTCCTGTTGTTTTTTTAGCTAAAACCCAGCTGTTCCAGCACCCCCACTATGTTGAGTAGAAACAGATCCATCCCCACCCCGGTCAGGCAGACCCCGTCTGCCTCTCAGTACCCCTGGGTTTGTGGATTAATTAGCCCATGTCATACGTAACCCCACCCCTTTTTGCATGCCTTTGTCATGGAGATGTTCAGCTTTCGCCTGGACATTTCCACTGCCGCCGGAATCAAAGCCCCCCTCCATTGACAGCGAACTATGATTTCAGACCAGATCAACTCAGCTGGGTGAATTAGCCTGGCAGTTGCCATGAGGCCGGATATCATAGCCCCTAGCAGATACCTTCTTCCCAAGTTTGTCAAGTCATCCCCCAGAGGTGAAGTACTACTGCATCTGGTTTCCTGAACCAGTGCAGCGTGTCTTGGATGGCAGGTAGGAACTGCTCCCATCTCAAACACGACATACCCAACCAAATCACGGCTGTGTTTTGCAACCAGAGCCCCTTGTAGGTCTTCTGTGCCAACGCCCACTGCTGGGCCCTCATGACGTAAGAATGTCACAGAATCCACACTCTACGCCCATGTCCCAGAGGGCCTGTTGTGGGCCCGATGTATCTTCTGAAGGTGCCCGAGGCCCAAAGTCCTGCCCTTATGTGTTCCCTGCTAAGCCCACCCAGTGCCGCTGTCCTTGCTGCGCCTATGCGGAATGAGTGTGACCCAAATTCCATGAGGTGGAGGCCTGACCTGCACAGTTCCAGCCTGAGGATTGCGTTGAACTAAAAGTAGCTAAGAAAAGAAATGGCTCTGTGTCTGAAGAGTGGGCACCTTTCTTGCTCTTCTCCCTGCAGGTATCCCGGCATGAGACATACTGGGCAGCACTCGCTATCCTTCAGGCAATCTAAGCGTGTGTACTTGCCCTTGGCTTCCTGATCCGTCTTGGAACAGCGCAGGTATATTATCATGTGCCCCTTGCCCATGCATACATCCTCCACTCTTAAGCACGCTGCTCCTGGATTGTACTTAAAAGGGGCAACTAACTCGCTAACTCTGTAGGCCCTGAAGAACGCCAGAGTAAATGCCTCCTTAAAGAGTGTGACTTTCTTTTCCTGCCCGCATACACTGTGCAATCCTTTGAGCAGCCCTTGCAGTATGACAAAATCAATGGGGCGCCTCCTGTCCTTATGCGTTGGTTGCAGCCGCCCCACCCTTTCAAGGCTGCCCTGCAGTAGAAAGTACCCACCAGATAATTCCCTGTTGCGAGCTTCACGGAATAGGGCACCAAATTAATGTGTGTTGGTGCCCATGCCTTAGACATTCCCCTTGAGAAGGCCCAATGTATAAACGCCTCCACGTCGTTGCTTGTCGCCCCATGATGCTCTTGAGCGCTGGTCACCCTTTGGAATGTCCCCCAGCACATACGATATTTTGCGGCTGTTTTTGGAGCAAAGGCATTCTCCACCAGCATTGTCAGGTCGTGTCTACCAGGCTCCACAATTGGTCCGGAACCGGAGTCATGGTGGGGTCTGCGTGCGGTGCCAGGGTTCTGAATTTCTGTCACTGAAAACGAGACACTGCATCAGCTACTGCATTTTCACACCCTGGGATATTTCTGGCTGTAATGGCTATGATTGACCTAAGCTGGCACCTGACCAGGTGTCTAAGCAAGCATAACATGACTGGGCAGTGCGCTGTCCCTAGATTCAGGGCTTGGGCCACCGTATGATTGTCCACCCATAACGTGATCTACCTGTTGGCAAGTTGCTCTTCCCATACTGAGAACGCGACTACGATGGGAAATAGTTCAAGCACCATGATGCTCTTGGTTATCCCTGATGCGTGCCATTGCGCTGGCCAGTTGGCCACTGTCCATGTCGACCCCAGTGTGGCCCTGAAGCTTCGCCCCCTGCTGCATCTGTGAACAATTCTAGTTGCACTGCTGTCACTTAGGGTTCTCGCCACATCAAAGGGCCGTTGAACCCCTCCAGAAATTCCTCCCACTGCCTGAGGTCATCTTTCACCCCTCGGGTGAGCCTCACGCTGTGGTGCCGTTTGGAGAGTCCATGGTCAACCATGCCAGGCACCTTGCAAATGGTCTCCCAGCTAGAATCACGTGGCTTGCAAAATTCAGTTTACCTAGCATTTGCTGCATTTCGCCTAGTGCGGCCTTGTTCCTCGAGTTCTTCTACCTTGGCTGGAGGCAACCTGCATATGCCTTCCTCTGTGTCTAACTCAATCCCCAGGAAGGATAGCCGCGTGACAGGGCCCTCTGTTTTTTCATGTGCCAGTGGAACCCCACATTCCCTGGCCAGTGCCACAAAGTGTCCCAGGAGGTCTTTGCACTAGGTGGTGTCTGGGGCCCCAATGAAGAGAAAATCATTGAGGTAGTGTACCCGCGCCCCTGCTGGGTGGCGAACCCCCAACTCCTGTTAGAGGAAACTTCGGAAAGTTTCAAAGTAAGCACACAAGATCATGAAACCAATGGGGAGGCACTTGTCATAATAATAACTGCCCTCGAGGTAAATTCCCAGCAGGTGGTAGCTGTCTCAGTACACTGGAAGAAGGAGGAAGGCTGACTTGATGTCTGACTTCATTAAAAGCGCCCCTTTACCCCTGGCATTTATCATATCTATGGCTTTATCCAGGGTCGCATATGATACCGAGCAGCTCTCTTGGTCTAGCCAATCATTTACCGATTCGCTTAGGGGGTGTGACAAGTGGTGAATCAGCCTATACTGGCCTTCCTCCTTCTTTGGCGCCAAGCCAAGTGGGGAGACTATGAAATTATCGAGCAGTGGTTCGGTGAAGAGTCCCATGACCCTGCCTAGACTGACTTCCTTGTCTAACTTCTGCCTAGGGACCACCGGGTTCATTTGGACAGACTTCAGGCTCTGACTAAGGTGCTGTACCCTAGGGCCCTGATACGGAATCGTGAAGTCCCTAGTGAAACCATGTGCCAGCAGCTGCCTCTCTGTGTGCTTCGGGTAATTGCTCGATAGCCGTATCAATCCTGCCATCTTTATAGGCGTGGGAAGAGGGGCGATCGGACTCAGGTTTGCTATCGGCGTCCTTCCATTACCCGTTTGCTATCCCCTGTCTCTTTGACCTTCCTGCAATCAATTGCGGGGTGTGGTCTGCCGCAGTTACTGCATGCATGTTTGATTTTGCAGGCCTGTCCCCACTTGCATTCGTCCTTATCATACTTCCAGCAGGAAGTGTTGCACCCTCTCCCTGGCTTCCCCCCAAAGAAGGTCTTCGATTTGCTGCCTTGGCGAATCCCCTCCTGTCTCCCTTTTTTGCCCTAATGTGTGGAATGTTGGCTCTCGTGTGAATCCCTCCATGTCCTGATGGTCCCAGTCTATCACAGGCCAGGTCTGCATTTTTTCCCTAAATCCCTTGTCATACCTGAGCCAAACATCCCCTTGATACTTCTGTTGGGCCTCGTGTACCTTCTGCTCATGCAGGAAGAGCACTGCTGCACTTAGAGGGAATTTTTCCACAAATACACATGACAGGGTTCTGAAGGCCCGTAACAAGTTCTCAACAGTCCTCTCTTCACTCTCGGCTTACACCTATGCCTCCTGTCCTCGTCCTTTTTGTCCTGCACTGTCAGACCCAATCCCGCCTTGTGCACTTCCAATAAAAAGAATATGTCTATAAATCCTGTGTGCCGAATTCCTTTTTTACCGCCAGTGGGATGAGACTGGCCAGCCCTGTTTCCCGTGTTAGAATGGGAGGGTCCGCCGGGGAAGGTCGGATGTATTTACTAGCGGCTTTTCTTTCTGCACCCCCTGATGGCCCTCCCCCAGTTCAGACCTTTTCGGGGTCAGTACCCATGGGCAGAGCTGGCTCTTTGATCCTTGTAGAGGTCGCCTCATTGTTGGCCTCCCCAGCTGTTTGTACCCCGCCTTGCTGATTACCTGAGTCTCTCTCACCCGCCGGGGTATCTCCCTCTTTACCTTTGCTACCCTTTCTTTGAGCCTGCTTCGAGGGTTCCCCAGTCTAGGTCTACCCCTTCCAGGGGCCCATGCCCTGCCAGCTGAATGAGGGGTAGCCTGGAGGCGTGGGGCCCCATATCCCGGGCCACTGCCGCCATAGTACAGCTGGAAAAGAAGGCAAGGTCTGACCCCATGCCCCTGGACCTCCTGGACAAAACCCTGCCCCGTGTGGCATGGCCTGCCCTGCTTTATCCCGCCCCATGGTGCCCGTGTGGCCTAGCTGCCCCTGTGATGTGGAGTTCATTACCCCTACTTGCATGCCAAAGTTTGCTATTCCCCCTATGGATGCCCCACCCCCTGGCAGTGCCGCATCACCCCATTGAGCCCCTGCTGTCGTGCCACTTTTAACTTGCGTCTCACCATTGTCTGTATTGTTCCCTTTCTCCTTGCCAGATTCAGATCCATGGCTGCTGTCCTGGCTACAGGCCCCGTCCTCTGGCCCTCGTCACTGTCCTCGCTGCTGCTTGCCCATACTGATGCCCTCCGAGCGTGCTGGAGGTGGCGGACCCTTCTGACCTTTTGGCCACTTCCCAGGCCTCCCACGTTCAGCAGAGGTAATATAAAGTTAGTTGACTAGGGGAAAACACAACATGTAAATCAACTACCAACCCATCACACCAGTAACAACCCACATGCGATTAACAAGAATACACGCAGCAAATACAAAAGACACATACATATTAATGTCGTATGGATTCAAAAACAATCCTACAAAAATTCTACAAAGCTTAAGGCACAGAAAATCAAACACCAAATAACAAATAATGGTATACATGACACAGCAAAAGCCTTGAAGCTAGCAAAGAAATTCAGCCTTAAAATAAAGTACCCAAACCACATGTGACACCGGTAGGACATTGTACGTGCAAGACGCACAGTTTAAAAATTAGATACGTCGCCACACCCACCAAGGGAGTGGGCGCCCTCGAAAACCCAAATCCTGGAAATGGAGACCAGGGTATGCATACACAAAAGCATGAGGGAGGCATGCAGGCTGTTGCAGCTACTTCATTAAATGAGGCAGCACACAGGCAAGTGGATTTTTGCAACAGGCAATACTGCATGACTAACAGCTCGATGTGTCTACTGGGATTCTGCGCAAGCAAATACATCACCAAGGATCTGCTATAAACATTCAGGAATGACATGATTGTGATAAGTTTCTTTCCCAGTAGCTATTGTGACCATTCCAATACTAAGTCACTGCTTCACTCATGCGAGATTAGAGGTATTTCATGTCCTTCAGTCTGCAAGTCAGTGTGGCAGGTCACAATTGCACTTGACCCTAGCTTTATCACTGTTCCCCATAGAAAATGAAAGCTGTCAAGAGAAGGTTTGTGGCAGTACTGTCTCGCCACTCACCTTTGTGGTGATTTACAACACAGAACTTGGCATACGGAAAATTGTGCCCAATCTAATGTTTAAAGTAATAACTAAAGATACAGAAGGCTGAGAATACTCTATTACAGTGGTTCTTAACCTTCTGACTTTGGGGGACTTTGGTGGACCTACACTGATTCACTGCTGAAAGCAGAGGAACGCCGTCTAAGCAATTTCTACTACTTGAACCTCAAAACATCACAGAAACATACAGAAACAATCATACATTAAACAAATATACAAATGATAAAATATTTTACTTAATTAAACAAAATGCAAAAATCGAAATTTCAATTTTAATAATGGAAAGGTCAAACTGTAGTTTGATTTATAAAAGACGAAACAATATGCTAGTTTTTAGCATATCACTTAGTCCTTTTTGCTCTTAATGCATGCTCTCTTTTTGTCGGCGCAAACCTGTGCTTAATTTTATATATATATTGAAGGAAATTGGGTTATTGGTTGAGGGGGTGAAACCCGACTCAAATAGCAACCACAATTCTTGTCAGGGTGAAATACAAGCAAACCACAAATTTTCTTGTGCTTAACCATCTGGTAGTTTGGCCCAAAACAATCCGGCTTAACTTAGAGGCAATGTGTAAAGTATTTATGCAGTACTTCATGCAATAATAAAGTGAAACAACACAAGAAAAATCCCACACCAATTTAGAAAAACAGAGTAAAATGTAATAAATTGTTTGAGATCAAATCAACAAAAATCCAATTAGCAAAACCAGGGATATGCAATTTTAAAGATTTAAGTGAAAGCAGTGCTTAAAAAGCGCAAACTGTGGTTATCTGATCCCACAGGACTGGGACGAAGTCACACATTCAGGCCGACCCCTATGGAGCACGGGCCAGAAGAAGGGACCAAGCAGGGCTGGACTGGGAAGTGAAAGCAACCCTGCCAAATTTTGCCAGACCAGCCCCCGACTGGCACGTAGCGACCGAGCGCAGCGAGCGTGCCCGACCGCTACTAGGGGGGTTCGGGGGGGTTCTCCCCCCAAGAAAATTTTGGAAAAAGACAGACCAAAATGGTGAATTTTACAGCACATTTTTCATTACATATTCAATTGTATCAACTTTGAAAGCACAGTAAATAGTAGATGATGACCTTAAAGAGCACCAGGTTACCCACCCAGTCATATGTACCCATAGACATTCTTTCAGAGAGCACCAAAAATAGACACAAGTAGTGAATCAGAGAGAACAAAGTAAAAGTGAGACCAGCCCCCACATGGTGTGTAGCGAGCAAGCGCAGTGTGCATGTGCGCAGCCTTTTGAATCTCAAAAGAACCTGGAGGGGACTACGGAGAGTAATCCCATTTAAATGGCTGGATATATGGATGGATGAGCTTTGATGAGAGGACAAAGATGTATGCGAAGGACATTGTAAGAGTTTGGCCCAACGGCTTTATCACAGTTTATCTAAGATAAAGCCCTCGCAGGTTCAAAATACAGACAGTGCACCATCATATATTATAATCGCACGGCCTATGCACACATTTGTGCCAAGCAAGGAAAATCCTCCATGTTCATCGCACCATCAGTGAGCTCATTATCAGACGCGGAAAGGGCGCGCATTGAGTTTGCACTGTGAGGGTTTCGAGCTGGGGCCATGCAAAACCCCTACTAACCACAGACCATCAAACCAACCAATGGTAGAACAGGTCTGGTTGGCAAGAGGGGATTGCTTTGTTTACAGTCTAGGAAAAACCATGTCCTCCATTGTGCTCCTTGTGAAAATGATGACTGGTTTCCAAGGATATCAGGAAAAGCTATGGGCTCGGTAGAAACGTGGACAGGCTTCCAACACCACAGGCACATCTGTGTTTCTTATTTAAGTCTGGCCTAGAGACAGCTTTAATTGGCTCTGTGTTAAGCTATGGAAAGAGGCGCATCAAGGACAGGCAAGAATGCACTTGCACAGGCAGTAGGCTGACATGGCCTTGGGTAGCCACACAGGTCATGTACAACTGTACAGTCAGCAAGCTACGATGCATACTAGTAAGTAGTGGGGTAAACCAAACAGCAGGCATGCTGCAGGTCGGAAGGAACTCATGCTATATTACAGGTATGATACAGTAGAGACTGCTTCTATTTGGTAGAGAATATGCACAGGCAGTACCAAGTGAGGTAAATCTGGTGCGTGCCTTGGGAAGAAAGAGGTATTGTAGTAAATGCTGGGCAAGAAAACACTTAACGAATAAATAAAACAGAATAAACCGTCCTAACAAGATACATTGATATTTTAATTTGGAACACGATATGTGATAAATAGATGGAAAGGGTAACTTTTCCAAATTGAGAGAAAGAGTCCTAAGAAAGAGGTTTTACACTTTTGCGAAACATGTGTTGGCTGTTGTCTTAAATGTCATGCACTTGTACAATGAGATGTTAAAAAAAACTATGGTCGCAACTTCAGTGTGGATAAACAGTTGTCGAACTGAACTAAAATTAAAAAGAAAAATGAATTTCATAGTATGAATTTGACATTTTTGCACAATTTCATTACCATTATTCTGATTATCATTATTCTGATTGCATGTGTTAGAAAGTATACATCTTATTTTCTGTTTGCATTTTAATAAATACACTGGGGGTGGCATCTAGTGTCTCACTGAGGAGCACCAGTTAGAACAAGACCACTATCTCCCTAAACTGCAACTGCAAGTTTAGCTCAGATATAATAGGATGTTCTGACTGCACTACTTTGGCTATTAAACACATTTCCTATGAGATGCCCCTGGCTTCTTCACATTCACTCCTGTTCAAGTACTTTCAGCCAGATTCAATAATCTTCATCTAGCTGTTTATCATGCTTTTTTAAAAACGTGTTCTTTCCCAGAAAGAAGGGCATTCTCCCAGTTACCTTTCTTTCCCTTGCTACTCTTTTTCCTAATCCTGCCTTCTACGCTTTTTACTCAGATGTCAAATTCTCCATTCTTAAACCTTTTTGCCTCTGCTCTCTTATCCTTTCAGATCTTATCCTCCTTGTCTCTCCTTTTTTACAACCCATGTTCTAATATAATCTCCCCTCTCATTCCATTGTGTTCCTTTCTTTTCCCTTTCACTCTTCCCTACCATCTCTCCATGATCACCTAAGATTCTTTACTTAATTCCTATCCTGGTTAATGCTCTCTCATTCCTCCCTCCCTTACCCTTGTTCCTCCTTCCTTTCACCCCATTACTTTATTCCATTCCTTCTCTCACTTCTCTCACTTCTTCCTCTTGTCTCCTCTGCCTTCGACTCTCTTTCCCATCCTAGCTTCTCTTTCACTCCCTTCTCCTTTGTATCCCTTTCTTTTTTCGCTATTGATTTTTTTCTCTTCTTTATTTTCCTTTAAAAGGCACAAGCAAATGACAATAGATATACTGTAGTTGTGTGAAGAAGGATGAAGCTGTTGACCATGTGGAGTATGAGAATAATGAGTCGGAGAGTAATGAAAAGACTTGAAAGGGAGTAGGACCGGGTACACTCAATGACCCACTGTTGTAGGGTAGACTGCAGCACGTGGGTTTGGGATTTGAACCTGCAGCCTGCAGCTGTCTGCAGCGTGCGTGATAACGCGCCAGATGAGGAATCGAGCCTGCTGACTGCGGGTTATGCGCGCATATGGACAACAGGCGCATTTACCTACTGTACTATATACATACCGAGTGCTTCAAGTAGGATAAAAACGGCGAGGGGTCTCTAGAAGGGATGTGGCAAAAGAAGTAGAACTAGAAATATTTTCCAAGAGTCGTGGTCTATGTAAGGAAGGGCATGGCTGAAAACACAGGAACTAACATTCTGTGCTTCACGTAGTTGCAAAACCGTGTCATCTCTTTCCTCTTCTGCGCCATTCCTTTCACTCTCGCCTTCTGCACATACCCGCTTTTATCTTCTCCACTCCACCATCCCTGCCACACTCACCCCACACACCTGGAAGCATTTCATTTCTATTCCTTTGGCACTGTCTATATTTTGACAGCTGTGTACTTCCTTCACACACTTCCCCACAGTTATAATTGGAACATATGAGACCATCTCTCTGTGCACTCTGCGGAGAGGCCAAGGATGGGATGTGCATGCAGTCTGAATATCTGTATAACCTACTGACAGGAACTGAAAGAAACTCACCCTTCTTCAGCCTCAGCTGCAGAGTTATCAATCGTGTTCCATCATAAACACCCACCCACAACCTGAACTCACTCATACGCCTAGAGTCGAATCAGTTCACAATATGCACTATACAAGAGTCATACCTTGTGTAAAAACTAAAGAAACACATATGGAAAAAGCAAACACTCATAAGGAATGCAAGAAGTAAAATGTGAAATGTGTAATGTAAGCGGGGGCTGCACGGGTGACGTAGATCACCCTGACTGAGGATTTGTACGGTCATTGTTGTGAAACTGACCAGTATTTTTGCTTGTAAAGTTAAGGACCTTAGAATCGGAGGGCCAGATAAGGACTGTCCACCTAAAATCTTTGATATATGCCGAGTTAAAGTCTGTTCCCTGCTGGTACTCTGCAGCAGGTGCATTAACCTCTATGCTATTTTACCGGATTGGAACCTGGAGGTTAGTGAGCTTCACAACAGCTACATTAACCCTCTGAAATGTCTTAATCTGTCCCCCGAGATAGAGATCTGCTCACCAGCACATGCATTAACCTACTAAGCCGTGTTTACCACAATGTCCCCTGTGCTCAACAGCTCAGATGAAAAGCTGTGCAGTCAGTGCTTAAAGGCGTCTGCCAGGCTGCAACACGTGCGGGGGGCTGAGGAGGGGAAGGGTTGGAACATGTGTAGAGTTCTGCACAGTACACTGGATTTTACACATACGTGCATTACACAGGTGCACTGATTTGCAATTGTAGGCACAGAGAGAGAAGGAATTATTTGAACTGCGTCATACGTTTGGTGTTGATTTCAAAGCTCAGCAACTTATCATCTGACCAATGGTCTTCACACTTTTTAATTCTGTGCCCCACCCCCGTGTCCAATAATTTATTCGAGCACCATTAGCCAAAGTACCAAATACATTTTCTCACAAGTATTATTTAACATTTTAAATATTGCAAGCAAGTGAACCCACATTGGCTGGGTTGAGGGCACACCTGACCATATTGGCTGGGTTGAGGGCACACCTGACCATATTGGCTGGATAACGACTGAATTCAGGAAGAACGTGCAAATGTTCACGGGCGTGACGGGCGGCAGCGCAAACTTAGCCATCACCCCTCCGAGGTCCGGGACCGGACCGGGTCCGACTCCGAGGTCCTCCTGGATTCCAGGGTTGATGCATGTAGCATGTTTCGACCTCGGAGGGGTGATGGCATTGGCATTGGTGGGCTACTATGGCTAAGTTACATGGAGGCAGGATCAGGGCGGGCCGCGGCCGGAGTCCGGCCGGGATAGCCGCTCCTCGAATCATCAATCAGAGCCTGGCCTAGTCCTAGACTAGAGCCAGGCTGAGCCTGAGGCCAGCCACCACCTCGCTCCGCCCCTGCTGGCTGCTCACAACAAAAAGCCACTACTGCGCAGGCTGCGGAACCGGGCCGGGTCCTAGGCCCTTGCCCCTTAGGCCCCTTTTGCTTTTAATTCTGGCCCGGCGGTCGCGATAGACAGTGCCACCACCGTGGCACTGTCTGTTGCGACCGGGCCAGAATTAAAAGCAAAAAGGCCTAAGGGGCAAGAGCCTATGCCCCGGCCACCCGCCCACCACCCATCCATGAATCAGATGATCAATCATCAGATCATCATCAGGCCAGCCCAGGAGCAGGAGGATCAGGAAGGATTGCATGCAATTTAAACGACTGGACGGAGTCTGGTCCAGTCGTAAATAGACTCACCTGCGGCTGCGGGCGGCAGACAGGGGGAATTAAATTATGGGGTCTGTCTGGCCTCTGAGAGCGAGAGAGCGAGCGATGCGTGCCTGCCTCCTCCTCCTCGACCTTGCCTCAGAGTCACGCACACTTTTAATTGCGCGAGCCCCAATGCGCATGAGCATCATCACCACCAGGCAGCAGACCCCACCCCACCCTAAGGCTGAACTAAACTAAAACCGCAGGTGGTTTTTAAATTATAATGAGTCAGGCCTGATCTACCTGCTGCCTAAATGACATTGTTGAAATCGGCCGGCGGGTCAGGTCACTGTTCACGTCACGACTCACGGACACGGACGGAGCACCAGCATTTTATGCTCAGGCGGCAATGTGCAGGAATGGAAGTTAATGCAATGTTTGTTTGCACGGTCGGTCCGACGCGGCCAAATCGGCCCCCAGCAACAGAACCGGCCCCCCTGTCACAAAACCGGCCCCCACCCCATCCAGCCTACCGGGGGATTGCCCGGTGCCCGGAATTGCCAGTCCGGCCCTGGGACCAAGTTAGGCCAGCTGAACAAAGTACCTTATGTCTTTGCTGTGCAGTCTGTGCCTGATGCTTTGCGAGGCTTTGCGGGGTAAGGAGTCGGTTCCGATAAAGCTATGCGGGGAGGCTTTGTGTTGCTTTGCGCCAGCTCCTTTGAGCTGTACATTGAAGCTTGGCAGGGCTTTGCATCACACTGCGTCGGTTCTGATGAAGCTGGCAGCTGTGCGACGAGGGTTTGCAGGCTTTGCATTGCTTGGCGTCAATTCTGATGAGGCCTGCAGCTGTGGGGCGAGGCTCTGTGGGACTTTGCATCGCTTCGTGTCAGTCCAACGCAACAGCTGGCCTGCAGAGCACCTTGAGGCCCACTTCAAAGGGTCCAGGACTGGGAGGGCACCACTTGGAGGGCAGGACTCACAGCAGGCAGAGTCCAGGTGCACTGTTGATGGTGGTTGGAGCCTTTTCTGTCCCTGAGGCTCTGATCAGGAGGCCAACCACCTAGCCCTTGGAGTCGCCATTGTGATCGTGGGTTCAAGATGCAGGTCCTGTTCTTCTAATTCAGGCAGGAGGGCAGCAGAGTAACAGGGCAGCAGAATAACAGTCCTTGCAGCAGAACAGCACAGCAGTCTTACTGAGTCTTCCACAGGTCCAGAGGTGTACTCAAGAGTTAGATATGAGCGTCCAATATTTATACTTGGTGCCAGCATTGAAAAATAGTAGGAGAGGTTTTAAGTGTGTTACACCATCAGAGGGGTTTGGAATTTTCATCGTCCCTGCCCTGGCCCCAACTTGTCTGGGGCAAAAAAGACTAGTGTGAAACCCTTTGTGAGTGTACTGAGTCGTTGTGATGTATAAGTGTGGTAAGTGTCAGCTCCTTCCCCCTATCAAGTCAGAGATGGTCCATCCTGCCAACATGTATTCCTTCTTTATCTCACTGTCTGAGAGGAATACACAAAGACCAACTGCCAGCTGCACCTAGTCTTGTGACCCAGTATAAGGCTGCAGGCACCAAATGATTGGGGCAAGAAAAATGTCACCTTTCAAAAAGTGTCATTTTCACAGTTGTGACTTAAAATCTTACTTTACCATTAAAAAGGATTTTAAATTACAATTTTGTAGACACCAAACTTGAGACGCCTACCTGCTCCCAATTGAAAATTATCACTTATTAAATGTAATATTTTAGCTCAATGTTTTCCTATTAGAGAGGTAGGCCTTGCAGTAGTGCACATGTAAAAGTTAAAAGTACATGTCCAACTTTTTAAATACACTTCACACTGCCCTAAGGGATGTTTAAGGCCTACCCTAGGGGTGACTTACCTGTATTAAAAAGGATGTTTTGGGCCTGGCAAAAGGTTTATTTTGCCAGGTCAAAATGGCAGTTAAAGCTGCACATACAGGCTGCAATGGCAGACCTGAGACACATTTAAACGGCTACTTAAGAGGGTGGCACAAGGAGTGCTGTGCAGGCTCACTAGTAGCATTTAATTTCCAGGTCCCATGTACATGTAGTTCCACTTTACTAGGGACTTACAAGTGAATTAAATGTGCCAATTGGGAGTAAGCTGATATCACCATGCTTATAGGAGAGATCACAAGCACTTTAGCACTGGTTAGCACTGGTAAAGTACACAGAGTCCTAAAGCCAAAAACAAAGAGCTCTGCAAAAAATGGAGGAGTAAGGCGAAAAGCTTGGAGGAAATCCATCCTAAGGCTGACAGATCTAACATATAAGCTTTATTAATCTGCTAATATTATTTAATTTTCTAAACAGTAGCACACTCCCTGAATTAGTGTCACAGATCTCCAGGGGTCCAAGGTTCGCAGGTTAAGAACACTTTTCTTTGGGGGCCTGGCTTACCTCGGGGCAAAGATGGCCGCGTCTTCATAAGGCTCCGGAAGTCGGCACGGTTGTCGGCGGCGTAACAGAGGCTTCCTCACTTAATTTCCCGCTGTGTGGCCCGTTTTGCATAGGGCATGCACAGCGGCTGCATTTTTTATACTTTTTAAGTCGCAAGGGGGCCCACAAACCAGGATGACGGGTTTTCTCTTTCTCCCTCACAGCCGGCTGCCATTTTACCCATGAGAGGAACCAGCCTGTCCTGTGAGGAAATGATTTGGCAAGCTCCTCCCTGGAAGGCTGTTCTTATTCTTTAGAGGTAAAGGCTACATGGGAGTTTCTTATTTTCTTAAAGGCATTGTTTCTGCAAGGATTGTCTCTTTACTTCCTGGACTTTTTGACAAGTTTTAAATGACATTGTTGTTTCTTCTCCAAGCTGATGACGGAATTGGATTACTGCGTCAACATTAACAGGTTTCTAGCTTACTGAAAAAAAAATTGCGGAGACTTTCTCTTCACGCTATGCTTTTCTTTTCCTTTTTTCTTGAATGGCATGCTCGTTTTTGAAGTCTCTAACTGCTGCATCAGCTGTTGACTTATTTGTGGAAAAATATTAATTTACTCACATTTTGGTCATTATTTCTTTTTTTTTGTGTGACTTTATTACATGGGCAGATCTAAAGTTCTTCTTTCTACAACTCAGTCTTCGGTAGGAAAGTTACGAAGACGTTTGCCGGCCTCGACCATTTCTATATCAATGGAAAACCTCACCTCAAGTGCAGGGTCGAACATGACCTCTTCTCATAATTTACCTGCAGGGTCATCTCAAGCTCAAGCCAATAAATCACAAGTTAAACGGTTCAAGAAAGACCCACCCTCACCTACAAAAACTGCACCTGCAGCCTCGCTTGACATACTATTGGAGGAAATCAGGGCTCTTCGCCCTTTTATTGAGGACACCAATGCTAAATTGCAAACTCTAACTGAAAGTTGGTCACTCATGGAAGAGCGTTTGTCTTCGGCAGAGCAACAAATCTCACATCTCAATGAAACATCCCTTAAAGTAAACTCCTTGCAGGTACAAGTCTCTTCACTGCAGAGACAAGTCGAAGACCTTGAAAATCGAAATAATAACCTACGCATTTATGGTCTTCCCGAAGGCACGGAAGTGGCAGATGTTATTTCTTTCTTCAAATCTATTTTACCCCAGATCCTACTGTTACCAGAGAATTTGCAACTTAACATCCAGAAAGGTCATAGACTGGGTTGTCCTCCTTCGGCTGCTTCACCCTCCAAGAGACCAAGAGGCTTCATCCTCTACTTCTTAGAGTATACAGATTTAATGCAGGTTATTTCAGCTGCGCATTGCATTAAGAAATTCACATGGTCTGGTAATGTCTTATATTTTTCTCAAGATTATGCCAAAGCCACAGCAGACAGAAAAAGAGACTTTCTGAGCATGAGACCTGCCGTTCGCTCCATAGGAGCCCAGTTTGGTATTTTCACCCATGCTTTTTCAAAGTTACTCATAATAACAAAACAATGACATATGAGGATCCTTCTCGTTTGCGGGACTTTCTTACATCCTGCAGAGCTGATGTTATGGACGTCGTCCTCTCAATATCTACACAATGACTGCTTTAGTTGTTAAGCTTAATTGTTGCTAGCATAGTTTTTTAGAATTTACTATGCTATTTTTTGAAGCTGATGAGTTTTTCTTGTTTCAGTATAATTACCTAATAGGTTGTTTTTTCTCTGATTAATATTTTAAAATGTGCAGGTGATGTCTATTTGTCGTGGATACCCTTGTTCCCCATTATTTGTTGCGTCGCCTCCCTTTCCGCGTCATGTCAATCCCTCTGGACCAGACGTGATGTCTTCCTTGTGTGGTCCCTCCCCCACCTCCACAAGGTTTTTGTTAGGTATGTTATTCTTATTGTTTGTCTGCTTACCCAGTTCAAGTTAAATTAATGTTCGATGTATTCTCCTGCTTACCATGTGGTTTTTTGTCTCCTTTTTCTTTTTGTCTTCTTTTCTATCTTTTCGTTTCTCTCTTATCTAAACTTTTCGAACTTATCTTAATCTCTGTAATACATCCTCTCGCCTTTCTCTTCTCAGGCTTAGCTATGCTTTTTTTCAAACAAGGTCTGATTGTTTTTTACATTTTGTTTCCTCACAATGGTCTTGACAATGGTTTCCTGGAACATCAGGGGTTTACATTCTCCAATTAAAAGACAACGTGTTCTCACTCATTTAGCAAAACTTAATGCACATGAAGTTTTCCTGCAGGAGACTCATTTATCAGATATTGAAAATGCAAAACTGAAGAGAGGATGGGTAGGCGAGGTTTTCTATTCTCCTGCTCTGGGGAAAAAACACAGAGTTACAATAGTTTGTCATAAGTCTTTGAAAATCCAATTGATTTGTCAGGAAAAGGATAAAGAGGGGAGATGTTTAATACTAAAAATGCAATGTGATAAAACACCAAGGGCCAGATGTACGACCATATCATTTAGCGCCTCGCAATTTGCGACACATTGCGAGTCGCAAATTGTGAGGCGCTAAATGAAATGTACAACAGTGTGTTTAACACTGTTTGCGATTCCCAATGGGGTCGCAAATCACGAGGTTCATTAATATTAATGAGCCTCTCGCAATTTGCGAGCCCATTGGGAATGCCAGCCCTCCCAGGGATGGTGGCCTGCTGAGCTCAGCAGACCACCATGTCTGAGACTGCTTTTAAATAAAGCAGTTTTTTTTTAAATGCAGCCCATTTTCCTTAAAGGAAAACAGGATGCATTTAAAAAAAAAAAATGAAACGTTTTCGTTTAATTTTTTAAGGGCAGGCAGTGGTCCCTGGGACCACTGCCTGCCCTTAAAAAATAATTTTGCATGCATTTGCAAAGGGGAAGGGTCCCCTGGGGACCCCTTGCACTTTGCAAATGCATTACCACCTACTTGAAGTAGGTGGTAATTGCGAGTGTTTTGCGACCGCAATTGCGGTTGCAAAACAATTGTTCATGGTTGTGAGACTCGCTATTTGGAAGGGAACGCCCCTTCCAAATAGGAAGTCGCAAAACCTATTTAGCGAGTCGCAAAAGATTTGCGACTCGCTAAATAGGCTATGTACATGGCCCAATAGGTTTTTGCATGCGCAAAAGGGTTTGCAAACCCGTTTGCGCATGCAAAAAGGGGTCGTACATCTGGCCCCAATTGTTTTATTTAATCTATATGGGCCCAATGCACCTGATTGTAAATTTTGGACTCTAATTTCTCAGAAGTTTTTGCAATACCCAGATGACAGTCTAGTTCTTACTGGAGATTGCAATCTACCTGTTGAGCCTTTTTTAGACATTCAGCATCGCAATACGTTCCAAACAAATCACGGAAAACTTACACACAAGCTATCCAGAGACGTAATCTAACTGATGCATGGCGCTTATGTAACCCAACCCTGAGGGAATACACATTTTTCTCTCCAGTACACCATACACAATCTCAAATTGTTTATCTTTTTGTATCACATCACCTCACTCAATCCTTGCATTCAGCAGATATTGGCTCTATTCTGATATCTGATCAAGCCCCACTTTCTGTACATTTAGACATCAAACCTAAATCTACTTTCCCTAAAAGATGGAGATTTAATAATTCCCTACTACTGGACTCCTCTTTCATCTCCTCCTTCACTGCTTTTACTCAGGAATTTTTCCTCCTCAATCAAACGAAAGGCATGCCTTTTCATACTGTTTGGGATTCATTCAAGGCCTCAGCTCGAGACTTTATAATGAACTTCGTTTAAAAAAAAAGACGTCTGTCACAATCCCAATTTAAACTACTTCTTAATGAAATAAAGCTTTTAGAACATTCTTACTATACATCCAATTTATTCCCAACAAATTCTAAATAAGTTAATTGAAGCCAAAATTAATTTTAATAAAGTTTCCACTTATAATGGGTCTTCATATCTTCTCAAATCTAGTGCTAAGTATTATGGAGGTCAAAATAGAGCTGGAAAACTTCTAGCATGCTATCTGAAAATTAAACAAAATAAACTATTCATTGACTCAATTATTGATGATAATGGCTCCTCTCATCACCAAGACCAAGATATTTTAACTCAATTTCAGCAATTTTATACAGATCCCTACACACCGGAGCACACACCGTCCGATTCCGCAATTTTAAGTTATTTTTCCTCTATTTCAAAGCCGGATTATTCTCAAGCTGATTTTTCTTCCTTAGAGACCGATATTACCCAAATAGAACTTCAACTTGCATTACGTTCCCTTAAAAAAGACAAGGCCCCTGGACCGGACGGTTTTACAGCTGAGTTTTATACATATTTTTCCAAACTGCTTCTTCCTAAACTGTGTTTGTTAATTTATTCTTTTCTCAACTTGGCTACTTCCTCTGGCTGCTTTTTAGATGCCTATATATGTTTAATTCTAAAAGCAGGTAAAGATCCACATTTTTGCAAGAATTATCGTCCCATCTCCTTAGTTTATTTAGATTATAAAATCTTCTCCAAGGCTTTGGCCTTGAGGCTAGAAATCCTTCTCCCTGATCTTTTAGGCAAAGAACATTCTGGTTTTGTCAAAGGTAGATTTTTGTCGGATAATACTCGCTTATTTTTTTATATTATTTCTAGGTCTGCAAACTTACCCAATTCTCTAGCGGCCATTGCTTTAGATGCCAAGAAGGCTTTTGATCGTGTCATTTGGTCCTTCATCTTTCAAGCTCTAACTTGGTTTGGTTTTGGGCCGAAGTACATGACTCTCATTTCTCTTCTCTACTCTTCCCCTAAGGCATCTATTTGCGCTAATGGACTCATATCTTCTTTTTTTAACCTACATAGAGGGGTTCGACAAGGTTGTCCTCTCCCCCCCCTTCCTTTTTAATCTAGCATTGGAACCATTTTTATCTCGGATCTGTCAGAATGTTAACATTCATGGTTTCCTCCATGGCTTCAGGTTAAATTGGCTGCATACGCTGATGACATTTTATTATTCATTTCTCAACCTAATTCCTCGCTCCCCGCTTTCATGTCAGAAGTTGCTTCTTATTCATCTGTCTCCGGCTATAAGCTAAACACTGACAAGTGCGAGATTCTACCTCTTAATAAATTTACTTTTAGTCACGACTTTTCTTCCTCTCAGTTTACATGGCAACCCAAACAACTTAAATATCTCAGTCTTCAATTCTCTTCCTTTATCACGTCCTGCATTTCAATTAATATGGACAATTGCATTCAGACAATCACTTCTTTAACTAGTAAATGGCATCCTCTCTACCTGTCTTGGTGGGGCTGTCTGGACACAATTAAGATGATGTTGGTCCGTGTGATTCTCTTCACTATTTCTAATATTCCATTACGTGTTCCTCTTAAATACTATAAAAAAATGTGTTCAATATTATCTGCTTTCCTTTGGAGAAACAAGAAACCGCGTATGTCTCTAGCAAAGCTGAAACGACCTAAAGTTGAAGGTGAAGTACACTTCCCCGATTTTCTGAACTATCATAAGTCCTTCCTTTTGTGTCAATCTTCTTATTGGATTGCACCCTCTTCGCTATATGCTCCACTATGGGTTGATTTAGAACGAGCTTTCTTGTCACTGTATTCTTTTTCAGAATTCTTGTCTTTTGTAAGGAAACCTCGGAAAATGTCTAATTCTATTATCAATAATACTTGCAAATTATTATCCTCTGTAATACATTTTTCACACACAGAACTTGTCTCCTTTCTTCATTCTACAATATGTAATAACCCATTTATTAAGGGGAAAGGACATCCAATTTATTGGCATTCTTGGAGAATTAAGGGGTTGATCTGGGTTCATCAATTATTTGACCAATATTATTTTCTTACTTTTCCTCAAGTACAGAATCTTTTTAACCTTCCGTCTACTTTCATAACTAAATTTCTTATTCTACAGGAGAATATGGTTCAAGCTTATAATTATTTAAAATCCACCTCATCCATAGATTCTCCATCATTTACAACATTATCTGACATTCTACCTACATGCCCCAAGGCATCCCTCATCTACTCTCATTTACTTGAATCCCCCGATTTGAGATCCAAAACTGAGACGGAACTTAAGTGAGAAGAAGATCTTTCTATCACATTATCCATACCTTCCTGGAAACGAATCTGGATTAAAATTAGGAAACCCTCTCGTGCTACTAACACTACACAAACACTTTTTTTCACTTACAACAGACTTTTTATTACACCTCATACCCTTCACAGGATTAACCAAGATATCCCTGACACCTGTTGGACTTGCTCTGCACCACAAGCTGACTTGATGCACTTAATTTTCACTTGCCCCCTAGTTTCTGCTTTCTGGTTACAAGTTTGGCACCAAATTAATCTCATTTTGTAAAGCAACGTCTCTTTTTCTATTTCCAATATGTTTTTAGGAAGTGTATCTGAAGACTGGGCTAATGCTACTTTTCATATGCCGATGCTAGATTTGTTATTAGCAGTTGCTTTCCAACAAATAACCCGTAACTGGAAAGATTTTACACAATTGTCTTTTAGAGCGTGGTGGTACACAGTTGGTCATAATCACCGATTGGATATTGCATGTATGCATCCTTTATCTCTTGTGTTAAAACGAAAGGCCTTATGGACACCTGTCACTCAATTTTTGGATTACTCCGCCATTCCAACTTTTGCTCTCCCACCTCGTCTTCAGGAAGTTCTAAAGCCTCCCTGACTTCCCCACAATTTTTTTTAAGACTTGTTATTATCAAACGTCTCTTTATACAATCTCAAGTTTATAAAGTTGACAAATGATCAGACTGTATTGTTGTGTTTTTATGCATTGTATATTCCTTTCTTCTGTTTTCTCTTTTTGTTTATCTTGCCCTCTCTGTAACTATTGTTTAATTGCTTAGTATTATTTTATTGTATGCCATCTTAAGCTGAATACATTTTTCTTTAAAACTTTTAAAAAAAAAGAACACTTTTCTTTGCCGTTGTACATATTACTTCATTTTTGACGTGCCGTCCTGGGTAATTTAATGCTTAAGTCATTCTTGATAACAGTCCTGCAGCCAGTTATTTACAATGAAACACATGAAGATATTGCATCTTTCTATCTGAAGATGCAGGACATTCAGACAGTACTGTACAAGGAGTCACATGGGTCAAACACACTACCATCATGTCTGCCCCACAGGGGATTCAACACACAAATAACACAATAATTTTAGTCCTTAAATGTCCCTTTACTGTCTTTTCATCAAAGAGTCACACTAAAGGTAAATGACCAGTTGAAGGTCACCCCATGCAGGGCCGTACTGGGAACCAAAACCGGCCCTGGAAAAGTGCTCGGCCAGCCCCCCAGGGGGTTGGGGGTGCGGCCGAGCTGTTTGCCAGGGCCAGTTTCGGCCGATTTTGTTATAGGGGTCGATATTGCAGCTGTAACAAAAATAGCCCCCCCCCCCCAGGGGCCCAAAACCGGTCCCCACCCGGGCGGCCCACCGGGTAAACACCCGGTGCCCGCTACGGCCAGTCCGGCCCTGACCCCATGCTGCACAACATGGCCCTCAACACAATTCCCAATCATTGATGACAACAGCCCTAATCAGACAAAACTAACTATAATTACTGAGTCAAGTAGCAGTCACATGATCACAAAAACACCTTGACATGCCGTGGGCTTACAGTGTCCAGAGGAGCCCTTTAATAGTTAGCAGAATTCACCTCCGAGACTCATGCCACACTCACCATGATATATATATAGTTAAGAAACCACAATGTGTCTATGATTGTCCGTGGGATTGCTGAGAGAGGTAGAATGATCTTCTGGCTATTGGACCCAGATGTACTCCGGTTGCAACACCTCTGCATAAATCCTTAATTTCTTCCAAGTAGACTGCAGGCTGTGAGGTAGTTATCAATGGTACAGCAGCTGCAGTGGTGCCAGGGTTCAGTGTGAGAGGGGCCCACTGCACTGGCCACTGTTTTTCCGCAGGTGAATTTGGTGTTCTCTGCTACAAAGTGTAGACCTACATGTCTCCAACCCCTGATTTTAGGGTGGAGCATAAGATGCAAATGTAAAGTTGTAACATTTTACATGTAGACAGAGATTTCTGCCACCAGAGTGGAGATCAACCTATAGAGAAATTGTACAAATGTTTATTAAAGTTAAAAAATTACTAAACATGTTTGTATGTTAAATATTATTGTAAATGAATTGTACATGTTTATTTTAACTTTAGAGCAAAATAAAAAAATATCTACAACACTATTAACTTAATGTTGAATTTAATATTTGATTCATTTAAATAAATTAAATGTAAATACATTTTTAAGATTTATTTAACCTATCTAAAGTAAAATGTTTATATCTATTAATTAGCAATTACTGAAAGTTATGTATAGAATTAATTTAAATTATTTAATAAACAAAATTAACTGGTTATTAAAATATTTGACAAACAAATAGTATTTTTAAATTTATATACAATGTTTTCAGAATTTAATTACATATATATATATATATATACATATATATATATATATATATATTTAGAGAAGTCAGAATACATGTATTTATTTATTTGAACATTATTTCCAATGAAGTATTACTTTAAGTCCCTGCCTCCATTTTTTCTGTTGGAGGGTGTTGCAGTCCCAGTGGTTGGTCATTTGTAGTGCTGGACAAAATGATGCAGCTGCATCATTGTGCCTTTTTTTCCTTTTGGCTATGCTTTTCCAAGGGCGAGACCTATTGGCTTTGCCCGTGCTTGTTCTCTTATATCTCTTCTCAATGTGATTTTCCTGAATAGAGAATTGACTGTTACAGCTTGATGAATTCTGCCAGGGGGCTGTAGAAGCGCAAGGGTGGCGGTGAAAAAGGGTGAGTCTGAAAAGAAAGCAACATTTTGGGTGGCATTAATATCTAGAAACATAACCCACTATAAAAATAAATGTAGGACTATGTTATAGTTCCTATTATCGTTTGGAAAGTGCAGTATCACCTATGCTAGCACTATTATTTTTTATTTGATTTTAACTCTAGTATTATGTGAATTTGAAATGCTACAATAGACCTACAATCATCTATGCAGCTATTACTTTAAATAAATTCTGTATGCAATTTTGACATACTTTAATATCCCAGAAATGTGATTTTCATATAGCTCTGATAAGGACACACAATACTGGGCAGGCTACTTCAGTACTTGCTTATGATTCTCCAGATAAATTGGAGTATGTGCAGTAACATCTTATTCCACACATGTCCAAATGATGTGTAGTGCGAAAAGCACAGAACCCCCACATTTTTCCTCAAGATAAACTTTGGTAGATCAAATCTACCAAACCTTACAGGGGAAAATGGCCAGTAAACAATGAAACATGCAGATTTTGGCGTGATACCCACCAAAATCAGCATGTCATACCTATTTTTGAGGGCAACAATTATATTTAGACTCTTTTCATCACACCCAATAAATTCTGATCTCTGTAGAGTCAAAATCTAGTGGGTGTGATGAAAAATTGCACCCTTTAATGGGCCTTTCCCAAGTCAATTGTGGATGGGATGTGAGAGTTCAAAATTACCCTTGCCGTGTGCTGATATCCCAGGGCTCATGCAGTTCACCTCAGTACTGACCTAATCCACACACTGAAGCCACTGTACTGAAATATGTATAATACACTTACAATGTACCCCATAATTCCCAGCATTATGTACTGATGTTTCCATACTGGAAAATTCACAGGCGTCCTATGTTATGTTATGTTATTTGAATTTATAAGGCGTACAGCTACCCCAAGGGGTTTCCCGTCGCCAGCCTGATAAAGAAAGAGAAGAGGAGCAAAGACGTTACAAGTTGAAGAGCCAAGTTTTCAGACATCTGCGAAAATTCCCATAAACCATTTCTTTTCGTAATGAAATGGGAAGAGAGTTCCACATGGAGGGTCCTAGGTAAACAAAGGCTCGACCACGCATGCGCATCAATCTGATTCTGGGAACAGTGAATTTAAACTGAGTAGTGGAACGGAGGGTGCGTGAAGGTATATAGGGTTGAACTAAGGATTGCAGATATTGAGGGGCTGAGCCAGTTTTGATTTTGAACATATAGCTCAAGGCTTTGAATTTAATACGATTCTCCACCTTTAGCCAATGCAGGTCACGAAGAAAGCCTGAGATAGAGGCAGTCTTAGGAACTTGGCAGATCAGTCTGGCAGCCGCATTTTGCACCACCTGCAGTCTTTGTATCACATCTTTGTTTGAACCCAGATATAGGACATTGCCGTAGTCCAGCCTAGAAGTAACAAGGGCCTGGACTCCTGTTCTCTGAGTAGAGAAGGGTAGCATCCAAAGAATTTTCTTTAACCAGTTGAGAATGGTGAAACAGATTGAGGCCACCTTCGTGACTTGATGTTTCATTGATAACTGATCGTCGATGATAAAGCCTAGGTTACGCACTTGATGAGCAGGCTGGGGTAAGACACCCATTTCCAAGGGCCAGTGCTGGGGACCCCAGAGATCTTGTTTTTTCCCTAAAATCAGAACTTCCATTTTTTCTCTATTAAGTTTGAGTAAATTATCTTGCATCCAAGACGCAATTTTCCTTAAACCAGCCTGGAAAGTCGATGATTTAGATTCCTTCGCTGCAGAGAGGGAAAAGATTATCTGAGTATCATCAGCATAGGAGAATATGGACAGCCCTGCCTCTTCGGCAACATCTGCCAGTGGGCGAACGTAAACATTAAACAACAGAGGGCTCAGTACAGAGCCCTGGGGCACTCCATACGGGGATAAGTGGGGTTTAGAGCTGGCCGTGGATGAAAAAACCTGAAACGTACGGTTAGTAAGAAAGGAGTTAAGCCATTGGAGCGCTAGGCCCTCAATACCCAAGGATTGCAAAGCTTTCAGCAACACGGTGTGTGACACCGTGTCGAATGCAGCGCTCAGGTCAAGTAAAATAAGGGCCATCGTGTCACCAATGTCCAGTTGATGACGTAGCATTTCAGTGACTCCTAATAGAGTCGTTTCGGTAGAGAAACCCGCTCTAAAACCTGATTGAGAAGTGTGTAGGAAGTTCTGGGACTCAACAAAGGAGGATAACTGGGAATTTACATGTTTTTCAAGAATTTTAGAAAAAGCCGGAAGCAGTGAGATCGGTCGGAAGTTGGAAGGCTGAGAAGGGTCAGCATTGGCCTTCTTTAAGAGAGGGAGAACCATGGCATGTTTCCATTCTGGCGGGACTATTCCCTCCTGTAAGGAGGCGTTGAGGAGTCCCATAATTAGATAAGTGAAGGAGACTCAAGCTGCTTCAGCACAGATATAGGGAGTAAATCACATGGAGAGCCAGATTTTAAGCTAGCCAGAAGCTGATTAAAAGAGCTTGTTTCCAAGAGAGACCAAGCTTCCAGTTTGTTAATGGATTTAATCTTCATACAATTATCCGGCCAAGTATCACTGGCTGCATTGGGAGAGGTGGTGGCCATATGTAAAATATTAGATAGATTGTCACCAGTCAGAGCAGAATATATTTTTCGACTTTGCTCACAAAAAATGCACATCAATTGTGACCTACACCACTAACATCTGTTCCCACTATTTAGGCATCCACAGAGCTCCCATATTATCTTGAAACTGTTGCTGGAAGTTTTTTTCACATGTGCAATTTTGAATAATAGATAATATGAGTGTATTAATGATTTTTATGATGAATATAGTGGTAACTGGTGAATTAATGATGTCACACTTGAAACAAAGTAATGGTAATCTTTAGAAGTATGATTAATAATGTAGGTTAGTTAAGCCACATTTTCTTGAAGATACCATTTTATTTAAATTGATGCAGTTTCTAGTCTTTTGTTCACCCTGCTCCTACTCTCTCCACCTCCCAATCAATGTCACCCTGAGAATCTTCTCTCCCCAGTTTCCTCGGAGGACAGTACAATGTGACATAACTGATTATTTCCTTTAGAGAGGCTATATTGTGAATGAAACTTTCCATCATGTTCCTGATGTAACTTCTTGAACTTCTTGAAGACACTTTCACTGGAGGTTTCGATGCCGGCTTGCTAGCACATTAGTGCGTTAGTCTTAGTTTGAGAATGTTTCATATTGTGTTTTGCATCACTAGATTGCAGTTGCTGTGGAAGATTCTTGATTATTCTTAGAAATGACTTAGTGCTATAAACATTTAAAATGACAATCTTGTTTCTGATTTATCCAGTTTGTGCTACTGCTAGTCATGCTATTTTGAATCTGCAGTTTTGCTAATTGTGTGTGCATAAAATGTATAGAGAAACCCCTGGTTTATGTTGAGCTAGGGGACTTTTATTTTTCCTCACGAACCTCTGTCCAATTATTGAGAGATTTTCTTTCCCTACGAGAAATGCTGTTAGAGTTTTTTGTGGACCTGACATTTAGAGACCCATTGAATGATTTCTGGCTTTGCACTCTGTATCTGAGCCTTCATGTCATGTACTGGATTGTTCTGTAATATCTATTGTTACATTTCTGTAATAAAACTTTTTAACTTTTTGTCGATGTAGAACTCAGTTCTTGTATGGTCCCAGTCACTATTTTGTTTTATTCTGCTAATTTGTTGGGCCTGATGTCGTGGAGGGTGGTACTTCTTATCGCTATATCAAGGGTTCTAGAGCCAAATTACCAGAGGAAAATTTTGGTGTGATCGAAATATTGGGGTCCAGTAAATTATTGGGGTTCGGACTCCCACAACACCAGAAGCACTTATATAAGCAACTGCACATAATGGGGTAAAATGAAGCTCTTCAAACCTATACAAATATTTACGTCTCTGTGAGCAATATAAAATCTTCAAATATTCTTAATTGAGTGCTAGTGACATAATTTGTGGAAACATCCGATAACAGATTCCATTCAACCTAGGACAGCTTAGTAGGTTAAGCCACTGCTGTGGTGATCCGTGTGAAACTTCAGGTCAAATGTTCCAATTGTTCCTGTTTCACTAGGATAATTGTCTTGCTAATGCACCTACTACAGAGATGTGTGAGTGTGTGCAATTGTTGTCTAATACAGCTGTGGCAGGTTCCCATCTTGTAAAATAGTATATCTGCTTAATAAACAAGATATCTGAGTTTAACTAGATGACTCCAACTTCCAATCCTTGTAAGATGTCTCAGCAGCACACCTTGCTTCAGCAATCTGTGTGTACTCTGCAGATCACAGTATTTAATCCCCGCAAAATATTCTCAGCTTTTTACCCTCTTTTATTGATAAAATGAGTACATTTGAATATTGTAATAACAGCTGTGTTTTTCTGTTCTATCCTCTCCAATTTACCAAAACAAAAAGCAGAAGATCCATATAAAACTGCTCATTCCCTCGTCATCACAGCAAATATATTTTGACATTGTTTGTCTGTGAAACTGTGAGCATGATTGGTGATACTTGCAGAGTGTCTGCGCTGTCTGGAGATAGGTGTTGCGTGTTTGGATAACACACTACATAAAAGATATTTTCAAGGAATCTTTGATGGCAATCATGGTACTATGCTGTTGCAGCCAGGACCTAGCTGTGGGGATATAGCATATTACATTATACGCAAGTGTTGCCTTCTGATGGTCAGCGTGGTTTCTCCATTTGGCCAGAGGAGCATGGCACCCCTGCTGCGGGCGCAGCAAAAGTGAAAAATAAAATGACCTTACTACCGTTTTATTTTTTCCTCTGCCAGCCCGAGCTGAGAGTGAGGGTGGGCCGGGCGGGCCAGGGCCATGGCTGCAGGGAGGAGTGGTGGGGCTGGCTATAGCAGTTTAAAGTGTGCATGTCACTTTGACCAGCTGTCTTGCGACAGCCAGCCTCAAATGCACACTTTAAACCTCTCTAAGCCGAGCTGTGTTAGACAGCCGGGTGGAGAGGAGGCACAGGCCCCCAGTGCCTAAATGAGCGCTGAGCCAACCCACTACAACCAATCCTGCTGCTTCTCTCATGCTGGTTAACAGCATGAGAGCAGCATCTGGATTAGTTAGGGGAGTTGACTGGGGCCCACGCCCGGACGAGAGAAAAGGAACACCAGTACAGGAGGACAGCAACCAGTGGGTAAGTGAAGATTTCATTTTTCTTTTTATATATTTAACCAATGTAAACAGTAACTAAATTGCTGACATGCATTACATTAACATGTGAAAGTTAAACATTTTAACTTTAAAACGTTAATGGAAATGCATGACAGCAATTTAGTTGGTTTATTGCATTCCTGCGTTTTGTTTAATTTTCCTTGACTAGGCAGTTGGCACCCACTAATAGGCATTGTGAGAAACTCGCACTGCCTTCACCCTCAACTCCAGAGCTCTCAGTCATGGCTCGTTATAAACACTGTTTATAATGAAACAGTATTAAGAGCTTTGGCACTGAGCCAAAAGGCATTGCTGGTTTCTCCGAGTGCCAGTCTGCCAGTAAGTTTGCTCGCCCCATCACTTTTAATTGTTGCCAGCTGCCACTGCTGATGGTGTTGTTTCAGGGACATTGGCAATACAGAAAAGTATTCTAAAAGTCAAATTGTTATGTGAAAAGGCTTATGGAATTATTTCAACATGTAACTTGAACTTTCCTAAAATTGTAGGATTATTGCTATCACTTAAGAATAACCTGTGATAAACATGAAGGCTTCTTTAGTCAGACCTGTGTTGCAAATGTTAAGCATTCATGATTATGCATCAGGTACTCAGAGTTCCAGTAATGTTTACGTGAGGTGGCAAGTTAGGAATTGCAGGGTAATATTGTTTGTGAATTACTTTACTGAGGTCAAGTAGAAACTATAACTCGTCTTCCATAAGAGAGTGCATAGCAATGAAACTTGAGGCAGTTATCCGGATACTCATCTCTTGTAGGTTTCGTTTCTGGAATAACAAGTTCAGCATCGAAGTGCAAAGAGTTGGTTACACAGAGATATCATTAAGGTAGATCTATTGGCTTTTACAATATAATGCAAAACAGGTGGGATCAGTAAATAGAGATATCTTTTATGGCCTTTAAACAGCTCATTACACTTTGCCGACCTCCGAAGTGACAAGTCAGATTGGTGAGTCCAGTAAGTGTCTCTCTTTTCTCTCTTATCCCATGTGATTTAACACTTCATGAGTGATGTAACATGTGAGGTCATAGGCGGGGCATAATGAGGGTGCTGGTGTTGGAAGTATAAGGTTGACTCTTCATGTCAGAATGTTTTACTGAATGGATGAGGCAGATATTTGAGAACTCAGATATGTGTTCTCTTTTTAGCTTTCTAGAGAACTAACCATCATTTCTGCAACAAAAAGAAACACTACATCTTACTCATTTACTGCAGTAACCTCTGTAGCAAATTTCTTTCAGTCTTACAGCTTTGATCCTATCAAGATGGCATTCAGGTGTGCCAATCAATCAACAATAAGGGACAGTGGGCTTTTGAAAAGGTCCAACGTACGTGCCCTAATATACTACAAGAAGTGAGTACGAAGTTCCTCAGTGGGTCACAGAACACAGTAAGAGAGGTTATGTGATGTCACGTGGATAGGTTGTCCTCCAAGGAGGGGGAAATCCTCCTTTCGGAACTAGGCCCCTCACACACCCAGCAAGCTAGGTGTCATGCTTCATCATATGGGCCTGCTCCTCGTCGGGTCGGCGCTGCAATACCCGACGACAGATAGTCACCTCTCCTATTCCTTATTTTAACCAGGCTGGGATCCTTCCAGAATAAAGTTTATTTAGAGGATTCCCTCCCTGTTTTATCTTGCACATTCACCATTACATCTACACGTACTAGGCCCCTTACACCCACGGCACCTAAACGGCAAGGAACAAAAGATCTCCGGTAAAGAGCCCCTTTATGGGTGCCCGTCGGGTATTGCAGCGCCGACCCGACGAGGAGCAGGCCCATATGATGAAGCATGACACCTAGCTTGCTGCGTGTGTGAGGGCCCTAGTTCCGAAAGGAGGATTTCCCCCTCCTTGGGGGACAACCTATCCACGTAACATCACATAAACTCTCTTACTGTGTTCTGTGACCCACTGAGGAACTTTGTACTCACTTCTTGTAGTATATTCAGGTGTGCCACACTTAAGTCATAGAATCAATATATTAGTGCTCTGTTTGTTCATTCGAACTCTCTGGTGAAGCTGCAGTTGATTACTAGGGAGTTAAGAACACTGCTGCTGATGTTGGAAGTACATGCTTCTTTCTGCATTTCAGAATGTTTTTCTGACATATATGAAGTAGATATTTGAGAACTCATAGTTAATACTTACTCATTTTAGCTTTATAGAGTACTAACCATAATTTCTCTGCCAAAATCAACCCGCTCGTTTCATTCATTTCTAAAGGGCATGCTTTAAGGGTTACAGCATTGACCTCATCAAGATGGCGTTCAGGTGTGCCACACGTTTGTTATAAATACAGAATGTTAGGGCTCTAGTTGTTTATTAGAACACTGTGGGAAGCTACAGTAGAACACTAGGGAATCAACTGACAGGCTTCTTTTGCAGTTGGAACTAAATGTTTGACTCAGAATATCAAATTTTGTTCCCACATGTCTGAGGAAGATAGTGGCCACTTATAGAAAATGTGTTTTCATTTCGGCTTCTGGATCACCTTCCATAACCTCTAGGTGAAAATCATGAGGGAAAATAGTTTGCTCTCAAATATGGTTCCTTAAATCCAGACAAAGGGTCAGCATTTTTCACAAGCTAGAATAACCTGAGAATTCTGAAATGAGTATAACACCACCAACAAATAATTTATATTGTGTCTAATATCTGTTATCGCCCTTCGTAAATGGTACCTTTTGTAACCCTCTAAAACAGGCTTTCAATATAATGGATTTCAAGGGGGACCATGTCCCAGAGGCCTGTAATAGCTGACTCAACATGTTGTCCATTTTGTGGCCGTCCAATCAAGGTGTGAAGGGTTCCCTTGAAACACCCTCATAAGCCCATCTGGGTGAGGGTGTGATCAACCTGCCCCGTTAATTTTTTTATTAATTTTCAGGATGCAGGGACCATGTCTGTGAGTCCTGTAATGGCTGCCACAACATATTGATCATATCATGGTAAGCCAATCAGGATTGACTACTCCACTTTAAAGTGACTAATCAGCCCATATCAAGACACCAACAGTTCAGATGTATATAACTTTTGAACTGCTTCATGCGCAACCTGACCCCTTTTTCAATGCTAGTTTCTCGAAAATGGCTGGACAGATTTACAGCAAATCACAAAAAGACACACTTTCTGAGTAAAATTCTAACTTTTTGTCAAATTTGGTGTAATTCCATTCAGCCTTTTCTATATGGAGGAGAAATGTGTCCTTGGGAATTAACATGGGAAATCTCACTGGTGGGACTCCTCCTCCATTTTTTCTTGACCCCACTTGACATATCAGCGCAAAGATTTCTATGCAGGAGCTGACGTGGATTAACCTTTTAATTAAGAAAAAACGTTTTGTGCAGATTTGTCAAACGATGCCAAAGTTATTAGCAAAAAAAATAGCTCTTCCTAAGGAAACTGTCCTAAGTATAACTACATAGTGGTGGCTGCGACTGTGTAACATATATAGGTGGTGGTCCACCAAAGCCCTGAAAATCCATACCCTCTTCAAAAAATATATAAATGTTAACTATTATATTATATCTTTTTCTTTTGGTGAATTCCTCAAGCCTCACATTTATTAAAGGAAATTAAATTTAAAATATACACTGTTTTTCTCTCACCGCTACAGTTTTTCATTTACCCTTTTTCCACATACTCTCACCCATCCCGGAACCCTAAAAACCCATATAAAGCCATTATTATCCCATGCCCTTACCAACAGCTGAACCCTAAAAACCTCCTACTATCCCTTACCCTTACCAATCACTAAACCCTAAACACCCATTTAAAATCTCTACTACCTCATTTTGGGCCTCATTGCGATGTTGGTGGGGCCGCCACCGACAGGCCGTCGGTGGTTGTCCCACTGACATCTATGCCATCAGTCCAATGTTAGGGCGAGTTAGGCAGGGGAAAGACCACCACCTCCAACAGGCTCAAGGAGCCCATCCGGACGCTGGTCTGATTCCTAATCACTACAATGGAGGCGGTGCCTGTGCAGGCACCGCCGTAGGGATGAGGATATCCCTTTCCGACTGCCTGTTCATGGTGGTCCCACCGCGGGCCTCCGTTATCGGGTCAGGGGGGCACATGTGTTGCCCCCCCCAAACATCCATGCACCGTGTGGCAGCCACATGGTGCCTGGCACACAGTGCATGGATGTTAGCAAACATGCCCTTTTCTATTGCGGCTTGTGCTGCTGGCCTATTCCAGGCCGCAGCACAGGCCGCAGTATAAAAGGGCATGTGTATGACTGCCTACAGGGTGGTCGCATCATAATATGTCGGGTGGAACCGCCGACTACAAGTCGGGTAGTTACCATCCCACAATGATGGCGGTCAGACGCTCGTCCAACCGCCATCGTAATATGGCCCATTGTAACCAATCCATGAACCCTAAAACACATTTACTACCTGTACCCTTACCCACATCTGAACCTTAAAAAAACATTTTAAAACCCTTATCACCCTGAGCCCTTACCCATCTCATAGTCCTCAAATCCTCCTTTTTTTAAATGAAATATTAACGTGTACATAGTTTATTCTTGTATTCTATAAAACTGTGGAAGTAAACCTAGGACCTTTAAAAGTCAAGTATTGATACATTGTCCTTGGAGAGGCTGTGGGCAGCAGAGAAAATATATTTCTTGACAATGAAAGAAGCAGCTTTTGTTTGGTCAAAAGAGGCAGATTTGGCTTTTTGTTTCCTTTAATTGTTAAGAAGGATGCTTCTTATCATGCTGTTGGATTTATTGCATCTCAGAGAGATCAAAATACTGTACAGGTTCACCCAGTTGCTTACTTTCCTTAAAAAAGAAAAAAACACCTCCAGAATTAAATTACATGTTCACTTGTAAGGAACTTCTGGCTATTAAGAGATCTTAAGTGGGGTGTGCAAAATTTGCATAATTTGCTGTTGTGTAATCATGCGAAATTACGGGAAAATTATGCAAAATTACATGAAATGGAAATCTATTATTTAGTGCTTTATTTTAGTGTGAAATGCATCCCTCCATCAATTTGACACATTTTGCACTTTAAAAATAGATCAAAATAATACAAGTTGTGCGAGCAACAGACGCTCGTGTTCTGGCCATTCACTTTATATTTGATCACTTGCAGCGAAATTTTGGAGTGAATGGTGCTTAATTATGAAACTTGGAGCAATGCCGTAATTTCTGCAATTTTGCATAATGCAAAATTTTCAATATAATTTGAACTATGACAAATGTAATTTAAATAATTCAGAAAGTCAGACTGTATATAGGAAGGTCTAGCTTATCGCTTAATTCTTGGCAAATGCGGAGGATCTATACTGCAAACCTTCTTGTGTTGAGAATATTTCTGGGAAGGAAAGTCTGGTAGTCCTTTCAGATTGTCAGCACTGTCTGAAGTGAGGTTTTGCATGTGTGGAGAATACACAATGCAAAGGGGCTTCACTGCTTGCCCATGGCATCTTTGCTAGGCAGTATTGCTGCAGCCAGGACCTTGCTACGGCTATCTAGAATTTTTTTTGTAAAAACAGTTGTTTACTTTAGAGTTGATTGAAAGACATTGGGAATACAGAGAAGTATTCTGAAAGTCGATATGTGTGGTGAAAATGAACTTTGAACTATTTTAACCATTTAAAGTAACTTTTCCAAAGACTGCTCAATCATCACATTACATGTGAGGTTTATTCTGTGACAGACAGGAAGGATTCTTAGGTTATGTTACTCATGCTATGCATGTACAATTATACATAAGCTTTTGGAGTTGCTAAAATAAGATTTACAGAATATTAACGTTTGGTAGTTATCTTGCAGTAACACAAGAGTAAAGTAGAAACTATGGGCCTATTTGAGAGTTTGGCAGAGAAGTTGCTCTATCACAATGTGATGTAAATCCCTTCCTTCTTATTGCAAGTGCTGTAGGATATAATGCACTAGTAATAAGGTGGACGGGATATCCGTCACGTTTGTGATGGAGTAACCTGTCCACCAAATTCTAAATCTGGCCGTATAATTCATCTTTCACAGAGAGTGTATAATGACTAAGCTTGAAGTAGATATGCTACTCCTAGAGAAGTGTTGGCGAACATATATTTCAGATACTCATCTCTTGTACGTTTAGTTTCAGGAATAACACGTTGGTTGTCAAAATTCATACAGTTGTTTACACAGAGATATCACTAAAATACCTGCATTCACTGTCACATTTAAATGCAGGACTTTTATTGCAACTTACTAAAGATATCTCTTTGACTTTAGACAACCACTGCAGACATCAGTGCTTGGGCACATAAAAATGTTTATAGTTGTGGAGGAAAAATGTTCTACGATACTGTGGTAGACCATGAAGTATTGCTTTATTCTGTGGGCTTTCACTTAGGCCTCTCTATGGAACCTTTGGCTTTCTAGCCAATATGTTTATATTTGTCACCCCGAGTGGGACGGGTATGCCCAGACGTGGGTCCTGTGCTCTCCATGCCACTGGAGTCAAGCTAGCCTGGCTGATCAGGGGTGAAACCCCGAAACCGGTCCCAGTATGCTTGTTTCTGGTCCAGGGAGGGCCTGGCTTGGAAGTTCGGACTGAAATGTTCCCATGGGGAGCAGGGTCAAGACTGATTTGCATATGGCTGGGTCAAAACTGGCGTGGCATGGTGAGCAACAAAACGATGCATTAAGGCCCAGATCTCTGACTGGGAGTGAGGGTTTGACATTGGTCAGCATTCTATCCATCGTTCAATTGTTTTTTGTGCATTTGTCACCCCGAGTAGGACGGGTATGCCCAGACGTGGGACCTGTGCTCTCCATGCCACTAGAGACAAGCTAGCCTGGCTGATATGGGATGAACCCCCGAAACCGGTCGCAGAATGCTTGTTTCCAGTCCAGGAGGTACCTGGCTTGGCAGTTCAACTGGACTGTTCCCATTGGGCGCAGGGTCGAGACTGATTTGCATATGGCCGGGTCTAAACTGGAATGGCATGGGGAGCAAAAAAATGATGGATTTAGGCCCAGATCTCTGTACTGGGGTGAATGTATGACATTGTTCAGCATTCTGTCCATCAATTGTTCTTTTTGCATTTGTCAAGAGGCCACATGGCACCCGTGCCACCTTCAACCTTCTGGCTTTCTAGGCAACACCACTATTCATGCTGGGAGTTGTAGGGCCATAGTTATAATTATAACAGTGAAACACAGTCTGGCAGGCACAGCAAACACACTATGCATGGAATAGGAACTGAGACAAACTAACCTGTCTATCACCCGAAGAGTGACCAAATGTCTTGATCACAGCAAACAATTTGATCAGGGAACTCAGGCTGTCCAGTTTCCTTCATGTGTCCGAAGAAGAGGCTGGAAGCAGGTGAGATCCTTTTTTTTTCTTTCAAATAGGGATAGGTTTGTACTATTGATTTTTGGGCAAAACAAGGTAAATGAGTATTGGGGTCTTGCCCTGAAGTCCAACACTGCTGCACAGCCTACTTCAGTTATGCAACTTCTCTTAACCAATCAGAAACTATACACTGAAATGGGTTGGGTAGGCTCTGGCATGAGGTGGGGAGCATGGAAGAAGAGTATATACACTTTGAGGTCTTCCCCCAAAGATGTGGGACGGACAATCAGCCTGGGACCTCATGCACAAAAGAAGCAGCTGCAGTGCTTAATTTGTAAAACAAATAAGTGCCAGTTCTCTTTTCAGGAGGTCCCTGCAGCTTGCACCACACATTGCCTCTGCCATGCTGCCAATAATAGTAACAACACAGCTACTAACCATCACACTCCTACAAGTGTAACAATTCGGACTATTCCAGGCCCCCAAAGCTATAAGAACGGCTTGGGCGGTAGGTAATAGTCATTTTTAATGTATATTGAATTAAAAATTAACTGTTGTTGTGGTCTTCTTTAAATTAGTCAGACTGCGTCACCTTGTGGCAAACTGTCACAAGCATCGGTGTTGACAATTAAGGGACCAATTATGATGCGGCCCTTAAAGACTCCGACCGATGGTCGGAGCCTTCAGGGCCGCATCATAATGGGCCACTCGGTTTACTTTCTGACCGCCTAATTATGATCTAGGCGGTCGGAAAGTAAACTGGCTGGTCATTACGGCTGGCTTCCGACGGGCTCCAGGAGCCTGTCAGCCAGTCGGAAGCTGGCCAGTAATCGCAAGGGTGGGCCTTTCCGCCCTTGAGATTACGATGCACGGTTTCCAGCATGGTTTCCATGCCAGCCTGTCCGACGTGGAAACCATGTCAGAAAGCGTGTTATGGGACCCACAGCAGGGTCCCCTCGGGTGCGCAGCCTTCGGTTGGGGGCCGAGGGGGCACCTATGGTACCCCCTGTTGATCCCTGCACCCCTTTAGGTGCCTGCCACGGGGAGCAGGGATGAACCACACCTCCCATTTCCCTATGGGAGCATGCATTACGGCCGGTTTATGGCTGTAATGCATGCTCCCATAGTGAAATGTACGAATGCGACCAAACAGTGTTTGTTTGCATCCTAATTAGGTGGGCGGGACCGCCGACCGGGTTTCGGTCGGTCCCAGGACTGAGTCAGTTCCACCCGACATTGAAATCAGCCCCTAAGTGCAGTGCCAAGCACTGGAAACCACTGTCACAAATTAAGCACTTGCCAGCTGGCAGAGCACTTTGGGCATTATGCTGTGACCACCATCTCTCAGTGGAGTGCGAGGGATTCACAATGCCCTTGCACTGCAGAGCCACTATTCGCAATGAGCTGCAAGCCGATTCCGGCAAGATTAATATTAATGAGATGGGTGGGATGTGATCTTTTACACAATCCCTTTGTGGTGTGAGACATTACAGCATCCCTCGCTCTGCAGTGTAAAATTATACACAGTAACCAGCCTCTGTATGCATGTGTACACTACAAAATGATCTCCTATTATAGTTTGCACTTTTTTAACCTGAGTTTACTTAGTGCAAAGTTAGAATCACTTGTCAGTAAGTTTGTTTTGTTTGTGCATGTCAATAGCTAATCACAAAGTGATTTTGCGAATCGCTGTTGACTTTGCATTTTCGCTAAAGGAGTCTCAGTGCATGCAGTTGCTACCTCTCCCCTAGGGTCCTTTTTACAGTTTGCATTTCATTGTGCTAGGCTGTATGGGTCCCACCTGTTTCCGAGAACTTTCTGAGCCTCTTATCCACTTCTCCCTATTGTTCCCATGAATCAGTAAGCCATGCTGTAAGTCAACAATCCAGGCCATTCCCTTCGAAACAACAAGTATTCGTTTTGGAAAATGGCTGTTGCCAGGGTCAGACCAAATGTCGAATATTTATACATAAAGAAAATAAATAAGTAAATGAAAGGTATAGGCTGGAATCCGAATGTAGGGACGTTTGATGGGATGCTCTTGACACTCATACTGCGCTTTACTCAATTGTGCTCTTGGTTACGGACAGCAGCCCACCTACGCAAGAGACTGAGTGCCATATGTATCATGCATTTTACCGATCGCAAACGGACCGATTTGCAGAATCGGGCCGTTTGCGACTGGTAAAATGCATTTTATTAAGTATGAATTCCAATTTATGATTCGGTAACATGTGACGAATCACAATTTGGAATTGCAAATTCATACTGATTCGGTATTAGGAAGGGACGTACTTAGGGCGTCCCTTCCTAATACCAAATCGTAGCGGTATGTAAGAATGTTTTGTGACCGAAATGCGGTTGCAAAACATTCGCATTTTACCACCTACTTCAAGTAGGTGGTAACCCATTCGCAAATGGGAAGGGGTTTTCCAAGGGACCCCTTCCCCTTTGGGAATTGTAGTGAAATGTTTTTTCAGAGCAGGCAGTTGTCCCACAGACCACTGCCTGCTCTTAAAAAATGAAAAGAAAACTTTTCATTTTTCTTTATTAAATGCAACCCGTTTTCCTTGAAGGAAAAAGGGCTGCATTTTTTAAAAAATGATTGCTTTATTTAAAAGCAATCACGACAAGGTGGTCTGCTGACCCAAGCAGGCCACCATCCACGTGATTTTAGCGATTCCTAATGGGTCGCAAATTGCGATCTCCCTCATTAATATTCATGAGGTAGGTCAATTTGTGACCCACTAGGAATTGCTAAATGAAACTCGTGGAGTTTCATACATTAGGAATAGCGATGAACTAATTGTGATTTGCAGGGAATCGCAATTAGGTAATCGCTATTTCCAATAATGATATATATGGCCCTGAATGCGATTCAATTCAGATACCTGTGTATTCATCTCTAAGACCCATCCACAGGTGCCTTTGGTTTGCATCTGTATAACACGCGGAAATGTCAGCCCCAACAACAAATTCATTGTTGAGTTCCAGGACTGAAGAGCTGATTGGGCTGCACCTACGCTCTGGGAGCGGTGCAGAAACCTGAGAAAATTATGAGTAGCATTGCCAGCACCTCTAAATTTAAGGTGTTACTCTCCAGTGAAGAAGGACAAATATCCTGAAACACATGTGCAGCACCAACAACAGTGAATACTAAAGACTTCCAACGAAAGTGAGGGTTATCATGCACTGCATTTACCACAATGCATCTGGGCAAATTGTGTGCTGGTATGCTGGGCAGTGTGCTCCCAACCTTCTGTCATTTGCATACATTGATATAAAATGAAATAAGAAAACCAATCATTCCAAACAGCAGAAAAGGAGACAGAGAAATTAATAATAGATGGGCATATGGTACACGGAAAATAAGCCTACATAGAGCATGTCATGACCCCAGCTCTATGCGCGTAGATCACACAAGCACTGTGTGTATGCTTTGTAATAAGGAAAACAAATCTCTTTATTGATTCCTTTCTTCTTGGAATGAAAAACAAATACCAGACTCAACAACCTGGTCAATTAATTTTATATCCGAGACCCTTTTCAATCTCCTCCTTTCTATCCAGTGCTCAGTAGCTCGTTAAAAACAATTGACTCCCTGTTTCTTTGATAAGCATCATCTAACTTAATCTTCATTGATTTCCTAACTCTTCTTTCGGGGGATCTTTTTCTTTATTATGGCTTAGAGAGCCAGTTTCTGGCTGCCTCACCTAGACAAGGTGACGGCATGAAAATCTTTAACGTGTTGACCAAATACTGATTACTTTCCGTTGTTTGTGAGCGTGGGACATGGAAATCACACATCTTAAAATACATCACTCCACGTCCACTAAGCTGCTCATTATGTGCTGGTTGATAATGTCAATCGGGCATAAATTAGTTTTTGCGATTATTTTGACATTAAATTTGCCCACTCCTAAAAGAAAAAATGTTGGAAAAAGGGCAAATCTCTTATAATTAGGTAGCCAAACTCTAAACCAATAGGTTGTTCCTCATTCAACCTCATTTAATGGGTACAGTGAGGAAATTTTTATTTCACCCCAGGGTAATATGACACGAGCCGGTACTGAATTTACACCAGGATGAAATTACTGGTCAGCAAATCAGGCCTTACGTCGAATGTTTTCCTCGCATCCTCGAAGATCGTCAGTTGCATGTCATAAGACTAATTAAACCGCGTACACTCTAGATCCATTTGAAACACGCAGATTCCTTGGTCCCAGCTGATTTTGAAAAATTAAAACAATTCGTACAATTTGGGCATTTTGAAAAATGTGCATAGATCTCTAAGGGCGGCCTGATTCACAAAGGTAAACTTGCACCTGAAGTCTAAGTTTAGACTTAAAGTCTAAACTTTAGACCTGAAGTCTAACTTTAGACCTAAAGTCTAACTTTACACTGAAAGTCTATGGGCCCGATTCACAAAGGCAATCTGAGACAAAAGTCTAACTTTACGACTTTTGGTATTCACAGAGGTAATTTACGAGTCGTATCTTTACGTCTGCAGTCGGGCCGGAATCTCCGGCTTGGGCCATACTTTGGGTACCCGGGCCGTACTCTCCAGCTCCAGCCATACCCTCCGGCTCGGGCCGGATGAAGGTAATCAATGGGGCAGAATGCAATTTTTACAAAAAGGAACATTAGGAATGTGTGATAAATGGTAAAGGAGGTCATGAAAATCAGTTTGGGAAGGAGAAAGGGCGTGGCCGGACACTACATCATATCCCAGAAAAGTTTGCACCTTTGCATCATGGTACATGCAGTCCACAATTTGCGCTTCCCTCAGTGTTGACTGTAGCGTTACACCAAAGTTTGGTGTAACACTACAGTCAACACTGAGTGCGGTGTAACACTACAGTCATGAAATTCAAAGGTCAAGTAACTAAACTTGAACCCAGCGTGCACAGTTACCAAATAATATATAACAAATTTATGCTGTTTTTGTCAACATAGTACAAGCTATTTCATGTCTCTTGTCTTCATTTATTTCTTAACATTTAAAACAAATACTGCATCTGTTATTGTTCACAAGCAAGTTTAACCGCTTCGACGAGGAGCAAATTCCCCCGCTGTGCGGGCGAATTCCACGCGTGCGCGGAACGGACGGCCCCCGGCCGTCCTCCGCACACGCCCACCGTGACGTCGGACGGCCGGGGGCCGTCCGACGCATGGAAGAGGATATAGCAAATTGTTATCAGATTACAGAATAAATTGGAGTACTTTACAGAAGTATAGAAAATTATGAAACAAAAGTGTTTTGTTCTTCATGCCCAATGCATTTAGGGACCTAGTCCCTTCTTCAGGGGCTGATTATGAATCACTAGTCAATCCGGCTCTACTTAGAATGTTAATCTCTCAGGTAAACCTCTTGAATCGTTCTACCGCATACTCCACTGAGTCCGTGCACGATAGTGTCCTTAGAATCATGTAAATTATATCTCTTAGTAGAATATGCCATTACTTAACCCCAACGGTCCGACAACGCCAGATTCAACCGCGGTAACACTACAGTCAACACTGTGGGAGCGCAAATTGTGGACTGCATGTACCATGATGCAAAGGAGCAAACCTTTCTGGTATGTTATGCAGTGTCTGTCCTCACCCTTTCCCCGGCCCCAACAGATTTTCATGACCTCCTCTACCAGTTATCAAACGTTCCTAATGTTCCTTTTTATAAAATTTGCACTCCACCCCATTGATTACACTTCATCTGCCCAAGCAGGAGAGTACGGCCCGAGCCGGAGAGTACGGCCTGAATGCGGAGAGTACGGCCCAAGCCGGAGATTTCGGCCCGACTGTGGACGTAAAGATATGACTCATAAATGACCTCCTTGAATACCAAAAGTCGCAAAGTTAGATTTTTGTCTCAAATTGCCTTTGTGAATCGTACCCTAAGTTTAGACTTAAAGTATAACTTTACACCTAAAGTCTAAGTTTTGACCTAAAGTATAACTTTACACCTAAAGTCTAAGTTTAGACCTGAAGTCTAAGTTTAGACTTCGGGTCTAAACTTAGACTTCAGATCTAAACTTAGGGGCATATTTTCTAGAAAATGACGCAGCGTTGCAAGCCATCTTGCTGAGCCGTGCTGCGTCATTAGGAAAGTGCAAGGATGCATCGTATTTACAGCAATAAGACACATCCCTGTGATTTCCTCTGTGCTGGCGCACAATTGGCTGCCTAGCACCAACGCAGGCACCCTTGCAACATTGTGCAAGGGTGCCTGAGTTGCAGGGATGATTGTTTTTGTGCAGGAAGGGACACCTTCCTGTTCAAAAACAATAAATGATGGCATTTTCCTCCTATGTGTGCTCCAGAATGCAGCACACCTAGGAAGAGCAAAACACAAGGAGGAATAGAGGTTTTTTCCTTGTTGCGCCACTTTAACGCTTCCCATGGGGAGGTGTTTGAATCTGACGGATTCCCAGGTTTACGAAACCGTGTAAATCTGGGACTGTTTCAGAATCCATTGGTGTTGCGTGGGAACACCCACATCAACACCCATGGAATGCCCCTTTCACGCAGAGTGATGCGTGAAATGGCGCCGTATTTACAAGGCCATGAAAAAGTACGCAGAGTGGCTTTGCGTGACCTTGTAACTATGGCTCAGCATTGTGTGCCACCAGAGCGTCAAAAAAAGTGACGCTCCGGTGGTGCAGGGGCCTTGTAAATATGCCCTTCAGACTTCAGGTCTAAAGATAGACTTTAGATCTATACGTAGTCTTCAGGTTTAAAATAAGACCTCATGTCTAAACTTGGACTTCAGGTCTAAACTTAGACTTCAGGTCTAAGTTTACGTTTGTGAATTTGGCCCTAAAACTTTAGGTGGAGTGAAAGCTTCCAACAGCAGCAGAATGGCAGGAGGAATGACCACAGCCTACGAAGTGGGGGCCACAGCAGCAGCTATCACCATAGACTAGGAACCTTCCGTGTATTTAGTGAGGTTCTGATATACTGCAGGGCAATTTAGGTTATTAAGGGCGCAGCTCATCAGGAGGCCCCTGCGTGCTGAGTCTTTCAAAGGACGCCACCAACCAGAAATTACTCTCTTCTACCCGCTATGACTGAATGTGTCAACCACTTAGATGAGTGATGGTGTAAAATATGTGTGTGTGTGTGTGTGTGCGTGCGTGCGTGTGTGTGTGTGTGCGTGCGCGCGCGCGTGTGTGTGTGTGTGTGTGTGTGTGTGTGTGTGTGTGTGTTGCTGTGGGAGTGAATGTAAGAGATTTTAACTGTTTTTATGTTTTCGAATCATTTTTTGCCAATAGATTGACATAGGGAAGTTGATAGATTTCTTAGCTTTCCCCGCAGACTTTACTTTTTTCTCATATTTAAAATCGTTTTTCTCGGGATTTGGACTGCCTCTGCAGCAATAAGTCATCATCTAAGAAATGCATGCGCTTGGAGGACAACGGAGACAGTTCCCGGAAAAGGAGTTAAATAAAATATTGTCTCCCTGCGAAGGCCTGAAGACAAATCTGCCAGTCGGTTGCAAAATGGCACTGCGAAAAGGTGGATTTGGGATGTATGTAATTCCCAAGGACAACAGAGCTGAAGCAAACAAACTGTAATTGTATTCTTTGGAAATAGCCGTAGCTGAAAAGAGCTGGCGAGTGACGTAAGTGGAAACTGAGGAAAGACTAAGGGGCAGATTTACAAGCCCCTTGCGCCACTTTTGCGTCACTTTTAACATGGGAAAAGTGACGCAAAAGTGGCACAAGGGGCTTGTAAATCTGCCCCTACGTTTATCTAAAGGGAACTTGAGGAGGAAATGCCATGTGGGTCGATAGTGGCTGCGTAGATGTTTTAGAGGTGGAAAACAGCACATTAACAGAGACAGCTGAGCAGAGCTGAGACAAGAGCTTGGTTTTAAGAACCATAACGCGAGCCAAGCCATCAACATACTTGGCATGTAAATCGTGCAACAACCGTTATGTAAAAATAATATAGAGACATTTATTACAAGTGAGCAGTTCTAAACACGAACTTAGAAACATTCATGGTTGGTATTATATCTATTAAAACATGTACAAGAGGGGTTTTTCTGCAAGGCACCTACTGGACTGATGCATAGTGCCAATATCGGCAACACACCCCACCAGCAAACACAGCAATCTCCCCATAAAATAAACACACCTTGTTTGTGGAGAAACATTGCTGCAGGCTTATTTGCATACCAGAATATGCCAACATTTGCACTTGTTTAATCTCAGTGAAGCTAAGAAAACATGCCTCTTTTAGAGAAACCCCCCTCCTTCTTTTTAGAATACTTAAAACACTGAAGCAGTGTTTTGCAAAAAGGCGCAATTCGCCAATGTGGGCCCCTTTTGTTTTAGGGTGCCCGGGCCTATTTTTGATCCCAATCCAACCCTGATTTCAAGGTGCTCCCAAATGTGATGATAAAGGAAAAGAATGCACAGTCGGAGATGCTCTAAGGCATGGGAAAAGTGGGCAGCTGCTCAGGACCCCCGCTTTTTAAGAGGCCCTCTGGTAAGGTGAGGGGGACGGTCCACACTCCTGCCATAATAATGTTGCCCATAAAAGGATATTTTCTTATGGGGAAGCCGAGCATGTTGAAGAGAAAATTAGGGCTACATTTACTAAGGGTTTGACCCAGGGCAAAGTGATGCAAATTAGCGCAAAGACTTGTAGGGGTATTTACAGTCCAGCTCAAAGGAAAACCCCTTTTCTCTTTGCAATTAGCGTTATGCGCTAGAGTGAAACTTGAGCGGTTTAACGCAAGCACTTGGGCGGTTTCACGCAAGCACTCATAGATGTTGATCCAAAGACAGATCTACTCACATAGGTAGACTGTGCTTTGCGTCAAAAATATCACCTCAGTGAAACAGGTGCAAAGACGGAGAACTGTTTTCATTTATGTAAACAATCCACACATTGCATGTGTCCTGCACGGTACAGCACATATAATATATATAATAAAGTAAAGAATGGTTAAAAATGTGTCTAGGCAAAGTATTTTGTAATGGAATGGTATGCTTTCAGTACAAATCCTATGCTAGATAGCCTGCGCACACCTCTCCATCATGGTGCATAGGTTGTGCGTGGTGATAGGCAGCCTGTTTGTTCAGCAGTGCAGAGATACTGAGCGCAGCGGGGCATTTTTTAAATAAATATGTTTGGGCCTGGCTTTCTTCCCCTTGAGCAGCTCAGTTCAGCAACTTTGACTGCTGAACAGTGTTGTGCTATGAAATAAACCTGCCCCTTTAGCTGCATTTCTGGCCTGCCCTGCCTTAAACCTTGTACTTCAAGGCAGTTGGTGGTAATTCAACTGAAAAAGAATCTTTCTTTGTCATTACTCTAAGCTTTCTTCACCTCAAATCTTCTACCTTCTTAACTCTTTCCTTAACCTCTCTCTCTATCTATACTTCTCTATACCTTAATCCTTCCTCTCTATCTCAGCTTCTTTCTCTACTTCACTTATGTCTACCTCACCTCTTTCTGAATATACCTAATATACCTAAGTCTGTCATCTCTCTTTATCTCTCTCTCATGACATTGCACCTCTCTCTGTCACTCTGTGTGACTATTTCTATCACTCTTGATCCCCTCTCGCTACCTCAACCCTCTACCTCATCCCTCCCTGTACATCACTGCACTTTTTCTATCTGATCTATGTATCTCTCCTCCATCTGCGTCACTTCTCACACAATATTCTCTATGTTTACCTCATCTCTCTAGATTCAATGTCTTACCTTATCTCTTTACCTCTCCCTACCCTTTCTCTACATCACCACCCCTCATATTTTATTTCTCTCTCTCTCCCTCACGTTTCCCTCACTATCTTACCTATGGGTACCCCATCACTCTCTCTCTCTCACTGCCTAACCTTTCAATTTACCTCACCATTAGTTTATTACCTCCAGCGCTTAATTTGTAAAAAAATAAGTGCCAGGGTCCTCGTCAGGAGGTCACTGCAGCTTTTGCCATCAATTTTCCCTGCCAGCGCTGCCAGTGACAGTATAAACATAACTACTAACCATCACACTGCTAGAAGTATGACAATTTAAACTATTACAGGCCTCTAAAGCTATAAGAATGGCTTGAGCTGCAGGTATTAGTCATTTTTAATGTCTATTGAATTAATAAACAACTTTTGTTGTGCTCATCTCTAAATTAGATAGAAAGGCTCACAATGTGGCAGACTGTGATAAGTGCTGGTGTTGACAATTAAGTGCCAGTGGCGAGCACCGGAAACCAACAACTCAAATTAAGCACCTCACCTCTCCACCTCCTCTATCTCACATTATACCTCCGTTACATTTCTTTCACCTCTCTAAATATCTCTCTATTTTCTGGCTGTTTGTATTACTGAATATCGAGCCCAAGAAAACTGACATACAAGAATGTTGTGAACAAAATATTGAGGGACAAAATATCGAACGTTAAGTGCAGACAGGGAAGTATGGATTTACTGTTCCTAACAACACATCTATGTACCTTGAAGATATATATATCACCAAGCTAAATATACATATATATATTTACTTAAAAAACAAAGGTTACAGGAACATTATAGTTAGGAAATAGAATTTGAAAAACCTTAGAAATTCACTTAAAAAACCAAAGGTTACAGGGTTGTTACAGTTAGAAAATAGAATTTAAAAAACCTTAGAAATTCATACCTGACCTAACTATAACTTATGCCCCCGCAATGCACTGCTTATGACCTCACATATTACTTCACGTCATTTGAGATGTTATCAGTGATGTCTTCAGTGATGTCACTGACCAATACCATGAGTGATGTAATATGTGAGATGTTATCAGTGATGTCCTCAGTGATGTCACTGACCAATATCATGAGTGATGTAATATGTGAGGTAATATGCAGTGCATTGCGGGGGCGTAAGTTATAGTTAGCTCAGGTAACTATAACTGCTGAATTTCACGGGTTTTGTACGAGTGAAATGTGAGCCTAACTATAACGTCCCTGTAACCTTTGGTTTTCTTCAGTGAATTTTATATATATATAGATATAGATATATATATACTTTTTGGGGAAAATTTCATGAAGATTGGTCAAACGACGCCAAAGTTATAGGCAAGTCAAAAAATGCTTTTCCTATGGAAACTAGGTCCTAACTATAACTACCTACTGGCGACCACGGATATTTTGCGATTAATCGCGGATGCGCGTGCCAACAGGTATGCTCTGATTGGCTGGACGCAACCTGAACAGAAAGTTGCTGCCGCCATTTTATCATCCGGGAATGGTTCCCGGGGCTGAAAATTTGTGTGAAAGCCCACAGAATGGGTCAGGGGAGATACTCTGACCCCATGTTTGAGAAATGGGTGTGTTAGTGACACAAGTTATGTGTCCAAATGTGATTTATTTTTATTGTGCGTGATATTCGTGACGACGCCGTGATCGCCAGCGCAGCCCCTGTGCACTGTTGCAGGGACATCGCAACTATTGCGATGTCTTCGTGAATATTGGTGAAAATATATATATTTGTACACATGCGCCGGTCACTGTCACACACATGTATACACTCACAAACTCACTTACTCACTCAGACACTTATACACCCATTCACATACCCACTCACACACTTATACATTCAGTCACATACATACTCAGATACTCAAGCACCCACTCACATACCCATTCAGGTACTCATGCACCCACTTACAGACTCACTCGGAGAGTGATGCACCCATGTACAGACCCACTCAGAGACTCATAAACTCATGCGTACAGTCTCACATCCATTTAGAGACTCTTACACCCACTCACAGACCCACCTGAGCACTCATGCACCCACTCACAGACCCACTCAGATACTCATGCACCCACTTACAGACTCACTCGGAGAGTCATGCACCCATTTACAGAACCATTCAGAGACTCATGTACCGACTTACAGACCCACTCACACATTTACGTATGTTCTCACAGACCCACTGAGACACTCATACACCCACTCACAGATATACTCAGATACTCATAAACCCATTCACACACCCATACAGTCACTCACACACTCAGTCACAGACCCTCTCAGTGACTTATGGACTCAGTCACTCAGTCACTCATACACTCAGAAACTTTCACACCCACTCCAAACTCACTCAGATATACATGCACCCACTAACTCACCCAGTCAAGGCTTATGCATCCACTCACAGAGCCACCCAGACACTCGCCCTCCCAGTCACAGACCCACTCAGACACTCATGCATGCACCCATTCAATCACCCACCCAGAATATTATGCTCTCACTCTCCGACCCATTGAGACACTCATACACCCACTCACAGATCCACTCAGACACTTATACATCTACTCATGAACCCACTCTGACACTCACACAATAGACCTACTCAGAGACTTATGCACCCAGTCAGTTATACACTCAGAGACTCATGTACCCACTCACAGTCGCACCTAGAGACCCATGCACCCACTGACAGAACCACTCAGACACTCAAGCTGCCAGTCATAGACCCACTGAGAGACTCATGCACACACAGACCCACTCAGACACTCATGCACCCACTCACGCACCCACTCAGATACCCACTTAGACACTCATGTATCCACTCATAGATCCAGTCAGACAGTGATATAGTTACTTACAAATGCACAAAGGCACTCATGCAACACTGTTTAGTGTGTTGGTTATAATCCATTTTACAGTTATAAGTTTTTAATGTGGCGGTGGCTGTTGAATGTCTGAATTTCTTTTGTCGTTTCCCGACGTATTCGCGGTGACCGCGGCTACCGATATCATTGCGACAGCCGGCGTCACCGGGAAAATGGAAAATAGTCTTTGAAGACGAGTTTTCTGGAAACTGACTACAAAACTATGAGTTTGAAAAGTACACTAATAAAGCTCTACTGTTAAATATACTGTAGAATGTGTCCATATATATGTTTTACACTTTGTACAAACCCCGCACTCTTCGCGACTACCGACATCACCGCGACGACGTCGGTAGTTGTGAATAAGTTAAAACAATATCTTACTAAATATTTAGACTTAAACTTTATATAAAAAATGTCTTTAAGTTTATTTTTCAGTATGTGAAATACATTTGCTGATCACAGATTCTCCACAGTAAATGTGACAATGTTGTGCCAACTCAAAAAATTGTTTAACGTAAAACCAGTTATTAATGTACTTTCTGATAAACACATACCAAATCAAAAAATGAGTGGTATATAACATAAATATAATATACAATATCCAATTATAGAAAGAAAAGACGAAACTTTTACAGGCTCACTTAAAAAAAATGGACGTTACAATTAAGAAATAAAATTAAAAAAAACCTTGGAAATTCACTGAAAAAACCAAAGGTTACAGGGACGTTATAGTTAGGAAATAGAATTTTAATAGAACCTTGGACATTCACTGAAAAAAACAAAGGTTACAGGGACATTATAGCTGACATTGCACACGTACAAAACCAGAGAACTTCAGCAGTGATAGTTAGTTGCGCTAACTATAACTTGTGCCCCCGCACTGCTTGTCACCTCACATATTACATCACTCATGACATGGTCAGTGACATCACTGATGACTTCTCAAATGACATCACTGATGACATCCTCCACAGAATCTCTGATGCACCCACTCACACCCCAATATAACCTTTCATACACCCACTCCAACTTCCACACTACCATTCTCAAAACCATTGTCACACCAATACCAGTACTTATACACCCACTCACTGATTCATAGGTCTTCACACATCCACTCAGTTGCCCATACAGCGACTCATACACCAACTCACTAATACAGCCACTGATATATTCACTCATACAGCCATACAGCCACTCACACACTGTCAGGAACTCATAGATCTACTCACACATCTACTCACTCACAGTTAGAGTTAATCAGACAGCCATTTACTCAACTATACAGTTATACACACACCTACTCACTTATTCATACAGATACTAACACATACTCACTCACCCATTAAACCCCTCACATACGCACTCACTAACCCATACAGCCACTATCACAATCCCTCACTCACACCTACAGTCACTCATATACTAGAACACTCACCTATACTGCCTTTCACATATCCACTTACCCATATAGCACTGACACCTCTGTACACTCACCCCCACAGCCATATACACACTCAGTCACTTATACAGCCCTTCTCTTATACACTCACTAACCCATACACCCCTACTCACCGACTCACTCATCCATGCAGGCACTCACAGACCCTCTCAGCCACCCACACAGACACTCATACACTCATAGAGGTACTCAGACAACCAATCATTCAGCCATACACCCACTCATGTACCCATTCACCAACCCATACAGCCACTTAGACACCATCTGACAGACTGATACAGACATTTAGGCAACCTAGTCAGTGACCCACACATTCACTGAGACACCTAATCATTCACTTATACAGTCAGTCACGCACCTACTGAATCATCGATACAGGCGCTCATACACCCACTGATTCATCAATACACCTTGGTATATATATTTAACACTCATAAACATTTTAAAAACACTCACAGTCACTGGATGATGTAATTAGTGATGTCATCGGTGATGTCATTTGAGATGTCTTCAGTGATGTCATCAGCGATGTCACTGACCATGTCATGAGTGATGTAATATGTGAGGTGATAAGCAGTGAATTGCGGGGGCGCGAGTTATAGTTAGCTCAGCTAACTATAACTGCTGAGTTTCTCTGGTTTTGTACGAGTGAAATGTCAGCCTAACTATAAACCCTCTGTAATATTTGTTTTTTCAGTGAATATATATATGCACAAAAGGTTTGTCCAAAGAACAAAGCCTGCACTCACATTGAGACCTGGGACAATGACGAGCTGCAATTCCAGGAACTGGCACATCGCCTAACGCATTACGGATGATTTACATCCTTTTTAAAAAAATCTTTATATTGATTTAACAGTCATTCAAAACATTGTTTCATAAGCATCATGCAGAATAGTACACATTCATCTGTCTACTAGGCCCAATTCACAGGTTGGCCACCCTCCCTCATCCCCCACTTTAAATGTTACAAATCTTGGGGTTGTATACATGTTTAACATCACCCTGCGTAATCAATTCCTATTCAGTATCCCCTATACGCCCTCCACGGTCCCCAAATCTTGTCCCATTTCTTAGGGCATCCTCTGGCTTTATATATTACTTTCTCGGGACCGGAGCACCAATCAAGATCCTCTTGCCATTCCCTTACGTCTGGAGGTCTGTTTGCACCCCATTTTTTCACTATGTTCCTTTTCACCACCATTGCAGCTATTCTAAGCCAAATAATTGTGTACTTGGGCCACTTTACTTCGCCCGTCACACATAATAGGAGCCATCGTGGTTCCACCGGAATCTCTGAGTCGGTGACGTAAGACATAATTTGTGTCACCTCCTTTCAGAAGTTATGTACGAAACTACATTCCCAGATAATGTGAAAAAGGATCCAATTTCTCCACACCCCCTCGCACAATACCTAGATATACCATGGCCCAATCGATGCAGTAGTGTGCGTGAAGCATATGACCTATGAAGTATACGTAGTTGAATGAGGCGGAACCGAGCTCTTATCGCTACTTCCCTTGGACTTTGTATTGCCTCCTCCCAATCCTCATCCTCTAGAAGCCCTATATCCATTTCCCACGCTCCCTTTAGGGAGTCTATTGGATTGGGCGAGTTGCACATTATTTTCCTGTATGTTAGTGAGGTGGCCTTTGTCATCATTGGATCCATTAACAATCTGTCCTTTCAGAGGCGAAGGGTCCGGCAGAGTCTCCCCCTCTCTAATATGTTGGCGTAGGGCATGGCCTAGTTGAATATATCTAAATCTTTCTGTGTCTGCCAGGTTATATTCCATTTTTAGGTTTTCGAAGGTGATCTGTGCCTGCCCTCTCCATATATCCCCTAAAGTATCAATTCCTAGCATATCCCATTTTTTTAACCCTTTCAGGGCCCCCACTTCATTTACGTGGTCGCTGTTCCACATCTGAGTTTTCCCCGTCAGTCTTCCCTCCCAACCAGTATGTTTTGACGCTTCCCGCCATACCGGGACCACCGTCTGCGCGTGCTGAGGGAGTTGTTGTTAATGATTTACATCCTTGAACTCAGGCTGCCTTTAATACGTGCAACAAGCAACTCCAAACCACCATTTTAAATGTCACACTCCTTTTATTGGCTTCAGGTGAGTAGTTGCAAAGCATTCTGGAACATGTTGTTTGAAAATTAATCTTTAAGCCATGTGGGTGTCACACTTTCAATTCAATAAAAACAAATCCATTGCCCAAGTGGGTTACTTATTATGCATTGAAACGGCGGTCTATGCTGTGAAGCCAGCACCGCTGCCAAGAGTGGGCGGATCTGTGTGTCCTTTCATCTGTAGCAACTAAAACGGAATGCCGAAGGGGAGTTTTTTATGGTAAAAGACATTATGACGAACTGGTAACCCACTTGGGCTAGATTCAAGAGAAATGCAGGGGCCATGCGGACCCCGTGCAACCCCGGGGACCGCCACCTCCCCGGGGCACATGTTTTTTATTTAAACAAAATGCGAGGGAGGCCCTAAGGCCACCCCTGCTGCCCTGGGAACCGCCACCTCCCCGGAGCACAAATACAATAATTAAGGGGGTCCGTTGCAGAGCCCAGGCCCCGGGGACCACCACCTCCCCAGGGCTTCATTCACAAAGGAGGGGGTCTGCATGGCCCCCTCCAGGAGCCGTACATTGCCCTGGGGACCGCCACCCCCCACGGCCAGCTCCAGCAATGTCCCGGGGTGCCTACCCCCTGAACATTGCAATTTGCTATGGCTTGGCGGGAGTATGACTCCCGCCAAGCCATAGCAAACAAGTGCTCTGCTTTCAGCCAGCGAGAGCAGAAAATTCTCTTGCTTGCTGAAAGCAGAGCATGTGTCTATTTCCCTGCCCACTGTGAAGCGAGCAGGGAAACAGACACATTGCTTTGGGATCCAGGGAGCTGCATGTTAGCACCTCCCTGGGTGTCAAAGCAATGCCAGCTCCCGCAGGAGGGGGGAGCCGGTAGGGACCGCTGGGGCATTGAGGTTCCCTCAGCCGTCCATCATTTTTAAATGTGGTGCCCTGGGTGGGACCAGGCTACCCACACTACAGGCTGGGCCCCTGGGCTAAAACTTTAGTTATCTTACTAACTATAACGGCTGAATTTCTCTGGTTGTGTACGAGTGAAATCTGAGCCTAACTATAATGTTTCTGACATCTTAAATGACATCACTGATGACATCATTCAGTGACTGTGAGTGTTTTTAAAAGTTTATGAGTGTTAAATATATATACCACGATGTATTGGTGAATTAGTGGGTGTATGAGTGCCTGATTGCATGATTCAGCGGGTGCGTGACTAACTGTATAAGTGAGTGATTAGGTGTGTGAGAGGATATGTGAGATTCTGTATAGCTGAGTGATAGTACCTGAATGGGTTTCTGAGTGTCTCTGTGGGTGGGTGAGGGTGTGTGTGACTGCCTGTATGGATGAGTGACTGGGTGAGTCAGTGGCTGTATGGGTTAGTGAGTGCATTTGTGAGGGGCTGTATGGGTGAGTGAGTGTGTGTATGGCTGTTTCGGTGAGTAAGTGCATGTGTCAGTGGTATAGGGGTGAGTAACTGGATATGTGAAAGGCAGTATAGGTGAGTGATGGGGTATGTGAGTGACTGTATGGGTGACTGAGTGAATGTGAGAGTAGATGTATGGGTGAGTGTGTGCTTGTGTCAGTGAGTGTATAGGTGAGTGAGTACACATGTTAGTATCTGTATGAGTGAGTGAGTGTGTGTGTAATTGTATGGGTGAGTAAGTGACTGCATAATTTACTGCACGGGTGATTGAGTAGGTGTGTGAATAGCTCTATGGGTGATTGACTCAGTGTGTGAATGGCTGCATGGGTATATGAGTGGATATGTCAGTGGCTATATTAGTGAGTGAGTGGTTGTATGGGTGAGTGAGTGGATGTGTGTGTTGCTCTATAAATCATGGATTGGCTGTGTAAGTACTGGTATGGGTGTGTGAGTGGTTTTGAGAATGGTAGTGTGGAAGTTGGAGTGGGTGTATGAAAGCTTATATGGGGTGTGTGTAGGTGTGTCAGAGATTCCGTGGATGATGTCATCAGTGATATCATTTGAGATGTCATCAGTGATGTCACAAACCATGCAATGAGTGATGTAATATGTGAGGTCATAAGCAGTGCACTGCGGGGGCGTGAGTTATAGTTAGCTCACTAACTATATAACCGCTGAATTTCACTGGTTTTGTACGAGTGAAACCTGAGCCTAACTATAACGTCCCCTGTGAGGTTTGGTTTTTTCATTAAATTTCTGTTTTTTTTAATTCCATTTCCTAACTATAATGTCCCTGTAACCTTTGGTTTTTTTCAGTGGATTTCTATGTTTTTTTAAGTAGTAGTTGCATTTGCAGAGTGGTGGAGAAAGGGGGCGGACCTCCAACCAGCTCTCAGGAATCCCGCTCAGGAGGTACAAGGAGGGCTTCTTGGCCCCCAAGGTCCCTCAGGAGTAAAGTGGATTACATCCTCCAACCAGTAGTGCACCAGGAGCCATGTTTGCAGAGTAGTGGAGAAAGGGGCATGGCCTCCGAAGACCTCTTAGCAATACCGCTATGTGGGAGTTACTGGAGGTAACAGGAGGGGTAGTTGGCCCCCAATGACATCCCTGGGGGCCAACTACCCCTCCTGTTACCTCCAGCAAGTCCCAAACAGCAGGATTGCTGAGAGGTTGTCGGTGGCCATGACCCCTTTCTCCACCACTCTGCAAATGCACCTCCTGGCGCTCTACTAGTTGGGGGATGAAGTCCCCTTGGCTCTTGAGGGTCCTTGAGGGCCATCTACCCCTCCTGTTACCTCCAGTAAGTCCCACACAGCTAGATTGCTAAGAGGTTGTCAGAGGCCATGCCCCCTTTCCCCACCACTCTGCAAACACGCCTCCTGGTGTACTACTGGTTGGGGGAAGAAGTCCACTTTAGTCCTAAGGTCCTCCGGTGTAAAGTGGAATTCATTCTCCAACCAGCAGCGCGCCAAGAGGCGCGTTTGCAGAGTGATGATGAAAGTGGGCTTGGCCTCCAACTCCGCTCAGCAATCCTGCTGTCTGGGACTTACTGGAGGTAACAGACGGGGACCCTCAGCATCCAAGGGGACTTCATCCCCCAACCACCACTGTGCCAGGAGGCACGTTTGCAGAGTGGTGGTGAAGCGAGCATGGCCTCCGGCGACACGCCAGAGGGTTTTTTTAATTTAGTTTTTTTTCGTTTTTTTAAGGGAGGGGGCTGCGTGACCCTCTTTCCTGGGACATTTTTGGCCCCGGGGACCCCATACCCTGGGGCCTTTTTTCAATGGGTGAGGGGGACCGCATGGCCCCCCTGTCTGGGCCCATTTCGGCCTCGGGGATCCCATCCCCTGGAGCCCAGCCTTTCTGTTTTTTTTCTAAATAAAGGAAGGGGGAAGTGTGCCCCCCCTTCCCTGGACCAATTTTGGCCCCGGGGTCCCCATCCCTCAGGGCCTGACTTTATTTATTTATTTAAAATCACGGGAGGGTGACCCCACCCTCCTGCAGGTTGGCGGTCCCCAGGGTCATCTAGGGCTCCAGGAGGAGGGCTGCGTGAACCCCCTCTTTCAAGTATTGAGCACCGGGAAGGTGGTGGTCCCCTGGGCTGGGGGTCTGCAATGGACTCCCTTAATTATTCAGTTTGTGCCCTGCCAAGTGAGCCACCCGCATTTCTATACTATAGTGCCCTGGGAAGGTGAGGGTCTCCGGGCAGCGAGGGGGCCCAGCGGGCCCCTGCATTTCTATACTATAGTGCCCTGGGGAGGTGACGGTCCCCAGGGCAGCATGGAAGCCATACAGCTCCCCACAGGAAATTACATTTACTGTCCTGGGGAGGTGGCAGTCCCCGGGGCTGCAGAGGGCTAAGCATGCCCCCCCTGCATTTCTATACTATAGCATCCCAAGTAGCTGGCGGTCCCTGGGGCTGCGTGGTGGCCGAGCTGCCCCCTGTATTTCTATACTATAGTGACCCGGGGAGGTGGCGGTCCCAGAAGCTGTGGGGGGGGCCGAGTGGCCCCCTCCGGCATTTCAATTGTTTAGTGCCCGAGGCCTTTGCAAAAGCCTAGGAGGAGGGCCCCATGAGCCCCACGCTTTTATTATAAGAAGCCGAATGCCAGGGATTTTGCCCACCTGGGGGCTTTTTTCAAAAGATACGGGGGGTCCCCGTGTCTTTTTTTATTTATTTTTCCATGGATTCGCTGGTCCACCCACAAATTTGTGGCAAAATAAAATATTAAAATGCTTTTTAGCCCCTCCACCATATCTGTGGGGTCAGGGTATTCCTACCTGCCCCCTTTTCATTATTGTTTACTTTTTATGCGGGACTCGGCTTCAAGTCAAGTCCCAAGGTGGCTGCCAACACTTCCTGGTATATATATATATATATTTACACAAGTTTTGCCCAGCAATTGAGGACGCACTCCGCTACAGGTAGGTGACAACCTTTTTAATTAAGACAAGCAGCCAGCTTCCCATCCCGACTTGAAGTCCCTTGGCCTGATGCGTTTTAGAGCAATCTTTTCTCCTTCCTCAGAGGCCAGCGTTGGTAACCATTAATTACGTGCCAGTGTTATCCCCTGCGTGCTACTTAAATTAATTGGCCTCAGGTGTGCCTTTCTAAATGAATTCATTTCTCAGTGCACGCTGGGACATGTAGTTTATACACAATTTTCACCCTCCAGTGGGTCTGGTTACCAACGCATAGTTAAGGACACTTTCAGCAGCCCTCCATTGGGCCTCCGGATGGGACTCTGCCTGCTTCAATCAATTCCTCCGCAGCGCCATTCAGCAAGAGGAAAGCCTTTCCTCTCGTGTGGACCCATATATATATGTATGGAATTAGGTATAGAAACTGTGGGGCATATTATCAAGGGCAGTATCACCACTTTAGCGGCACTTTTTGCCGATAAAGCAGCGATATTTTTATCGCCCTATTAGCAAGCTGTCGCTAACAGCTGTTAGCGACAGCTTAATGGCGATAGCAGCCGTTTTGTTGCCGCTTTGCATGTCAGCGATAATTATCGCTAATGACATGCAAAGTAGGCGTTCCTAACTAAAAGCAACTGCAAACAGTCGCAAACACAACTTCCCCCTATTATCAATGCCCGCGAAGCTGATAAAAAAGTCGCGCTAACCGCGATTATCGCTGGAATTTAACACCTGATAAAAACTTGACTTAACCATCTTGTCAATGGGAGGTGGATTGTAAGGTTAAGTCCTCACCTGCCTATTAGCAAGCTTTTCATTAGCGCAGTGAATTTATCGCTGGATTTCTCGCGCTATTGCTGGGTTTCGCAGCTATCGCTGGATTTTTTATCGCCTTGGAGATAAGCGTTGATAATAACGCGTTATCTCCGTGATGAAATCCAGCGATATCCGGCGATAAAAAAAACAGCGCTAAGCGCGCTTTGCGATAATTATCGCAAATCCTTGGTAATATGCCCCTCTATACTTACTAACCTTTCGATATTTTGGACACAATATTTTGTCTTTGTTATTTGCATGCCTATCAACAATCCATCTGCCACTCTCTCTCTCTCTCTGCTCTCTCTCTCTCTCACAAACACACACACACGTCTCTCTCATCCTCCTTCTCTATTCAACTCACCCCCTCCACTGCAACTATCTCTCTCAACCTCTTTCTTTATAATTCTCTCTACCTCACCACCTCTTCCTCTTTTTCTATCTCACAATTCTCTACCTTTATGTAAACCTCACCTCTCTCTATTTCACTTATGTCTTTCAACTTCCTCAGTTCTCTCTACACACCACTTGTCTTTCTACTCGTCACCCCTCTTTCTACCTTTCTATCTTCCCCACTACTCTCTTTACCTGACCCATTTTTCTATACCTCTTTTCATTTTGCTCTATCCCTAACCTGCATCTCTTTGTTTATTCTCAATTCTTTGTCTACCTCTTGCTGTCTCTTGAATTCACCTCTTTTTCCACCTTAATGCTCTCTCTACCTCACCCCTTGGAGATGTGTACTTTTAAGCCTCTCTCCACATCTTCCTCTCCCTATCTCTTTCTCTCTCCCACACTCTAACACCTTACCTATTTCTATGCCTCTCTTTCTCTCCTGCTTCATCTTTATACCTCTCCTTATCTTTTATTTGCCTACTTCTCGCTACCTTACATATCTTTCTACATGATGTGTATCTCTAGCCCTTCTCCCTCTACTCTATGTCTCTTGTTATAATGTTCTCTTTGTGCCTCTGTCCAACTTTTGTATCCTGCCCCATCCCATTTCTCTTACTCTGCAGGTTTACAGGTAACTGTCTAGCGGGTGCACACATATAAAGAGGAGAGGAGGGACAAAACTATTGAAGAGAAATTGTGAGATAGTTATTATATATTATCCAATCAAATGCTGAAAATCCTTAGATGGCAATTTGATTTTCACTGTTGCAGCAAGAACACCACCAGTGAAATACTTGTAGTTACAAATATTAGGTAACTAAATCTGAAATTTCAAGCGCGATGTGTATGTCTTACTTTAGTATTATGCACTAGTCTACCAAATGTCTAACAAGTCACCCTTAGTATAGGTTTCCTACAATAGACGTAATAAGCTGGCTAGACACTCAGTTTGAGATAAAAGGTTACAAGTAAAAAAAACTAGATCCAAACTAAAAAGAAATGGCTTTGTTCAAGCTTTTTACTGGTACTATTGGGCTGATGGACAGCAGGTAGCTTGAGTTTTTGACTGTTTTTCCATGCCCCTGTTGATGAAGGTTTAACATATAATTCACTATTGTTTGGCATCACAAGCCTTAAAATAGCTGAAAAGGAGTAATAAATTAAAAGTTGCTCCAAACAGGAGACCCCAAAATATCTATTGATCAGGGCCCCACAAATCCTTAAGATGAAACTTTGCAAAGTGAAATACGAAAATTGCCTAGGATAACACAATTTAGCCAAGCGTGGAAGCGGTGAAAGCTGTGATTGATAATTTAGCCAAGCTTGGAAGCTGTGATTGATCTCAGGTTTCCTGGTTTTATGTTGTGCAATTGAACTCCTAGAAGGGTATCTATTTCTCGCTCTCATTTTACATCAAAGGTTAACGTTTTGTTTCTAAATCTTCTGGTAGCTAAGTCTCCTATAACATATTAACTCATGGTTGAAACAAGAAGTCTTTCTAGAAAAAAATACAAATTAGAGTCAAGTTAATGTTGACAACACTTGCTTTCCGTATACAACAAAGAGGCAATTTGAATTTTCCAGAAAAGGTCCACAACTTCAGTGAAGGCAATTAATGGTGTTAACTAAACAAAGGTGTGGGAGAGCCTCACAGAGTTAGAAGCTTCACATGGTACGAGTGAAATGTAGAACTCAACTCCAGGCAGACTTTCACACAGAACCCACACCTAGCTGTGTTTGTTTTTCATTTTCATTTTTAGGGGAGCCTAAGCAGCGCATGCGCTGTCTCTTTGAGACATGCTGTATTCACTCTGTAGGCCTACAGTCCTCCCATAGGCTTGCTATTTGCTGTCTCCATTGTCACTCTGCTATTCTTTCCTTCTATTTGTTTATGGCATGCATTTGTCATACATCCTTTAGTGTTTATCCCTCCCCGAGAGCAGCAACTAAGTACACTATCACTCCACTAGTTACCATTATATCATATGTTTGTCTAACTACTTTTTTCTTTTGCCTCGGCTCGTGTTTCAGGATTGTTATGTCTTTTGGCTTTCCCAACACGCTCAGCCGAAACCTGTAAATCATGTCCTTATCTTGGTTCTTCTCCCGTCCCCCAATCACCCTCCTCCTGCTTTCGCTTGGTCCTGGCTGCTTTCTCTGTGCTTCTCCGACCGCCACAAACTGCTAAAAATCACATTTTGGCCAGGACATTACAGCTCTGTACAACACGAGGCCCTCAGTGTCTGCTCGAAGAGCCGTCTCCCTTGAAGTCTGCCATGCCTGCCCCGCTCAGAGCTCCTCCTCCTCATACAAAACACATTTCTCCGGCATCAGAAGGGTTACTTGCCTCGGCTGACCATGCATCATGCGCTAGCGCTCGGCTTTTATAGTGCCATTTTTATGTTTTGTAGGGTACCCCAATATAGGCTTGAGTAGTCACCTGACACTTCACCTACATTTACCATACCATTGTACTACATAACAGGTTTTGGTATATACCTTTTACCTAGTTAGGGGCTGCATAAATGTCGTGTGGTTTCCCCCGAAAACTAGCCTCATTAATTATGCATGAGGATTCTCAGAATCACAGCAGGATTACCATCTCATACATAATAACTATGTATAAGGGTCATCCCTTCCGTCATCCTCGGCCGACATGACACAGCAAGAAAGAATCCCCTGAGGGTACCTTTTGGGTATATATATACACCAGATCTTTGCCAGGGTGGGCAGAGGAGAAAGACTTCCATGCTGACACACTGATGAGAGACGCGGAGGTTCCTGCACGCAGACACTACAGCACGCAGTGGTCTGACATCCCTTGCAGGGTGTCCATCTGGAGACCAAGACGGGGTCCTGCATTCTCTCGCACCAGGTAATGGGGTTGGCCTCATCCTAGGGGGATTCTTGGCTATACACCTACATACATGCTAGGTACACTTAGGTGCATCTAGTTAGGGTTGCATCGTAGGAGTACGCATTATTACTGTCATGTATTTATATGCATGCATATATTCATTGTTTTAGCACTATGGTAGAAATCTACCATCCATTTACTCAGTTGGTGTTTATAATCATTTATATCTGTTTCTGTCTTATGGTTGTTTCAGCACACCTATTTTACACTAGAATGACGCTGGTTCAATAAATGCTTATTGGAAACGTCCCCACCGTTTATTCTGTGTATCTCTCTGAGACAAAGTGAGCACGAGTGACTGAGCGAAAAGTACTGTACTGTTTCCACGATCCCTGATGGGACAGGGCTGTCATGTTCAATAGTTGCCAGGAACTATTATCTCCTTGGTAAGAGGAGTTTACAGTGGCACTGTGAGCTAGCTGGTATACAGGCGAACATATTCGGTGGGGGTGTCTGGAATCAGTCTGGACACCAATCCCACAGTTTATGTTGTCTAAATGCGCAGATCCTATATAGATTTATAGGGACTACACGACATGGCGCCGCCATATTTAATGGTCAAATCTGAGTAGTTCAGCCGTGCTTTCTCAGAGACCCCTATTCACAATAATCCAGAGACGTCTTGAGTGGGGAGGGAAAATCAGCCACAGCTGAGTAGGCATATCCTATGTATAGGCATATCCTATGTATTGGCTGCAGGCTTATTCAAGCTTGAAGGATAAATAGTTCCCCATTGTGCATAAAACCTTATCTCAGTTTCCTTGAAACTCTTTAAACAATGACTGAAGAAGACGACGCTGCGCCAGCATTACGTCTGAATGCAGCAAGGGAAAACGAGCAGGAAGGTGCAATAAACATTTCAGAAAATTTCACTTTAAAATTAGCAGAATTTGGAGTCACAGCAAGAGGTGGGACAGTAATCTTTGTGATTGAGGCACACGAGTCATACAGGACAGAGGTATTCTATTCATGGGTCAAATTTCCGCCAGTAGATGCACGCACAAATGCATTTCATTCATACACTGAAGATGAAATACCAGAGGAATATTGTCCATACGAGGACATTGAAGTTCCGCTCACCTACCAGGAGCACAGAAACTGGTTTAAAGGAGCCCTCCCACACACAACAGATAAAGTGAGACTCGGTCTGCTCGGAAGAGATGGAGCTACTTGGCCGGTCCTAGCGGCTTACACACTGCATCCAGACATTGACACAATGCCCATAGTAGACGTACGTCCACTACACAAAGAAATAATAAAACTTTACAGAAATCTGACGCAGTTCGTTATGCGAACACTCACACTTCACCCAACAAGGGCTACACCAGCAGGACAAATTCAGGGGTCTGCAACTAAAATAACTCCAAAAATACTAAACGCAGTTATGAGTAAAATGCCCACTAAGCGTGAGCAAATGCCACTCTGGATAGCTCAGAAAATAACACAGTTAGAGGCAGTGTTTCCACACACAAGTCCTCAAGAAAAACATAGAATGCTAACAATCTGCTTGCCGATGGGGATAGCTCCCCAGATAGAGGACTGTACCTCTTGGGGTACAGTTTTTGCTGCCGTCTATACCAGAACTCATGGTATTCCTTCAATAGCAGTAATACCAGATGTATTGAGACACATACAGAATGAGTATGGAGCAGAACCTGCTCTGAACTTAGGGATGAAATTGTTAGGAAATTTTGCCCAGGTATCAACTATTATGTTGGCTAACATAAAAGGGGAGGCAGCAGCAGTGGGGATACACCAATGGCTGAGGGATTTCACTCCTATACAACAGGAGCGTGAATTACCTAAAATTATCGAAGACACATATGTCGAATTAGGCAGAGATAATTTGGGAGCTAGAGCAACAAAACCTCAACTCATGGGTGGACCTGATAAGGATAACACCAAGCAGGCACCTAATTCTTCTAAGAAGAAATGGTACAGTACAAAACAAAATAATAGAGATAATAGATCACAATCAAGGTGGGTCTCCTCAGCAGGAGTCCTCCGATAGGAGGTACAACCTTAGGAATCGTGATAACATTAAAAAATCTGACAGGTATCAGGATACTGATACACGTTCCTCTCATTCCTTTCAGGGTTCATCAAAAAACTCAGAGAAGGAAGGACGGTCAGAACACAGACAAGAAGAGCGTACAAAGTCCAGAGACACGCAACGCGCTTCAGACTATAATATCAAAAGAGAAGATAAACCCAAATCAAAACCACAATTCAAAAAGAAGAGAGTGGCAGGTCTTAAAGTAAGAAATGCCAAGGATACTGAGGACTCAACTTCTGAATGGGGAATGGGCACTGACGATGCTAGACAGTACAGCAGAAGTAACAATAGCTTGCCAGAACCTGATGGAATTTCTGGTGACAGCGGCATTGAATGAACATATCACGATGGAGACACCTGATTCTAGGGTAAGTGTCCCACACCCGTTAGATGAAATAAAACTCCAAATGGAGGGGGACAAACCCAGAAAGATTAAAGTTCTCTTTTGGGAGAACCTGACTTATGGTTATGACATTCTTTTGTCTGAAAAAGATTGGCCGCCAGAGATTGTCATGGAGTGCCCAAAGGGAGAAACAGTAATTTTAGCGGCTTTTTCTGACCTCGTTCCAGAGTCACTAAAACATTCATACGCGCAGGAGTGGGCAGTGGCACTTGTTCCAGCATTATATCGCAACCATGTAGGGTGAGATGCTGAGTCACCTCACCATGTAATCCCAGTAAAAACTACTCCAACTCCACAGAGACAGTACCCAATAAAACAAGAAGCGAAAAAACAGGTTAGGGAGATCTTAGATCAACCTAGAATACCAAGGTGGAGTAGAGAATTGCTCCTCTTCCATGAATAAGCCTTTGTTTCCCATAATGAAGCCTGACAACTCATATCGTCTAGTTTTAGACTACAGACATCTGAACACATGCACAGAGACATTTGCAGTACAGAATGCACACAGTGCCGCTTTAATGAAAAACATTGTGCGGAAAAAATACAAAACAACACCAGATATCTCAAATGGCTTTTTCTGCCAAAATATAGCGCCTGAAAGCAGATATTTGACAGCATTCTCAGCCTTAGGCTCACCGGTCAATTCTTTCGACTGCCCCAATATAAGAATAGCCCCGGGTTGTTCTCAGCCAGGGTAACAGAGTTGCTTCGAAATTTTGATGAGGAGGCATTGTCCTTTGTAGATGATATTTATCTGACGGATGAGGATTTATTGGATCATTTGACCAGGGTGAGCAACATAATTTTGGGATTCGCCTCTGAGGGCTACAAATTCAACTTTAAAAAATCTAAAATAGCCCACCTCAATGTCTTATTTTTGGATACAAGTTATCAAGTGAAGGAAAAAGCCTAGCAGCTAACTTTTTAGAAAAGTGTGTGCTGTTCCAACCTCTGAAAAACTTACAATCCATCTTAGGATTCCTAAATTTTGGCAGAACATACATTTTGGACTACGCAGAAAAAGTCAAACCTTTCTACGATTTAATAAGACCTGACTTTTCAATCAGACATTGGACACAGGAACACACGGATATCCTTCGTTCCTTACAAGCTGACATGATAGCTTCCAAACACCTACACACACGTGTAAATACCACAAATCTAGTGATCCGTGTAATTGTGGATCAATCTGGGTACACTTACCTAACCTTCAATGAAGGCGAAAATGGTACCCATAGCATACAAATCACACTTGTACACAAACGGTGAAATGCGCTTTGCTTCTACAGAAAAAATTCTGACGGCAGTACAGACTGCTGTTGTGAGAGAAAGAGCACTGGCTCATGGGAAACGAATAATTGTCGTAACTCCGGTAGCGGCCTTAGGGGCTGTTACAAAAGCTAGCGTTCCAAACGCTAAAGCACTACATCCACAATGGATACAATGGGCTAATTCTCTCACTGCAACAGATGTGGACTACAAATTTGATTCTACATTAAAAACGCAAGCATTTCCGCAATACGGACAAGAATACCCTCTCCCCAATGAAATAATGTCTCTAGATCAGCATGAATACATAATTTACACTGACGGGTCAGCCTAGCCTGCCATAGGAAGTAAAAAACAACAATACATCGCAGCTTGTGCGATTGTAAAATGACATATGCAGGAAAGCAAGTTCCATCCTAGCAGTACGAAGACGCAATCTCTGGGAGATTGCACGGCACAGATTGCCGAATTAAAAGCTCTAATACTGGCCCTTATAAATATGGATCGGGAATTCCCCACACTTATAGTGTGCGATTCGTTTTACTGTGTCCAGTCTTACAATGAATATCTCCACTACTGGGGTCAAAAATGGGTTTAAAGACTCAAAAGGTTGCACAATTAAGCACAAATTGCTTTAGGAACAAGTGGCAGAGCTTAAAAAAGACTTGCCAAGAGCTCACGTGATACACATGCTGAGTCATGAACGTGATGGCGTTCACGTTGAAGGGAATTCATTGGCTGATGAAGCCGCCAAGGCAACAGTGAGAACTGCCGCTGTAGCTGCAATCAATCGTTCTAGTACGAGAATAGACGGAAATACAATGGTAGCTGTCATTGCTTCACGCAAGAACAGCTCAGCCTTGCCAAAAGGCTTTCCATTCAAGTACTCCTACAAGTTAGATGCAAAAAATATTCTGTATGCTCAAATTCCAGGAGTGGGGGATAGAGTAATACCGAACATGGATCGCAGATTAGGTTTAAATCTAGCTGCACACAAGGCTCTGGGTTCTGCACACGCAGGGATTACCGCAACAGTTTCTCTACTGAAACAACGCTATTGGTGGCCAGGTTTAACAAAACAGACAAAAGGATTTGTCCTTAAATGCGACATCTGTCAGCGAATGATGGGTTCGACCGTTGCACGCCCACTATATACACCTCTACTAATTTCAGACAGACCTCTCACATGTGTCTATTTCTACCACTGCGGCCCCCTACAATCTGACGGGGCTTACAAGTACATCTTGGTGGCAGTGGATTCATGCTCTAGATTCCTTTGGCCTCAGCGCTCGGCTGACGCCCGAACTGTTCAAAAGGATTTACGAGTCTTCATAGGTACATACGTAGTTGGCACATTACATTCTGACCATGGCCCCGCATTTAGCTCTCGGGCTTACAAGGAAGCCATGGTAAGTTTGGGTGTTGCATTGCGGTACTCCTCTCCGTACCATCCCGATGGAAATTTGGTAGAAGAGAGGAAAAACCAGGACTTAAAGCAATCTTTAACAGCAAGGGTATTAGGCTCGGGTGGTAGTTGGGTCAATCACCTAAATGGGGTCCAGAGGGCACTAAATAACATGCCAAGAAGTTCCCTAGGAGGCATCACCCCTTACGAAGTCCTATTTGGGATGAGAATGTGGGTACCTGATCTCGATTGTGGCAGCACAGTGGCGGATGAAAAACCATTTGACATCAATAAACGTTTGGCTGTTTTACAGGAACTCAATGAATTCCGGGCACTACAAAGCAACGTCCTAGTAAAACGCACCACCACTGGGGAAGTAAAAACAGTAACGGCAAGACCTGTCTGGATCCCAAAAGTTGGGGATCTGGTCAGAGAAAAGATTGTGGACAAGAAAGAATTTGGGCCGTCATACAGAATGCCTGTACCTGTCCTGGCTATCAAAGGAACAAGAACAGTACATCTTTCGCCTCTTGCTGGCAAGAAAGAAAAAATATTTGTCTCCATTGACCTGATCAAACCACACTAAGTGGCCAATACTGAATAGCAGGCCGCGTGGTTCAGACAGAAAGACTGATAACATTTGAAGAGCCTTCTATAAGTAGTAATGCAGTTGCCAACAATAAAATGGAACTCGTTCCTATTGAAATTGAACATCATCAAAACACAAATGAAACACAGATATCAATTCGGCCTACCACCGACATGTACATCAATATGCCTCTACAGGAGACATCTGGAAGTTCAACAAAACCTGCTGAGCTACTAAAGATAGATCGAACTGCATCTGGCTACTTCATCAATTTCAATACCTTTTCTCTGGATCCAAGTGAACCTGAGCCATTGCCAGCTCCAGTTTCCCACAAAAAACAACTTCATAATTTTTACACCTTTTTGAAAAAGACATACCTAGTCTCACCATGGCTACAGCTCTGGATAATAACTGGAATACTGTTCCTAATATTCTGGATAGGTTTAGTGTCTGTCTTTTTCTTGCTCGTGAATGGACACTATCTCCCAGGACGCTCCGCAGTCTCACATGTGAACTTGGTACTGAAACCTCATACGTCATCTCATCGTGAACAGAGAGACCTGTCCTATGTGAACATTACAGCAGTTTCAGTTCCTGACGGAATAGTTTGGGACAGAGTTTCATATGATGTATTTGGTCCCACTGAACTTTTAAAAATACCACATGTATTCAAAATGTCTTTAAATTATATCATCACCTCCAGTACATACTCTGAAGATTGGGACTTTGAGACTGTAAATAATATGCTGTCTGAATTAGAACTGTCTGCAGCATTTTAAAAAAAATTAAATGTTTGATGATTTGTCTGATTTTGACACTATGTATTGTTACCAACATTATGGTCATCATTTTCTGCATAAAACAAGTGCACCACGTAATATTTTCACATACTACCCATGGGAACATTGCCCAACACCACCGAAAGGTAGTTCACAAACGTTTGCACAAAAGTTTGATTATTTTTCTGGGTTTAATACATCAGATCCATGCTCATATTATTATAAGCTTGCACCTACATCTGCGATGAAAAGTATGCTCACTAACACGAAACAGATATACTCTGCGTCCTTTATTGCCCAACTCTCTGCACAGGGTTTTGACTTATGGAAAGACGCTATAGACATAAAATCAGTCTGGGGTACTAAGGAATGGCAGGTTCATAACAGGAATTGGAATTGACCTTTTAACTAGTTAGGCGCTGCATAAATGTCGTGCGCTTTTCCCCGAAAACTAACCTCATTAATTATGCATGAGGATTCTCAGAATCACGCAGGATTACCATCTCCTGCATAATAACTATGTATAAGGGTCATCCCTTTTGTCATCCTCGGCCGACATGACACAGCAAGGTAGAATCCCCTGAGGGTACCTTTTGGGTATATATACACCAGATCTTTGCCAGGGTGGGCAGAGGAGAAAGACTTCCATGCTGACACACTGACGCGAGACGCTGAGGTTCCTGCACGCAGACACTCCAGCATGCAGTGGTCTGACATCCCTTGCGGGGGTGTCCATCTCAAGACAAAGACGGGGTCCTTCATTCTCTCGCACCAGGTAATGGGGTTGGCCTCATCCTATGGGGATTCTTGGCTATACATCTACATACATGCTAGGTACACTTAGGTACATCTAGTTAGGGTTGCATCGTAGGAGTACGCATTATTACTGTCATGTATTTATATGCTTACATATATTCATTGTTTTAGCACTATGGTAGAAATCTACCATCCATCTACTCTCTTGGTGCTTATAATCATTTATATCTGTTTCTGTCTTATGGTTGTTTCAGCACACCTATTTTACACTAGAATGACGCTGGTTCAATAAATGCTTATTGGAAACGTCCCCACTGTTTATTCTGTGTATCTCTCTGAGACAAAGTGAGCATGAGTGACTGAGCGAAAAGTACTGTACTGTTTCCACGATTCCTGATGGGGCAGGGTTGTCATGTTCAATAATTGCCAGGAACTATTCTCTCCTTGGTAAGAGGAGTTTACAGTGGCACTGCAAGCTAGCTAGTATACAGGCGAACATACCTGGTGGGGGTGTCTGGAATCAGTCTGGACACCAATCCCACAGTTTATGTTGTCTAAACGTGCAGATCCTATATAGATTTATAGGAAGTACTCAACACGATAGGCACAAAGATGTGCGTGCGATACAGCTTCATATTAAACCAAACAATTACTACTCATTGTAACAAATACAATGCTAGTCATTGGGCAGTGGCTTTCGTAACTACAATCCAACAATGTCCCAAGGAAAACAGTCAGCGAGACACACATATATGTATATCCGTGCCCAGAGGTGCATCTACAAAAACAACAGTTGATGGACAGAATGCAGAACAATGTCATACATTCACCCCAGTACAGAGATCTGGGCCTAAATCCATCGTTTTTTTGCTCACCATGCCATTCCAGTTTGAACCCAGCCATATGCAAATCAGTCTTGACCCTGTGCCTCATGGGAACAGTCCAGCCCGAACTGCCAAGCCGTGTCCTCCCTGGACTGGAAACAAGCATCCTAGGACCGGTTTCGGGGTTTCACCCCTCTTCAGCCAGGATAGCTTGATTCCAGTGGCATGGAGAGCACGGGACCCACGTCTGGGCATACCCGACCCACTCGGGGTGACAAATGCAAAAACAACAGTTGATGGACAGAATGCAGAACAATGTCATACATTCACCCCAGTACAGAGATCTGGGCCTAAATCCATCGTTTTTTTGCTCACCATGCCATTCCAGTTTGAACCCAGCCATATGCAAATCAGTCTTGACCCTGTGCCTCATGGGAACAGTCCAGCCCGAACTGCCAAGCCGTGTCCTCCCTGGACTGGAAACAAGCATCCTAGGACCGGTTTCGGGGTTTCACCCCTCTTCAGCCAGGATAACTTGATTCCAGTGGCATGGAGAGCACGGGACCCACGTCTGGGCATACCCGACCCACTCGGGGTGACAAATGCAAAAACAACAGTTGATGGACAGAATGCAGAACAATGTCATACATTCACCCCAGTACAGAGATCTGGGCCTAAATCCATCGTTTTTTTGCTCACCATGCCATTCCAGTTTGAACCCAGCCATATGCAAATCAGTCTTGACCCTGTGCCTCATGGGAACAGTCCAGCCCGAACTGCCAAGCCGTGTCCTCCCTGGACTGGAAACAAGCATCCTAGGACCGGTTTCGGGGTTTCACCCCTCTTCAGCCAGGATAGCTTGATTCCAGTGGCATGGAGAGCACGGGACCCACGTCTGGGCATACCCGACCCACTCGGGGTGGCAAATGCAAAAACAACAGTTGATGGACAGAATGCAGAACAATGTCATACATTCACCCCAGTACAGAGATCTGGGCCTAAATCCATCGTTTTTTTGCTCACCATGCCATTCCAGTTTGAACCCAGCCATATGCAAATCAGTCTTGACCCTGTGCCTCATGGGAACAGTCCAGCCCAAACTGCCAAGCCGTGTCCTCCCTGGACTGGAAACAAGCATCCTAGGACCGGTTTCGGGGTTTCACCCCTCTTCAGCCAGGATAGCTTGATTCCAGTGGCATGGAGAGCACGGGACCCACGTCTGGGCATACCCGACCCACTCGGGGTGACAAATGCAAAAACAACAGTTGATGGACAGAATGCAGAACAATGTCATACATTCACCCCAGTACAGAGATCTGGGCCTAAATCCATCGTTTTTTTGCTCACCATGCCATTCCAGTTTGAACCCAGCCATATGCAAATCAGTCTTGACCCTGTGCCTCATGGGAACAGTCCAGCCCGAACTGCCAAGCCGTGTCCTCCCTGGACTGGAAACAAGCATCCTAGGACCGGTTTCGGGGTTTCACCCCTCTTCAGCCAGGATAGCTTGATTTCAGTGGCATGGAGAGCACGGGACCCACGTCTGGGCATACCCGACCCACTCGGGGTGACAAATGCAAAAACAACAGTTGATGGACAGAATGCAGAACAATGTCATACATTCACCCCAGTACAGAGATCTGGGCCTAAATCCATCGTTTTTTGCTCACCATGCCATTCCAGTTTGAACCCAGCCATATGCAAATCAGTCTTGACCCTGTGCCTCATGGGAACAGTCCAGCCCGAACTGCCAAGCCGTGTCCTCCCTGGACTGGAAACAAGCATCCTAGGACCGGTTTCGGGGTTTCACCCCTCTTCAGCCAGGATAGCTTGATTCCAGTGGCATGGAGAGCACGGGACCCACGTCTGGGCATACCCGACCCACTCGGGGTGACAAATGCAAAAACAATAGTTGATGGACAGAATGCAGAACAATGTCATACATTCACCCCAGTACAGAGATCTGGGCCTAAATCCATCGTTTTTTGCTCACCATGCCATTCCAGTTTGAACCCAGCCATATGCAAATCAGTCTTGACCCTGTGCCTCATGGGAACAGTCCAGCCCGAACTGCCAAGCCGTGTCCTCCCTGGACTGGAAACAAGCATCCTAGGACCGGTTTCGGGGTTTCACCCCTCTTCAGCCAGGATAGCTTGATTCCAGTGGCATGGAGAGCACGGGACCCACGTCTGGGCATACCCGACCCACTCGGGGTGACAAATGCAAAAACAACAGTTGATGGACAGAATGCAGAACAATGTCATACATTCACCCCAGTACAGAGATCTGGGCCTAAATCCATCGTTTTTTTGCTCACCATGCCATTCCAGTTTGAACCCAGCCATATGCAAATCAGTCTTGACCCTGTGCCTCATGGGAACAGTCCAGCCCGAACTGCCAAGCCGTGTCCTCCCTGGACTGGAAACAAGCATCCTAGGACCGGTTTCGGGGTTTCACCCCTCTTCAGCCAGGATAGCTTGATTCCAGTGGCATGGAGAGCACGGGACCACGTCTGGGCATACCCGACCCACTCGGGGTGACAAATGCAAAAACAACAGTTGATGGACAGAATGCAGAACAATGTCATACCTTCACCCCAGTACAGAGATCTGGGCCTAAATCCATCGTTTTTTTGCTCACCATGCCATTCCAGTTTGAACCCAGCCATATGCAAATCAGTCTTGACCCTGTGCCTCATGGGAACAGTCCAGCCCGAACTGCCAAGCCGTGTCCTCCCTGGACTGGAAACAAGCATCCTAGGACCGGTTTCGGGGTTTCACCCCTCTTCAGCCAGGATAGCTTGATTCCAGTGGCATGGAGAGCACGGGACCCACGTCTGGGCATACCCGACCCACTCGGGGTGACAAATGCAAAAACAACAGTTGATGGACAGAATGCAGAACAATGTCATACATTCACCCCAGTACAGAGATCTGGGCCTAAATCCATCGTTTTTTTGCTCACCATGCCATTCCAGTTTGAACCCAGCCATATGCAAATCAGTCTTGACCCTGTGCCTCATGGGAACAGTCCAGCCCGAACTGCCAAGCCGTGTCCTCCCTGGACTGGAAACAAGCATCCTAGGACCGGTTTCGGGGTTTCACCCCTCTTCAGCCAGGATAGCTTGAGTCCAGTGGCATGGAGAGCACGGGACCCACGTCTGGGCATACCCGACCCACTCGGGGTGACAAATGCAAAAACAACAGTTGATGGACAGAATGCAGAACAATGTCATACATTCACCCCAGTACAGAGATCTGGGCCTAAATCCATCGTTTTTTGCTCACCATGCCATTCCAGTTTGAACCCAGCCATATGCAAATCAGTCTTGACCCTGTGCCTCATGGGAACAGTCCAGCCCGAACTGCCAAGCCGCGTCCTCCCTGGACTGGAAACAAGCATCCTAGGACCGGTTTCGGGGTTTCACCCTCTTCAGCCAGGATAGCTTGATTCCAGTGGCATGGAGAGCACGGGACCCACGTCTGGGCATACCCGACCCACTCGGGGTGACAAATGCAAAAACAACAGTTGATGGACAGAATGCAGAACAATGTCATACATTCACCCCAGTACAGAGATCTGGGCCTAAATCCATCGTTTTTTGCTCACCATGCCATTCCAGTTTGAACCCAGCCATATGCAAATCAGTCTTGACCCTGTGCCTCATGGGAACAGTCCAGCCCGAACTGCCAAGCCGTGTCCTCCCTGGACTGGAAACAAGCATCCTAGGACCGGTTTCGGGGTTTCACCCCTCTTCAGCCAGGATAGCTTGATTCCAGTGGCATGGAGAGCACGGGACCCACGTCTGGGCATACCCGACCCACTCGGGGTGACAAATGCAAAAACAACAGTTGATGGACAGAATGCAGAACAATGTCATACATTCACCCCAGTACAGAGATCTGGGCCTAAATCCATCGTTTTTTGCTCACCATGCCATTCCAGTTTGAACCCAGCCATATGCAAATCAGTCTTGACCCTGTGCCTCATGGGAACAGTCCAGCCCGAACTGCCAAGCCGTGTCCTCCCTGGACTGGAAACAAGCATCCTAGGACCGGTTTCGGGGTTTCACCCCTCTTCAGCCAGGATAGCTTGATTCCAGTGGCATGGAGAGCACGGGACCCACGTCTGGGCATACCCGACCCACTCGGGGTGACAAATGCAAAAACAACAGTTGATGGACAGAATGCAGAACAATGTCATACATTCACCCCAGTACAGAGATCTGGGCCTAAATCCATCGTTTTTTTGCTCACCATCAGTTGACTGGGGGTGAGTGTTTGATTGGCTCAAACGTTCCGTCCATCATCCCCTTTTGTATCGCTTTGGTCGCCCTAAGTTGGCGGGGGTATGCCCAGACGTGGGTCCCTTGCTCACTTTGCCACTGGATTCAAGCAAGCCTGGCTGATGACGGCTGAAATGCCAGAAACCGGTCCTAGGATGCTTATTTCCGGTCCAGGGAAGACATGGCTTGGCAGTTCGGGCTGGACTGTTCCCATGAGGCACAGGGTCAGACTGATTTGCATATGGCCATGTCTGAACTGGGGTGGTGGAGTGAGCTAAAGAATGATGATGGATTAAACCCAGATCAGTTGACTGGGGGTGAGTGTTTGATTGGCTCAAACGTTCCGTCCATCATCCCCTTTTGTATCGCTTTGGTCGCCCTAAGTTGGCGGGGGTATGCCCAGACGTGGGTCCCTTGCTCACTTTGCCACTGGATTCAAGCAAGTCTGGCTGATGACGGCTGAAATGCCAGAAACCGGTCCTAGAATGCTTGTTTCCGGTCCAGGAAGACATGGCTTGGCAGTTCGGGCTGGACTGTTCCCATGAGGCACAGGGTCAGACTGATTTGCATATGGCCATGTCTGAACTGGGGTGGTGGAGTGAGCTAAAGAATGATGATGGATTAAACCCAGATCAGTTGACTGGGGGTGAGTGTTTGATTGGCTCAAACGTTCCGTCCATCATCCCCTTTTGTATCGCTTTGGTCGCCCTAAGTTGGCGGGGGTATGCCCAGACGTGGGTCCCTTGCTCACTTTGCCACTGGATTCAAGCAAGCCTGGCTGATGACGGCTGAAATGCCAGAAACCGGTCCTAGGATGCTTGTTTCCGGTCCAGGGAAGACATGGCTTGGCAGTTCGGGCTGGACTGTTCCCATGAGGCACAGGGTCAGACTGATTTGCATATGGCCATGTCTGAACTGGGGTGGTGGAGTGAGCTAAAGAATGATGATGGATTAAACCCAGATCAGTTGACTGGGGGTGAGTGTTTGATTGGCTCAAGCGTTCCGTTCATCATCCCCTTTTGTATCGCTTTGGTCGCCCTAAGTTGGCGGGGGTATGCCCAGACGTGGTCCCTTGCTCACTTTGCCACTGGATTCAAGCAAGCCTGGCTGATGACGGCTGAAATGCCAGAAACCGGTCCTAGGAAGCTTGTTTCCGGTCCAGGGAAGACATGGCTTGGCAGTTCGGGCTGGACTGTTCCCATGAGGCACAGGGTCAGACTGATTTGCATATGGCCATGTCTGAACTGGGGTGGTGGAGTGAGCTAAAGAATGATGATGGATTAAACCCAGATCAGTTGACTGGGGGTGAGTGTTTGATTGGCTCAAACGTTCCGTCCATCATCCCCTTTTGTATCGCTTTGGTCGCCCTAAGTTGGCGGGGGTATGCCCAGACGTGGGTCCCTTGCTCACTTTGCCACTGGATTCAAGCAAGCCTGGCTGATGACGGCTGAACTGCCAGAAACCGGTCCTAGGATGCTTGTTTCCGGTCTAGGGAAGACATGGCTTGGCAGTTCGGGCTGGACTGTTCCCATGAGGCACAGGTCAGACTGATTTGCATATGGCCATGTCTGAACTGGGGTGGTGGAGTGAGCTAAAGAATGATGATGGATTAAACCCAGATCAGTTGACTGGGGGTGAGTGTTTGATTGGCTCAAACGTTCCGTCCATCATCCCCTTTGTATCGCTTTGGTCGCCCTAAGTTGGCGGGGGTATGCCCAGACGTGGGTCCCTTGCTCACTTTGCCACTGGATTCAAGCAAGCCTGGCTGATGATGGCTGAAATGCCAGAAACCGGTCCTAGAATGCTTGTTTCCGGTCCAGGGAAGACATGGCTTGGCAGTTCGGGCTGGACTGTTCCCATGAGGCACAGGTCAGACTGATTTGCATATGGCCATGTCTGAACTGGGGTGGTGGAGTGAGCTAAAGAATGATGATGGATTAAACCCAGATCAGTTGACTGGGGGTGAGTGTTTGATTGGCTCAAACGTTCCGTCCATCATCCCCTTTGTATCGCTTTGGTCGCCCTAAGTTGGCGGGGTATGCCCAGACGTGGGTCCCTTGCTCACTTTGCCACTGGATTCAAGCAAGCCTGGCTGATGACGGCTGAAATGCCAGAAGCCGGTCCTAGGATGCTTGTTTCCGGTCCAGGAAGACATGGCTTGGCAGTTCGGGCTGGACTGTTCCCATGAGGCACAGGGTCAGACTGATTTGCATATGGCCATGTCTGAACTGGGGTGGTGGAGTGAGCTAAAGAATGATGATGGATTAAACCCAGATCAGTTGACTGGGGGTGAGTGTTTGATTGGCTCAAACGTTCCGTCCATCATCCCCTTTTGTATCGCTTTGGTCGCCCTAAGTTGGCGGGGTATGCCCAGACGTGGGTCCCTTGCTCACTTTGCCACTGGATTCAAGCAAGCCTGGCTGATGACGGCTGAAATGCCAGAAACCGGTCCTAGGATGCTTGTTTCCGGTCCAGGGAAGACATGGCTTGGCAGTTCGGGCTGGACTGTTCCCATGAGGCACAGGGTCAGACTGATTTGCATATGGCCATGTCTGAACTGGGGTGGTGGAGTGAGCTAAAGAATGATGATGGATTAAACCCAGATCAGTTGACTGGGGGTGAGTGTTTGATTGGCTCAAACGTTCCGTCCATCATCCCCTTTTGTATCGCTTTGGTCGCCCTAAGTTGGCGGGGGTATGCCCAGACGTGGGTCCCTTGCTCACTTTGCCACTGGATTCAAGCAAGCCTGGCTGATGACGGCTGAAATGCCAGAAACCGGTCCTAGGATGCTTGTTTCCGGTCCAGGGAAGACATGGCTTGGCAGTTCGGGCTGGACTGTTCCCATGAGGCACAGGGTCAGACTGATTTGCATATGGCCATGTCTGAACTGGGGTGGTGGAGTGAGCTAAAGAATGATGATGGATTAAACCCAGATCAGTTGACTGGGGGTGAGTGTTTGATTGGCTCAAACGTTCCGTCCATCATCCCCTTTTGTATCGCTTTGGTCGCCCTAAGTTGGCGGGGTATGCCCAGACGTGGGTCCCTTGCTCACTTTGCCACTGGATTCAAGCAAGCCTGGCTGATGACGGCTGAAATGCCAGAAACCGGTCCTAGGATGCTTGTTTCCGGTCCAGGGAAGACATGGCTTGGCAGTTCGGGCTGGACTGTTCCCATGAGGCACAGGGTCAGACTGATTTGCATATGGCCATGTCTGAACTGGGGTGGTGGAGTGAGCTAAAGAATGATGATGGATTAAACCCAGATCAGTTGACTGGGGGTGAGTGTTTGATTGGCTCAAACGTTCCGTCCATCATCCCCTTTTGTATCGCTTTGGTCGCCCTAAGTTGGCGGGGGTATGCCCAGACGTGGGTCCCTTGCTCACTTTGCCACTGGATTCAAGCAAGCCTGGCTGATGACGGCTGAAATGCCAGAAACCGGTCCTAGGATGCTTGTTTCCGGTCCAGGGAAGACATGGCTTGGCAGTTCGGGCTGGACTGTTCCCATGAGGCACAGGGTCAGACTGATTTGCATATGGCCATGTCTGAACTGGGGTGGTGGAGTGAGCTAAAGAATGATGATGGATTAAACCCAGATCAGTTGACTGGGGGTGAGTGTTTGATTGGCTCAAACGTTCCGTCCATCATCCCCTTTTGTATCGCTTTGGTCGCCCTAAGTTGGCGGGGGTATGCCCAGACGTGGGTCCCTTGCTCACTTTGCCACTGGATTCAAGCAAGCCTGGCTGATGACGGCTGAAATGCCAGAAACCGGTCCTAGGATGCTTGTTTCCGGTCCAGGGAAGACATGGCTTGGCAGTTCGGGCTGGACTGTTCCCATGAGGCACAGGGTCAGACTGATTTGCATATGGCCATGTCTGAACTGGGGTGGTGGAGTGAGCTAAAGAATGATGATGGATTAAACCCAGATCAGTTGACTGGGGGTGAGTGTTTGATTGGCTCAAACGTTCCGTCCATCATCCCCTTTTGTATCGCTTTGGTCGCCCTAAGTTGGCGGGGGTATGCCCAGACGTGGGTCCCTTGCTCACTTTGCCACTGGATTCAAGCAAGCCTGGCTGATGACGGCTGAAATGCCAGAAACCGGTCCTAGGATGCTTGTTTCCGGTCCAGGGAAGACATGGCTTGGCAGTTCGGGCTGGACTGTTCCCATGAGGCACAGGGTCAGACTGATTTGCATATGGCCATGTCTGAACTGGGGTGGTGGAGTGAGCTAAAGAATGATGATGGATTAAACCCAGATCAGTTGACTGGGGGTGAGTGTTTGATTGGCTCAAACGTTCCGTCCATCATCCCCTTTTGTATCGCTTTGGTCGCCCTAAGTTGGCGGGGTATGCCCAGGCGTGGGTCCCTTGCTCACTTTGCCACTGGATTCAAGCAAGCCTGGCTGATGACGGCTGAAATGCCAGAAACCGGTCCTAGGATGCTTGTTTCCGGTCCAGGGAAGACATGGCTTGGCAGTTCGGGCTGGACTGTTCCCATGAGGCACAGGGTCAGACTGATTTGCATATGGCCATGTCTGAACTGGGGTGGTGGAGTGAGCTAAAGAATGATGATGGATTAAACCCAGATCAGTTGACTGGGGGTGAGTGTTTGATTGGCTCAAACGTTCCGTCCATCATCCCCTTTTGTATCGCTTTGGTCGCCCTAAGTTGGCGGGGGTATGCCCAGACGTGGGTCCCTTGCTCACTTTGCCACTGGATTCAAGCAAGCCTGGCTGATGACGGCTGAAATGCCAGAAACCGGTCCTAGGATGCTTGTTTCCGGTCCAGGGAAGACATGGCTTGGCAGTTCGGGCTGGACTGTTCCCATGAGGCACAGGGTCAGACTGATTTGCATATGGCCATGTCTGAACTGGGGTGGTGGAGTGAGCTAAAGAATGATGATGGATTAAACCCAGATCAGTTGACTGGGGGTGAGTGTTTGATTGGCTCAAACGTTCCGTCCATCATCCCCTTTTGTATCGCTTTGGTCGCCCTAAGTTGGCGGGGGTATGCCCAGACGTGGGTCCCTTGCTCACTTTGCCACTGGATTCAAGCAAGCCTGGCTGATGACGGCTGAAATGCCAGAAACCGGTCCTAGGATGCTTGTTTCCGGTCCAGGGAAGACATGGCTTGGCAGTTCGGGCTGGACTGTTCCCATGAGGCACAGGGTCAGACTGATTTGCATATGGCCATGTCTGAACTGGGGTGGTGGAGTGAGCTAAAGAATGATGATGGATTAAACCCAGATCAGTTGACTGGGGGTGAGTGTTTGATTGGCTCAAACGTTCCGTCCATCATCCCCTTTTGTATCGCTTTGGTCGCCCTAAGTTGGCGGGGGTATGCCCAGACGTGGGTCCCTTGCTCACTTTGCCACTGGATTCAAGCAAGCCTGGCTGATGACGGCTGAAATGCCAGAAACCGGTCCTAGGATGCTTGTTTCCGGTCCAGGGAAGACATGGCTTGGCAGTTCGGGCTGGACTGTTCCCATGAGGCACAGGGTCAGACTGATTTGCATATGGCCATGTCTGAACTGGGGTGGTGGAGTGAGCTAAAGAATGATGATGGATTAAACCCAGATCAGTTGACTGGGTGTGAGTGTTTGATTGGCTCAAACGTTCCGTCCATCATCCCCTTTGTATCGCTTTGGTCGCCCTAAGTTGGCGGGGGTATGCCCAGACGTGGGTCCCTTGCTCACTTTGCCACTGGATTCAAGCAAGCCTGGCTGATGACGGCTGAAATGCCAGAAACCGGTCCTAGGATGCTTGTTTCCGGTCCAGGGAAGACATGGCTTGGCAGTTCGGGCTGGACTGTTCCCATGAGGCACAGGGTCAGACTGATTTGCATATGGCCATGTCTGAACTGGGGTGGTGGAGTGAGCTAAAGAATGATGATGGATTAAACCCAGATCAGTTGACTGGGGGTGAGTGTTTGATTGGCTCAAACGTTCCGTCCATCATCCCCTTTTGTATCGCTTTGGTCGCCCTAAGTTGGCGGGGGTATGCCCAGACGTGGGTCCCTTGCTCACTTTGCCACTGGATTCAAGCAAGCCTGGCTGATGACGGCTGAAATGCCAGAAACCGGTCCTAGGATGCTTGTTTCCGGTCCAGGGAAGACATGGCTTGGCAGTTCGGGCTGGACTGTTCCCATGAGGCACAGGGTCAGACTGATTTGCATATGGCCATGTCTGAACTGGGGTGGTGGAGTGAGCTAAAGAATGATGATGGATTAAACCCAGATCAGTTGACTGGGGGTGAGTGTTTGATTGGCTCAAACGTTCCGTCCATCATCCCCTTTTGTATCGCTTTGGTCGCCCTAAGTTGGCGGGGTATGCCCAGACGTGGGTCCCTTGCTCACTTTGCCACTGGATTCAAGCAAGCCTGGCTGATGACGGCTGAAATGCCAGAAACCGGTCCTAGGATGCTTGTTTCCGGTCCAGGGAAGACATGGCTTGGCAGTTCGGGCTGGACTGTTCCCATGAGGCACAGGGTCAGACTGATTTGCATATGGCCATGTCTGAACTGGGGTGGTGGAGTGAGCTAAAGAATGATGATGGATTAAACCCAGATCAGTTGACTGGGGGTGAGTGTTTGATTGGCTCAAACGTTCCGTCCATCATCCCCTTTGTATCGCTTTGGTCGCCCTAAGTTGGCGGGGGTATGCCCAGACGTGGGTCCCTTGCTCACTTTGCCACTGGATTCAAGCAAGCCTGGCTGATGACGGCTGAAATGCCAGAAACCGGTCCTAGGATGCTTGTTTCCGGTCCAGGGAAGACATGGCTTGGCAGTTCGGGCTGGACTGTTCCCATGAGGCACAGGGTCAGACTGATTTGCATATGGCCATGTCTGAACTGGGGTGGTGGAGTGAGCTAAAGAATGATGATGGATTAAACCCAGATCAGTTGACTGGGGGTGAGTGTTTGATTGGCTCAAACGTTCCGTCCATCATCCCCTTTGTATCGCTTTGGTCGCCCTAAGTTGGCGGGGTATGCCCAGACGTGGGTCCCTTGCTCACTTTGCCACTGGATTCAAGCAAGCCTGGCTGATGACGGCTGAAATGCCAGAAACCGGTCCTAGGATGCTTGTTTCCGGTCCAGGGAAGACATGGCTTGGCAGTTCGGGCTGGACTGTTCCCATGAGGCACAGGGTCAGACTGATTTGCATATGGCCATGTCTGAACTGGGGTGGTGGAGTGAGCTAAAGAATGATGATGGATTAAACCCAGATCAGTTGACTGGGGGTGAGTGTTTGATTGGCTCAAACGATCCGTCCATCATCCCCTTTTGTATCGCTTTGGTCGCCCTAAGTTGGCGGGGTATGCCCAGACGTGGGTCCCTTGCTCACTTTGCCACTGGATTCAAGCAAGCCTGGCTGATGACGGCTGAAATGCCAGAAACCGGTCCTAAGATGCTTGTTTCCGGTCCAGGGAAGACATGGCTTGGCAGTTCGGGCTGGACTGTTCCCATGAGGCACAGGGTCAGACTGATTTGCATATGGCCATGTCTGAACTGGGGTGGTGGAGTGAGCTAAAGAATGATGATGGATTAAACCCAGATCAGTTGACTGGGGGTGAGTGTTTGATTGGCTCAAACGTTCCGTCCATCATCCCCTTTGTATCGCTTTGGTCGCCCTAAGTTGGCGGGGGTATGCCCAGACGTGGGTCCCTTGCTCACTTTGCCACTGGATTCAAGCAAGCCTGGCTGATGACGGCTGAAATGCCAGAAACCGGTCCTAGGATGCTTGTTTCCGGTCCAGGGAAGACATGGCTTGGCAGTTCGGGCTGGACTGTTCCCATGAGGCACAGGGTCAGACTGATTTGCATATGGCCATGTCTGAACTGGGGTGGTGGAGTGAGCTAAAGAATGATGATGGATTAAACCCAGATCAGTTGACTGGGGGTGAGTGTTTGATTGGCTCAAACGTTCCGTCCTTCATCCCCTTTTATATCGCTTTGGTCGCCCTAAGTTGGCGGGGGTATGCCCAGACGTGGGTCCCTTGCTCACTTTGCCACTGGATTCAAGCAAGCCTGGCTGATGACGGCTAAAATGCCAGAAACCGGTCCTAGGATGCTTGTTTCCGGTCCAGGGAAGACATGGCTTGGCAGTTCGGGCTGGACTGTTCCCATGAGGCACAGGGTCAGACTGATTTGCATATGGCCATGTCTGAACTGGGGTGGTGGAGTGAGCTAAAGAATGATGATGGATTAAACCCAGATCAGTTGACTGGGGGTGAGTGTTTGATTGGCTCAAACGTTCCGTCCATCATCCCCTTTGTATCGCTTTGGTCGCCCTAAGTTGGCGGGGGTATGCCCAGACGTGGGTCCCTTGCTCACTTTGCCACTGGATTCAAGCAAGCCTGGCTGATGACGGCTGAAATGCCAGAAACCGGTCCTAGGATGCTTGTTTCCAGTCCAGGGAAGACATGGCTTGGCAGTTCGGGCTGGACTGTTCCCATGAGGCACAGGGTCAGACTGATTTGCATATGGCCATGTCTGAAATGGGGTGGTGGAGTGAGCTAAAGAATGATGATGGATTAAACCCAGATCAGTTGACTGGGGGTGAGTGTTTGATTGGCTCAAACGTTCCGTCCATCATCCCCTTTTGTATCGCTTTGGTCGCCCTAAGTTGGCGGGGGTATGCCCAGACGTGGGTCCCTTGCTCACTTTGCCACTGGATTCAAGCAAGCCTGGCTGATGACGGCTGAAATGCCAGAAACCGGTCCTAGGATGCTTGTTTCCGGTCCAGGGAAGACATGGCTTGGCAGTTCGGGCTGGACTGTTCCCATGAGGCACAGGGTCAGACTGATTTGCATATGGCCATGTCTGAACTGGGGTGGTGGAGTGAGCTAAAGAATGATGATGGATTAAACCCAAATCAGTTGACTGGGGGTGAGTGTTTGATTGGCTCAAACGTTCCGTCCATCATCCCCTTTTGTATCGCTTTGGTCGCCCTAAGTTGGCGGGGGTATGCCCAGACGTGGGTCCCTTGCTCACTTTGCCACTGGATTCAAGCAAGCCTGGCTGATGACGGCTGAAATGCCAGAAACCGGTCCTAGGATGCTTGTTTCCGGTCCAGGGAAGACATGGCTTGGCAGTTCGGGCTGGACTGTTCCCATGAGGCACAGGGTCAGACTGATTTGCATATGGCCATGTCTGAACTGGGGTGGTGGAGTGAGCTAAAGAATGATGATGGATTAAACCCAGATCAGTTGACTGGGGGTGAGTGTTTGATTGGCTCAAACGTTCCGTCCATCATCCCCTTTGTATCGCTTTGGTCGCCCTAAGTTGGCGGGGGTATGCCCAGACGTGGGTCCCTTGCTCACTTTGCCACTGGATTCAAGCAAGCCTGGCTGATGACGGCTGAAATGCCAGAAACCGGTCCTAGGATGCTTGTTTCCGGTCCAGGGAAGACATGGCTTGGCAGTTCGGGCTGGACTGTTCCCATGAGGCACAGGGTCAGACTGATTTGCATATGGCCATGTCTGAACTGGGGTGGTGGAGTGAGCTAAAGAATGATGATGGATTAAACCCAGATCAGTTGACTGGGGGTGAGTGTTTGATTGGCTCAAACGTTCCGTCCATCATCCCCTTTGTATCGCTTTGGTCGCCCTAAGTTGGCGGGGGTATGCCCAGACGTGGGTCCCTTGCTCACTTTGCCACTGGATTCAAGCAAGCCTGGCTGATGACGGCTGAAATGCCAGAAACCGGTCCTAGGATGCTTGTTTCCGGTCCAGGGAAGACATGGCTTGGCAGTTCGGGCTGGACTGTTCCCATGAGGCACAGGGTCAGACTGATTTGCATATGGCCATGTCTGAACTGGGGTGGTGGAGTGAGCTAAAGAATGATGATGGATTAAACCCAGATCAGTTGACTGGGGGTGAGTGTTTGATTGGCTCAAACGTTCCGTCCATCATCCCCTTTTGTATCGCTTTGGTCGCCCTAAGTTGGCGGGGGTATGCCCAGACGTGGGTCCCTTGCTCACTTTGCCACTGGATTCAAGCAAGCCTGGCTGATGACGGCTGAAATGCCAGAAACCGGTCCTAGGATGCTTGTTTCCGGTCCAGGGAAGACATGGCTTGGCAGTTCGGGCTGGACTGTTCCCATGAGGCACAGGGTCAGACTGATTTGCATATGGCCATGTCTGAACTGGGGTGGTGGAGTGAGCTAAAGAATGATGATGGATTAAACCCAGATCAGTTGACTGGGGGTGAGTGTTTGATTGGCTCAAACGTTCCGTCCATCATCCCCTTTTGTATCGCTTTGGTCGCCCTAAGTTGGCGGGGTTATGCCCAGACGTGGGTCCCTTGCTCACTTTGCCACTGGATTCAAGCAAGCCTGGCTGATGACGGCTGAAATGCTAGAAACCGGTCCTAGGATGCTTGTTTCCGGTCCAGGGAAGACATGGCTTGGCAGTTCGGGCTGGACTGTTCCCATGAGGCACAGGGTCAGACTGATTTGCATATGGCCATGTCTGAACTGGGGTGGTGGAGTGAGCTAAAGAATGATGATGGATTAAACCCAGATCAGTTGACTGGGGGTGAGTGTTTGATTGGCTCAAACGTTCCGTCCATCATCCCCTTTTGTATCGCTTTGGTCGCCCTAAGTTGGCGGGGGTATGCCCAGACGTGGGTCCCTTGCTCACTTTGCCACTGGATTCAAGCAAGCCTGGCTGATGACGGCTGAAATGCCAGAAACCGGTCCTAGGATGCTTGTTTCCGGTCCAGGGAAGACATGGCTTGGCAGTTCGGGCTGGACTGTTCCCATGAGGCACAGGGTCAGACTGATTTGCATATGGCCATGTCTGAACTGGGGTGGTGGAGTGAGCTAAAGAATGATGATGGATTAAACCCAGATCAGTTGACTGGGGGTGAGTGTTTGATTGGCTCAAACGTTCCGTCCATCATCCCCTTTTGTATCGCTTTGGTCGCCCTAAGTTGGCGGGGGTATGCCCAGACGTGGGTCCCTTGCTCACTTTGCCACTGGATTCAAGCAAGCCTGGCTGATGACGGCTGAAATGCCAGAAACCGGTCCTAGGATGCTTGTTTCCGGTCCAGGGAAGACATGGCTTGGCAGTTCGGGCTGGACTGTTCCCATGAGGCACAGGGTCAGATTGATTTGCATATGGCCATGTCTGAACTGGGGTGGTGGAGTGAGCTAAAGAATGATGATGGATTAAACCCAGATCAGTTGACTGGGGGTGAGTGTTTGATTGGCTCAAACGTTCCGTCCGACATCCCCTTTTGTATCGCTTTGGTCGCCCTAAGTTGGCGGGGGTATGCCCAGACGTGGGTCCCTTGCTCACTTTGCCACTGGATTCAAGCAAGCCTGGCTGATGACGGCTGAAATGCCAGAAACCGGTCCTAGGATGCTTGTTTCCGGTCCAGGGAAGACATGGCTTGGCAGTTCGGGCTGGACTGTTCCCATGAGGCACAGGGTCAGACTGATTTGCATATGGCCATGTCTGAACTGGGGTGGTGGAGTGAGCTAAAGAATGATGATGGATTAAACCCAGATCAGTTGACTGGGGGTGAGTGTTTGATTGGCTCAAACGTTCCGTCCATCATCCCCTTTTGTATCGCTTTGGTCGCCCTAAGTTGGCGGGGGTATGCCCAGACGTGGGTCCCTTGCTCACTTTGCCACTGGATTCAAGCAAGCCTGGCTGATGACGGCTGAAATGCCAGAAACCGGTCCTAGGATGCTTGTTTCCGGTCCAGGGAAGACATGGCTTGGCAGTTCGGGCTGGACTGTTCCCATGAGGCACAGGGTCAGACTGATTTGCATATGGCCATGTCTGAACTGGGGTGGTGGAGTGAGCTAAAGAATGATGATGGATTAAACCCAGATCAGTTGACTGGGGGTGAGTGTTTGATTGGCTCAAACGTTCCGTCCATCATCCCCTTTTGTATCGCTTTGGTCGCCCTAAGTTGGCGGGGGTATGCCCAGACGTGGGTCCCTTGCTCACTTTGCCACTGGATTCAAGCAAGCCTGGCTGATGACGGCTGAAATGCCAGAAAACGGTCCTAGGATGCTTGTTTCCGGTCCAGGGAAGACATGGCTTGGCAGTTCGGGCTGGACTGTTCCCATGAGGCACAGGGTCAGACTGATTTGCATATGGCCATGTCTGAACTGGGGTGGTGGAGTGAGCTAAAGAATGATGATGGATTAAACCCAGATCAGTTGACTGGGGGTGAGTGTTTGATTGGCTCAAACGTTCCGTCCATCATCCCCTTTTGTATCGCTTTGGTCGCCCTAAGTTGGCGGGGGTATGCCCAGACATGGGTCCCTTGCTCACTTTGCCACCGGATTCAAGCAAGCCTGGCTGATGACGGCTGAAATGCCAGAAACCGGTCCTAGGATGCTTGTTTCCGGTCCAGGGAAGACATGGCTTGGCAGTTCGGGCTGGACTGTTCCCATGAGGCACAGGGTCAGACTGATTTGCATATGGCCATGTCTGAACTGGGGTGGTGGAGTGAGCTAAAGAATGATGATGGATTAAACCCAGATCAGTTGACTGGGGGTGAGTGTTTGATTGGCTCAAACGTTCCGTCCATCATCCCCTTTTGTATCGCTCAGAGGTGCAACTACAGCTGAATTTCTGGGGGGGCTAATAAAAATTTTGGGGGGGCCTAATTATTTCAGCAATAGGCAGAGTGGAGATGCAGGGGCTCTAAGAAGGGGTGAAAACACAACAAAGCCTTGTTAACAAGTAAATGATATTTTAAAGACCTGTGAAGTACTCGGGTGCGGCTGCAATAAGACGGTCGCCAGCCCGGGAAGCTGTCTCAGCCCGGGCTGACACACACGACAGGGGGGGGCTGAAGCCATTTGAGCCCAATGGGCGTTGCGCGCCTGTCTGTGCCTCGCTGAATGTTTTCCTTGGATCAGTGCCCGGAGTGCCATTTATTTGAAGTATATGCAGCAAAAGTTGGGATATTTAAAACAGGCGCGGGCGTCTTACTGGCACCCCCCTTCCGGCGGTCTGGCTGCATGCCAGCCAAACGCGCCCTTTTTGGAAATATCTATATTTAACAACTACAGTGGCTTACCCTGCAAGCAGATTGGATGACCTTCTCAACCAGGTTTCCAAAGAGGACAGATTGAAATAATCTAATTCACTGATGACCACCTTTATCTACCTGATCTCTATTGACAGTTTATTTAGCATTTCCTTGAAGTTCAGAAAACAAATTTGCATTATCAAAAGTGTGAATACTTGTGTTTCCTACTGACCAGCAGGATGCGAGGTGGTTGTTCTATGATGGAGAAGAGGGCTTCCAAAGACTTCTTGGCTGTATGGGACCCTTGATCCTGAGAGGCACTGTGAAGGCTTAGGCTATATAAACTATACCACAGCCATTCCAATCTAAATGGAGAATAAAAGTCCATCCAGAGTTGTTACTTAGCGGACGAGGATTGGAAGCAAGATGGCATCTGAGTGAGACCATCACCACTCACCTCCCGCCTCGCTCTGACCCTTGCTGGACTCACCCTCCGACTTCAGGCGGACTATGCGAATGGGAATCTGTCATCTGGGCGACAGAGGCAGGCTGTTAACGGAGAGCCTGAGACTCGGTGATCTATGGAGCAAAAAGAAGGACAAAGGCTGCTGTGTGTGCTGGGAATCTCTGGCGTGGCTGCTCCCGACTACAGTTTCCGGATTGAGAAACTGCGACGGCTGCCGGTGGCTCGGGTTGCCTAGCTACAGGGACGCTAGTGGAGCTCGAGTTACACAGGCAATGGCAGCGCAAGGAGGACGAGGCAAAACGCGCTTGAATATGCCACCGGCGGGAGCGTGGCTAGCAGCCAACTGTAATGGCTGCTGCTTAGAGAGGCTCCGGGATTGTACCAGCATCCCCAACAATCCGACACTCAATCCGCACAAGAAACGCGACGAGACGCCAAGGTCCGGGCGTCGGAGTTGCAGGGGCACCCTCCGACCCTTCCCCGAAGCCCAAGAGGTGAAGGGCGGAGAGTTTACATCGAGTCTCCGTTGCGCGGCCTTCTGCCACAATGAGACCGGGGCCTGGAGTGGCACCGGGACCCGGGGAAGGAGAAAGCGGGGCGGTGACGCCAGCGGAAAGAGGGACAGACGCCTGAGCACTCTCTGCGACGCTCCAGGGAGCGGGACTGACCAGTTTGGCGGGTGCGGCATTATTGTGCGCTGACTCCCGGGATCCGTTGGGGGGGCGGTGTGCGCGCCGAAGGGAGCGGCGCCGGGCACAAGCGGTGCCCGATCTCGCCCCGGCTGATCAGCGGCATTGGCACAGCGTGACCCCTGGTCCACGACGAGAAGAAGGACCCGCGGTGGTGGGCCTGGTGAAATGCTGCCCCCGCTGTGACGGCCCAGTCAGGAACTCAGCCCTCCGCAGTGAGTAAACACGCAAGGCCTGCCGCAGTGGGGGCACCCAGCGTGGCTGAGCATCAACAGCCAGAGTGGAGGATTTCCTGCTATAAGAGGGAAAGTGCAACTGGTGACCACAATCCTAGTTGGGGACCCTTTGAGGTGCAGCGGCATGCAGAAGGTGCCTGGAGGTAAGCAGACAACTTGCCTCGTGCGCTCCACATTTGGGACCGGTCGCTGAGAAGACACTACCTCATGACATACCCAGGGGCACGTGGCAGGAAACCCGAAAGGCCGCGCGTGGCATACAGTCACAAAGGCAGGCAGCGGCGACTACTGCCACGTAAGTAAACACATCCCCGCGGGACGCCCCAGCGGACTGGACACAATGGGAGGCCAGGACCAACGCACGACTCAACAATTAAAACTGGACAAGTACGCCTATACTAAAGACCAGCCTGACCAGGCAGAACGGACTGCTGCACAGGGAAAAACCCGGTCGACAGAGAACCAGGCGGAGGTTACGCTACAATACATAATGACTGTCCTTGCCGGGGTTCAGGCCACTGTGGGGACGATTTTCACCGATATCTCATTCCTGCGGGCCGACTTCCAAAAAATGAACGAAAGAGTGACCGATGTCGAAAATACCACGACGGCCCTTTCTGCGGATGCTGCGGCCCTGCAGCAGAGGGTGTGCCAACTTGAAACGGAACATAAATCAATAATGGCCAAGTTAGATGATCAGGAGGGCCGCTCCCGACGCAACAATGTTCGGATTATAGGTGTGCCAGAGAGCAAAGGGGGTCCTGCGATGGATTTATTTGTCGAGGACCTCATTAAAACCCATCTCCAACCCAGAGGTCTCTCCAGTTTCTTCTCAGTAGAAAGAGCCCATCGTGTACCAGGCGGCAAACCCAGACCGGGGGCCCCCCCAGACCCATACTGGCTCGCATCTTTAACTTCAGAGACCGCAACGCCATACTACAGACGGCGCGAGTAGCTCCCCCACTGCGCATAGATAACTCTGTAATTTCCTTCTTCCCAGACTACACGGTGGCAGTCACTAAACAAAGACGCAGCTTTATGGAGGTGAAGAAGGAACTCCGGAGACGGGAGCTTGCCTACTCAATGCTCTTCCCGGCCAAGTTGCGAGTAGTGGCTGATGGTAAGACGTGGTTCTTCGAGACGCCTGAGGGGGCTCAGGAGTGGCTGGAGGGATGGAGACAGGCTCCGGGACCTTGACGACCAAGTTAACATCAACATTGCCATCCGCAGGAGGTGACACCGCAGGGCTCGAGTGACACCAGCTCCACGAGGGACTCCACTCAGCCGGGGACCGAAGAATGAGGACATCTCGGGCACTGGTGCTCCTGCTTTGCGGGCGCCTGGACACTGATGCAATCCTTTCTGGACCCGGACAGAGTTAAATGCACAACTGTGGTTCTGATCATGGGGATAGCTCGGGGTGATCTCTGGACAACTCTCCCCCCGAACGCAAGTACAAGTTAATGGGGATTAAGCACTCTGCGAAGTTGGGGTGGCGGGTAGTTTTAAGTCTGACTTGCAGGGAGGCAGGGAGGGGGGTGGGGGATAGGAACCAGTTAAATTTCATGTTCAAACTTTTTCCACAGGTACACCAAATAATGACACAACGTACACGCAGCGAGTGCTCCCTAACCAAGTCACATTGCTTTTCATGCTCCAGCGTTATAGATACACCCACTGATGGTAGGGGACGACCTGACAGACCTCATGCAAGCCCAACCTGAGGCCCTTAACACGCCGGGCCCCCCCTTAACAATCATATCCTGGAATGTAAACGGATTGGGAGACAAGATAAAGAGGGGGTTGGTATTGCAATATCTCAAACGTCAGGCCCCAGCAGTAGCACTAATCCAGGAGTCGCACTTAACGGGCTCGACCTGCAAGGCCCTGGATAGGTGGGGTTTTAAAATGGTAGCACACTCCGAGTTCACCTCGGGATCGAGGGGGGTGGGGATCCTGGTTCGAAAGACCTTCCCGCTTGTTATAAATGGGTCCTGGACGGACGATCAGGGACGCTTCGCAGCAATCTCATGTAAATGGGAGGGGCCGGCGTACAATTTAGTCTCCGTATATAGCCCGCCGGCACTACAGAACATTGCCCTCCCCGCCCTTGGTAAATTTCTGCTCGCACTTCCACAGGGTGAACTAGTCATAGGGGGCGACTTTAATGCCACGCTAGACACTACACTTGACAGACTCCCCCCAAGGGAACAAAGCGGGGCTCAGCTCCGTCTGGCTGAATTCCTTGACGCCTTCGGTCTAATAGACGTATGGCGGCTGCGTTTCCCTCAAGAACGCCAGTACACCTTCCATTCGGGTGCCCACAATAGCCTCTCCAGGATAGACTATATCCTGACGCTCCCGTCTGCCCTGGAGGGAGTATTGGAGGTTTCACACCTCCCCAGAGGTATCTCCGACCATTCCCCTGTCATGATAAAATACACATCTCGCTTCCTGGGGAGGAGACGCATATACCCCATACACCCTGGTTTGTTGAATGACCCCGCTATCTGGAAAGTCCTACGCACCACCACAAGACAATATTTCCAAGACAACGAATGCTCAGTAACTTCCCCGGCGACCCTATGGGAAGCCTATAAGGCCGTCCTGCGAGGGCAAGCAATATCACTGATATCATCCCACAAACGAGACGCAGTGCGACAGGTGCAGACCCTTGAGCAGGCGGTGAGCCTAGCTGAAACCGAACACTCCTTAGATCCCAACGAGACTACGGCTCATAAACTCAGAGTAGTAAAACAGGAATATAAAGACTACCCATGGGAAAAGGCTAAAGCCAAAGTTACGAAAGCGCGACACACTGTGTATGAAGTTGGCGACAAAGCCGGCAAGCTTTTAGCGTGGCTAGACAAGAGGGAGTGCATGGGGCGCTGGGTGCCACAACTAAACTCAGACTCCGGGGAGGTAATCACGGCAACCCATTTTGAGACAATCTACACCCCGCAAGACATGGCCACGCTGGAGGAGAATCTTACATTCCTCCACGACATACGAATGCCCAAACTCACGCCACAGGAAGCCCAGGCCCTAGAGGCGGATTTGACGTCAGATGAGCTAACATTGGCCATAGGCGGGCTCCAATCCGGGAAAGCTCTAGGTCCGAACGGCATCCCCATCGAACTCTACAAAAAAGCTGCAAGTAAACTTGCGCCCCGCTTACTCAGAATGTATGAAGCTAGCTTGGAGGTAGGAACTCTGCCCAGAGACCAACGCATAGCGGCAATTGTAGCAATTCCAAAACACGGCAAGCCCCCTCAGGAATGCTCATCTTCTCGACCCATTTCCTTGCTCAATGCAGAAGTTAAAATATTAGCAAAGGCGCTAGCCGCAAGGCTCCAACCATGCCTGACGACCCTAATACACCCGGACCAATCAGGATTTATGCCGGGCCGCAATACAGCACTCAACCTAAGGCGACTCCATAGTGTAATGGCTCGTGCACCTACTATCCGGGAAGAGGTGGTCATACTCTCCTTGGATGCACGTATGGCTTTCGACCTAGTTGAATGGCCCTTTCTATTTGCAGTATTACAGCACCTAGGATTTGGGCCTAAATTTTGTGCATGGATCCACCTTCTTTACGCACAACCTCTGGCCCATGTGGTGGTCAATGTGCGAGTCTCTGCTGACTTTCCCTTGGGTCGTGGGACAAGGCAGGGTTGTCCGCTGTCCCCCCTGCTGTTTGCATTCGTATTGGAACCATTGGCGGCATGGATTAGGAGGGGTCCCATTATACGCGGGCTTAAATGGATGGAGGGATGGTAGGATCGCATTTCGTTATATGCGGACGACATCCTCCTTTATATGGCGTCCCCCAAGCGATCAATCAGTAGACTACTGGACATCTGTGTGTCGTACGGCAGGGTTTCTGGCTACACTATAAACTGGGCCAAGTCGGTTCTGTATGTGCTTAGTGGCTCGCCCCCACGGCTACCACCAGACTGCCCGCTACAAGTCGCAGAAGGAGGGTTTAAATACTTAGGAATACATGTCACTTCCCAGCCTGCGCAGTTCATCGAGAAAAACCTTGCGGAACCATTGAAAAGACTCTGTCACGACGTCCAATATTGGCATTCCCTTCCGCTGACACTCTTGGGCCGGGCCGCTTTGTTTAAAATGATGGCACTCCCTAGGTTTCTGTAAGCCCTACAAAAAACTCCATTCCCAGTCTCACACTCCTATTTTAAAGCGATAGACGCTGAAGTTAGTCATCTCCTCTGGGAGGGGAAACCTGCCCGCATAGCCCAGCTCAAATTGGTACGGGGCTGGTATGACGGCGGAATCGCCCTGCCCAATATTAAAACATATTATTGGGCCTCACAGCTAATAGTTATAAATCAGTGGATGCACGCCCCGCAGGACGAACCTGCGTTTCGCTTGGACAGACACACTCTTGGCACTGAGGGGGTTATGGGCGCACTATATAACAAATCCCGTAAACATGTGCTACTGGGACCTACTGCACACACAGTCCGCATTTGGTTCACGGCCCTTCGAGCGCTCGGTTGGGAGGGGGTCCTCACACAGCACGCCCCACTCTGGGCTGCCCGACCCTTAGGACGACTTTGTAATAGCAAAGGTTTTGCAAGGTGGGACCTCAAAGGTATATCGAGGGTGGGAGACCTGTGGAGAAAAGGCGAAATAGTTTCTTTCTCCCTCTTGCAAGAAACCTACGAGATGGCCCCAACAGAACACTACCGCTACCTACAGATCAAGCATGCGCTCACAAAGGCCATCCCCCCTGGCACCGATCTCCCCGAGTCCTCACCACTCGAAGACAGACTGCTGACAGATTACCTAACTAAGAAGGCCATTTCCCTGACGTACCACAAACTGATCAACAACTGGCGGGACCCTACGGTCGCCCTCCGGGAGAAATGGCAGGCGGAGTTGGGGGAGCTGGACGAGAAGGACTGGCAGGAGGCCCTTGCGTCCCCGCGGGAAGTAGCCATACCCTCCAAATTGCAACTAGTGCAACTTAAGATACTGCACCGAACGTATTACACTCGACAGGCACTACACAGAATGGGAAGAGCGGACAGTCCAATGTGTTTGAGAGGCTGCGGGTTCCCGGGTACCTTCTATCACACATTGTGGGAATGCCCCAAAATTATGCAATACTGGGAGGCTATCATGGATGTTATCACACAGGTCTGTGGACCACATGTCCCTCCGGAGCCTAAGCGATGTCTCCTTAACATTTGGGAGCCGACAGACCTCGACCATAGGGCTCAGGATTGGGCGACCTTGGGCATGGTGCTTGCTAAACGCAACATAGACCAACACTGGGGAGCAGAGACAGTCCCCACACGTAGGCAGTGGTGTGGAGACATGGACAGTGCAATGGTGGCAGAAAAGGTAGGGGCAGATTTACAATTCCTGGCGCATCCCTGCAAATCAGCAGGGATGCGCCAGGAAACTTGCGACATGCATCACCATCCTTGCGCCACCACTGATGCGCCGCATTTACAATGCGGCGCATCATGGCGCAAGGAAATGCAGATGCGTGTCGCATCTGCCGTCGTAACGTTGGCGCAGTGCTGGAGCTTGTGTCGCGGGCGCGACGCAACTCCAGCACTGTGCCGACCCGGCCTATCTTGCACATGGTGCGTCACACCTTACGCCTGCTTCAAGCAGGCGCAAGGTTTAGACGCACCGGGGTCGGAAAAGTGACTGAGTGAAATCTAGTAGATTTCACTCAGCCACTTTGCGAGGCGTTCCTGCGCCGGAACGCCCCCCTGCTCCGGAACGCCCACATGAAACCTGACGCAGGTTTCATGTGGCGCAGGGCTTTACAACGTGACGCATCTCCCTAGATGCGTCACGTTGTAAATACCCCGCAGCATGGCGCTGGCTTGCGCGCCGTTGCGTCACAGAAGTGACGCAACGGCGGCGCAAAAGTGGCGCAAGGGGCTTGTAAATCTGCCCCGTAGTCTTTACCCACAGAAACTGCCCCAAGAAATGGTCATGGGTGTGGGGCAAGTGGAATATTTATAGAGGGAATATCTGCACCCCACCGCTTGCAGTATCGGAACCAGAACTGAGTGACTAATGGGTGTTATCATCCCCAATATAGCATATGATAATGATGTCCATACTGGATATCTGGAGAGGGAGGCATGTGGGCAATGTATATTGTGAATGTCATTGACTATGTACTGGCACGGCTGTGCTGGCTGGGTGTATTCAAATGCGTTTAATTATTGTAATCAGTACCGATTATTGCAAAAAAACAATAAGAATGTTTTTTTTTTAAAAAGAATATGCCAACGGCACCACCACGACGGGAAGAAATTGACGCGAAGACGGAAGCCAAGAAACCAGAGCTTCGCACTGGTAAGGGGAGCAAGCTGGACAGAAGAAAAGCTGAGGGGCATAACAAAAGTGCCAACCAGAAAGGGCCATTCCCGGGGGAGCAAGGGAAAAAGCAGCCCTCCAGTACGAGCATGTTTCTACCCCTAGACACGAGCGAGAAAGAGAAGGAGAAGGGGGTGCAAGCGGAAAAAGGAGACCGAAGCAGCATAATTAATAGCGTGGAAACAGGCGACATAGAAAATATGCAAAGCAATTCATCACAGGTTACGTCAGTGGAGGCACGGGGCGAGGGAGAGGATACCCCGGGATCCTCTTGGGATTCGAACTGTGAAAATACCGTTTTAGAAACTCTGGAGGCATCCGCAGGCACCCAGTCAAAAGATGGTATTACCAAGGAAACTGATAATGATAGATCCCTCAAGGAAAGTACTAACAATTCAGTAACAGTAACAGAGATAGATAGCAAAACACCGGATGTGACCCGTAAAATAGAATACAGTGCTGCTACAGGGGGGTATTCTCAGAAAAAGATTAAGGAGGCAGGATACCTCTCCCCCGACTCCCTGGAAAAGTTCTTTTCCCTGACTGAGGAATCGGGTGAGTCGGACATCAATCTGACAACCAGCAGTGATGTTGACGGTGGGGACTCCCCAACAAGCAATAATAGCCCACAAAGGGAGAGGAGGAGGTCGCCAAGGAGAATTAAGTGGTCATCAGCGGGAAAAATGAAAAACCGTAAGAGAATTCCTGGAGAGGAAGAGGAGGAACTTGGGGGCATATTATCAAGAACGGCGATAAAATTATTGCCGCTTTAGCGGCAGAAAACTGCCGCTAAAGCGGCGATAATGGGCTTGATAATATGCCCTGGAGAATTCCAATAGAAGCCCATGTTCACACCAGAACACGGACTTCTATTGGAATTCTCAAGGGCATATTATCAAGCCCATTATCGCCGCCTTAGCGGCAGTTTTCTGCCGCTAAAGCGGCGATAATTTTTAACGCCGTTCTTGATAATATGCCCCAAAGTTGGGATTACTCAGCCACCCAGATACTACCCCCCGATGGTATAAATGAAAAAGGGAGAACCCCTAGAGAATTGCAAGAGGGCAGGACCGTACGGAAAACTAGTGAGTTGTCTACCGAGCCCCTCTCTCGCTGATTTTACAATCCCTGAGATCATTTCAAGATGAGGTCAAAATTGAAAGCCGACAGGCACGGCTTGCTTCTAAAAAACTACAAGGCTCGGTCCGAAAGATTGGGAAAACATGTACAAAGATAGCGGAAAGAATATGCATGGTGGAGACTCGTACAGAGGTGCTGGAGAATACTGTAGAAACATTGAAAACTCAGGCTACATCTCAAGAGAGCACACTGAGAGACATGATGTGGAAGCTTGAGGAGGCAGAGAATCGCCAACGACGCAATAACTTGAGGCTGCTAGGGATACCCGAGAACTGTGAAGGCAGCGATATAAGAAAGTTCACAATTAATATGCTGAAAAGCTCTTTACCAGAACTGGTACAGTGGGATTGGGACAGATAAATCCAACGTGTACATAGATTCCCCTTAACAATCTCCAAGCACCCCTCGAATGGCCAGTCGTATCCGCGAGCTATACTGGTCTATTTCGGAAACTTCCTGCTGCGTCAGCCCGTGTATGATCTGGCCAGGCATAATACCAAAAGAAATTTTGAGAATTTCTCTTTTTTCCCGAAACCAGATTTCGCGCACGCCACAGTGGAAAGGAGATGGCGGCTTAGGCAACTTATAACACCGTTCCAAAAAGCAGGAGCTAGTTTTTCTGCAAAATCCAGCCAAATTGAAAGTTGTTTTTCAAGGACGGAATTATAATTTCATCTCAGAAATACAAGCACAGAAGGTATTAGAGGAGATCACAGTGGTGGGACTGCCGGGAGCAAGAAATAATAAGCCTGGACTTTAATATGGAAGGCAATGATGATGGCTGAAACTGGGACATTTTTTTTTTAATTGGGAGATCCCAAATGTTTTCTATGTCCCATCTATTTTCCCCCTCTTGCGATATTATATTTTTCTTTCAGGATTGAGCCTGATTGCTTAAGGTATGGTGGGGGGAGGGAAGGGGGAGAGTGGGGTGGGGTTTGGGGGGAAATCTCAGACAGAAGGTAGGACTAAGGGGTTCAATACAGATTAGCGATTTAAGGAACAATAAGTGCAGAAAGTGGCAGAGAGTCAGGTGGACGATGGGTCAAGAGGAGAAATACACAAAAATTGACAAGAACCAATATGGCTAGGTTGAAAATTCTTACTGTCAATATATGTCGCCTTAAGGACATAAAGAAAAGACAAAGAGTGGCTGCGGGATTGCAAATGTCAGGGGCTAATATTATCTGTATTCAGGAGACACATATCGAGGGGTCACAACTTCATCTGCTTAAAACACTAGGGTATAGATTGATCACTGCTACAACACAGGGAGCTAGGGTTAAGGGGGTGGCCATTAAGGCTAAAGTGAGTGGGATACAGTTTTTATGATCATCATCGGATAAATATGGGCGGTGGGCAATCACAGAATGTCGATATAACAATGATCAGAAAATTACATTATGTACTATATATGGAAGCATAAGTGATGACCCCAGTGTACTGGATTATATCTCCAATGAACTTGCTCACTGACCCCTCCCACTGATAGTATGTGGGGATTATAATATTAACTTACCCTGGGACTGGTCACTTGAACCTGGGTACAAATATAGAGGGAGGAAACTAAAAGTGTTTCAGGCCCTAAAAAACCTATGTCAGAGCCATGGTTTAATAGACTGCTGGCAAATGATGCAACCGAGCGATCCAGGCTACACCTTTTTCTCTAATCCGCACTTAACACATGCAAGACTGGATTATGTGTTTGTTTCTAACACTATGAGCTCAAAATGCTTAATTGAAAAGCTACCGAGGGTCTTATCTGACCATAATCCCTTAGTTTTAAATATAGAAATGGGAGCAGTGAACTCAAATGTAAAATTCTGGACCTTTGAGAGGGCATTGCTGCTTAATAAGGAATACTGTAGACATATGACTCAGTGGATACCAGGGTTTGTGGAGGATAATATGGGCAGTGCAGCAATTGAGATTTTTTGGGATGCCCTAAAGGCAGGGATTAGAGGGGAAACATTACGATTTTCACTAAATTTCAACAAGGAGGCTAAACAAAAAATGGCGGCACTGCAGAGAAATTTGGGGGCAGCCGAGGAAGGTCTGATAAGGGCTGTATATGAGGGACGGGAAATTGAAATTGAACAAAGACATGTAGCGATTGCTAAAACCGCTATTATAGATATTTTAACGGAGAAAGCAATAGTTAAGGCAACAACACATAGAGAAACAGTTTATGAATTAAGCGAACAGATTGGTCATCACTTGGCAGTCCGTACTAGACAACAAAATACAGCTAATCTAATACGGGAAATTAACGATCCAGAATATGGGCATAAGACCGATCCTAAAGCAATAAGAGAGGCATTCCAGCAGTATTATCAAAAATTACAGAGTTGTTACTTAGCTAGAGGAACCACACTTTCATAAAATCATACAATAATATCAGTCATAACCAAATTGAACTGTAAGAAATCAATAATAAATGAACTACAAAGTATCAACATTGGAAACCCTAGCCAAAGCATCATTACTAGGTCTTCAATAAAATCTGATGGGGGCATTAACAGGAGTTAACAGCCCATAGGAATAATGGGACCCACGTGAACACCATGGGTTTGTGTGTTTCACCTGGAGACTCCACCTGCTAGAAGCAAATTGAATCTGCCGGTGTAATACAGAGAGGAAAGGATCAAATATCTTTAGATTCAGTAATTCTCAAAGAACCTGTAGGGCTCCACTTGTAACCAGCCAGTAATCCCTCATGGAGTTACAGGTACCTGTGGTATCAGTAACCCGGCACAAGAATTAGCAGCCACATCATCAGGGCACTCCGAATAAGGCCCTCATGCTCACAGGTTACAGGTTATGATCATTACAGTGACTGGAGTCATTGTTACCTCCATAATCTGATGACCACAAAATGCCAATGTTATCATTTGGGAGAGGACCTGCAAACTGACCCTCCAGCCAATGGTTGTGACTCCCAGTGTATTTGTGATCACGTCATGGATAATAAAACACTGTTTACAGCTACTATAACAACTCACAGGAAACAACAGTATAGTATTATCCCACAGAAGCGGATCCCCTCAATACACTAAAAGTGCTGGCCCCCACTGTCTTGTTTTGGGGCCACTAACCAATCGTGATCACAATCAAAATACAACGGAAACAACACAATTGATACAACCTGTGGAAAACCTTGGTACAATTGTATCTCAGTTATAATTGTTTATGTCACAGATATTTTGATCAGATGACTTATCTGACTCTCGGTTAAGGGTTTGAGTTTATCTAGAAATCAAATCTCATTATCTCACGATCCAAATGCACAAGGGACAACAGATCAATATTGGATGTTGGTCAAGATTTGAGGCTCTATTTATATCACATTTCATGAAGGCCATCTCCTTTTTCTCAACTTTGGGCTTGGTCAACATGTTAGGAAGCCATCCATCAACACCCCAAATAGATGGATCTGCATAGCCACTTGACTAGTCCATGAGAAGGATCAGATGCCCCTTCATGTCACCATGGAATTTCATTCTGCCTTGGCCATGGCAGTCCCCTGAACAAGGCTATGAAAATATCTCTGGTGAGTATGAGCGACCCCAGTGCCACCCAACAAGTCTGTCACATATTACCACTTTGTTGGAAGTCAGGACCCGTGTTTAAAATTACGCTGCAAAGTTAACTGGTTGCTGGAGATGAAGTTTGTCCATGCACGTTAATAAGTTGTTGTAGTAACCATCTGTTATTTTGCTGTGTCATGTTGTTCAAAGCCCAGCTGACTGTGTGTTACGCCCACATAGATCAGGACGGTGGTGTGGGAGCAGGATAACGTGGCATCGCCCCCCTTACTTCCTGGTAATCATCATTAGACTGAGTCAACCCCTCCCAAGAGGCGAGTCCCCTCCCCTCCCACAGAGCCATTTCCAACTGCATCCATACTAACCTTTAAAACACACCACTGACAACGTGCTTTGGTGCCTTAAAAGGTCGCAGTTTATTAAAACATCACGTTATGCATATCCCAATTCTCATGGTCATTCATAACATCGATGTTAACACATTTACTGTCTTTGCAATTATAGTTCTTTCAGTCCGTTCTTGGTCATTATCTGCTCTCAGACAGACCAATTTCTGGGGAGGTGCCCAAATGTCTGGGCCACTGTTTCAACTGTGCTACCGACTTGGTGGGTGTCTGTCCGGACCTGCCCGGGCTGCAAGTGCCTTCCCACTTGCCTTCGACCCCTTCTTGGCCCCTCCCTGCTCCTCCGGGTCCCTGCCGTGCGGCATCCCAAGGACCCTGTGTGAGCACTTCATCTATCCAGCCTGAGGCTGAGTTCTGACATCTCGCTCCTTTGGTACCCCTGCAGTGAGGCATCCCAAGGGCCCTGCGGAAGCATCACATCTACTCTGTCTGTGGCTGAGTTCCGCTCTTAGCTCCCTCAGTGCCCCTGCCATGAGGCATCCCAAGGACACTGTGTGAGCCTTCCATCTACCTCTAGTAACTTATCTCATTTGTCTATCTTTCTAGGGTTTCTTCCGCTTCACCTCTACCCCTGCGGCTGCGACACCCGCCTTTTTCTGGAGTGGGTGGGTGGGATTCCGTATTCCTGTACCAAGAGGGGGGAGTGTGTGCTTGGTGAGCCTTGCGCCCCCTTCTTATCCCCCCTTGAGGCTTACCAGCTTACCCCCGGATTGGGGGGACCGTAGCTTGCCCTGGGGTGACCAATCCTGGTCGCCCCAATTCGCGGGCTTGAGACCTGAGGAGGGAGGGCTTCCCACCTCCGGGCGGCGTTTGTCCCGGGCCCCCATTGGGTCCGGCTTCGCCTTCCCCGGCCCGGGCTCCAACCCCTCCCAAGAGGCGAGTCCCCTCCCTCAGAGCCATTTCCAACTGCTTCCATCCTAACCTTTAAAACACACCACTGACAACGTGCTTTGGTGCCTTAAAAAGGTCGCAGTTTATTAAAACATCACATGTTATACATATCGCAATTCTCATGGTCATTCATAACATCCATGTTAACACATTTACTGTCTTTGCAATTATAGTTCTTTCAGTCCGTTCTTGGTCATTATCTGCTCTCAGACAGACCAATTTCTGGGGAGGGGCCCAAATGTCTGGGCCACTGCTTCAACGGTGTTAGGCTTCAACTTGCTACCGACTTGGTGGGTGTCCGTCCGGACCTGCCTGGGCTGCAAGTGCCGTCCCGCTTGCCTTCGACTCCTTCTTGGCCCCTCCCTGCTCCTCTGGGTCCCTGCTGTGCGGCATCTCAAGGACCCTGTGTGAGCACTTCATCTATCCAGCCTGAGGCTGAGTTCTGACATCTCACTCCTTTGGTACCCCTGCCATGAGGCATTCCAAGGGCCCTGCGAGAGCATCACATCTACTCTGTCTGTGGCTGAGTGCCGCTCTTAGCTCCCTCAGTGCCCCTGCTGTGAGGCATCCCAAGGACACTGTGTGAGCCTTCCATCTACCTCTAGTAATTTATCTAATTTGTCTATCTTTCTAGGGTTTCTTCCCCCACGCTGCCGACGATTTCACGATCGGAGGGAGCTCCCCCTTTGTTCCGCTACCCCTTCCTTCCTTCTATGCAAAACCTATCTGTAATAGCACCCCCACGATGTTAAGCAGGAACATATCCATCCCCACCCCTGTCAGGTGCACCCCGTCCTCCAAGTGATAACCTGGGGATCTCAGGTTTATGTAACCATGTCTTACGAAACCCCAGCCATTGGCCCTACATATCATGGTGATATTCAGTTTTCGTCTGGATTTTTCAACCCCACCTAGGTCAATGGCCCCCCTCCATGATCTCCGCACTATTATTTCCAAGAAAATTATTTTGGCTGGGCGCACGAGACTAGCCTTTCTTTCTATCAGGCCCCTCCTCCCCAGTTCCGCCAGGTCGTTGCCTCCCAGGTGGACCACCACCACATCCGGTCTGCCACCTTGCCCCATTTCTTCCCGCACTGCGGGGAGCAGTTGGTCCCTCTTCATTCCCGATCGTCCCAGCCAAACTATGTCGGTGTCCCGCAGCCAAATTCCGCCGAATTCGCGTCTGGCCGCTGCCCACTGTTGCGCTCGCATTATGTAGGAATGACCCACGATCCATACCTTCTTGCGCCACTCGGTCGGACCTAGGCGGGGGGAGGAGGAGAGACCGGACTCAGCACATCGTGGGGCGTATATAACGTTTAAACGTGCCAGATGCCCACCGCCCAATCCCCTTGATTTGCTCGGTGCCCAGGCCGGCGGCCGTGGTGGCTGCCCCGATCCTGAATGAGTGGGACCCGAATGCCCTGGCCAGGAGCCCCACCGCCTCCAATGCCTTTCTCATTACTGCTATGAATTGGAACCGGCTCAGGAACGACCCGTCCCTATGTCTGAAAAGACCCCGTGGTTATGTTCCCCAGGTGCCATGTACCTCTGAACTAGACACACTGGGCAGCATGGTTCATCCTTAATGCAATTTATTCTAGTCCACCTCCCCTTGCCTGCCTGGTCCGTCTTTGACCGCCGCAGCAGGACATACATGTGCCCTTCCCTTAGTTCTACATCGGTCCCGTGAATGCACGCTGTCCCCGGGTCACCCGCAGCTGGGGCCACCAACTCGCTGACTGTGTATGCCCCAGAGAACGCCAGCGCAAACGCTGCCTGGAAGAGTATGGCTTCCTTCTCTGAGGTGCATATTCCCCCAAGGGACCCTATCATACGTCATAGTATGTCGAAGTGAATGGGCCTCCTTGTGTCCTTTCTTGCTTGTTGCATCCTACCCCAGCCCTTCAATGCCATTCTACATTGGAAACCCCTAGTCGGGTCCGCCCCTGCTGCCATTTTCGTGTAGTATGTTGCGGAGTTCAAGTGTGCCTGGGCCCAGGATTTTATTCTTCCCGACAGGAAGGCCCATTCTATGAAGATCAAGACCTCCCCTTGATCTGCCGGCTAGCCCCCTGCTAGTCCTGCCGCGGGAGTAAATGTTGCCCAGCACTTATGGTACCGGTTCTTTGTTTTTGGGGCCAGTGCGTTGTCCAGCATCTCCTCCAACCCAGGTCCATGCTTCTTCTGGCACCGGGGTCATCCCTTGATCCGCGTCCGGTGCGAGTTCTCGGAATCTTGCCCACTGAAAACGAGAAATGGCATCTGCAATTGAGTTGTCTACCCCTAGGATGTGTCGTGCCCTAAGCGCGATGTTTGCCCTCAGCTGGCAGTCGACTAGTCTGCGCAGCAGACTGACCACCGCCGCACATTTCGCTGTCCCCGTATTGATTGCCTGCACCACTGCGTGGTTGTCGGACCATAGCATTATCTGTCTGTTCGCCAGCCGTTCTGCCCAAATGTGGAATGCCACCACGATGGGGAACAACTCCAGTAATGAGATGTTTGCGGTGGCCCCTGCCTTTTTCCAGGTCTCAGGCCATGCCCTCACCGTCCATGCCACCCCTAGGATGGCCCTGAAGCCCAAACCCCGGTTGAGTCTGTGGTTTGCCGGCACCCATAACTCGCGCCACATGAGGGTGCCATTGAAATCGCAGTCGAATCGATGGAGCGTGAAGCAGCTTGAGGTGTTTGTGTGCCTTTAAGGCGGGAGCCTTTCAGTCAGGCCCTGCCCCGCCCACAGTCATGTTGCGTCACCTGGCTCCGGCCCACATCGTACTCCGGAGCCGAATACAATGCTGCCGCCTCACGTTCCTGGCTCCCGGCGTTGTAAATCAACAGGAGCCTGCTGCCACGAAGCTCCCGAAGCCGAACACGATGCTCGCCGCCTCACGTCCCTGGCTCCCGGCGTTGCAAACCAACAGGAGCCTGCTGCCACAGAGCCCCAGGGGAGCCCCGGGACCGTCCGATGATGACTTTGAAAAGCGGAGCCGGATCCTGTCCACGCCTGGTCCGATGCAGGTAGGCCTGGTGGCTCAGTCCTTCTCCGTTCGCCGCGACGCCGGATCCGGTCACCGCTAGTTCGTGCCACCTTCTCCCGGACCGCTGGTACCGCTGCGCTGATCCTCTGTGCTCCGACTGGCGAGGCTTCCGTATTCCTGTACCACGAGGGGGGAGTGTGTGCTTGGTGGGCCTTGCGCCCCCTTCTTATCCCCCCTCGCCGCTTACCAGCTTGCCCCCGGATTGGGGGGGCCGTAGCTTGCCCTGGGGTGACCAATCTTGGTCACCCCATTTCGCTGGCTTGAGACCTGAGGGGGGAGGGCTTCCTGCCTCCGGGCGGTGCTTGTCCCGGGTCCCCATTGGGTCCAGCTTCGCCTTCCCCGGCCCGGGCTCCAAACCCATCCTTAACATAATTCTGCTTTCCTCTCACTTGCCTATTGTGCCTTGTGGCTAAGGTGGTATTGATCTCAAATATGTTTCCTTGTTCAGGTTGGTGACAGAATTTAAGACACACACACACATTTACACATTATTTGCAGATGTGCAGTGTGTATTTTATTACCATTTTTGGGTGTCGGGAGGGGCCATGACTCACGAGAGGCAGAGCCTCTACCAACACCTGACATTTTTGTGGTACCAAAGTACCTAATCACAGAATACACCAACTAAGCAAAGAAGGAACACCATATGCCAGAGCAGACGGATGGGTGATTAATAGGGATGGAGACCACCAGATGTCAAGGGAAAGCAACCACCAGGAGCGCGCACACAAAATGCGCATGCAGACAAACAAACAGTAACCCACCCTTCTCTTGCTCTCCTATAACCAATACCAGCACATGAATAAAGTTAGTGGCCTAAACAAGTGGTCTACTCTGAAGAGTGCTGCCTCCCACCTCTCATCACTTCCAGTGTCACAGGTTTGTGTTGCTGAAGTGCAGTAGAAACAGTTGCAGCTGCCTTCTTCAGTCTCCACACCAGACCATGATTGACGAAATGGTCAGATTCCCTAATAACACCCCCACTCTCAATCTCAGGTGGGGCAGAAAGGGTTGCTGGCCTGAGAAAATGAAGGTGCAGCCACATGCCGATCCAGGTCTGCCCCACTCCATACATTCTTGTTGGCCATTCAAAAAGAAAAGTCCCTAGTGCTTAGTGGGCCTTTTACCCTCCCTGAGGTGGCAGATTGGGTAAAACACCCCAATCGCCTCTAGCTAGGCATGAAAGTGCTGCTGATCAAGGAACAGCCTGCAAATATTGGCCAGATCCCTATTTAATACATTATTCTGGTTAATCTGAAAATCTAATTCCCCACTGTTTAGAGGACATTAGGGTTCCCCCCCTTAAAGAGCTGATTGTCATAAAACGTCTCAACCTGTCCACAGGTGGTTGAATGAATGTCTGGAATGCGGAGCTAGAGGTTGCTCTCCGTGGTGGAGGGACTAGCCCCCACTCCATGCATTAATCTGGCCATTCAGCAATACAATTACCTAGCGCCTAATGGGCCTTTCAGTCCCTGTGAATGGCAAACTGTGAGAAAACTCCAAATTAAGCCACCACAGGGGCTCAAAGGAGCGCTGGGCTGAGAGGCTGGGTTGCATTCTTATGCCAGTAGAGGCCAGCCCTCAAGCCATTTTTTGGACATTCAAAAATAAAATGTACTGCTGTATAGAGGAGCTTTCAGTCCCCAAAGATGCAAATTCAGAATAACTCCCAAATCTACCCCCGCGACCCCCCAGGGCTGCTAGCCTGAGGAGATGGGGGCTTTGGCCCCATACCAGGAGAGGCTGGACCACAACACCATACCTTTATTTGATCATTTACAAATAAAATTCATTGGTGTCTGGTGGGCATTTAAGTCACCTAGGGTGCAAATTGGAGTACAACTCTCCAATCTGACCCGAGAGCTGCTGGTATAAGGATTTAAGGAGCGCTGCCCTACACTCAGTATGACATTTTTTCAAATATAAAGAATGACCCTGTGGTCTAGTGGACTCCCAGCACCCCTAGGTATTCATATTGGGGTCAATCTGCTGATCAGCTCTCCACAGAGGTACTGAAAGGCAACTGGCAGCAGCAGTAGAACCACTGAGGAGTTGTGCAAGGACATGACCTCCACATCCCTCACACTCTAGAGGTAGTACATAGAACAATGAGGTCACATCCTCTGCACTAAAGAGGTAACGCATATATTTAAACATGCAGACGGGCCCATTGGAAGGATAACCCCACCATAATGTCAGCATTCAGAGTACTTAAAAGAAACTCTGCAGTTTTACACTACTTGATCTGGAGCCCAGGAAGTAAACCAAACTGTTCTGAGTGACAAGGGGCAGATTAACTCTCAGATCCATAACATAATATAGAAAAAATCATCTCCATAAAAGTAAATAACAGTCTCAACTTTCCACACAGATGTCTCTATTGGTCAGTTCCTTCCTGCATGCATTGGTTACCTTCTCAATAGCCAAAGCGAAAAACAGGGGAATTGAGGGCAACCTTACCTTATATGTCTCTGCTAATTCATTGCAGGAGATGAGACACTATTCACCAGTACCACAGCCTTTGGTTCAGTCTAGAGTAAAACTCTTAAACCTGCCAAATATTGCCAGACCCCAAAATGTGCCAGCACTGGAATAAGCAACCCTATGTCACTGTTTCATATGCCTTCTCGGCATCCAGTTTCACAACCATGGCCTCACCTCTCGGTGCCGTCCATTAAAAACATTATATAACCCTTGTAACTTACAGTTAGTGGCCTTTCCAAAAACAAGGCCTGTTTGGTTCTGGTGTGCAGTCTACTGACTTAGGGCAAGATCATGAAGGCCACCACATTTGCTAATATCTTGGCATCCTTGTTTCTTAGTTAAAAATGTTGAAAAGACCCATACTCTTTGGTATCTTTTTTGGGTGTCGGTTGCACTGTTTTCTTCCCTTATTGACAGAAGCAAGTGTTTGGATTTGAGAACCTCCTCAAATGCCACTTGTACCTTCAGAGCAAGGGTTTATCCAAACGGTGTAAAACATTTGCATAGAAGCCAATCCAGACCCGTGACCTTCCTCCATGTTTATGTCTCTTATGGATCCACAAACTGAGCCACTGATGAGGGCTAGCATCCGCCTTTCATTCACTTTAACCAATTCTGTAGAGTTCTAATGTCTCAAGGTGGTCATAATAGATACCTAGATCTTGACTTTATAACTCGTGAAAGAATTGCCAGCATTGGTGCCATAATCTCCAAATCTCACTGATTTCTACTCCTGCCCCCCAATTCAGTAAGCTCAATCATCCATTGAACACACTCATTTTGGACTATTGAAGAGACAGACATTCTTGGTGCAGACACTTCAGAGACTGTCAATGTAAATGATTTAGAGATGAAAACTTAATCTCATCAAATTTGTTCTCCCATTCCAATGCGTGTCCTAAAGTTTCTTAACCTTTAGAATCCTAAAACTGCATTTTTTGGCCACTTTCAACCTTTCCCAACTCACTTTGAATGGACTTTAGAATCTCACCTTCCAACAACAAACACGTCTTGTCTAAACTTTAAATGTACCCAAATTGTGACAGATGGCATTTCAGAAGTCCTGTTTGCATAACAAACTTAGAGCTTTAATCGGTTAATAAGTCTAGAACACAAGATCTGGGAGAATGTCACCTTATAGCCTTATAGCCTGCCATAGCGGGCTATACCGGCTAATAAAGGCCCGCTCCAGCGGTAAAGGCCCGAGCCGAAGGCGAGGGCCTTTAACAAGGGAGCGGGACTTTAATAGCCGGTATAGCCCAGCTACGAAGGGCTATAAGGCTCTTAGAACATTCTGCCACTAGAGGGCAGAATGTTCTAACAAATAAAACAGGGTTTAAATACCCTCGAGCTCTGAGAGGCCTTTGTTCACAGCAATAGCTGTGAACAAAAGCAACATTGGAATGTTGCTCTGCGGGCCTTTACCGGCCCGTAGAAGCTCGGAGCACTCCATTGTATTCAATGGAGTGCTCCACATTCCAATGTTCTAATAAATCTTAAGGTATAGAGGTAAAGTGAGCAAGGTGTTTTAAAGCCAGTTTAAACAAGACTATGATCAGAGAGATTTTGAGGATGCATTACACCTTCCCCAAGTCAGTCTATCAAACTCTGGTAAAAAAAAAAATGTAATAAAATTTTGAGGAAGAAGCTTGCCCTGATGCTTGGAAGGAGAGTGGATGTACTACCACCACATTTGCTTTACCATACACCAACCAGAGCATAACAGTGCATCACCTCCCTTAAGACAGCAGCCAATTTGAAACTAGGTCTGGATTTTGTAGGGGACCCACCCCTGAATATCGTGCCAGGGCTGATCCTACAATAGTTAAAAAGCTTGTTGTAAAATTCTAGGAGGTCTAATTTAGGGCCATATTAATTACTTAAGACTACGTTTGGGGCGGAATTGGGAGAAAGGAGGAGAAAATAGCACAAGTCTGGAGGCTGCAGCGCAGTCCCTTTGCGACGGGTTTCATAATTTTAGTTTGCACCCAGTATTCTGTACCAGAAGTCGAACGAGCATGGCAGCCGCCTTAGAATTTCAGGCAGCACTGATTAAGTCACAGTGCAGACAGTATGGACGCGTCTTTCTACTAGGTGGGCCGATCTTTCCGGCCATGGTGGACTGGGAAAATGGACAGCACAGGAATCCATTCTTGCTCCTTGGAGTGTTGACGCCACATTCCACCAGCCACTGATTGACAGCGCTGATGCTTTAGGAACAGTGGCAACTCTTCCAAAATAATAGTATACTATAATAGTATACAACAAAATATTAGTATACACAAATAAACTCAACAGACACAACCTATGCAATGTTGGCTGGAGCCATGAATTACACCCTTTACTAATTTATCACCAACAAAATCATGAAGCTGGCCACCTTCCTTCTCTAACGGCCGTGCCCCATGATAGAGTCTTGGATGACTGTTCTGTCATAGTTACCATAGCTTGATTTTTCACATCCGTGGACCGCAGCGATGAGCAGATATTTACTAAATGATGATTGCAACATGGTAGCGCAAGGCATCAATCTTTACCTTGGTGGAATTTAAGAGCATTACCATCATTATTTGTCTGTGCATGTTGTAATAGCTAACAAACCATATATTCTGAGAATATTAACAACCCCCATCCCATCTTCTTTCAAGCAATTTAACACCATAAAGGTAACAGTGCACCTAGCATCCTGCAAAAGCACTTCCTTCATTTCCTGGTTCCTAATTGACTAATTTTTCAAATTCATTTACTTGTCCATTTCGAATGGCATTGTGTAAATTAAATATAAAAATGCTAGAGGCTTAAAAGGAAGCAATTAATCATGGGAAATTGCTTCAGGCTTTGAAAAGAGAATTCAAATACATACCTAGCAAAATGTCTCGTGGCTTTAATTAAAGACATTAAAAATCTCTGCACACAGAACCATTTGAAAAGATGTATTCACCACTGACAAGCACATAATATTGTGTTGTATTTTTTAAGCGAGATAGCCCTACATAACTCGGCAGAGCCCCCTATGCTTCCTCAAGGAAACTATTTTGTATGAATTGAAACTTATTTTGTATCTGCTAAATTTGTGACACTGGTGAAAACATAGAAGGTCAAGTTATGGTTTTGTGAATGCACCCGGGAAATGTCATGTTATCATGACATGCAACGTTGGTTCGTGTTAGATACAACCATTCACGCATTTCATCATGTGGAGGATAGCATGTTCCACATTAAATTATATTGTGATGGTTTTTAATAACTTGAAACAATAAAAATTCTATCTATCTATCTATCTCCATATCTTTCAGATCCTCACACATCAAGGGAGCATCACTCCTGGCTCAGTGCTTTGGATCTCTGACTCTCTGTCTGAAGGTTAAGTACTCTTGGTATAGTCTTGTGTTTATTTAAAAGTGTGGTCCATCGCAAGGTATTTCTAGGATCCCGCAATAGAGTGAAAAGATAATTGTATTGTATTGTATTGTATTTGCATTTGTATAGCGCTTACTACCCCTGACGAGGCGTCGAAGCGCTTTTCGGCGAGTAGCACGCTACTCCGGGACCCATAGAGGATTAGTGTTGAATTAGTATAGTGAAACATGCAAGTAAATTTTAAGTGGTGGATATGTTAGTCAGTTATTTGGATTCGGAAGGATAGCAGAAGGATAGAAGAGGAAAGGTTTGTATTTATATAGCGCTTCTAACCCATGATGGGGTGTTGAATCGCTTTTTTGGGCGAGTAGCACGCTACTCCGGAAACCCATAAAGGATTAGTGGTGAATTAGTATGGTGAAATATGAAAGTAATTTGAGTGGTGGATATTAGTCAGTTATTTGGAGTGAGAAGGATAGCGGAGGGATAGAAGGGAAAGAAAGGTTTGCATTCATATAGCGCCTGTTACCCCTGATGGGGTGTTGAAGCGCTTTTCTGGCGAGTAGCAGGCTACTCCGGAACCCATAAAGGATTAGTGTTGAAAGTTAGTATAGTGAAATATGAAGTAATTTGAGTGGTGGATATGTTAGTCAGTTATTTGGATTGAGAAGTGTTAGGGAGGGGTAAAAAGGAAAAAAGGTTTGCATTTATATAGCGCTTGTAACCCTGATGAGGTGTTGAAATGCTTTGTTGGCGAGTAGCACGCTACTCTGGAACCCATAAAGGATTAGTGGTGAATTAGTATAGTGGAATATGAAATTAGAGAAGTGAACATGCTAGTCTGTTATTTTGATTGAAAAGGATAGTGGAGGGATAGAAGAGTGAAGGATTTCTTTTTTTAGGTCATAGCAGTAGGAGGAGGCTTTTGGATGAGAAAAAAGGGTTGTTGGAGGGGAAGAGTCAGAGGGAAGAGTTTAGAAAGGTTTGTTTTGGGGGGGGTCGGTACAGTAAAGGAGGTGTCAGAAGATGCAAGGAGGGGTAGAGTAGGAGAGAGTCAAGAAAGGGTTATTTTGGGGAACATAGTAGTGGTATGGCGTTTGGGATAAATGAGAGAGTGGGTGTAGAGGATATAATGATAGATGTATAAGGGTAGTGAATTGGAAAGAGTAGTAGAAAGAAGTTTGAGATGAGTCAGAAAGTTGGGCTAGAATGTATATTGAGGGAAGTATAGGCTGAGAAATAGGGTAGTGCATTGGAAATGCTAAATTAGAAGAAAGTGATAAATATATAGATCCATAAGTACATTGAAAGTATATAGATGCATAAAGGAGGTAAGTATATGTAGATTAAAGATATTGATAGAGGTAGCGGATGAGAAATAGGGTAGTGCATTGGATATGCTTTTTCAGGAGAAAAGTAACAGACACAGATCCAAGTACATGGAGGTACATAGATGCCCAATGGAAGCAAGTACATGTAGACCAAAGAAGATTTTTTTTTCTTTGTTTTTATAACATAATTATTGTACAAGTTTATACAAAGCAATACACGAAGATAGGCACATATCTATAGTGAAAATCAATGCTTATGTACAGAGGGACAAATACATAGGGTGGGTATTAATGAATGGGAAAATGGGCAGCATTCCTGGCCCCGGTCCCGACCAGGCTCAAACAGGCACTCACCCTTGTCCTCTCCACCCTTAGCTGAGACGCCCTAAGCCTTGGCCGTTTATAGCCCTAGTAGTCAGAGTGACCCCTTCAGCCAGTGGGAACCCTAGCCCTAACAATATCCAATCACAGCACTAGTCCTAAAATCTAGAACCAATAGGAGACGAGGACCTTACAGCCAATCTTAGCCTTAGTCCAAGCACCCAATCAGTTTCAAAAACCCTTGATCTCTACGTCCAATAGAGGCCCTAGCCCTACCAGTAGTCTCAACCCTAGTCCAAGCAACCAATGGCACAGGAAGCCCTAGTCCCTACTTCCAATAGAAAGCCTAACCCTGCTCTTAGTCCCACACCTAATCCAGCAAACAATAACACCAGAAGCCCTAATCGCTACTTCCAATTAAAGGCCTAACCCTAGCCCTAGCCCCACCCTAGTCCCAACAACCAATAACACAGGAAGCCCTAGTCCCTACTTCCAATAGAAATACTAACCCTAGCCCTAGTCCCAACCCTACATTGATTGAATCACAGACCCAGAAACCAATCAGAACCCTCAAATACCCAACCAATGAGGACACTAACCCTAATCCAATAGAAACATCAGATACAACCACCAATCAGTGTACACATGTACCAAACAATATCAGACTATATAAGGTCCCAGCTACCTCAGACAAGGTTTGCTGGCCAGGGAGTTGGAAGCTGCTTCTCTATTCAGAAATCTCCTAGGAGACAGACCGGCTCAATCCACACTTTGGACTTCTGCAGGTAAGGCCCCAACAAACTTGTCCTCTAACAACACTATTTGTATAAAACTTTACACCCTCTCCTGGCCAAAAAACGAAGTGCACAGTCCCTATTAAACACAGTTTAAACAGCTTACAGCACATTACTGCTGTCTCAGGAGGGAAGGGGGGCTGGTTTCACTGACTTGTTAACACAAGATGGTCGCTGGGGTGCACTGCTTAACATACAGATCTTAGCACAGAGCAAAGGAGACATTTGGAGGGAAAAACTGATAGTCACAGGGAATGAGAGAGAAAAACGACAGAGTTTGGACTGCAAATCCCACAATTCAACAGGTTAAATGGAAGCAGTCACAGGCAGGAAAAAACACAAGTTTAAACACAAAAACATTTCTGATTTTGCCAGGTCTCATACCATAGTAGTGTTTGAATACTTACAATCCCCTTATGTTGCCACGTTTCCGCAGATCTACATACTGGGGCTGAAGGTAGTGGTAAGCAATAGTTCCAGGGTTTGAATGCCCTTTCGAGTCTGTGCAAACCTACTAACTTCATGTTATAAGGGTTTTCAACAACTCTTCTCTAATCTTTTCCCATGTTGAGAAATGTTGGAAATTTACTCCCGACAATGGCAGATGTAAACCTTCTTCCAGAGTTGGGAAAAAAGTGTTAAACACCAATATAAAATATAAACAATTGACGTCAATATAATGTTGATATACTTTTTTTTTTTTAAATATTTCTTTATTAGGTTATTTCTCCAAATCATCAGCTCACATGTGAAACAACAATTACACAGTTTGTCCACCTCAGCTGAGGCGGTGTACGTTACATTGATAATACATGGCAAAAATTAGATCTGCGTTGACATCCTTGGAGATTCCTCTCTGTATTGCAACAACAAGTCTACATTTTTAAATGAGTGAGGAGAGTTAGCATGTAGTCGCCTATGAAGCCTCACTGAATTTCATTTTCTGAATAGAAGCCTCTATTGAGTCATAATTTCCCTCTCCTCTTCCAACAATGGGAATAAATAGCATATTATACTCTAAGCAGCTCTGTATATGGTTTATGTCACATCATGTTTTCATGTATATTTCTTTTAACAAAAGGTATTTAGCCAGAACATTTATTCAAGGGTTTCCATTTGGGCAGCCAGCTGAAATCACATTACAGAGGCCTCATGATTATTAGGTGGTTGTTTTCCTGTGTCAATAGTTACTTGCTGTCTGTGAAGCAGTAATCTGTGTTTTTCTAATGTCAATTTTGCTATACTGTGGTGATAAATTCAAAGTTGACCTTTGCACTGTAGTAATAAATGGATTTGTGTTTATTAGTTCAGATATCTAATGCCATATGTTATTGGGTCAAATATATGGGGGGTGGGGGGGTGGTGAGTGTGTGTGTGCGTGTGTGTGCGTGTGTGATGTAGTTGTCAGTTTGCAGACTTGTATGGATCCTCTGATTTCCATTTAGATTGTATTTCGTTACTATAGATTCACCCAGCATTACAGAGCATCACTTGCGGCCAAGTGGTTAAGGATGCTGACTCCCATTCTGCAAGTGAAGGGCTCATGACTTCCTGTTTCCATAGTTCTATGTCTACTTTAAGGCATATTAAATCAGAAGGTGTTTCAGGGATCTCTCAATGAAAGTGTGATAGTTTTCATATTACAACTATATGTCAAATATCTATTATTAATGCAAGAAGTTAACTTGCAGTCCCCTTGGAGCCTCATTGAATTCCATTATTTGGATTTTCTGTCATAGTTATGTTTTAAGACAGCCCAACAGAGTGTGGCTTTTGATCTGGAGGTTAGGGACCCTGACTCGCTCTCCGAGGGTTACTGGTTCAAATCTCACTGTCACCCTGAACTTGTGTAAAATGCCTGGTCAATCACAAGGTGTTATTCTTTGTTCATGGGAGGAGTGTTAGCTTAAAGTAAAGTAATCTACTGAACCTCACTCAATTTCATTTTCTAATGTCATGATTATATCTTCATCAAGCCCAGGAGATGGTCACATGTGGCCTAGTGGCTAAGGTCTCTCGCTCTCTCTCGCTCAGTCTGAAAGTTGAGGAATCATGTGCTGCTGCTGCAATGGTCCATAGCCTGGTTGACGGTATGTTCAATCTCAAGGTTTTTCAAGAATCTCTCAAGTAAGTGAAAAGAATCTCTCAAATAAGTGAAAAGTTGATAGCGCTCTTGTTGCATAGGGAGTTCACTTTCAGTCACCTATCGAGCCCGATTTAATTCCATTTTGGATCTTATGTGATAACTATGTGTCCATCCTGTTTATTGAAGCTTTACTTGTGCCCTTGTGTCCTCAGTTATAAACATAGTACAATGATTTCTATAAAAAGTGCAATGTCACTAGATTTCCTCATGCACACACATATAACCAATTTTGCTATTAATGGAAGAAGAGAGTAGTTAGCTTATAGTCACCGATGGAGCCATGTCAAATTCCATTTTTGGTTGATATGTCGTATATATGTCTTGATGAAGCTCACATGGCCTCCCTTATGGCCTAGTGGTTTAGGTATGTTACTTTCTGATAGGTTCAAGTTCCAAACTTAATATAGTCCCGTATCAGCTTGAGGACATGTTCAATTACATGCTATTTCAAGAATATCTCAAATAGGTGAAAAGCTATCACTCTTCATATTACCCAAATGTGCCATTTATTCCTCCTCCTCCTCCACCTTCTCCGCCTCCTCCCTCCCTCCCTCCCCCTCCCCATCCCCATCCCCATCCCTCTCCTCTCTCTTTCTCTCCCCCCCCCTGTTCTGTCACAATTTACTTCAGACATCACACAAATAAGGGGAATATTAATATTTTCATATTTTAAAAGTATATCCAATTATTTCATTAATGGGAGATGAATTTGTTTGCATTCAACTATGCAGATTCATTGAATTTCATTTTAGGACCCTGTGCCATAGCCACGTGTTGACTACAGCAGTTAGAGCTTCAGTTGTGTCTTAGTGCTTAAAGTTTCTGATTTGCAGACCCTCCAGCCCTGTGCCTGGTCACAGGCATTACCAAACAAAAGGTGTTTTCATGATCCTTCTAACATCTGAGAGGTCACCCGTCTTCATTTTACAAATACATGTTTTCATAAATGGGAGAACGGCCATCTGGCAGTGACCTATGGAGCCTCCTACAGTTGTTCTTGAATATATATCATAGATATGTTTTTACCCAGCTCAGTGCAGCTTGTGGCCTAATGCAGCGGTTCTTCACCTTTTGACTTCTGTGAACCCCCACTGAATCATTACTGGAAACCGGGGACACCCACTGAGTCATTCTTGGAAGCTGGGAACCCCCAGCTTAAGCAATTTCTATTATTTAAGCATCAAAACAATGTACAAAAATGCAAAAGCAAGTAAACAGCAAACAAATGCTCAAATATTTAAATTTTGATTTAATTCACAATCAAATATAGAAAAAGTATTCACATTTTCAATGTTGCTTCTTTATGTGTATATACTTTATTATTTTAATGTATTCATTGTATTATTTAATTTTGTAACACACCCGTGGGCCTGCTGAGTAGGCCTCATGGACCCTCAGAGGTCCTCGGAGCCCAGGTTAAAAACCACTGGCCTAATAGTTAAGGTATCTGACTCCCACTGTGAAGGTTCATGATTTAAGTTCCTCTGCTAGCATTGACTTGTTCCTTCTTAAAGGTCTTTCAATCAAAATGTGGCTCTATCATCCACCTTCTACTTGCAAAGTCATCAGCTTTCATGTGTGTAACCATATTGCATCATTAAATTCCATTTTGGATCATATGTGACACAAACGTTTTCAATCAACCTCAGTACAGCCTCACTTCTAGTCTAGTGCTAAAATACATGACCCTCCTTCTGAAAGGTAAAGCTTCAAGTGCTGCTGTTGAAATGCTCCATTATCTATTTGCAAACATGTGAAAACTTAATAAGTTTCATATTTTCACAGTATTTCCAAAGTATTTGATAAAGGTAGACAACAGACAATATTTACGAACAAATATATATACTGTTTTTGTAATTGATAGGCAATTACTTTTGGGAATCTCTCAGGAAATATTCATTTTTAATATACCATGTGCAAATAACAACATAATCCTTCTGTCACTTTCTATCTCCTCCTCTCTTTAAACTGCTTATCTATTCTACCAGATATGATGCAGCTGTTATCGTGCAGCCACCTATGGAGCCTAATAGAATTTCATTTGTGTACCATATGTCATAACTGTTTTCACCAGCGTCAATACAGGGTGACTCCTGGCCAAGTGGTTAATGCCTCCCTGGCAGCAGAAGCACTTTTTAAAGAAAATTGGTTGTCCATCACTGGGCCCATAGGAGTGCTGAATTTTCACAATCTTCTTTCTATGCTTTACCACAGAGGCATTGGTCCCCTGATGGACCTTTCTTCGTCATAGTAAGGGATGGAATCTAGGATAACCCACTGCTGGTCTACCCAATGAGGACCATTAATTGGTATCCAACTCCCAACCACAGTTTTAAAGAAAGAACATGAAATCTCAAATAAATGATTTACAGCAGATCTTAAAAATAAATGAATTATTGTATTAGAGCTTCAAAATTAGTACAAATAAGTAACATCTTTAGCAATTCTGTCATGCATACTAATGCATGCAGCAAAAATCGAAACATTTAGTCAATCAAATCAAAGAATACAAAGGATGGTTTCCACGGTAAAGGATTGTTTAATAAGAAATCTCTCAAAGGGACACAGGATTCAAGTTAAAGTCTGCTAGGGGAAAGTCCATAAGTATAGGCAAAAGGGAATGGAGCATTAATGAAAGGTTCAGTTCTGGATTCTCACCAGACAGCTCCAAATAGTCCAGCAGATAACTTCATTAGCATAAGGCAAGAGGGAAACAAGATAGTTCGGCAGGCAGAATAGAGTCAAGGAAGTGATGGAGCGATGGCAATGGCCACAGTTCTCAAGAGCATCGCCAAAGAGTCCTCAGGCAGCCAAAACCAAAGAAGTAGCAGGGGAGCTCACTCCTCCTAACTCCAATAGTCTCTATAGTGCATAATTGTCATCATGACGTTGCTGTCAGTCCACTGTGGAGTGATCCCATGTGATCACTCTTCTGTTTAGCAGGTACAAATTAATACTCCAGGATATTTTCTCATATGAATCATGAGAAGAGCTTTACATTGCATACTCACAGGTTTGTTGACAAAAAGCTTTAACATTATTGCTTTGTCCATGGACACGGTCAAAAGTTTAGGTTCTCATGGAATCCACACAAAAGAGAATTAAGAAAAAGTGCCCGGTTTTGCCTTTAAGAAATGTGGCATGATCAGAACAAATAAGCACCATTTAAAAACGTGTCAAAGTTCATTGCATCAGGCCATGGAAAAGACACTGCCTAAAGAGAAAAGTTAATTCAAACATCTTTTCAACTCATATTTCATTTGAAATGAAATGAAATGAAATGAAAATGGAAATGAAAATGAAATGAAAATCGATATTTGTAAAGCGCTAACTGTCACTCCGAAGGGAGCATCCTGGCGCTGATACTGAGGTGATATCGCACTCTAGGTGTCTTAGATAAGAGAGAGGCAAAATTCGTCTGTTGCTCCGAAGATCCATGTTTTCAGAGCTTTTCTATATTGGGTTTCAATTTTATGCATTCTCAGTTGCAGAGGCAGTAGGTTCCAAGCTCTGGTGCCTAACACTGCTATAGTTTTACCTCCTTTAGTTTTACATCGGAAATTGGGAGGTAAGAGCAGGTTAGCTGATGAGGACCTGATAGTTCTGTTTGTAATATAAGGAGTGAAGCGAGATGAAAGGTATTTTGGTCCTATTTTACGTGACGCCTTAAAAGTGATTAGGAGAATTTTGAACAGAATTCTCTTATGTAGTGGGAGCCAGTGAAGAGTTCTAAGAGCTGCAGAAGCAGAAGACCTTCGAGGAAGTCTTAAGACAAGCCGTGCTGCTGCGTGTTGGACCACCTGGAGTCTTTTTACTGTTTTTTTGCTAGCTCCTGCCAAGAGGCTGTTGCAGTAGTCAAGACGCGAGAGAATTAACGCGACTGCTACTGATTTCCTTGCTGCAAGAGGGATTAAGTCAAAGAATTTTCTCAGGGATCTTATAATACTAAAACAGGTCCCTGCTACCTTCACTGCATGTGGTTGGAAGGTAGAGTGCGGAATCAAACTGCACTCCCAGATTTCTTGCCACTTTCACAGTCTCCGGCGGGAGTGGAGTTCCCTCTGGCCACCAATCGCTTGGTACAAATGAGACTTCTTTCCCTATCGGTAGGATCTCGGTCTTGCTAGTGTTGCACCTAAGGTGGTTGTCCTTCATCCACTGAAGGACCTCGGTCAAACATCTTTTAAAGTTAAGTTCTGGGTCCTTAGAGTTCCGATCGAGAGATAGTATCATCTGGGTATCGTCTGCGTAGGAGGTGACTTCGATCCCGTATGATGAGATCAATGAGATAAGAGGGGTCATATAGACGTTGAACAACAGTGGGCTCAATGAGGACCCCTGAGGCACCCCCGCTGTGATGGTCCGTTCGAGAGATAAAAAAGATCCCAGCGACACGACTTGCTTGCGATTAGAGAGGAAGGCTTTTATCCATTCTAGAGCGGTATTTAAGATACCGCTAGAACTGAGTCTAGAAAGAAGGATGCTGTGTGATATAGTGTCAAACGCGGCCGATAGGTCGAGTAGGATCAACACAGCCTTCCTTCCTCTGTCTGCTACAGTTTTTAAAGTTTCTGTAATTTCCAAGAGTGCAGACTCAGTGGAGTGTTTGGGGCGGAAGCCGGATTGTTGTGGGTGAAGAATGTTTGCTGTCTCAATAAAGTTAGATAGTTCTTTATGGACGAACTTTTCTGTGATTTTGCCTAAGGCGGGGAGCAGGGAGATAGGACGAAGATTGGAGAATACTGCTGAATCAACATTTGATTTCTTTTTAAGGGTTTCACTATTGCTAATTTCCAGTCCTCAGGCACAATCCCTGTTCTTAAAGATGAGTTAACAATCTGATTTATAGCTGGATTAATTGTGTCTACGATTCGGTGGAGGATTGTGGGAGGACAAGCATCCAGAGGAGAGCCTGATTTGCATGCTAGAATTGCTTCTCGAGTTTGGTCCAGTGACACTGGTTTATATGAACATATGGAGTCTTTAGTGACTTCTGGTTCGTGCTCAGGTATGGCATATTTGGTCAGGTCTGGGTCCGAGGTGAAGTCCTTTTTAATATTCATAATCTTTTCTTCAAAATAGAGTGAAATTTGATCACATGATCTCTGGGATGGGGGTATTTCTTTTTGCAGTGCTTTCGGATTAGTATAGGACTGTATGACTGAAAAAATGATTTTTGGTCTAGATTAGCTTCTAATATTTTATTTGAGTAGTATTCTTTTTTGGCTAGTTTAATCTGCATGTGGTAACATTTTCTGCTTACTTTATACGCTTGTTTTTCTGCTACGTTATAGCTTCTTCTCCATTTCCGCTCTTGTTGTTTGCAATGGAGGTGTGTTTGTTTGAGAGTAGGCGTAAACCAAGGAGTTTGCTGGGGTGTTTTATTTCCATCATTTTTTTTCCTGATTTTAACTTGTGTGATGAGTTCATCCCTGACAGTGGTCATCCAGTTATGGAAGAGACGTGAGTCTGCTATAGTATTTCCTGTCAGAGTAGGCGTTAAGGCCTGTGCAGTAGTAGCCAGCTTAGGATTATGTATTAGTTGTGTCCAGTTACTCTTGGGCTGCATGCTAATTGGTTGTTTGTCTCGATAATTTGTCAAAGGGATCTTTAATATGAAAGGCACGAAATTGTGGTCTGACCAAATTTGAGGGATGGGTTGGTCGGTAGAGAGGAGAGCAAAATTGGAGCAGATACCATCAAGTGTATGGCCAGCTCGATGTGTAGAAGCATCTACCATCTGGATTAGCCCTAACATTTCTGTTATTTGGAGGAAATTATCTACGCCTGGTTCTTTTTTATCTTCTAGGTGTAGGTTAAAGTCACCTAATAATGTAAAATTTGCATATCGAAGTAAAAGGTGACTTAAGGTGTCTCCTAGCGATTCAATGAATGAGGTGCTAGTACCTGGTGGCCGATAAATCAGGCCTCCTGAGAAGGATACCGAAGCATTTAATGAGATGCAGAATCCAAGGCTTTCTGCTCCCTTAAGCGTATCTATTTCAAAGTTTGTACAGTGAAATGTATCTCTAAGAATAATGGCCAAACCCCTCCTCTGGTGTCTTCTCTGTCATTTCTGCAGATCGAGTACAGTGGTGGTAGGGCTATTGCGATGTCAGGGTTACACCAGTCTTTCAGTCAGGTCTCAGTAATACAAAGGAAGTCTAGTTGATGTTCTATTATCAAGTCTCTAATGTCTTGACTGTGTTTGCACATAAAGCGGGCATTTATCAATCCCCCTTTTATTTGGACAGTGTTGATGGGTGAAGCTGATTTATATTCGCCTGTTATTATAGGTATTTCTACTTTGCAATGGTGGCATGAACAGATCCCTTTCAACTTCTCCGGTGCTACCCGGCAATTGCCTGATCCCCCTTATTAAGAGTTTTTAATACTGCAGGCGTATAAACCAGTCCATGACCACTTTGAGCAAGATTTCATTTCATTTCATTTCATTTCATATGCACTATAGAGACTATTGGATTTAGGAGGAGTGAGCTCCCCTGCTACTTCTTTGGTTTTGGCTGCCCGAGGACTCTTTGGCGATGCTCTTGAGAACTGTGGCCATTGCCATCGCTCCATCACTTCCTTGACTCTATTCTGCCTGCCGAATTATCTTGTTTCCCTCTTGCCTTATGCTAATGAAGTTATCTGCTGGACTATTTGGAGCTGTCTGGTGAGAATCGAGACCTGAACCTTTCATTAATGCTCCATTCCCTTTTGCCTATACTTATGGACTTTCCCCTAGCAGACTTTAACTTGAATCCTGTGTCCCTTTGAGAGATTTCTTATTAAACTATCCTTTACCGTGGAAACCATCCTTTGTATTCTTTGATTTGATTGACTTTTAGTGTAAAACTCTTAGTTTATGTTGAAAAGCATTATAAAATCACTCAAATATATCATATATAAGCATTCTGTAATGTTTGTCAGTGATTAATACACAGATATGCAGCTGTGATTATGGCCCACTAGTGCAAGTAGTAACATGTAAAATACTTTTTAAAAGCATTTGACCAAAATCATTTTCATAAACCTAGAATCCACATAATATTAGGCATCCATACTAAAAATTTCAAAGTTCCAACATGTAACATAAACGTTTTGCACTGATATATGTTGTCAAATCATTCTGCAAAAAATGCTAAGTTTTCATGTTTTATCTTCACGCTATCTTTGATAGAAATATAAGTAATTAATTATAAAATTCATCTCAAAATCACTATGTTTATTGACTCTAGCATTCTCTAACTAACCAAGCACACTTTTACGGTGCTGGATCGTTCAACCTAACTCATTCTCGATGTTGTTCTTCTACACATGTCCAAGGTGCACATTTAAATTTCGTTGTCGGTTTCAGAAGTTTTGTCTCAATCAGAAAAATCAGTATTTTCGCTCTAACACCTCTGACTGTCATTCTGATGATTATGGGTTAAAATCATACTATCGCCATGTCCTTGTGCTGGAAAGCATGTTGAATCACAGAATCTTGATATTGCAAACTATGTATGTAGATGGGAGAAGAATGTTATTGCATTCAGCCATGGACCTTCATACCATTCTATTTTTGAATTGCTTGTCAAAGTGATGTTTTCCCCACCCCAACGTAGAGTAACCTGTGACCTATAGGTTATGGTTCTCTGACTTGCTTTGTGAAGGTCAAGTGTTTAAATCCCACAGCCTAGTGCCTACCTTAAATGCTACTTGAACAGTTTCCCATAAGTGATAAGTATATAGTTTTCATGTCACAAAAATATTACAAGATTTTTGTGAGAGAGGGGAAGAGTTCACTTACAGTCGCCAATTCTTTGTATTGTATGCTATAACTATGTTTTCACCCATATCAAAAGAGCATCTGTCTAGGTCCAGTAGAGTGGGCTCTATGACGCAATTCAAAGGTTAATGATTTAATTCCTTCTGTTGCCATTGTCCTGTGTATTTTTGATAATACATTCTATCTTGAGTGTTTCAAGAATATCTCTAATTATGTAAAAGTCAATAGTTCATATATTGTAAAAATTTCACCACATTTTTTGTTAATGGGTGAACAGTTATCTTACAGGCTCAAATAGAGCGTCATAGAATTTCACTTTTAGATGCTATGTTATAACTATGAGCCTGATTCACAAAGGGAAATTAACATGTGGAGATCTTCACTCACGTAGATTTCCAACTACACCTGTGCAGAGACCACCACCCAGATGGCATTCACGAAGTCCGGGTAGAAATATCTGCTCACCTCTTCCTGAAAGCAGACCCAGATTGCATCTCTATCTCACCTTTAAATGATTGTGAACTATTCACAATTTACTCTGATATATTATACAGCCTGCCTCTCCCTAAAAATCCCAATGTTAGGCAAGGTAATAAACTATACTCCTCTATTTTACGAGTACATTTCTACTACGCGCTCATGTCATATTGTTCCCATCACAGATACCCACATATCTCACAATTCATACACATACACAGTTTTAGCCACCTCCTTTCAGAGTACATAATCATTAGAGCTTTCTCAATGTACCCTTAGGTTAGCGGTGATGTGGCATGATTTTAAAAATAATAATACAGGGTATGTTTATACACAGAAGACACAGTGAGACATGAGAAAGAGAGAAGCGTAGTAGAAGACTGTAAAAGCATGCATTGAAACGTGAGATAAAGAAAACACATTTATAAGACAACACTAATACATATAAAAGAGTTGTGATAATTGCTTTTTTATGCATATATTGCTTATTAACGTATATTGATAAAAATTGTGATGCTACTTGAAGTTGCTTAGTGTTTTTTAATGCTCTTTGCTGAGAATGTACCAGTTAGAAAAGTCGGTGCAAGAATGTGTAGCAATGAAGTACAAGCTTGCTATTTTGTAATATGATATTAGAGACTTTATAGTTTATGCAATATTAAAAACGAATTTTGAAGTATGAAATTAGGATTACGTGAATTTATATGAATATTGTTAGAAATGGGGGTCTCTAGTTGGCAAGGGCTTGCACCTTTGTCCAAGTAGGGACCCTTCTTCCTAGTCAGGGTAAGGGTGTTACACTCGTGAAGTAACCCCTGCTCACCCTCGTGGTAGCTTGGCACGAGCAGTCAGGCTTAATTCAGAGGCAGTGTGTGAAGCATTTGCACATAACCAACAGTAATACAGTGTAAGCACTACAAAAGGACACCACACCAGTTTAGAAAAATAACCAATATTTTTATATACTCAAGACAAGACCAATTACGACAAAAATCCACAATACTATACTTTGAAAATGAATGCTTGATAAGGTAACTTCTTCTTTGCAGGAATAACACAAAAGCAAAGTTCGTGCGAGTCGGTAGCCCCGTCCGGGTCTACCGCGATGCTGAAATACACAGAGTCTAACAGTTCCAGCCGACCGCATCGATACGGGCCAGCAGAGTCGTGAACAGACTCGGTCACAGTACCTTTCTCGTTGTGGCTGGTACGGAGTGTACGAGCCGGTCGGCGTTCGTCGCGGTTGCGGTGCAAGACGGAGCGATGCAAGGTGCGGTGTCCCTCGATGCGGTGCAGGCAGCGGCTCGATGAGCGTCGTGCAGACGGAGTCGGTGAGTCCAAGGCGTGCGATGCAGGGTGAGACGATGCTCGATGCGGTGCTGACAGGTTGCGATGCAGGCGACCAAGCCGGAGTGCGGGAGCTGGCGTCGGACAGCGGTGCGAGTCGGAGCGGTGCGTCGCGAAGCGTGCGAGCGGTGCCCCAAATGCGATGCGGTCACGACTGTTGAGTCAGTTGCAGCGACCGCGTCGGTCGGGTCCGGCTGGTTCAGTGAAGCGATGCGATGCGAACGGCGGTGCCCACAGGTCACGGTGCAAGCAGCGGCTCGATGTTGACGGCGTCGGACGTCGCCTACGGTGAGACCAGGGTTGCGATGCGAAGCGGGGCGATGCGGTCTGTGGTGCAAACAGGTCACCGGTCAGGGATGGATTCGGTTGACGGAGTCGGTTGCAGTTCCCTTCCTCTGTGGCAACTGAAACAGCGTTCCAGAAGCGGTACCCAGAGGCTTGTGAAGTCTTTGCAGTCCCTGAGACTTCTTAACAGGAGGCCAGCTCGGTTTCAGGCCCTTGGAGATACTCAGCACAAGTTTGTAGAAAGTTCAGTCCAGTCCTTTCACTGCCCAAGACAGAAGCAGCAACTGCAGGCCAACCCAACAAAGCAGTCACTCAGCAAAGGGGCAGTACTCCTCCTAGCAGCTCTCCAGCTCTTCGTCTTGGCAGGTTCCTTGATTCCAGCGAGATCTAAATTCATGGGGTCAGGGCCCCAATATTTATATCCCAAATTCCTTTGTTCTCTGAAGGCAGAGAGGCCTTTGCCTAGTCCAAACCAGTTCTGGAGCACTTTGTTGACAAGTCTCCGTCCTTTCTTTCAGAGAGTAGGCCAGGGACATCAGACGCACCACAGGAGGTGGAGCCAGCATTGTGGAGGGAAGGCACTGTCCTATTCAGGGCCCAGGTGCAACTCCTCCCACCCATCTACATGTAGATCTTGCTATTCAGCCCTGTGCTGACTCACCCTGTCTCCTGGCATCCCCCAGCCCCTGTCACTCACACTCCAGACAAGGAATACACAACCTCGCAGAGGCAGGCTTGGATGGTTAGACAAGAAAATACCCACTTTCTAAAAGTGGTATTTTCAAACGCAGAATGTTAAAACCAACTTCACTAAAAGATGCATTTTATCATTCTGAGTCCAGGCATACTAAACTCGAATTCCTACCGTGTTCCCTGGGTCAGTTAGGATTATAAGCTGTAATAATCAAAACTGCCCGTTCTGGCCTATGGGGAACAGGTAGCCTTGCAATAGTGAAAAACGAACTAGGCTGTAATTCACTATCAGGACATGCCACACACACCAGGGCATGTCCTACCTTTCGCATACAACGCACCCTGCCCACAGGGGTACCTTGGGCCTACCTTAGGGGTGACTAACATGTAGAAAAGGGAAGGTTTAGGGACTTGCAAGTGTGTGCACTTGCCAAGTCGACATGGCAGCCCCAGGCTGCGCACAGGCTCTGCAATGGCAGGCCAGAGTTACACTTTACGGGCTGTTTGCGTGGGTGGCACAATCCAGTGCTGCTGCCCACCAACAGTATTTGATCTATAGGCCCTGGCACGCGCAGTGCACTTTACAAGGGACTGACACCTAGATCAAATAGGCCAATCATGGAAATACCAATCCATACACATTTTATACAGGAGCACTTGCACTTTCCCACTGGACAGCAGTGAGGAAAGTGCGCAGAATCATTACACCAGCAAAAACAGAGTCAAAACCATGAGGTCAGAAAGCAAAAAGTCAGGGGAAACACGCCAAAAGATGCCAAGTCTAACACATATCATGAAAAATTGTAGTAGTAAGGCATTTCTAACGTTAGCCATTTCGATGTGATAATAATTTTAGAAAATATTCATACTCTTTATTTGAATTGATTTAATTTCATTATATTTGATGTTGGTTTAGAGCTCATTTCATTTCATTGTGCGATGCTAACTTAAAGGCCTTTTCAAAATACTTTTTTCTCTAGTGCTGACATTTCCCCTGAATTAATACAACAGATTTTTCTTTACAAGTGATCTATTACTTATTTTGTCCATATATGTTTTCCCCTGACATTCCTCAATGTTTGTTCAACGTTCACAGTGAAACATTTCTGTGGGAATAAAATTTCAGCTATGCCAATGGACAGACTATTTTGTGTCTTTTTATTTGATACTAGGCTTGTGTGGACTCACAATTTCTCATTTCTCATTATGAGCATGGGAAACCAGCTTGATGTTTCAACCATCTTAGGTGACATGATGTGAACATGGACATGTGATGATCTTTCGATGGTGGTGTGATGCCACACCACTGGATATTGCTAAAAACTCTATAAACACAGAAACCCCAAACGAGGGGCAACGTCATACTTTTTTCTCCCGCTGTGCAAGAGGATGCTATGGTGATCGATCTTTGCTTTTGGACTGTTCATCGATGCTACAGTCAGTAGCTGATGGACTGAGACCTTCTGTATTGAACCATTTCTATTTTTCAATTTTCCACTATATCTTTAGCTCTAAGCTATTGGACTTGCCCCTAATGGACTTTAAGCCTGAACTTTCCCCCTTTTTGCAGGACCTGAGCTGTTAGAAATTTGAACCGTCCTTCTGCCTTAAAGGGTAGTGGGACTTTGTAACTCCGCAATGAGATTTTATAGCCACTCGATAAAGATTTGCCTAAATGTTGGGTGCTTTCATGCAAGCTGTGATATTTTTGACCGAAGTCCTTTAGAAATTGCTCATTTTAATGAATTTTGATTCTTTAATACAATAACCAAATTAATCTAAATCTGTCTGAGTCTATTATTGAGTCCTGTTGGTTCTTCCATTTAAACAGTGCTACTGTACTGATGATTTAAATGCGTTGTAGGGAGAATCAGCGAGCTCTATCGGAACATCAGGTTTTACTTTTATTCTGTGTTGCTATTGCAGAGCTCTTGGTCTGCATACTCCTAACTCAACTTAACTTCTTCAGGAGGTTGGGTCGCCCAGTTGATATCCTTTCTTTCTACAGCTTGGTGTTAAGAGTGGTGTACCTTAATTTAATTTATAATCTGTGAGTTGGCTGTCAATTATTGGTCCTCATTCGACAGATAACTTACAGTTTAGCCACCGTCCTCATGAGAAGGGACTATTAAAACGAGGATGCTGTGCGGCCATGCAGCGGATGCACGCAGCGGCTGCTGCCAGCGTGCCAAAGGTGCACCTAAGGAAGTCCATCTGCGCCCGTCCACGCTTGAACGGGACCAGGGGCCAGGACCCCTGCCTGTTTCAGTACAGATATACAGGTAATCACCTACTCACGAGATACACTTTTGAAATGTAATAATCCCCTTATCCATAATGAGTTACTGTGTTGGAAAGGATCCCTGGGAATGAGAGAAGGCTATTCTTATGTCTCAAATGCAAATGGGGTGGCTGGCCAGTTAAGGAGCCTCTTGAGTATGGACCAAAGCCCGATACAGAGACTACTTTAAGTTGCTTGTATTTTAATGCCAGGTCCTTGCCGAAACATTGCATTGAGATCTGAGACTTGATCTCAGACTCTAAATCAGATCTGATATGTATTACTGAAACCTAGCTTACGGTATCCACAGTACCGGAAATTTCAGTGGCCATACCTGTAGGATATAAGATTTTGAGCTCTGATAGGAATGACCGACCAGGAGGGGATATGCCCATTTTCTTTAAAGAATCCCTCACATGCTCAGTAGAACTTAACTCCATGTCTAAGGGCTGGGAAATCTTAGCCTTCCAGCTTGCCTACAAAGAATGACAGTTGTTTGGAGGCACTGTTCTTTCCAGACCTCACGGTTATGACCTCCATCTGACCAACAACCTTCTCGCACAATTACCCTCATTAAGTGTAAAGCATGTTCATTATTTAGTTATTGGAGATTTTAACTTACACTTTGAAAAGAAAGATGAGGATGAGGTATGTAAGCAATTGGAGAATTACATGAGTATACTCAAACTCAAACAAGGGATTATTGGCCGTACGCACATAGCAGGTCATACATTAGAGCTCCTATTCTCCAATGTTAAAAAAACTTTGGGCTACCGTTCCATTAACTTAGACGGACCATTTTCTAATTACATTCTCAGTCACACTTTCTAATGATAAGAATCATTCGGTAGACCCCACTTCAATCCTGGACAGACTTTGGAGACGTATAACTGAGAAAACGTTCTCCAATAATTTCATTATTCCCCTGAATGAGAAGGAGAAACCTCTCTGCAAACAGATTGAATATTTAAATGCAGTGATTTTAAGTTCATTAGATAAATGCGCTACTTTGAAAGTTAATAAATGCTTTAGAAGCCAGCCTTCTGAAAAATGGTACACTACAGAACTCAGATTAACTAAATGGAAATGGAAAAGCCTCGAACAAAAGTGGAGGTTTTCGAGAAATAAAACAGATCATCTAAAATATAAGGTAGAACTGGATCAATATCATAAAGCTCTTAGGAGAGCTAAGAAGGATTATTTTGTTAAAGGAATTGAGGAAAACCACAGTTCCTCCAAATAATTTTTTAAATTGTGAAAAACGTGCTCAGCCGACTTGTTTTTCCTCAATCGATTCTCCCTACTGAAGCTCACTGTGAAGCAATCGGAAATGACTTCTCTGATAAAATTGAAAATATATATTCATATTTTGAGGCCCAACAATCTCTTGAGGAATTTCCTTGGTTTTCTATGAGTCCCGACCCAGATGCCATCACCTATCTGGGAGTCTTTGAACAATTCACGGAAGAACAAGTCTTAAAGCTGATGATGGAGGTCAAATTCGGCTCTCCTCTGGATCCATATCCGCATTTTATTTACTCTCAGATAGCCTCTAAACTATGTCCCCATTTTATTCAAATTTTTAACCAATCCCTTGCAGAGGCAACTTATCCAGAGGTTTGGAAAGTAGCGACACTCTTACCCCTAGCCAAAAAACCTGGAATCGATTCCTCCATCTTTTCCAATTGCCGACCGATATCGCTCCTTCCATATATGCAAAAAGTTATGGAAAAATTGGTAAATAGGCAATTAACATTTTTTTTTAATATAACAACATATTGGATCCTTCACAGACCAGTTTCCGATCTAAAAATAGTACAGAGTCTACATTGTTAGCTGTGCTGGATGACAGTAGATTAGTGGTTGATCAGGGCAAGTCCTTTCAGCAGCATTTGATACTGTCTTTTTGATATTGGCATACATTCTAAAGCCCTTCAATGGTTTGGTTCTTTTTTAAAAGAATAGCTCATACACATTTCAGCTGGGCACTCTTAGAGGCCGTTCTCACAAATCCGAATGTGGAGCTCTACAATGCTCTTCTTTGAGCCCTACTCTTTTTAATGTTTATGTGGCTCCACTAGCTAAAATTGTGAGGAAATGGGGCTTTGAGATCTGCTCTTACGCTGATGATACACAGTTGATTATTGCTCTGACTGAGAAACAAGATGAAATCCGAGACAATATACATGAGTGCTTTTCCGAAGTGGCAGGATGGATGACCAGTCATTGTCTGAAACTAAATGCAGATAAAACTGAGATCTTTCTATTCTGTGGGGCCTACTTGATTTGGGATGTCTCTTGGTGGCCAGACTCACTGGGGGACATGCCTACCTCAAAGACATCAGTGATGTGAATTGAGATATCATCAGTGATGTCATGAGTGATGTCACTGACCATTTCATGAGTGATGTAATATGTGAGGTCATAAGGAGTGCATTGCGGGGACGTGAGTTATAGTTAACTCAGCTAACTATAACGGCTAAAGGCCCCCGCGGTCCCGGCTGGCTCCAGCCTCCTGTGGGAGCCGGCATTACCTTTTACACTCAGGGACCTGCTGACATGCAGCTCCCTGGGTGTAAAAAGCAAAGTATGCTCCGCTTTGAACAAGCAAGAGCAAAATGCTCTCGCTTGTTCAAAGCGGAGCACACTTGTTTGCTATGGGATGGCGGGATCCCATAGCAAACTGCAATGTTCCAGCTGTGGGCCCCCGGGACATTGCTGGAGCCGGCCCTGGGGGTGGTGGCCCCCAGGACCATTTATGGCTGCAGGAGGGGGGCCGCGCAACCCCCCTCCCATCTTAAAAATAGCCCTGGGGAGGTGGTGGTCACCGGGGCAGCGGGGGGCACGTGGTCCCCCATTTTTAAGTATAGTGGCCCCGGGCAGGTGGCAGTCCCCGGGGCTGCATGGGGGGTGCTGGAGCCCCCCCACGCATCTTATTGAAATATAGCCCCGGGAAGGTGGCGGTCCCCGGGAATGCGGGGGCCGTGTGGCCCCCCTGCACTCCAAGATATTAGCCCTGGGGAGGTGGCGGTCCCCGGGGCTGCGTGGGGGGCTAGAGACCCCCCATGCATTTTAATTTACATATAGCCCTAGGGAGGTGTCGGTCCCCGGTGCTGCGGGGGGCTGCATGGCCCCCCTACATTTCAGTGATTCAGCCCTGGGGAGGTGCTGGTCACCGGGGCTGTGTGGGGCCCATGCAGGGGCCCCCATCATTATCATTTATTGCCCCCGGGACCTGACCCACCCAGGGGCTTAATTAAACGAAGCACAGTAATCCGCGCTACGTTTTAAAAAACTTTTTGGAAGGATTCGCGGATCCAACGCGACTCCCGTTGAATTTTGTATTAATAAAAAGCTTTTTTGGGCCTTGGAGGTCCCTGTGGGACCACCTAGACAGGCCTAGGGGGTCAGGGTGTTTCGATCCTGCCCGCTTTTCTTTTGTTTTACGTTTTTGCTTGTGACTCGGTTCAACCGAGTCACCAGATGGCTGGTGTTGATCCCCAGGGCTGCGTTGGGGGGCTGGAGCACCCCACGAATCTTATTGAAATATAGCCCCGAGGAGGTGGAAGTCCCCGGGAATGCAGGGGCCATGTGGCTCCCCCGCACTCCAAAATATTAGCCCCGGGGAGGTGGCCGTCCCCGGGGCTGCGTGGGGGGCTAGAGACCCCCCACACATTCTAATTTACATATAGTACAGAGGAGGTGGCAGTCCCCGGGGCTGTAGGGGGGGTGCGAGGCCCCCCTACATTTCAGTGATTCAGCCCCAGGGAGGTGGTGGTCCCTGGGGCTGCGGGGGGCCCACGCAGGGGCCCCCCATCATTATCATTTATTGCCCCAGGGACCTGGCCCACCCGGGGGCTTAATCAAACGTAGCACGGCAATCCACGCTTTGTTTTTTAAAACTTTTCAGCAGGATTCACGGATCCAACGTGACTCCCGCTGAAACCATTTTTGGGCCCTGGGCAGGCCTAGGGGGTCAGGGTGTTTCGATCCTGCCCGCTTTTCATTTTTTTAAAACATTTTTGCTTGTGACTCGGTTCAACCGAGTCACAAGATGGCTGCCAAAACTTTCTGGTTTGAAGTGTTGGCAGCCAATCAGATCTCAGGCACGAGATCAGGAGGGTTTGCGGATCCACCGCGGCCACAGTTGTATATCTAAGAAATCTTAAAAATTTTAAGGAACTACTGAACGGATTTACACCATTTATCAAAAAGAGTACTTTCTGGACCAAGAGCTACCTTTCTGCCAAATGTGGTGTAATTCCGCTCAGCAGTTCGGGCTGTAGCCGCGTCAGAAGTTTCCTATGGAGATTAACATGAAAAAAAAGCATTTTGGGGTCCCCCATTTTCTCAGCCCCCGCCTGACGGATCACCCTGAAATTTTCAAGAAAGCAGCTGACGTGACTGACCCATTAGTTTTGAAACTTTCACGAAGATTTGTCAAACGGCGCTAAAGTTATTGGCAAATCAAAGAAACACTCTTCTTATGGAAACTAGGTCCAAACTATAACTACCTTCTGGCGACCGCCAGTAGGTAATTATATTATATATATATATATATATATATATATATATATATATATATATATATATATATATATATATATATATATATATATATATATATATATATATATTCTTGGCAACTCCGTTCGCCCTCTGGCGTACCTCTAGTCCCAGAGAAACGGAGCACGGACCCAAAATGATAGCAAAAGTTGTTTGTTTATTGCTCCTTCAACACCTCTACAGCCATGACGCGTTTCAGCCCCACCTCGGGCCTTGATCACATGACACGCTCTGTCAGGTAGGTGGCTTTTTTTATATTCAGTTTATCAGCTGTGCAATATTTAAAGTGATCAGTGCGTCAGAAAAACTTCACATTAATTAAAAGTACAAACAAGTTACTGACTGAATGCTGTTAGTGTCATCATTGCAATCTCAGTTGTAATGGTTAATCCCAAAATAAAAAATATGCAATTAATAACTTTAAATTTGATCATACCATTGTAAATAAGACAATTAATACAATTAATACAATTAATAGTTCATAAAAAACAGGGTAAGTAGTTAATAAAAAATGGCGAAGACAATTTCAGGCTTGAATGCTTTTTGGCCATACCCTCATGTCAAACTACTATTGATGTATTACAACGTCTTATAAACTGGTTTTTTTTTGTGAAGTACTGACTTGTCTGATTTAAAGTGCTTGTGCTGTGCAAAAGTGATATAAAACCAGTGATAAAAAGATTATGTGTTAAAAAACTACCTAACCCTGTGTATAAAATTGAAAATTACAAAAATAAAATGTTAAGCGACGGCAATTTTAACAAGGAAGATCTATTATACTACATTAAAATAACAATGACGACTGTCGGTGGACAAATTACTTGATCATAATTCAGGTTTTAGCTCCCCTACTCTCCTTGATGTACTTTACTGCAGGCAGGTGTGTAACTCTTCAGTGGCGTTGAGGCCTCTAGGTTGTTTGGTGTCGAGATTGACTATGTATTGGGCCTCTAGTAGCCTGAGCTGTTTTTCCCGATCCCCTCCTCTTTTCTTGGGGGGAACAGCGTCAATTAAATAATATTTGAGGCCACTCGGATCTGCACTGTGAGCCTCACTAAAATGTCTGGCGACCGGGTAACTGTGGTCCTGATTTTTAATTGCCCTTATGTGCTGGAGCACCCTTTTGTGTCCCTGCAGAATTGTACTGCCAATGTATTGTAACTTGCACGGGCACTTCAGCACATAGACCACATAGTTAGATTTGCAGTTCAGAGGTAATTTAATGGTATATTCATGGCTGCTAAAGGGAGTCTGATATGTTAATTTATTGGTGCCAAACTGACACGCTTTACAAGTTCTACATTTGTAAAATCCTTTTCGTTGAGAAAGCCAAGAGCTGAGTACTCGGTCCACCGGGAGCATTATGCACTAGAATATCTTTCATGGATCTTGCCCTACTATAAGTAATAGTTGGTTTTGTAGGAACCAAATTACCTATCAGAGGGTCACTTAATACCAACGGCCAATTTCTCATTATATATATATATATTTCTTGACAAAAATACGCCGCACTCAGTAATCCTTTGCTGGCTAGTTTATTTAGTCAGAGCCGATCTACTTCACCTAAGTGTTTCGGCCTCACAGGGCCTTGATCATGGTGGGTGAGTAATGTTACTACACAGATATATGTACCACTCCCACATCAGCCCATTATGCGGCATTGTGGGAATTGAAGTTTCAACAATTAATTATACATCTCTTATTGTAATTCTTCAAACAATACATTCAAATGGATACACCCACTGTAAATTACAGACTGCCATTGTCAAAACCATAGACACTCCAACACCAATTACTATATACACACTCACTGATTCTTAGGTCTACACACACACATCTACTCACTCACCCATACAGTCACTCATAATTATAGTCACTCAGTACAGGACTATTATATGCACTCATACACCTATATAAACACTCACATACCGCCACTCATCCACAGAGGTACTCACACACCTAGTCAGTCATGCAAAAAATTAAGCACACACCCATTTACTCACCTATACAGTTATACACACACCAGCTCACTTACTCATACAAATACTAGCACATTCTTACGCTCTTATACAATCTCTGATACAAGCACACACTCATCCATACAGTCACTATCACAATCACACACTCTCGCTTATAGGTATTTATATACTCCAACACACATATATACTGCCTTTCACATACGTAGTTACTCACACATGTACCACTGGGACATACATTCACTCACTAACACACTCTTACACACACTCACCCACCCAAGCAGTCCATCACAGATGCACTCTTGAAATCATGCACCCAGTGAATCACCCACTCACACATCTATGTACAGAGTCACACACACCCCACCCACACAAACACTCAGGCAGCCATACAGATACTCAGAGAACCAATCAATAACCCATATAGACACTCATGTAGCTATTCGCAAATCCATGCATCCACTTACACACCAACAAACAGACGGATACAGACATTCACACAGTTTAGTCACTAACCCATGCATTCAGTAAGATATGTTTAATCACTCACTTGTAGGAGTCAGTCACTCACGTACTAAATCATCCATTCAGACACTTATACACCCACTCATTCTTCAATACGCCTTTCCCTCTATATATTAAACATATTTAAACTTTACAGAAACACACAGTCACTGGATAATGTCATCAGTGATGTCATTTGAGATGTCATCAGTGATGTCATCAGTGATGTCACTGACCATGTCATGAGTGATGTAATATGTGACGTCATCAGCAGTGCATTGCGGGGCGCAAGTTATAGTTACCTGAACTAACTATAACGGGGGAATTTCACGGGTTTTGTACGAGTGCAATGTCCAACTAACTATAACTGTCCCTAAAACCTATGGTTTTTTCAGTGAATTTGTAAGGTTTTTTAAATGCTAATTTCTAACTATAACGTGCCTGAAACCTATGATTTTTTCAGTGCATTTCAAAGGTTTTTTAAATGCTAATTCCTAACTATAACATGTCTGAAACCTATGGTTTTTTTCAGTGAATTCCAAAGGTTTTGTAAATGACAATTTTTAAATGTATTAATTGTTATATTTATTTTTTGATACTGATTTGCTACATTTTTTTAAACTATTTATTTTTAGATATTTTATTTTTTAAAATACATTGTAATTACATTATACATTACATTACAAAATATACTTTCTCAGAATGAATTACTTTAGTTTAAATACTTTGCAAATAGGCAATAGACTTTTAAGTACAGTAGTTACAGTTGTTGCCATGGGCAACACAATTTCAAACACAATGCAACATTGAGCTCAATGTGAATTTCAAGTTAAATGCAATTAGTTACTTTATGGATTACTTTTCTAACCACAGGACTGGATCCTAGATTCAGTCCTGGGACATCTCCTGTAAACAGTTGAGTAAAAGCGTTTTGGTTACAGTAGTGATTTTTAAGGAATATTATTGTATTTTAAAAGTTGACACTTGAAACTTTTTCACATAGAATCACCAATGCTATCCTATGGGAGAAAATTCACTTAGCAGGTAAGTAGTGTTATCGTTACTTTTTCTTACTCAGTGGTGGATCTTGGATCCAGCACTGGTGCATCTCCTGTAATCAGTTGAAAGAATGCGTTTAAGTCATACAGGCGATTTTTAAGGAATATTTGTAGTTTGTGAAAATCAACACTTTGAAACTTTTCTGCTGAAAACCAGACAATGGATTCCTATGGAAGGAAATACAAGTTACTGGTAAATACGGTTAGAATTACTTTTCAGGGTCAGTGCTGGGCTAAAAGATGCAGCACTGGGTTCTCTCCTGATAACAGGTGAGTAAATCAGAATTCGTAGTTCGGTTGATTTTAGAGGAATATTATAAAGTTCCAAAACTCCACACTTAGAAGAATTTCCAAGTGAAACCAGTCAATGTTAGCCTATGGAAGGAAATTCAAGTTACTGGTAAGTACGGTTAGAATTACTTTTCAGGATCTGTACTGGGCTGAAAGATGCAGCACTGAGGTCTCTCCTGATAACAGGTGAGTAAATCGGAATTCGTAGTTCTGCTGATTTTAGAGGAATATTTGTATGTTTCAAAAATCGACACAGAGAAACTTTTTCAGCAAAAAGCAGGCAATGATATCCTATGGAAGAAAATTCAAGTTACTGGTAAGTACGGTTAAAATTACTTTTCAGGATCAGTACTAGGCTGAAAGATGCAGCACTGAGGTCTCTCCTGATAACAGGTGAGTAAATCGGAATTCGTATTTCGGCTGATTTTAGAGGAATATTATAAAGTTCCAAAACTCCACACTTAGAAGAATTTCCAAGTGAAACCAGTCAATGTTAGCCTATGCAAGGAAATTCAAGTTACTGGTAAGTACGGTTAAAATTACATTTCAGGATCAGTACTGGGCTGAAAGATGCAGCACTGGGTTCTCTCCTGATAACAGGTGAGTAAATCAGAATTCGTAGTTCGGCTGATTTTAGAGGAATATTTGCACAATGGTGAAGGGAGGGGCGGGGCCTGAGGTGACATCTGTGCAAACGCGCCCCGTGGTGCGTTTTAAGTTGGGGGATTAAGTCCCCTTGAATCATGAGGGTCCCAGGGGTCCAACTAGCCCACCCTGTACCTCCAGTATGTGCCAGGGGGCTGTGTTGCAGAGAGGTGTACAGACGCCCCCTTTTACAACACTCTGCAACGCAGCTCCGTGGCACTTACTGGAGGTACCTGGTGGGCTAGTTGGCCGCCAGGACCCTCAGGATTGAAGGGGATTTAATTCCCCATCTTAAACGCGCGCCACGGGCCTGTTTGCACACATGTCACCTCAGGCCCCGCCCTCCCTTCACCACTGTGCAAACGCGCCCGTGGCGCGTTTTAAGTCGGGGGATTAACTCCCTTGAATCCTGAGGGTCCCTGGGGTGCAACTAGCCCACCAGCTACCTCCATTAAGCGCCACAGAGCTGCGTTGCTGAGAGGTGTAAAAGGGCGTGGCCTCAGAACACCTCTCTGCAACGCAGCTCCCTGGCGCATACTGGAGGTTCCTGGTGGGCTAGTTGGCCCCAGGGACCCCAGTATTCAAGGGGAATTCATTCCCTCTGCAAACGCGCCAGGGGCGCGTTTGCAGAGTGCTGCCAAGGAGGGGCGTAGTCTCCGGCGAGATGCCGGATTTTTTTTTTTGATTTTTTTTAAAAAGGGGGCTGTGTGGCCCCCTTCTTTGTAATTATTTTGGGCCCTGGGGACCCCATCCCCAGGGCCTGACCCCTTTTATTTTTATTTTTAAAAGGTACGGGAAGGGACCGCGTGGGCCCCCCTCCCGTGGCCAATTTCGACCCGGGGACCCCATCCCCCGGGTCATTGCCACCTTATTTTTATATTTTTTATTTGAATGGAGGGGGGCTGCATGGCCCCCCTCCTAAGGCCTCCTTAGGCCCCGGGGACCCCATCCCCGGGGCCGGCCTTTATTTTTTATAAATTATTTTTGGGGAGGGGGCCGCGTGGCTCCCCTCCCGGGCCACTACTTGCCCTGGGGACCCCATCCCCCGGGGCTGGCCCTATCCTTTGGGGTCCGTGGGGGACCCCAACTCCCCACGGACCCTGCCAGCTCCCCGCCTCCTGCGGGAGCCGGCATTGCTTTCCACATGGGGAGCTGCTAAGATGCAGCTCCCCATGTGGAAAGCAATCATCTTTGGTTTTGGAAGAGAGAGCAGGTTTCCTGCCTCTCTTCCAAAACACAGCAGTTTGCTATGGCAGGACGGGAGCCGCGAGGCTCCCGCCCTGCCATAGCAAACGACAGTGTCCCTGTGGGTAGGCACCCCGGGACACTGCAGGAGCCGGCCCTGGGGGGTGGTGGTCTCCAGGGCCATCAAGGGCTCCAGGAGGGGGGCCGGGCGGCCCCCCTCCCTCCATGTTCAAAGCCCTGGGGAAGTGGTGGTCCCGGGGCTCTGGGGGTCCGTAACGGACCCCCATATTTAACTCTTTAGTGCCCCGGGGAGGTGGCGGTCCCCGGGGCATGTGGGGGGGCTGGAGCCCCCCCACACAAGTACTTTATAAATAAAAAAAAGAAGCCCCGGGGGGGTGGCGGTCCCCAGGGCTGCGGGAGGGCCAGAGAGACCTCCCGCACCATTTGTTTTTAAAGCCCCGGGGGTGGCGGTCCCCGGGGCTTGGGGAGCCTTAGAGGCCCCCATTCATTAAAATTATAACCCCCCGCATGCCTCCGGGACTTGGCCCACCCGGGGCCACTAACAACGAAGCGCGGGAGACCGCGCTTCATTTTTTTTTTTCGGCGGGATTCGCGTTTTTACTTCTGCCCAGGGGGTCCTTATGGGACCCCTGAGCAGACCTAGGGGTCAGGGTGTTTCTACCCTGCCCCCTTTGTGCGTTTTGCGCACTTGTTTCTTTTTTTTCTTCGGCGGGATCCGTGCACCCTAAGCGCATCCCGCCGATTTAATAAAAAATGCTTTTGCCCAGGGGTCCTTGTGGGACCCCTGAGCAGACCTAGGGGGTCAGGGTGTTTCTACCCTGCCCCCTTTTGCGCTTTGCGCACTTGTTTCTGTCCCTCGGTTCTACCGAGGAATGGCTGCCAACACTTCCTGATTTGGAGTGTTGACAGCCAATTAGCATGCAGCTCGTGATCGGGAGGGTACGCGGACCCTACTCAGCCATAGATATATATGTGATTTTATTTGTGATTTTCTCAGAAACTACTGAACGGATTTACACCATTTAAGCAAAAGGCACGACACTGAACCAAGGGCTACCTCTTTGCCAAATTTGGTGTAATTCCGTTCAGCAGTTCGGGCTGTAGCCGCGATGAAAGGATCCTATGGAAAAATGAATGGGGAAAACGCGTTTTGGGACCCCCTTTTTCTCGACCCCGCTTGACGGATCAACCCGAGACTTTCAGGGTAGGAGCGGAGCGCCCCAACAAGTTGGAAGCTTTCGCGAAGATTCGTCAACCGGCGCAAGAGTTATTTCAAATAGAATGTTGCGGATTTCCTATGGAAAATAGGTTTTAACTATAACTATCTACTGCGAACTATCTACTGTGAACTGACATCCGAGGCCCGTTGGTGTAACAAATGGTGTACGCATTTACCAATACGAATCTGGAATACACATGTTTTAAAATGGTCGCCACATTGTGCATGCATTATGTATGAAATGCATGAGAGTCCTTCCTCTATGTCTTATCAGGATATGTAATGGGGTTTCACCTCTCAATCCATGTGTGAACAAGACTGTCCGCAGTGGAAACGCATTACTGGTTTAAATAAATCGAGCACTGCATTGTGAAATCCTCTGAGAGTGCGCTTTCTTTGAACTTTTGTGCTCTCTATATATATATATTCACTGAAAAAACCACAGGTTTTAGGGACGTTATAGTTAGTTGGACATTTCACTCGTACAAAACCAGAGAAATTAGTTGAGCTAACTATAACTCGCGCCCCCGCAATGCACTGCTGATGACGTCACATATTACATCATTCATGACACGGTCAGTGACATCACTGATGACATCAATGATGACATCTCAAATTACATCACTGATGACATCATCTAGTGACTGTGTTACTTTAAACTTTAAATATGTTTTATATATATAAATGCCAAGGTGTATTGAAGAATGAGTGAGTGTATGAGTGTCTGAATGGATGATTTAGTAGGTGCGTGACTGACTGTATAAGTGAGTGATTAAACGTGTCTTACTGAATGCATGGGTTAGTGACTAAACTGTGTGAATGTCTGTATCAGTCTGTTAGTTGGTGTGTGAGCGGCTGCATGGGTTGGTGAGTAGCTACATGAGTGTCTATATGGGTTATTGATTGGTTGTCTGAGTATCTGTATGGGTGCCTGAGTGTCTCTGTGGGTGGGTGGGGGGGTGTGACTGTGCATAGATGTGTGAGTGGGTGATTCACTGGGTGTAGGGGTTCAAGAGTGCATCTGTGAAGGGCTGTATGGGTGGGTGAGTGTGAGTGTGTGTATGGGTGTGTTGGTGAGTGAATGGATGTCTCAGTGGTACATGTGTGAGTAACTACATATGTAAAAGGCAGTATATGTGAGTGTTGGAGTATATAAATGACTATATGTGAGAGTGAGTGATTGTGAGAGTGGCTGTATGGATGAGTGTGTGCTTGTATCAGTGATTGTATAAGAGAGTAAGTATGTTTTAGTATCTGTATGAATAAGTGAGGTGGTGTGTGTATAAGTGTATAGGTGAGTAAATTGGAGTGTGATTGATTCTTTGCATGACTGACTAGGTGTGTGAGTAACTCTATGGATGAGTGGCGGTGTGTGAGTGTCTGTATAGGTGTATGAGTGCAAATGATAGTGCTGTATTGATGAGTGACTGCATGTATGAGTGACTGTATGGGTGAATGAGTGGATGTGTGTGTAGACCTAGGAATCAGTGAGTGGGTATATAGTAACTGGTGTTGGTGTGTCTATGGTTTCGAAAATGGTAGTCTGTATTTTAGAGTGGGTGTATCAAAGGTTATATTAGGGTATGAGGAGGTGCATCAGATTATCACGTGGATGATGGCATCAGTGATGTCATCACTGATGTCATTTGAGATGTCATCAGTGATGTCATCAGTGATGTCACTGACCATGTCTTGAATGATGTAATATGTAACGTCATCAGCAGTGCATTGCGGGGGCACGAGTTATAGTTAGCTCAACTAACTATAACGGCCAAATTTCTCTGGTTTTGTACGCGTGAAATGTCCAACTAACTATAACGTCCCTGAAACCTGTGGTTTTTACTGTGAATTTCTAAGGTTTTTTAAATGATAATTTCTAATTATAACGTCCCGGAAACCTATGTTTTTTTCAGTGACTTTCAAAGGTTTTTTAAATGCTAATTTCTAACTATAACGTCCCTGAAACCTATGGTTTTTTCAGTGAATTTCCAAGGTTTTTTAAATGCTAATTTCTAACTATAACGTCCCTGAAACCTGTGTTTTTTTCAGTGAATTTCAATGTTTTTTAAATGATAATTTCTAACTATAACGTCCCTGAAACCTATGGTTTTTTCAATGAATTTTAAAGGAGGTACCAGGAGGGCTTCTTAGCCCCGAAAGTCATTCAGGAGTAAAGTGGACTTCATCCCCCATCCCGTAGTCTGCCAGGAGGCGCATTTGCAGAGTGGTGGAGAAAGGGGGCGTGGCCTCCGGAGACATCTTAGCAATCTCACTGTGTGGGACTTACTGGAGGTAACAAGAGGACATCCTTGGGGGCCAACTACCCCTCCTATTACCTCCAGTAAGTCCCGCACAGCAGGATTGCTAAGTTCTCATAGCAGGCCACGGCCCCTTTGCCCACCACTCTGCAAATGCGCTCCCTGGCACGCTCTTGGATGGGCATTGCAGTCACCTTCGCTGCTGGGGGTCCTTTGGGGCCAACTAGCCTACCTCTTACCTCCAGTAAGCCCCACACAGTGGGATTGCTGAGAGGTGGACACAGGCCACTCCCCCTTTCTCCACACTCTACAAACGCGCCTCCTGGCGTGCTCTTTGTTAGGGGATGAAGTCCCCTTGCCTCCTGAGGGTCCCTGGGGGCCAACTAGCCCACCAGGTACCTCCAGTAAGCCCCACACAGCTGGATTGCTGAGAGTGGTCCGAGACCACGCCCCCTTTTTACACCACTCTGCAAACGCGCCGCCTGGTGTACTGCTGCTAGGGGGATGAAGTCCACTTGTGTCCTGAGGTCCTCAGGACACGAGGACCTCATCGCCCCACCAGCAGTGCGCCAAGAGAAGCATTTGCAGAGTGGTGTAAAAAGGGGCTTGGCCTCGGACCACCTCTCTGCAATCCAGCTGTGTGGCGCTTACTGCAGGTAACTGCGTGGCCTCCCTTCCCTGGGCCGCTATTGGCCCCGGGGACCCCATCCCCCGGGGCATGGCCAGCATTTTTTTTTTATTTTTACTTTGGAGGGAGGCCGCGTGGCCCCCCTCCTGAGGCCTATAATGGCCCCGGGGACCCCATCCCCCGGTGCATTGCCTTGTTTTTATTTTTTTTTAAATAAAATAGTACGGGAGGGGGGCCGTTTGGCCCCTCTTCCCTTGGCCACTTCTGGCCCCGGGGACCCCATCCCCCGGGGCCTGGCAAGCCTGTTTTTTTTTTAGGAGGGGGGCCACACGGCCCCCCTCCTAAGGCCAATTATGGCCCTGGGGACCCCAATACCCCGGGGCCTTCCTTTTTTTTTTTTTAAATAATTAAATGGGAGGGGGCCGCCGTGGCCCCCCTCCCGGGCCACTTCTGGCCCCGGGGACCCCATCCCACAGGGCTGGCCCTCAAGTTGGGGACCGTGGGGGGAGCCCCAATGCCCCCACGGTCCTGCCGGCTCCCTGCCTCCTGCGGGAGCCGGCACTGCTTTTGGACAAGGGGAGCTGCTTACATGCAGCTCCCCTTACCCAAAAGCAATCTGCTTTGCTTTTTGGAAGCGAGAGCAGGTTTCCTGCTCTCGCGTCCAAAAAGCAAAGCAGAGTTTGCTATGACAGGGCGGGAGCCGTGCTCCCGCCCTGTCATAGCAAACGGCAATGTCCTGGGGGTGGGCACCACGGGACATTGCAGGAGCCAGCCCTGGGCGGTAGTAGTCCCCAGGGCCATCAAGGGCTCCAGGAGGGGGGCCACGCGGCCTCCCTCCCTTCATTTGCATAGCCCGGGGAGGAGGTGGTCCCCGGGGCCGGGGGTCCGTAACGGACCCTCATATTACCATATTCAATGCCCCGGGGAGGTGGTGGTCCCCGGGGCAGTGTGTGGGGGCTCGAGCCCCCCACACTAATTATTTTCAAAGCCCCGGGGAGGTGGTGGTCACCGGAGCTTGGGGGGCCCGCGAGGCCCCCCACCCTAATTTCAAGAAATTCCTGGGGAGGTGGCGGTCCCCGGGGCTTGGGGGGGCCCACGAGGCCCCCACCCTTATTTCAATTTGCCCCGGGGAGGTGGCAGTCCCTGGGGCTGCAGGGGGGCCACATGCCCCCCACACATCATGAATGAAGCCCCAGGGAGATGGCGGTCCCCGGGGCTGCAGGGGCCCCCGTGGGCCCCTGCGACATATTTTGGCATGCCCCCGGGACCTGGCCCACCCATAATTTCAGCCGGATTTGCGCACCCAGCGTGAATTCGGCCAAAATTATTTTTAAAAATGCGTTGGCCCTGGGGGTCTTTGTGGGACCCCCAGGGCAGGCCTAGGGGGTCAGGGTGTTTGTACCATGCCCCCTTTTCTTATTTTTCATCTTCTTTTTTCCCATTTCTTGTGACTCGGTTACCGAGTCACAAGTTGGCTGCCAACACTTCCTGGTTTGGAGTGTTGGCAGCCAATCAGAAGTCAGCTCGTGCTCAGGAGGAGTCACGAATCCTCCTCGGTGCTCAGATATATAAAAAAAAAAAAATTTAATTTCTCTGGAACTACTGAATGGATTTACACCATTTGAAAAAAAGGTTGCTTTCTGAAAACAAGGGCTACCTTTTTGCCAAATTTGGTGTAATTCCGTTCAGCAGTTCGGGCTGTAGCCGTGTCTAAAGTTTCCTATGGAAATTTACATGGGGAAAATGCATTTTGGGACCCCCTTTTTCTGCCTCGCTGACGAATCACCCAAAACTTTCAAGACAGGAGCTGACCGGAGCGGGCCATTAGTTTTGAAAATTTCGCTAAGATTCGTCAAACGGCGCCAAAGATATTGGCAAATCAAAAAACGCTTTTCCTATGGAAACTAGGTCCTAACTATAACTACCTACTGGCGACCGCCGGTAGGTAATATATATATTTATCAATCCTCCACACAGGAACTCCACGCACTCACCGGCTGGATATTCAATAATTCTTTATTTCATTAAATTCATTAAATTATAACAACCGGAAAACTGACAAACGCATTTTGGCCTCCTAACCTTTGTCCATGTCAGTGAACATGAATATAAATTTACCTTTTATCATACTGTGATTCTATTGGGCAGCTTTTGTGAATAAAAAACAGAAAACGGACCTCATTACATCTTCCACTTGTAAGATATAACATCGATGTCAGCCATTTTAACACATCTAGTCCTCACAATTCATTCTTATGAGGAACTGTGGCCCCAGTCTGCCGAACTTGCAAAAAACATCTCAATTATCTATATAAACGTATGCGTCATTAACATATACAGTATATACTGGTTACATTGACTTTTTAAGAGCTTATCAATCTCGGGTACCTGCTGTCGGAGTTTCAAATTCCACCCTGAATGGGCTTACTTACTTACACATGTGCAACAATTCCATCACAGTGCCATATGTGGCGAAACCCAATAATGCCAAATAAGGAAAAATAATAATAATCAATTAACATAAATGTTGTGTTACAAATTACTTCTGGCTCATCACATGATCTTTTCTTTCTACAAAGAATTATTGAATCCTGGGAACTGTTGTCTAAATTTAAGTTTAAAATTACGCCCTGAATGGGCCTACTCAATTCCACGTGTGGGGAAAACAGTCCCTTTTTCTTCAGCTTGCCTCGTCATTGTTAAATATTAAAAATGTGTATTCTTATCCTGACCTACTCAGTATAATTTGTGAAATGCAGTCCTAAAACGTATGTGACCCTACTATGTGTGCAACCTATCTAAATTCTCTACTATGTAAACACGTGTCGACTGAAAAAAATACATGTCAACAAGCAATATAAAAAAATATAAGAAATGATATAAATGAATAAGTGAATAAATGCATAACGAGTGTCTAAGTGTCCTGTGTGCCATGCAGAGTAGAAGAGACACCATTCCTTGTGTAGCGGCCAATCCTCCTATTATGGACTGTATCTTTATCTTTCCCGAATCTAAATGTGGGCTATCCTGAATACTGCGGATGCTTGAAAAGTGTGGCTGGCAGGACCCTTTGTGTTCTATCCTTCCCCTATGTGTGTCCATAGCTCTTCCTCACTGTTGAGGCCCCATGGGGCTCGGGTCCTCAACTCTACAATGTATCTTGATTCGAGGCACCTCAAGGATCTAACTCTGTCCCCTCCTCCTTCTTTATGGGGCATCTGATCGATGCAGAAGAAGCATAACATATCACTTATACTTTGATGTACCTCAGCAAAGTGTCTCGCTACCGAATACGTGGCATCTTGATTCGATATAGCCCGGGTGTGTACCAGCAACCGTTTCTTGGCAGGGTGGACTGTGCACTATAAGTGTATCATGAAATTTGAGTTACAATTAAGTAACTTGGTTTTCCGTTCCCTTTTGCCTGGTATCTCGTAATACCTAACTTTCACACTTTTCCTACATGCTTTGCACCTAGTGCATGGATAGAACTCTGTCACCTCATGTCTTTTCAATGGTTGATCAATATAATGGCTATGCACCAGGAGATCTTTCAGGGGCACACTTTTTCTATGTGTGATGTCAGGTCTGTCTGGCAATACGGGTCTCAAAATGGTGTCTGCCTGCCGGATACTCCAGTGTTTCTTGATAAGCCCGCGAATCTGATGTGACTCGGCAGAAAAATTCAGTATCAGGTCATTGAGACAGATGCGAGTCTCTCCACAGAGATACTTGGGAATTTTTGATTCATTCAAGCCCAGGATCATTTATAGATACTGCATTGATAACAACAATCCAACATCCTTTCCTGACATCGGAGCCTGAGGGCCCATCTACTTTCTACTTACCACCACTTGCTCTTGGTGGTCCCAGGGTGCCCCATATTTGGTCCTGATGAAAACCCTATTGTAAGAACTCCAGTTATCTACATTCATCCCCCAGGGTCGAAACGTCGACAGCTATATATTGTATTTACCATTGTGGACAATAGTGATAGGACCTTCATGTGTCCATGTACTATGGTGCTGTAAATAGATTGGCCATGTATCTTAGGCCGGATTGGCACTTTACACTATTTGGATGTATATATTGCTCACTGCCCTCCCTCTCTCACTTACCCTCACTTTTGCACAACACTGCACTTACCCTCCCTTTCCCATTGGGGCACCTTCTTTGAATGTGTACTATTGTTGTATTCTCAGTGAACATGAGAATCCGTGTTTCACATGAATAAATGTACTGAATTTACCGTAAAATTGTTTTGAATTAATTCCACAGGTGTTGTTAAAAGATTTGCCTTAAACATTGTATCCACTAAGGCCATTTGTTCTATGTATCCCTCTATACCTTGTCAGCATATCCTCTTTCTCTGAATCTGCTGAGTGCCTCCCTTTCTGCCTCACTGTAGTCACTGGGTAGCGAACAATTACGCTTAACCCTTAATAGCTTCCCATAGGGGATTCTATTGACTAGACTGCGTGGGTGCTGACTCTGCGCATGTAGCGCAACATTTCCTGCCATGGGTTTTCTGTATAACCTAGCGCATAGGTTGTTATTTTTTACATATATCTGTAAATCAAATGTGACTGGTAAATTTCAGATTGCACTAATTGTCATTTAAGATAGAAATATATGTTTCTGATTCTGCTTGGGTGGCCTGACACACAACAAAAAGATCGTCAATTTATATGACCCAATGGGATGGGGTCCCCAGGTGGAAATCAACCTGGAAAGGGCCCTTCCCCATTCTTAAAATGCCAGGCCTTGGGGGATGGGGTCCCCGGGGCCAAAATAGACCCAGGGAAGGGCGGCCACACAGCCTCCTTCCCTAACAAAACAAAATAAAACAAAACCATCAGCTTGCCGGAGGCCCCGCCCCCTCAATCAATCAATCAAGGGCTTGTGAAGTGCGGATACTCACCCGTGGAGGTCTCAAGGCGCTGGGGGGGGGCTGCTGGTCAGACAGGGTGGAGGATTATTCGAAGAGCCAGGTCTTGAGGTCCTTCCTGAATTGGGTCAGCGACGCTGATTGCCTGAGGTGCAGTGTGTTCCAGGTCTTGATGGTGAGGTAGGAGAGTGACCTTCCTCCGATTCTGGTCTTGTGGATTCTGGGGATAAGGCGAGGGCGAGTTGGGAGGATCGGAGATGTCTGACGGGTATCAGGAATGTGATGCGGTGCTTCAGGTACGCTGGTCCTTCGTCGTTTAGGGCTTTGTAGGCGTGAGTGAGGAGCTTGAAAGGGATTCTCTTGTTGACTGGGAGCCAGTAGAGTTGTTGGAGTTATTGAATGATGTGGCTGTGGCGGGGGATGTCGAGGACCAGTCTGGCGGGTGCGTTTTGAACGTCCTGTAGTTTCTTGAGCTGTTTCTGGGTGACGCCAGCATAGAGTGTGTTGCTGTAGTCGAGTCTGCTGGTGACGAGTACGTGGGTGACCATCCTTCTGGATTCTGTGGGGATCCATCTGAAAGTCTATTAGAGCAGGTGGAGTGTGTGGAAGCAGGCTGAGGAAACTGCGTTTCTCCACTACTCTGCAAACGCGCCTACTGGCATGCTGCTGACTGAGATGAACACTTCTTTGCTGCTAAAGGTCCTTAGGGCCGACAAGACCTCCTGTTACCTTCAGTAAGCCCTACACAGTGAGATTGCTGAGAGGCAGTTGGAGGTCACGCTCCCTTCCTCCACCACTCTGCAAACGTGCCTCTCTGTGCACTGCTGGTGGGGGGATGATGCCCTCTTGCCTCCTGAGGGCCTCAGGAATAAAGTGGACTTCTTTCCACAAGCAGCAGTGCGCCAGGATGCTTGTTTGCAGAGTGGTGGAGAAAGGGGCGTAGCTTCTGATGACCTCTCAGCAATCCTGCTCTGTGGGTCTTACGTAAGACCCACACAGCAGGATTGCTGAGAGGTCACAGGAGGGCTAGTTGGCCCCTAAGGAACCTCAATAGCCTAGCGGACTTCATCATCTTACTAGTAGTGTGCCAGGAGATGCGTTTGCAGAGTGGTGGAGAAAGGGGGCATGGCTTCTGACAACCTCTCAGCAATCCTGCAGTGTGACACTTACTGGAGGTGACAGGTGGGGCAGTTGGCCCCCAAGGACGTCCTTAACACCCATTCACAGACACTCAAAACCACGCATACACCCACTCACAGGCCCCCACAGCTTTCACACACCAACTCACACACCCATTTACCCACTCACAGACCCACTCAGAGACTCATGCACCCCCTCACTCGCCCATTCAGGCACCCACACACAGATCCACTCAGACATAAAGGCCATGTGCGGTGTGGGGCTGGATGCATGCTGGGGTTGACTGCAGGGCCTGGGTGCAAGCTAGGCCCTGCAGCCAACCCCCGCTGCGCATGGCCGAAGGCTGTGTGCAGCGTGGGATTGGCAGCATATGGGGGGTTGGCTGCAGAGCCTGGCCGAAGGTAACCCGGGCTGCATTAAACAAAAGCATAGGAATTCACTGAAAAAACCAAAGGTTACAGGGCCGTTATAGTTAGAATTGGCATTTAAAAAAACCTTAGAAATTCACAGAAAAAACCAAAGGTTACAGGAACCTTATAGTTAGGTTCTGGATTTACACATACAAAACCATAGAAATTCAGCTGTTATACTTAGAGTTATTTCAAGTAACTATAGCTTGTGCCCTAAGGTAACTATAATTAGCACCCTCGCCATGCACAGGTAATTACCCTACATATTACACCATTGATGACATCTTCTATAGCCTCCTTGATATTATCACTACAACATTTACAGTGAAATTATTGATGTGAAAACTGTGCATGGTGGGGATGCGAGTTATAGTTACCTTAGGGCACGAGTTATTGTTACTTTAAATTAGTTTAACTATAACAGCTGAATATATATATATATTTATATATCTACAGGTACATACATACATACATACATATAGAAAGGGAGAATGAGAGGTGGGTGTCTCAGGCCTTGTGGCTGCTTTCAGAGGGTTGGCTGCCCATGGGGGTATGGCGGCATGCCAGGCCCTGCAGCAAACTCTGCGCCATTCACCATCAAAGGCCGTGCACTGCGGGGGGTTGGCCACCAATGGGTGTGTTTGGCACAAACCTATTGTAATGAGAGATTACTTTACGTAAAAAAGACAAATTCACAGAAAAAAACAAGGTTTAAAGTGGAGTTATGCGTGAAGAAGGTAGCAAGATTTTAACGTATGTTTAAAAAAACTAAAACTTAGAAATTCACTGAAAAAGCACTACTGTTGTAAAACTAAAAAGCACTGAAATTCCCTAGTTCTAGGTAACTGTCTAAAAGCCCATGCTTGCGAGTGTGCTACAGGAGAACACTAACTAAATAAATTATCATGTACCTAAAATGGCACCAGTGGCCTAGTTGTTAATGTCACTGAGTCATAGCTTTAAGATTAAGAGTTCAGGCCCAGTGTTTACAGCAGGTGTGTTTAAATCTCAAGTTTTTTTTAAACAATATCACAAATATTTGAAAATTCTTAGACCTTTCATTGGAAAAAATCATCCTTTTATTGTTCATGGGTTAGCTTTCAGTCACCTATGGAGCTCTCATATCATTTCTTTGTAGGATAGTATGTCATAATTATGTTTTCACCATTTTCAGTAGAGCACCACTGTTGGTCTAGCAGTTGAGGTCTCACAGTCTCTGCTTCATGATTAATGGTTAAAGTCTCACAGTTAAAATGGTTACGTGCTTCCTTGAAGGTCTGTTCAATGGCAAGGTTTACGATGATCTCTCAAATAAGAGAAAAGTTAATATTTCTTTAATTTCAAAAATATGTCCAATTGTTTTGTTATTGTAAGATTTATGTTAGCACCTATTGAGTCTTATTTTACATCATAACTATGTTTACAGCCAGCTTAAAAAGGTGTCATTTGTAGCTTACATTCCGTCTGAATGTAGCTCATGTTCTGTCTGAAGAATGTCAAAGAGATCTGTGCCCACACTGATTTTATTCTGAAAATTTTGTATTAACAAATAGAAAAATAGTCTTCAATCACAGAGCCAGGTGACAATGGGATCTACTTGTACCCCATGAGCATAAAGCTAACGCACACAAGTACAGAATACAATGTATATATTTTCATACACAGGGCTCCAATGGAGATCATGAGATGAAACTGAAACAAAAGATGCAGGTCAAGTGACATCATGGGATAGTACATAAACCATCTTCAAAATGATACATGAATGTAAACTTTCAGAGCTGAGCAATCTATTCAAGAATTTTGCATCTACAATGCCAGGAATGAGAATGAGGCTTTTGCATCAAGAACAGATGTGACTTGGTAGCACTAGTTAGCAGTGAGCGCAAACATGGCTGTAGCTATTACAATTACGCTGAGGCAAAATTGTTAATTCCACAAGGTCATGGGTCTGTTTGAAGACCTGGTCAATCACATGTTGTTGGAAGGATCTCCCAATTAAGTGTAAGTGTTCATTTTATGTCAAAGGGAAAAGAGTTAGCTTTGCGTTCATCTATGATGCCTCATTAAAATCCAATTTTGGATCCTTTGTCAAATTATATTTTAAGGCATCCCAGCTGTATGTCACTTGTGGTGCGATGCTTACGGTCCAAGGTTCTCAGTTTAAGGGGTCAAGCTCCATTTTCAGTTCTAATCAATGATAAATTGGATCACGTATCTCTTTATTAAATGAAATGTCAGTAGCTTTCATAATACAAAAATATACCTATATTTTTTATTAACAGGGAGAATATTGACTTTATATCTTTATATCTCATTCAATTCTGCTTTTTGATTGTATGTAGATTTACAACCGAAGACATGCTGTAGCCAGGATCCTATGTCTCCTTGAAGGTATGTCCATTTCCATGATCTCTCAAATAGGTGTAATGATAATAGTTTTCATGATGCCACAAAATGTCTACATTTTTTGATAAGGGGAGAAGATTAGGAATATGTAAATATATATATTTTTTTTCATAAGCAAATATTTGTGTCATTCATTTGCTCAGAAAATATTACCTTAAAATATATTATGCCTTAAATAATAACATTTCTATCGCGCTCTCTCTCTCTTTACACCACTCACTCACCTGTTCTCTAGATGCTGTATCTTTTATCTTGCAGTCACTTATGGAGCATCATATAATTCTATTTTCGGATCATATTTCATAAATATGTTTCCACTCTACACAACAAGGTGGCAATTATGGCCTAATGTTTAAAGTCTCTGGTTTTAAAGCCGATGTTTTAAGACTCAGGTCCTGCTATCACTATGGTCTTTTTAGTAAATGAAATGTCAATAGTTTTCACATTGTAAATCTATCACCACGTTTGCTGAAGGGAGCCTTTTGTAGTCTTTATGTGTTTCCCTGGAAGAGGGGAGAAACACTTCTCTGAGGATCCCCTTAATAGATGTTGGAGGCAAGGGAGTTGAGGAAGCAGTTATGATGGTAGAATCTGTAGGTTTGAGTCAATAAGAACTGGAGGTTGTGGAGTGCAAGATCAAGCGCCATGCTTTGTGAAGGCTCAAGGAGTGTTTAGGTGGCCCAAAGAAGTTGATAAATCTTTGGAGACAAGCAAGATTTGGGAAGTAAGGGATAAGTGGGGTTTGGCCTGGTGCCAAATGTATAGTGGTTGTAACCTGTACTACTGAGTTCAAATTAAGTAGGGTAAGGGAGTCAAACTGGTGTCTGTGCTTTGGTTTCCAAGTTGAATAGAACATTAACAGGCACATGCATCAGGAAGCTTAGCATTCCTTAATTGCGATTACATAAGGAATCGCAATTAAGGAATCGCAAAAGTTTATGCATGTAGGAATCGCTATAAAAATAGCGATTCCTAAACATTCCTTAATTGCGCACTCGCAAATTGCGAGTCGCAATTAAGGAATGCCTTCCTATTCATTCCTATGGGCCTACAGGCCCATAGAAATGAATGGGAGATTACATACGCAATTTGCGAGTACCAGTAGGTACTCGCAAATTGTTCATGCAATTTCAAGGGTGCAAGGGTGTCAAAATGACACCCTGTTGCACCCCTGAAATTGTGATGTGCACCCATGTATGCAGCACACACATGCCCCAAGGGCATGTGTGTGTGTAACCTAAAACTTAAAAAAATGCATTTTAGAGCATTTTTCGAAGTTTTTGCAAATTACAGACAAGTTTTATTTGTCTGTAATTTGCATGTCCCAAATAGCGAAATCGCTATTTGAAAGTGCTTAGCATTGCATTTAAGGAATCGCAAATTGCGATTCCTTAAATGCAATCGCAATTTAGGAATTCGCAATTAATTGCGAATTCTTAAATTGCGCATAGGAAACACTTTCATGCATCTCCAAAGGCCAATTTGCGATCGCAAACGGACGATTTTTGCGAATCGCACCGTTTGCGATCGCAAAAACCTTTGATGCATGTGCCCCTAAGAACCATATTAGTTTTTTCATGCCCCCGAGTCAGACAAGAATGAATGTGATAGAGGAGCTGGATCTGAATAGACATGCCAAGGCATTTGTGAGAATGCGTCTGGATACCACACAAAATTGGAAAGCGGCTGAAGCTTCAAATATATCTAAGAGAAAGTTGGGGCTTGAACTCTGTAGAATCCTGGAAAAGCCGACTGACGAGGTATGAGGCTGCCCGAAAAAACATGATTGTATCTGGGGCCAATGGATGGAACACCATAATAACATTGACTGAGGTCCCCTTTCAGATACCATGTGAGGGTACTGAAAATAAGACAGGTGGAATATCTTATGTAAATGTAAAGTTCAGATACTTACTATGCTTTGTTTAATTATTTAAGACTATACTATCTTTATGAAGGATACTATTGCTGTTTACTCTTCTCAAAATGCCAATAAAGTGTTTTATGGGGAAAAAAACTGGTTTAGTTATGCAGCAAGTCATAAAGATAGGGCAGTCATAAAATTGCCTTTGTCCACAGACAAGGTACCATGAGAGACTGTGGGTTAAGAGGGCTTTAGACATAAAAGGGCCTGTTAATTATTACAAATGAAATGAAAAGAGAATCATTATTTTCGCTGCACCAACCTAAGTAAGTATTAGAAAAAAGTATAATTTCCTAGAGGACAGGACCTTGGTTGGTGAATGGGTTTTTGGGTTTGTTACACATGCCGTATTCTAATATGGTATTGTTTTTCTTTTGTATAGATGGTAAACAAGCTGAGTGTAGAACGTATCTACTGGAAATTCTATTAGAATGTTTTTTCCATTGAGGGTTTCTATTTGTTGCCAGTTGGACCCTATGCACTGTGATACTTTTGGTCCCAAAATCTGTTTAAACTACCTATTCTATCATCTGGAGTCCTCATCTTTTCAAGTTGCCTGGATGTTTTTGGCTCCATGACAATTGTCTGGAATAGCATCTGCTCTGGATTCAGCATGGCTCTCATCTTATTCATACGATGCTCACTGTGTTGCAATGGGTAAGTGCATCTCGATTCTGCTGATTCTACAGGGCAAACACATGCGCAGTAAGATACCTTTTTCAAGCTCCCACTATATAAAGAATAAAATCCACACCAAACAAAATAGGTAGGCGTTTATGTGTCGAAAGTGGTTACAACACCGCCAGGATTGTGTGGAATGGATGCAAATCCTTTCCTCTGACTACTAGTACTAGACCTCAATAGAACAAGCACTAAGTATTAAACTCTGAGGGAAGAAGGATAATGTAGAGAGAAACATCAGACCTCTTAGGACTGCTACTCCCTCTGTAGTTGTCCACCGCCTATGGCGAGACACAGTATATTATTATGTGGATATCAATTGGAAAAACAATACTCTTGGATTTTGCCAAGTTAATTTATAGTACTCACCCCAGTAGGCTAAGGGCCAGGCACCACCCACAGTGTGAGTAAACACTCCAGAAGTGGACTTAGGGTAGAGGTGGAGATGGCAGCAGTGTCACCCCAGGAAGTGGCTCATAGTGGTTGGAAACTAGATAAAGTTCAGAGTAAGCAGGATATCATGAGAAGGAAACTGAAGGGAGTGACCAAAACAAGGAAGATGCATACACATGGAAGGTAGCATGCAAACTGGTACAAGAGTAAAGAAATCTCAACAAAATGCACAGTTGCAAGGCAAGGTGTTTTCAGTTCTGCTGGGTTAATGCTGTCTCCACCCCAAACTGGCCTGTCAGTGCATCTCTGCCATCTTAGAGGGGAAGTCTTTGTACTTTCCGACAGAAACACGTACCCTGATGGAATCGGAAGGATGCTAACATTGCCGGCACTTCTTAAGTTGTGCTATGGGTCTCCACAGTCTTTATGTTCTTTTCTTATACCTATACAGTCTATGTCGATGAAAATGGTGATACCTCTTTACAACGCTAACAAACACAAAAGCAAAAAAGAATGGAATTTTTCCAAGCTAAGGTACTAACGGGGAATTTTCTCACCCCTGAACCTGCCCATAAGCACATGGGGGAGGGTTTAAGCCACACACACACACTCCTGGACTAAGTGTGGGAGGATCAGGGCAGGTATAGTTTATTGCCTCAACCCCTACCTTTCCCAAGAGGAGAAGGATAGTTGCTTCTTACAACCCTTACTTGACCAAGGGCGGTAACATTTACTGCTTGACTCACCTGCCTTACAATACACCTTACATTTGGGCAAGAAGGAGACATTAAAACATACCCCCTTGTCTCATGGGCAAGGACGTCAGCCTATAAAATAAAAGCATTCTTTAAATCTCTCCCTAGTGTTAGCAAGATAAAAGAATGGTGCATTTTCCTTAGAGCGTGGTTGGGTGTTTTTGGAGACCATCTACCCACGTTCTTTTTCTTTTAGAATCCCCAAGTCCGTAGGTAAGGTGGGGATGCTACTGTATACAGAATGCCTTGGAAAATCCAAAGGGGCAAAAAAATGCCTCCACTCTTATGCACGGCGAGATGCCTGTTACCAAATACCTCTCCACCTTTAGCAAGGATGAGGGGACTAAATTCCCATGCCCTTTGGCTAGAAGAGGGCAATAAAATACATCACCGCCTTGAAGCAAAGAAGGGACATAAAACAACCGTGGGACTTTGGCAGCGCATTGCCGGGTTACAAAAGAAACAATTTTTTTCACATCTCTCCCTGTGTTTATGAACACTAGGAGAGATTGACAAATATTGTTGAACTAAAGTTTTTATGAAAGTCTCATAGTTTTGGCAACTAATGCAACTATTTCAATGCAAATTTTATTTTTGAAGAGATTTTAATAAACTGCACTTGTCCAGGGGTGGGGTGGGTGAGGTTTTTGATAGACCTTATTTCTTTGCCCTAGGAGAGGGGGAATTTTTGCTACCCCCCCCACCCCCCCAATGGTGCCCTGTGTTGCAGGGTAACTTAAAAATGACGAGAAGACAGACTCCTCTTGGCGATGCGAAAATAGCTCTGTCTGTACTGTCGTGGCAAGGAGAGCAACAGTCTTCACGTAAACAGCATGTGAGGTATCATTTTTATTGAGAGACTGAGGGGAACGCTGGGTGGTAGGAAATTTGTGCCAGTGCGGTGATCCCACAACTTTTCCACACAGAAATGTGAGGAAAATTTGACTTTCTAGCTAAATTTGAGGTTTGCAGTGAATACTGGGTAAGAAAACGTTGGGGGGGATCCATGCAAGCCACGCCTCTCTGGACCCCCCAGGTGTCTTGTTTACATCTGGGTTTAGTAGGTTTCCCTAGATGGCTGCCGAGTCCGGGACCAAAAACACAGGTGCCCCCCCTTGCAAAACCAGGTTGTTTTGTGATAGATCATTTTGATGTTTCCACAATACATTTTGGGCCCTTTCTCTGTCGCAGGCACTTGGCCCACCCACACAAGTGAGGTAGAATTTTTATTGGGAGACTTGGGGGAATGCCGGGTGGATGGAAGTTTGTGGTTTCCCGTAGATTGTAGAACTGTCCATCCCCAAAATTGTGAGGAAAATCTGTTTTTTTGGTCAACCTTTGAGGCTTGCAAGAGTTTCTGGGTAAAACAACGTGGTGAGAGCAATGCAAGTCAGCACAACTGGGATAGCCCTAGGTGTCTAGTTGTCAAAAATGTACAGGTTGGCTAGGTTTCTTAGGTGCCGGCTGAGTTAGGGCCCAAAATCCACAACTGGGCACATTGCAAAAAACGGGTCAGTTTTCAGTGGCAAAATGTGATGTGCCCACATTGCGGTTTGAGTTGTTTCCTGTCGCGGGCATAAGGCCTACCCACACAAGTGGGGTACCATTTTTATTGGGAGACTTGGGGGAATGATGAGTGGAAGGTAGTTTGCAGCTCCCCTCAGATTCCAGAACTTTCCATCACAGATATTTGCAGAAAATGTGTTTTTTTAGACAACTTTTGAGGTTTGCAAGATATTCTGGGTAACAGAATCTGGTGAGAGCCACACAAGTCACACCATCCTCGATTCCCCTGGGTGTTTAGTTTTAAAAAATGTACAGGTTTGCTAGGTTTCCTTAGGTGCCGCCTGAGCTAGGGCCCAAAATCCACAGGTAGGCACATTGCAAAAAAAGGGTCAGTTTTCAATGGAAAAATGTGAAGTGCCAATGTTGGGTTTTGAGCCGTTTCCTGTTGCAGACACTAGACTTGACCACACAAGTCAGGTACCATTTTTATCGGGAGACTTGGGGGAATTGCAGGTGGGCAGAAGTTTGTGGCTTCCCACAGATTCCAGAACTTTCCGTCACAGAAATGTGAGGAAATGGGTCTTTTTTAGACAAGTTATGAGGTGTGCAAGGGATTCTGGTTAACAGAACCTGGTAAGAGCCACACAAGTCACCCCACCCTGGACTTCCCTGGCTGTCTTATTTTCAAAAATGTGCAAGTTTGCTGGGTTTCCCTAGGTGTCAGCTGAGCTAGAGTCCCAAATCCACAGCTAAGCACATTGCAAAAAAAAGGTCCGTTTTCAGTGGAAAAATGTGATTACTCCATGCTGTGTTTTGGGTCATTTTCTGTCTCAGGCACTAGGCCTACCGACACAAGTAAGGTACCATTTTTATCGGGAGACTTAGGGAAACACAGAATAGTAGAACAAGTGTTATTATCAAATGTCTTTCTCTGGAATTGCGCCTTTCAAATGTAAGACAGTGTGTAAAAAAGAAGTCATTTTGAGAAATGCCCTCTAATTCATATGCTAGAATAGGGCACCCACAAATTCAGAGGTGTACAAATAACGACTGCTTCTAAACTCCATATCTTGTGCCCATTTTAGAAATACATAGGTTTCCTTGATACCTATTTTTCACTCTTTATATTTCACCAAATGAATTGCTGTATATCCAGTAAACAATGAAAAACCATTGCAAGGCGCAGCTCAGTTATTGGCTCTGGGTATCTCGGGTTCTTGGTGAACCTACAAGTCCTATGTATTCCCGCAACCAGAAGGGTCCAACGGATATAACGGTATATTGCTTTTGAAAATATACCGTAGTTAAAAAAAGTTACAGATGAAAATGTAGATATAAATGGCTGTTTTTTTCTATTCCAATGTTTTTTTTATTTCAACTGTTACTTTCTATAGGAAAACCTTGAAGGATCTATACAAATGACCCCTTGCTGAATTCAGAACTTTGTCTACTTGTCATAAATGTATAGCTTTCCAGGATCCATTATTGGTTTTATACCCATTTCTACCACTAACTGAATGAAGGTTTAAAGCACAAAAATAGGAAAAATGGGCTATGTCCCAGAAAAATGCCAAAACTGTGTTGAGAAATTTGGTTTTCGGACTCAAGTCTGCCTGTTCCTGAAAGCTGGGAAGATGGTGATTTTAGCACCACAAACCCTTCATTGATGCCATTTGCAGGTAAAAGAAACAGATGCTTCCTTCTGCAGCACTTTCCCCCATTTTTCCCAAAGAAACACAAAATGTAGCTGCATTTGACTAATTTCTCAGTTCCCTCCAGGGGAATCCACAAACGCTGAGAACCTTTAGAATCCCCAGGATGTTAGAAAAAAAAGGACGCAAATTTGGCGTGGATACCTTATGTGGACAAAACGTTAAGGGGGCCTAAGTGCGAACTATCCCAAATAGCCAAAGAAAGGCTTAGCACAGGGGGCTAGCAACGAAGGGGTTAATACAACAAATGCATTGAAGAGTAGAACACTTCCTACAATGGAACAAAATGTTGGCAACCTGCAACCTGCCAAAGGCAAAATCTGTGTCCTGAAAGCTCTGCTCTGAGGTGCCCCCCAGCTATCTTTGCAGTATAGGAAGGCATGGAGAACATTATGCAGCAAGAGCAAGAGCAGAATGTTACAAAGTTGCAAAATAATTTATTGTGCTGCTGTAGCGGGCACAAGGTGTCTCTATGTCTCTGGATGTCCATGAGCATGTGAGAGAAGTAAGAAAATCAGCAGAGAGGGAGCTAGATGGAGAGAGAGAGGGGGGGGACAGGGGTAGATGATCAGGGGAAGGCAAAAACAGAACAAAGGAAGAGAGAGACAGAAAGAGAGAGAGAGAGAAGACAGAGACAGCTGAGAGAGGGGAGGAGAGCAGTGTTTGAGCATTAGAATTCAATAGTGTGAGGGGGCAATATTTGAGAGAGTTGAGAAGTATACAGAAAGATGAATGAAGGAATGAAAACAATTTATAAAGTGTACAGCTGCTCCAGAGGAGTGTCCCAGCGCTCGAGAGATGAGAAAGAGGTAGTAAGAGCGACAGATATAAAGGGTGGGACTAGTGTGAGAAAGAAGTGATAAAGAGAGAGAGGAACAGCGGAAAAAGAAAAACAGGGGGGAGAAAGGTCATTAGGAGACAATTCAGAGAGACAGTGAGAGAGTGGAAGACAGGTGTGTGAGAAAGGGGAAAGAGGGAGACGGGTGTGAAAGAACTCAGAGAAAGAGGGGAGAGGGTGGTGAAAGAGGGGTGATAAAAGACAAATCAAGAAGAGGGTGGGACCTGTGAGAAATAGACGGTTGAACAGGAGACAGAGACTGCAGAGAGAGGCTGAGGAGATACCGGGGAGTTAGAGAGGTGATACAGAGACACAGAAAAGTGAGACCGAGACAGATGATGGAGTGCAACAAAGGTGAGAGACTGGTGATAGAAGCAATAAAGAGACAGGCAAGGAATACACCTAAAGGAGAAAGATATGTGAGAGAGCGTTGATAAAGAGAAATGTTAGAAGAGACAGCTAAAAGAAGAGAGACCGGTGAGAGAGGTGGTAATGAGACAGGAAACAAGGGAGAAAGAGCTGACAGAGAGGTGATGATGACAAATGCTGAAAGATGAGAAATAGAGAACAGTTATGAAGAGACAGTGACTGATGACAGATACATGAGATTTCTGCTGGTTATTTCCCATTTAAATCCAAATGCACGGTAATATCACAATCCTAATTCTAGCATGAATGGCCTGACATTCTCCAGGTAAAAGGCCCCAGATAATTCCCTTGCTATTGAATATAGGAGCATCTACCATATGTTTGTGCTTTCAATACACAGGTGATTCATGAAGGAGCATTAAGCAGAATGCAGCACACATGGAAAGAAGAAAAAACAAGGAGAAATAAAGCAATTTCTTCTCTTTGCACCTCCCCTGGGGAGGCGTAAGGTTTTGGAGCATCCCCAGGTTTACATGGCTTTGTATATCTGGGGAGTGTCAAAATCAATAAATGTTGCATGGGAACACCCACCGCAATGCCCATGAAATGCCTCCTTAGCGCAGAGTAAGGCAACACTCCCCCCCACCCCCCCAGAGGAGCGCAAATCCTTAGTCACTTGGCAGCACTTTGACGTCATCTCTGAAGATGCCCTCCTCAAATACATTCTTGAAACAAAACCCTCTAACCATTCTTCCGACCCCATCCCGAGTGACATCGCCATTGACTTCTACACCCACACTCTTTCCTATTGGACCAGTCTGATTAACCTCTTCCTCAGCCAAGGCTCCCTTCCTGTTGCCCTTAAAACAGGACAGGTTACCACACTTCTAAAAAAAAACCTCCGCTGATGCGAACGACCTCAACAACTTCCGCCCCATCACCAACCTCCCTTTTCTTGCGAAAATCACAGAAAGATGTGTAGCGAAACAACTTCCCTACATATTAAGGATAACAATCTTCTCGATGAATTCCAATCTGGTTTCATGCAAGACTGCAGCACTGAAACAGCCCTGCTGCAAGTGATTGACGATGCCCTGCGTGTACTTGACTCGGGGGTGTCTTGTCTTCTGATTCTTCTAGACCTTTCTGCAGCCTTTGACACTGTTAATCACAACACTCTCCTAAACACTTTAAAACAGAGAATGGGCTTGGAAGGCACAGTGCTTAAATGGTTTGCTTCATTCCTCTCGGACAGATCTCAAGTGATTGAAATAGTGAACAGCCTTTCGTCTTCAATGGCGGTAGGTCAAGGCGTCCTTCAAGGATCTATATGCGCACCCACTCTGTTTAATCTTTATTTGGAACCATTGGGTAATCTCTTAAGGAAATCTGGGATACTTTATCACCTCTATGTTGATGACACCCAAATCTACTTTAAGGTGTCTTCCTCACACAACATCTCAATCCTCAACTCTACTCTCAACTCTATTCAAAACTGGATGTTAGCTCATCAACTCATTCTGAAACCTTCCAAAACTGAATTCCTCCTCCTTACTCTTTCCTCCTCCTGTTCCATCTTGGATGAATAAACTGAACTTACTGAACAACAAACTAATCGTTGTCGACAGCGCTAAATCCCTTGGTGTCATTCTTGGCAAAAGGCTCAATCTACACTCCCACATCAATTCCATTGCAAAGAATGCACGTTACCAACTGAGCCTTCTCTGGGGGATTCGACGTTTCCTTCCGGAGCAAGACCAAAAAACTTTGGTCCAATCTCTGGTTCTCTCTATTTTGGACTATTGCAATTCTCTGCTTGCTGGCCTCCCCAAATCTCACCTTTCCCCTCTCAAATCCGTACTCCATTCAGCGTCTCGTTTTGTCATTGGGGCCAAAAGAAGTGACCACATCACACCCATACTTTTTTCTCTTCGATCGCTTCCCATCGAAGTAAGATCAATCTACAAGCTTGCCTGTGTCACCCACAAAGTCTTGCACACTTCCTCCCCTTGATACCTGGCAAATAAACTTAAAATCTCTGGAGGCTCTAGACTTTCACGTAATGCGGAAAAATTACTGCTTGAGCCCCCCACCTTCAAAAGGGAAAGATCAATGGCTCAATCCTTCTCAGGCAATGCGGTCAGAATCTGGAACTCGCTTCCTCCACTACTCCATACCACCACCTCTACCCGGACTTTCAAAACTGACCTCAAATCTCTTCTCTTCCAAAGACACTTCCAGAATTAATACCTCCTTTTTCATGCCCCTCAAGGAAGTTCTTACAATGTTGTAAATATGTAATCTATGCCTGTATGATCCTAATCCTATTGTGGTGTTGATTTTTTTGTGACTGCCATCTATTTATTTTACTTTTTAGGTCTCGCCTGAGCCAGCGCATGCGTTGCTCTGGCGAGAGTTTTAGTAAGCGGGTTTTGGAAGTGCAAACGGTGGCTTTTGCTGGCGACCAGCTTGCGTTCACGAGATCGTGCATGCGCGCAGCTGCCATCCATGCCTTGCATTGCTGGCGAGGCGCCATCTGCCTTTCCTCCCCCTCCCTCACCCCTCCTCCCCCTCCCTCACCAGAGAGCGCGTTTCTTGGCCGCGCGTCTTGTTACTTTTAGCGCGAGGCGCGCGCGCTTCTCGGTCTCCCTTGTTAAATTCTGGTCAACTGATACTGAAAACAACTTAGTTAGCGGGGAAGGTCGGCAGGTTAAGCCACTGACATCCACGGGATTTATCTTGCTTCTTTAGGGCATCCTCCAAGGTAAAGTGGGACACTACTTCACTTTTGTAAAACACTTTCCTTCCCGCTTTTGCGCTGAACATGTTCCGGAAGTTGATTCCTCGTAGAGTCTTGCCACTAAAGGCGTAGACCGGAACCACGAACTCGGTTCTTTTGAACAGACAATAAAGGCGGCCATCCTAATATTCTCGCTCTAGACATCAATCGCATCATTCATGACATGACATTGCAAAGCGAAGAAGCTATTTATATTAATTTATCATTATAATATGATAAATAGTACGTAAATACATCTTGGTTACAAAAAGAAAATACGTAATTACGCTGTATTTTAAATTTCATTCATACTATCAGTTATAGTTTGGCTATTTGAAGTATTAATTGAAATAAGTAATACTGCATACTTAACTACAAACTCATTTGGTTTTATTTTAAATGCTAGGCAAGATTTGCACGTCAACATGGCCGCTTTCAAATTTTATAAATGAAGGAAAACGTAACTGGTTTGTTTTCCGTCTTTCATCTAGTTCAGTGCAGCTATGAGCGGTGCATGTCCATTGTCTCAAAGGTGTGGAACACTTTATTGATTACATTGAACATTTTTTTCTGAAACTCCATTTAAAATATTAGAGCTTTGGTGTGAGTATTAAGAACGGTCCAGAAATAAGATATTTTGTTTTAATAATACAAGTTATGTCTTTGTAGAAACACAAACGATTTGTAGTTTTAAAAATAGGAGATTGCAATTTTTTTCTAATCGTCTTCCCTGCAGCTTGCAGGCAAATGGGTCGTCCGGTTAGCAGACCCACTCACCATTTCAAGATAGCCGCGGTAGAGTCGCTCTCTTTCCTTCCCGGTGTTCTATGAGAGCCGCTTCAGTGTTCGAGCCCCTTCGCAGGGTCTCAACTCGCAGACCGGTTGCTGTAATCGGCTGCGCCTCTCTGTCGTTCCTACACGGACAGCAGAGCAACTTAGCATGGATTTGCAGAGGCTGAGAAGGTGCGTTCGGATGTACATAGATCAGGTGAAGAGAACACAGCAGTGCATGCGTTACACGCAGTGGTCGCTCCTGCAGTGGTATTACCGACTACACAGTCTGCACAGACTTCCTGTCATTATTGTTGTCCTCGATTTTGTCATACTCACCACCTTGCAATACCAAACAAAACACAATATCCCAAACACTGCATACTGCTTCCTTACAATGAGTATTGTGCACGGTTGTAACACGCTGTAATCGAACAGTCTTGTACCTTATTGTCACACCGTGAAATGCGTCTTCAGGAGTTTGCGCACTATGGTTCTGTGAATGGATTCATTTCTTAGATGTGCGCTGTCCTCACTTCCAATGCTTGTTAGCTTCTAAGTTTGTATGAGCATCGGGACTCGTGAGCAGCTTATTTATTGCGCAGGGGAAGAGTTTTAGATCGGCTAGAGCCCCTTCAAAGAAAGATGAAAAATAACCTAATTACAGCTCCCTTGCCTGTGTTTAAGGAACTGGGAAAGAAGTAACAAGATTTAGTAGGTCTACGTGCAGGGAAACAATGCATTATTTTCTACTTTAATGGGGGCAATTGGGTGTGGTATTTCATTAACCAGCAGTACTGTGGCAGCTGTGAAGAATGTTTTAAAGACAGGGTCTCAGGGTCTCTGCTCCACTTCAGAACCTCACCGAGGTTCACCAAGAGGTCATCTTGGGACTACGCCTTTGTCCGTAAATATTTACCACACAGTGGTCATTTTTATCTTCTCCGCATTTATGTGCCAATTATATAGTCAATGCCAAACACGATAAGTACACAACTCTTAGTTCTGTGTTCTTTATCTTTTTTTTTCTTTTCTTAAATGTTACTATTGTAGATTAGAGGCCAGAAGGAAGTGCAAGTCCATACATTTACAAATGAGATTTTAGTTGATGGAGTGTTTTATTTTTCGGGAAAATAAAAGCATCGCATCTTGTGTTACTCACTCTCAGATGCATTTATAGATGGACTCTGAAGTATTTTTAAAGTATTTTCTGGGATGCAGTCAGAAAACGAAAACACCCCCGCTTTGAACCAAACCTCTAATGACACTTTGTGAGTAAACGAAGTAAACCCGACCCTTCCATGAAGAGTTTCCTTCGCCATTACATCCACTCAGCGATCTAGTCATCCTCCCACCCACCTATTCATTAGCATTTCACCTTTCCATCCTTTCATCCATCCTCTGATTATTTCGAATATCCACAGAAATTCCATTGATGTATCTGTTCATTCATTCGGCCATCCAGCCTCCGCTGCACCCTTCCATCCATCCATCCAGACAAAAAGGTAGATCTCATGACAGACTGACAACCCTGAAGGGTCAGTAGGGCTGCGACAGAGTCAGTATCATGCCACTAACTCCATACCAGCCCTTTTTGCCTCTCAAGGTCGTTCAGTTGTATATAATGTTTTCTTGCTTATATGTAAGGTAACAAAAATGCTTAGAACACTTTTTTATAATAACTTTTTAACATGCTGCACAGCAGCCACAATGCTCTAAAACAGAGCTTAAAGACATTGACAAAGCCACTAGCTGTGGCTAAACACTTATAAGGTCCCAAAGGCGAGACCTATTGGCTATGCCAATGCTTGTTCATCTATCTCGTTTGTATCTGTAACGTGTAAGTATGTAAATTTCCTCATGTAACGTACTTGGTTCTATTGTGAAGCGCTCTGACACCTTTGGCTAAAGTCTGCGCTATATAAAGTTGCATTAAATAAATAAATAAACAGCGATTTGCGCTGCCATGCTGTACTCCATATCTGTGAGGCCATTCAAAGCCACACAAAATGGCACAAGGGCTCATAAATATGCCCCCAGATGTCTTTTGTTTTTGGCGCATGAAGTTAGAGCATAGATGGCAAGAAGAACCCACATGAAAGCTTGGCGCGTCTGCAGTTCGAGTTTCTTTGAGGATCATGAGCTGGGCCAAGGATCGCCCACTTCTATTGAAAATTGAACTCTTCAAGATGGCGCTCGGCCCGGAACTCGATACAAGCAGGACAATGCAAAAGACTGTGTCATAGATGTGTTCGTTGCAAGAAGGAATATTCGTTTGGCTCCGTGCTATCTCAAAAATGTGAACTTCAATGCAGAACTCTAAAGCGCTCTGAAGTAACAGGTGAGGCGGCGTATAGCCCTGTATAAAAATCTCAAATACAATTCACCAGTAAGAAAATTTGAAATGTGAAGTGTTATGTCCTCAGTTTGAAATGTGAGAATCGTTCTAAATAGTTCTGATTATTATGGGTGTTCTTCCTCGTGTGTTCAACCCGCTTTTAAACACGTTAGAGGGAAAGAACCCCCGCTACAGGGTGCCTACTCTTTGTTGGGATATATACAGAGGCAGGTTGCAAAGCTGCTGGTTTTGCAGGCGGCACTTTTGCTTTGATGATTATGAGCCTACATCGCCACCTTGTGGATACAGCCGGAACAACTTATTGCATTACCAGACAAGAATGAAAAAGCCAAAGGAAGCTTTCACCCTAGAACAGAGGTTTTCAAAACTGGAGGGGCATGCCCCCCTAGGGGGGCCTCAATGATGGGGAGGGGGGGAGGTGTCAGGCTCTAGCCAAAAGAAGCATTATGATGATGATAGCGCAGTAAGCCGCTCTGTAATAGGCTATCACTAACATCTTCTGTCATTTATATATGTTGGCTGGGAAAAGGTGTCAAAAGGGAAGGGACTCCAAATATTCTTCAACCCCCCCCCCCCCTTTTCTAATGATTACACTGTGGACACTTTTACACGTTAGTAAGGTCTGCCTGGAATAGAATGTTTGGCAACCATGTATTTAATTGCATTTTTTTAAATGGTAACAGAACTTAAACTGGCAATGTTGAATATGTCTAGACTTATTTAAACATTGGAGTTACTAGAATAATAGTGAAAAACTTGAAGGGGGGGCCTGATTTTTTTTCCCGCTGCGGGGGGGTGTGGCACGGGGGGTTAGGAGGGCATTAAAAAGTTTGAAGTCCACTACCCTGGTACATGGAGACCACAACTACGGGTCTCTCAGGCCCACAAGATGGGCACTATTAAGAGATATTTGATATTCCTGGGTGGTCATACTGTACCTGATTTTACAAGTACCAGGTGCGTCAGTAATATTCACAAGTTGATCCCCTTAAGCGCCTTATACAATATGAAATAATGTGAAGAAACCGGTGTTACTGCAACAATTTCCACACATAAACCTATAACTCCAGGCTTTTTATAGAGAAGCAAGTCCTCCCACTGAAGGTGATTATTTGTCCCCAGTAAAAATAAGAAGTCATTGCACCTGGGATTATCGATGCAATAACATTGTATCACTTTCTCCCTACGTTTCAGTCATTTTTTTCTCAGAACGGGATTACCAGGCCACACATAATGAGGGCTGATGTGTGGAGTTAATGACCTTGACTGTAATGCTATTAAAAATTTCCCTATGGAGAAATTTGGATTTTTTTTCTAGCATGTGTGGACTTGTGAACATCTCTAGTGTAATCAAATTCAAATATTACTTCTCTGCATGTATTTACTTTAGGAATTCTTTCATTCATGTACAACTTTTTTCTGTTTCTAACTTCCACTGGTGGCCATTACTACCTATTAGCCATCCTTCTCCTGTGTACGTGCCAATTTGGAACATTCCATGTCACTGAAAGCTCTAAGAATGTCCTGATCACTCTGGCATTTTTTTTTATAAAGTAGACTTATATTAAACACTTTGCTGAAGTACTCTGTTAAAACAAAGCCAGACAGCGCCACCTTGTGGTGGACGGTGATAATTATATGCCGGTGTTAGGAAATATGTGCCGGTGCCAAGCATCCGTAAACACCAGCACAAATTAAGCAGTATTAATTATATTCGGCTCTCTGCAACGTTAATTCTGGAGCGCATCTAGCCATAAACTGCACCAATCTATGCGGTGTATGCTGCATAGTCTTTATTGACGAATTTCGAAGCACTTTTTGAAGCAGTCGAGGAGCCCTCGGAATATTCAGCTCTTATTGGCAGTTCAGAGAAACACGTTGGGGTTTGTCTGGAGCGGTCTTTGATGGGGTTTCAGCAGCTGCCTGAACCGCTGCTTCATGAACAGCCGCTGGACGGAATATAATAATGACGGATTTCCACCCAGCTTCATCCCAAAAAAAAGACTGCCCTTTGCTTGCTCTGGGACCCGTTTGTTTGTGACAGATTAGGAAGACTGCATTCATTGGATTTTCAAAAAATGTCAAGATTCTTTGTTCATGAGGAAACAAACAAAGAAGCATTCCTCTTCCAATCAAGACAAGTCTTCTTTTTTTGCTAGACATCTCAGAAGCAACAGTCATTACAAGGGTTCAGAGGGCAGAAAAGTGACAAGGGAAATTTGAAATTTAAGAGAAGTCAAAACAATTCACCACTAGAATCAAAATCAGCACTCCTGATTGTGCTGGTCCATATCCCCATGGACCAATCAGAGGAAGACCTACTCAGTCTCTGCCAAACTCAGAAGCATCTATTTCAGACATACGAGTCCTCTACCTTGTCCCGTCAGATTATGCTGTGAAGTTGTCATCATAACACTATAGCCTCACACACAACCAACGGAAAAGATGAGCACTAAAAAGCCCTTCAAGCTTTATTGGACAAGTTTGCCACTATGCCAGTGCCCTTGAATAAGAGGGATCAAGACGTATACTTGATAGTTTTTCAGGTTTCCAAAGCCTCACGGGGCTTCTGTCCAGAGCTAGACCTCAGGAATGTCAACAAGTGGATCCCATAACCAATCAGGATGGAAACTTTACAGTGGACAATTCCTTACCGTCTCCAATGGTATTTTCGGATCACCCTAGGTCTGATGGCTGTCTATCTGTATATTCCAATTGTTCAAATTTCATGGTGCTACCTTGTGTTTGCAGTTTAAGACCTTCATTTTCAATTGCAGGCCCTAACAGTAAGCCTCAGAACACAGTTTTTACAAAAGTCTTAGTACTGATTGTCTCATTGCTACACGAACAAAGGATACAACTTTTTCCATATCTGGAAAATTGGTGGGCTTTTCAAGTAGACAACATTCACAATATCAGCTTGGGAAGGTGCCTTCATTGGGATGAGATTCTGAACTCTGCTGGGGATTGGGCTGCCTTCTTGGGACAGGGAGAAGAAACTGCAGAATTGATTGCAAGACCTCTTAACCAGGAGCAAAACTCCAATGGGGGTTTTGCTAATTATCCATGGGCATATTTACTGTTCTGTTGGACAGACTTCGCTTGCGCCTTCTCCTGGTGAGTTTGCCAAAACACTGCAGTCTGGCTTCCCAACAACTCAACCTACACTTACCGGTAGTTCCCCATCATCGCTGCTGGTTATCATGGTGATTGTATCTTCCACACCTATCGAGAGTGGTGCCACTCAACCCCTTTCTGCCAGTATCAGTGAGAACGGATGCTAGTGTGTTGGGCTGGTAAGCTACTCTGGGCTTGAGGCCAGTTCAAGGCAGCTGGTCCCTTTGATACAGTGGGAGGCCTTCCAACACTGAAAGACCTGGCCAGGGGTTTTAAAAGCTCTCAAAACCTTAATCAAAGAGAGGACAGTAGTAGTCCCCTCCTACAATATGGTGATAATTGAACTGGGGTGGCAGAGGCTTTGTGCTCGGAGCATCAAAAGCCTGAAATGCCCTTCCCATGTATGTTAAAGCCATGCCTAACCTTTTGTCTTTTTGGAAAGCCTCGAAGACATGGCTTTTCTCCTCTTGCTAATTGCTATATACGGGGTCTTTTTGTTTTCCTGCTATCTCAGCCAGCGCCAAGAGGCCTTTTTGGTATTCAAGCACTTTAGAAGAACACTTAACCAGACCCTCCAGCATGTCGCGATTTCGAGATTCCCGAAAAAAATCACGAAATCAGATGACTAGCGCGATCGATGGCCGTGATATTTACTATTTTGGCTGCAAAAACAGGTCTACCAGCAGGCATCAAAGAAATTATGCCTTCTTATTGGCTGTACGCAAACACGTCACTACGTGCCTCCATACAGCTGTAAAATAGCTGCTCCCTCCTGCCGCACTGTGACAAGCAGAGTCAACGGCAACCAGCCTGTGGCTTAGTGTGTGGCAAGACTACTCATCAATTAGCACTCAGGCAGGGCACGAGTCGGGGGTCCACGCGGGTGGACGGCGTCCCCCCACTTCTTTCACAGGGTGGATGCCGTCCACCCTGCCAAGAAGTTGGGCCCCACTAAAAAAGATGCTGAATTCGTCCCGGTGTAATTTCCAAACACCGGGACACATTCAGCAGCGCCTGCACGTTGTTGTTGTCTTTCGATCACAACAACGTGCAGGCGGGGTCGGAGCTCTCTTATTTCTGACTCCTGCTGGGATACTTAGCCATAACAAGGCCGAGTCTCAGGGGTCATCAAGCCTCCTTTTGTTGGAGTCTCCTGGCTGGCAGCAGTCAGGAGCCTCACACCTGATGCAAATGCAGCAGAGGAGAAACAAAGGCTCACACCTTGTTAGCACTTCACACATACTTTAAAGAGGCAGCTTTTCACTTTGTTCAGGCTCTGTTTAGGAGATTTGCATGCACTGTTAGAAGTCAGATGTGTTGATCGTTCCCAGTATTTGCACAAAATAAATTGCATTTATATAGCGCTTATTACCCTTGAGGAGGCGTTGTAATTATTTAAATATCACTATTTCTTTTAAAGCACTATGGCTATAGAAAGCTTAACGCTGACAAAAGGTAACATTGTTTTATATGTAGCGTACAAAAGTGAGAATCTTCTGCCTAAATCAGGAGGGTTTGCAATTATACTCGAAATGTGCTCAAATGTACTCATGATAGACCTGCTAAACATATATGTGAGGGCTTAAGATCTGATATCACTTCTTGTGATGCCAGTTCCTGTGATGTCACGCGCCGTGATGTCACACGCTGCGATGCCACGCACTGCGATGCCACGCGCTGCGATGCCACTTGCATACAGATTAACTAGGTTAGTCCCCCCACTTCTTTTTTTAGGACTTGTGCCCTGCACTCAGGTTATGCTTTTAGGCACGTCACTTTGGCATTTGTTTAAGTGGCCTTTGAAGTCCCAGGCCCCCTCTCATCCTCTGCTCCCTTTCTGAGGAGGGGCATGAAAGCACGGCCATCCCTGCGGACTCTTACTTCTGCTGGGCACGAGAGGAAAAGCCTGCACTTCAGATACCGAGTTACTCTGGTCCTTCCAAATGTGCGCGCCGTCACGAGCTCCGATGGAAAAGAAACTGTTTACGTTTCTTCTGTAAGAAAAAATATTTTCACCCATACCTAGACCTGGAGATATTAAAGACATACATACTGTTGGCCTAGGCAACTATTCAAAATGTTCTGTCAGACCAGATGCAGGCATTTTCTTGCAGCAGGGGTGGGCTACACTGGGACTAACCTGAGACCCTGGAATGGAAGACTTTCAGCTGAGTTTACAAAACTACTGATGTAAAAATAAAAAGTAAAACTAGCTGGTCTTGTCAATTGCTTGTTAAAGAGAGCTCCACCTGCTATACAAACTGCAATGGAACACCGCAGATTAATTTATGTTGGCTGCTGAAAACACTTAAAATCTTTCGGTGAAAGTGTGGCCAAAATCAGGGGAATCAAACCCGAATTCACCAATTCTCTGATAATTTGACTGGGCTCAGTTTTCTCCACCCCTGAAGTAAACAATGCTCTGGGTATTAGAAGTGTGACAGCCACTGAAAACTCCAGCTTATACCTGGCTTTGACTCAGCTCACGGTCCTCCTGGACCCTCAAGCCTGAAATGAGCCAAACATGTTGTGGCTTCTGCCTGCTACTCAGGCTGTAACCTTATGGCCAAAAATTAAATTACAGACAAAGCAGTGTCCTTTCATGTAAAACGGGTGAGAAACCCATCTAGTGGCTGAACTGCACATTGTGAAACCAGAAATCTAGGCTTTCCCCTTTGACCAAATTGGGTGCTCCTAGGTAAGTATTTTATTTCAATGAGCCTCCTTCAAATACGTGCGATGCACAAATACCTCTTGTATTTTGTTTAATACACTATGCAGCCCCACCAGCATTTCACAATTTTCGCGGCCATCGCGCTAGTCAGCTGATTTAAAAAGCACTTACAAATGATTTTTTTAAATTTGATTCTTTTATAGCGCATTCTTTCTAAGGGAGGATGTCAGAGTGCTTTGCATCACACCCACATATTAAACAGAGACAATAAATCATACGTGTGTGACTCAAATGTATATGACGTTACATATGACAAAAAGGGTTGCAGGGTGTAAGAGTCCCCTATCATCCATTTTGGAAGGCATTAGGCTGCATTAGAAAGATTGCAACATAAGAGCTGCAAGTAACAAAAAGATGTCTGTGCCAAAAGCAGTGGCACCTTACTTTTGTACATAAAATACACATGTGATTTGCAAGTTAGACAATGTGCTTTGCAGCAGGTACATTAATCCTTTATGGTACTTATGAGTCAAAACTGTGACTAGACAAAACGCAGATCTCTATTTTTGCCCTCACCCTCAGTGTGAAAAAATCTGGCATTTGTAGACGTATCACTCATCCACAGCTTTTGATGTAAATTCGAAGAGACTTCTTTGTTATGTCTGTTGCCATGATCAGCCGCTATTCGGAAGGTATGATCACCTGATAGTGATCTGAAAGCGCACGCCACGGGATCCACAGGGGAGGGGTGGGATGGGTGAGCAGCACTCAGGCTCTAAAAGTAACGTATCCAATGTTTAGCTGCTGAAGTCTGATAAAGTTGCTGCAGTGGAGTTAGGCTGTCTCTGGCGAAGTATGTTCGCTGTCTCTCTGCACATGTCTGCTGTCTAGGCTGGCAGTCCATGTACCTCTCAATCATTACCAATCGGCCCTCCCCAATGCCGTAACCTAACCCCTGGGTGGCGCTGACCAATATTGTGGCAGCCACTCCGAGCCTTCTATCAGTTTCGAGCTTGTTTCTGAGAGTTGAACAGAATGAAATACTATCTCCAAGAACGTGCAGGAAGAGACTGACGCAGTAACTTGTCAAGTGACGGCGGGTTGCCGTTTGGAAAGAAGAGGGGTGTGGCACTTGTGGTATTGTCCCAGGAGAACACTGTAAATAACTACAAATAACTCAATACAACAGGTGTGTGGTGAGAGATGGGACAATGGAGAACCTGGTATAAATTATTGTGTGTGTGTGTGAGTGTGTGTACATTAACTGTAAAATGTTTTTGTCTTGACTAACTTGGCCTGCCAAACTCTATCAGTGGAGGGCTGGGGTAGCTGCAGTTAAGTTAATGTGTGTGTAATTATTTAACACAGAAATGTGAGCTACCAGCATATCAGGGACTTTTTGTGCTATGGCTCTAGTGGCCCTGTTAATGTGGTAACCGCATTGCACCACATGGTGCTCCATTTGTTAAAGTCGCAAAACAAAACTTTTCAGGAAGGGGACGGGGGTTATAGGAGTTTTAAAAGTCAATTATATTTAAACTCTGCAAAATATCCAGCGCACTTTTTAGTCTGAGAGTTATGTATTCAAATTTAATGACAATAAATGCACGCACAGTAATGAATCCCTCAGATCTTGATTCTGTGTGTGTGGGGGAACTCCACTGCCTGGGGAGGGGGGTTGCTCCCAGAGGAGTTGTGGTGAGAATAGTGTGAGAAGTTGGCCTGGCATATGCTGTCCACTAATTATAGTGGGCACCTTGCACCAGTCCAAACAACCCCTTATTGGAGATAGGTTAAAGACAACCTTTATTGAAAGCTATCCTAGTGGTAGCTATGGAGAGCAGCCTTCAGGCTAAGTCTTGAAGGAATATAAAGCAGCTTGTTTTACCAGTCTATAATCTCTTGAGTGACCAAATGAAAGAGGACCACACCAGGTATATATTCAAAATATATGTATTTATTGCTAAACACACCCCTCTAATCTCTTTATGAGGCTAGAGTTCGAAGTACATAAGTTATAAGTTAGTTATCTACAGTAATAGCACAAATACACGTTTGAGCCCTAGGGGCGTACCAAACCATATACCAATAAAGTGGTATAAGAACCACGACTGAGCTAGACACAAGGCCTAGAGCCTGTAGAAGTGCTTGGACCACAAGGAACCACCCAAGGTAGTGACACAGGGGACCCACGGGGACGCGTGCAGTGTGAGAACACAGCCGCGAATCGCCGTTGACTTCTATGGGGAAAGTCGCGGTTGGAAGTTTAAAGAAAAGGGACACTTAGAGGAGGACTTGGAGCAAACCCTTTTAGAACTAGGCTGTTTTCTATTGTCAATAACCACGGGAGCACCGGAGTACTCGAGTTACCTCACCCAGGGGAGCCGGGTGCATAGGTGTCTTTCGGGGTCGGGTTTCGTCGTCGTTTTCAATGGCGATCTGCTGCAAAGTGCTGCTGGCGGCCAAGTCTAAAGTGTTCGGGTGGATCCAAAGGTGGATCGAAGATCTGAAGGACCTGAAAGCAGAGGGGACAGAGTCTGGGTCACTAGCCAGTGACCAGGAAGGCGATGAGCAGATGCCCACCGATGTCGAGTGCTTCAGGTAGGTTGACAGTCGTCTTGACTCTTCAGCCACGAGGTCCAGGAGGCGTCGACGACAACCAGGAGCTGGATTCGAGCTGTCCCACGACGTCTATCGATTTCAGGGGTGTCGGCGACCGGATTGGACCCAACAAGCCTTGGCAACGGCAAGTCTCGTGGAAATGGAAGAAGGACGATGGTGCAGACCAGCAAGGTCTGTGGGACTCACCCAGCAAGGGTAAGTCAGGGCACGCCTGGAGCAACCAGGGAGCCCAAGCAGAAGAAGATTGGCCTTCGGGAGGGCCTACTAGCCAACGGACTAGCGACCGCGAAGGAGCCTCGAGTGGACGCACTTGGAGCTGGCTCACAGGACACTCGTGGAGTGGAGGCCAGTGATCTTCGGTGCAGTCAGTGCTGGAGGCTGGGGCTACTCGGAGCCCAAAGCACAATTTCGTGGAAGACCCAGAAGAGGATGCACTTGCAAATGCGATCGGTGTCTAGGGGTCACGGTTCCACGTTACCCACGACAGCTACGGGCCTCAGCTTTGCTGGGGACTCAGGGCAGCCTCGGGGAAGTCTGGAAATCCACCTCTGGTGATGTAAAGACTTTGGCGTCCGGCGGGAGCTTCAGCGATGCAGACCGGACAATTGCTTCTTTGGTGCCTGCCAAGCAGGGGAGTCACTCCTTGACCCCAAGGGAGATTCTTCAGTCCTCTAATCTTGAAGTAGAGCGTCGAAGGTCCAGGATTCTGTGTCAGAGTTTCGTCCAGGTAAATCTAAAGTCCTAAGGACGGGGTCCCATACTTATACCAAGTTAGGGGTTGGACATACTCTGGGGACCCACCTATGGGAGGGTCAGGGCAGAGGGGTGGTTACACCCCTTTCCCTTTGTCCAGTTTCGCGCCAGAGCAGGGGCTGGAAGCCCCTGAGCCGGTTTGAACTGGGGTATGCACAGGGACACCAAATGTGCCCCCAGTGCAGGACTTCAAAGCACCAGAGAGTGCTCCAGCCCCAATACACACTATCCTGTCTGGGGAGGTGGTTACACCTCCCTGGGACAGGAAACCTATTGTCCAGGCCTCCCCTGCCGGAGTTTCGGTCAGCAGCAGGAGGCCAGACTCGTGTCTGTGGCAGCGGCATCCATTTTGTGATGCCAGGGCTTGGAAAGAAGTTACCGGGCAGGCCGGTGTGTACATGTCTCTCCCTCTAGAAGGGTGGAATGCTACCCCCGCCGCCAGACTTGGCGGGGGGGTGGTATTCCAAGATGTTTGACACCAAACACGACATGTTTCCGTGCAGCCATCCCAAAGTTAGCATTTAACGCGAGGTTATAATGCGCTTAAGAGTATATGGTCAGGCTGCACTACAAACAGCATCAGAGAAGGGTCTCCGAACGCTGCAGAGGGGCCCTGCTCATGCATGGGCACCCTCTCACATAGGAACCACGCACTCTGCCTCCAGGATTGGTAAGGCCTGCCATAGGAGTGACTTATAGGTTTATATGTGTGTATGTATGTAGTGATATAGGTAGCCTATATCACAGTAAGGGGTGCATGCACCACCTTACCCAGGCTGCAGTAGCAGACCTGTGGTGTCATTTTGGATGGCCTTCCAGGGGTGGCACAATACATGCTGCAGCCCCTGGTAGGCCTCTGAGGTACCTATGCCCTGGGTACATAGTATACCATATACTAGGGACTTATAAGGGCACTCCAGATTCCAATCAGAGATGTGCCTAAGGCACATGGAAACCATTTTAGAGAGGAAGCAGTTGGCTGGGGTTCTGATTAGCAGGATCCCAGTCCAACTAAGTCATAAACCAGCAAAACACCAGGAAAAAAGTGGGGGCAACCATATAGTCAGATTCCACCTTCCTACAAATAGTCTCATATTTGCGATGTAGACTGCACACACAGCACCTATAAGTCACATTGAGGTGGGGCTGTATTGTGAAAGGGCTTACACCCACCCCATGCCACTGATCTGAATATTGCAATATTTAATATGCTTAAATTAGCCGTGGCAATGCACCTCCACCCACTATGATCCTGCGCCCTAGGGCACCTGAGGAAGAGGTGTCATGCCTCAAGGGTCCAGAAGACAGCGGTGCCCCGGCAGGAGTGCGTACATGGGTGCTAGAACATCCCAGGGACAAATAGGGCCCCCTTCTCACGAGGTTTGGATTGGAGCTGTGCTTCCGTAGAGCTGCAGACACTTTAAACATGCCTATTTCAAAGTGGAATACTCTGCTAAAACAGTTTCCATTGATTTAAGGCCGAAAATAAATGATTATGCGTCAAATAAAGTGCAGCAAAAATGCTGTAAAATTCCCATATTTGTGCCGCAAAATTTGCTCATCCATGCCGCAATATCTTGGGGGTCTGCTTAACAAAGCATAACAATTGGATGTATGAAATGCCAGGGAAGGACAGGGTACTGTTTCAAAAGTTTGGTTCACTCAGTAGAATCAAATTTAGAGAAACAACATAGGTTAGCCAACAAAAGTTTGTATAAAATATGTATTCCCTTGCCAAAAGACTGAAGGGGCCTGATGTACAAAAAGGATATTTAGCTATTCATAAATTGCAATAAATGCCGAACACCAAGTGAGGAATCGCTGAATATGATTTAGGTACAATTCAAGTAGGCAAATAGCCATTTGTGAGCAGTCATTACTTTTAAATTCCGAATCGAAATTTGTGAATCTGTATAAGTCATGAAATGGGACTTTAGCACTGACAGCAAATTATGGCATCATCCATTTCAGGGGGTACATTTACTTTCAGCTGCACAGAAGAAGCAGACTTATATCCCCTGACAGCAATGTTTTTTACCCAACATGTCCAGCCACAAGAGGAGGTTGGCAGGAAGAGGAAGTGCAAATTTAGTGACCGACAACTTGAAATTCTTGTTAAGGAGAGTGTCTCTGAACTTGGGAAGCTGTGTATAAAACTTCCATGTCTGTTATAGAGGCTCCCAAAAAACAATTGTATGTGATGTTTACCGTAATAGTAATTATTAGTGACATCATCCCTGCTCGCACGTCTCTCTACAGCTCTTGCAGCATCCTGGAGATGGTAATAAAGAGGGGGCATCATTTTCATCAGATTACTCATTCGCAGGGCCTTTGGGAGCCTCTTATGGATGGCTAGACTGTGTAACTTAGCACAAGCAGCTATGATTTTACAGCACATTGCTGGATCATGCTCTAGAACACCCCCACTTTGTGCAGACATTAGAATCTGCATTTGAGTAAACCAAATATCTACTCTATAATGCTCCTGGTTTGTTTATAAGCCGCATTGTACCTCATTTGTCTAGGTGTTTGGGGATGAAAGTATATGGTCATTATCCAAAGCCTTAATGCATATGCACTGTCACCTGAAATTTAACAAACTTTTTTCAGAAATTAAACAAAAAACAAAAGTGGCCACTAATGTTATATTAAAAGTACAATTACCTAACAGCCATCTGTATCCAAGTGGCCCTCTTGCTAGTCACCCATATAGTCCACAGTGTCTAAATATGTAAGTACCATGAGTGCTTCCTGGGCATCGAGCAACTAGGTCTGTGATCAGACAGGTGGTAATACACTCTACTTGGATATTTATTGAATTGCACCTCTGTCTATTGCAATACACATAGGGGCAGATTTACAAGCCCCTTGCGACACATTTGCCTCGCCGTTGCGTCACTTCTGTGACGCAGCGGCGGCGTAAACCATGCGCCACGTTGCGACTTATTTACAACGTGACGCATCTAGGGAGCTGCGTCACGTTGTTAAGCCCTGCGCCACATGAAACCTGCGTCAGGTTTAATGTGGGCGTTCCGTCGCAGGGTGGGAGTTCCGTCACAGGAAAGCCTCGTAAAAGTGACGCAGTGAAATCTACAAGATTTCACTGAGTCAGTTTTACGACGCCGCTGCGTCAAACCCTTACGCCTGCTTGAAGCAGGCGTAAGGAGTGACGCACCACATTAAGTATGGGCGGCCCCTGAGCATTGCTGGAGTTGCGTCGCACTTGCGAAACGACTCCAGCAATGCGCCGCCCTGACGCCACATAATGCGACACGCATCTGCCTATCCTTGCACCACGGTGCGCCGCATTGTAAATGCAACGCATCCGTGGTGGCACAAGGGGAGAATTGCGTGTCGCATCTATTCTGGCGCATCCCTGCTGATTTGCAGAGATGCGCCAGTCCTTGTAAATCTGCCCCATGCTCTGTTTCAAAGGGTGGACTTATTAGAACATGTATACTGTCTAGACATTCAATTATTTTGTGAAAATAAAAATAAGCTCTTGCATAGAATTGGATTTTTGTAGCTTCCATCTCAACAGGGGTACTTAGAAACACAATGTGTTCTTGGCAATAGTGCATCAAGAAGATTCAACCACCATAAGGCAATTTGATATATCCCAACTGCAACAGTGAGTTGGTAGCTACCAGATGCTCAAAGGTGTAAGCTATACAAACCCGGAATGTGGGTAGGATTAGCACCATTGTGCTGTGTAGGCCTGCATAGTACAGCGTTCCATTTGACAAATCAAATAGAATGACCTGTTTGCTAAACATTTACCTAACATAAACCTCCTCATCTGTTTGGTCAAATAGAGCCACTCACTGCCTGAAAATCCTCTCTCCTTCTGTATTGGTCTCCAGGAATATGCATCGATTACAGCCATTGTGAAAGACGGCAATGCATTTTGGACCTCGTTTTATACTTTGCACCTATTTACCAACCGATGTGGTATTTTATACGTGCAAAATGCTCTGCTGTGACACTTTTACTATTTGTGAATGCTTAGTACATCGTGATAGTTATCTGCTATTTGGTAATCACAATTAGAAATTAAGTATATTGTATCGCAAAAAAAGGAAATTTCAACTTGTTTGGTTGCAATTTTAAGAAATAGACCATTAGCAATTATTTGTAGACCAACAACACCCTATTTAATGGTTGCAAACCAGTTTTTGACTGGTTTGACACTCACTACATTTTCATACATCAGATCCTAGATCTTCATCTCTAGGCCTGCTGGTGCTGCAAATGGGGTGTTAGGCAGAAAAACCTTTATTTCCATAAAAGGAGTTCACATCCAAGGCTAAAGCAATAATTGAGGAGGTAGTCTCAGCTGGATTATGATTTTTCCCAAGTACCAGGACCTGTCCATTCACCGTCAGATCTTTAAGTAGATTTGCAAGGGTTTCGGGATTCCAATCTTGGACTCATTTGCCTCCAGGGAGAGCACTTTGGGTGTGATGTTTTTGTCCCATTTCTAACAGTCAACAGCCTAGAGGAAAGATGCTCTGTCCTCTACTTGGCCCCAACAGACTGTATGCTATTCTGCCAAAGCACAATGACACACACATTTCACTCCACTCCACCCCACACTATGCCGCACAATTCCAGTCCCACTCCACTTCATACAATTCCACATCATCCACACAATACCACATAATTCCACTCCACTCCACGCCACACAATTCCACCCCACTCCATGCCACACAATTCACCTCCACACAATGCCACTCCACTCCACACAGTTCTTCTCCACATAATGCCACACAATTTCACACCACACAATGTAACACAATTCCACTCCACACAATTCTACTTTACTCCACACCACACAGTGCCACACAATTCCACTCCCCACCACACAATATCACTCTACTCAACTCCACACAAGTCACTTCACACCTTACAATGCCACTCCAAACCACACCATGCCACTCCACTCCACGCCACTCCACACCACACAGTGTCACTCCACGCCACTCCACCAAAGACAATAGATCTCACATAGGTGAGATCTTGTAGCCGTGCCAATGCTTGTTCGAAAGTGGTGTTCGTCTGTTGAAATTTCACCTCTATCCTGTGACTTTTTTTCCCCATTCTGCAACTCTAATGGGACGGATTTCAATTGAGTCTGCCTGTTTCAATGTCAGTGTGTCAGCAATAAAAGACTGATTTAATATCATCTATGCAACATTATCTGAGGTGGATCTCACATTTCTATGTATAAATGTGGTACGTTTAGTAGTGACAACCTCTGCTTGACATATAGGTGAGCAAACAACCCTTCTGTGCAGAGTACTGTTTTTGTCTGTCTTTTGAAATAGCCCCAGGCTGCATACTGACTGCTTCCTTCTAAGGTTTCTTCTTCCACTGTCCTCAGGAGGTGTTTCTTCCTTCTTTCTTCAAAAGATGAAACATTGTAATACTCCCTGGATGTTTGCAGAGCAATTCAAGTTGACCTTGAGCTTTCCAAGCCTTGTTGATTATCTGACTATCTGCTCATTCCTTTGGAATGTCTAGGCAGGAAGGAAAGCTTACTCTCTTTCGTTCAACAGATGGGTTAGATCCATGATTGCTCTGCCATCCTCCTTGGCAGATATTCCACTTCCCTCAGGCACACAGGATCTTTCCTCCAGGAATATCCATCTCTGAAATCTGCCGCGCATCCCAGGCTTCTCAGAACTCATTTGTTTCCTCTGGACTCTGCTAAAATACCCTGTTAGAAAAAAAAGCCAGACAGCGCCACCATGTGGTGGACAGTGATAATTATGCGCCGGTGTTAAGAAATCGGCCTCGGTGCCAAGCCCCCGTAAAACTCTAGCAGAAATTAAGTAGTATTCATTAGATTCGGCTCTTTGCAACGCTAATTCTGGAGCGCATCTAGCCATAAACTGCGCCAATCTATGCAGTATATGCTGCAAAGTAGTTATTTACGAATTTAGATAGTCTTTTTAAAGCAGTCGTAGAGACCTCGGAATGTTCAGCTCTTATTGGCAGAAAAGAGAAACACGTTGAGGTTGGTCCGGTGCTGTCTTTGATGGGGTTTCAGCAGCTGCTTGAACTGGTGCTCCATAAACAGCCGCTGGATGGAATATAATAATGACGGAATTCTGCACAGCTTCGTCCCAAAAAATGACTGCCCTTCACTGGGACCCACTTGCTTGGTGTAGAGAGGCACCCGGCCTCTTCCCTACATTGTGTCCCCGCACCACCCCTCGTGACCGGGCTCGGTCACAGGGTACAAATAAACGGGCCTAGGTCGCACGTGACCTCTGGCCGATACAGCAAACCAAGTGTGTGTGTCCCTGTTAGCAGCACACTGCAAAGGCCTACTGCGCACCGGGCCCCCACGCACTACACTGGCGACGAGGGGAGTACGGACCTTCGCTCTCATGTCTTCTGCACTCAATGTTCGGCATGCTGCAGGAGGGAGACGCAGCCTTCGGAAGGATCGGCGCCCCGGCAAGAGAGATCCTCCAGCACCGCCTGCCTCAATCTGGCACCCCGCTGCGGCATCCTGCGGAGGCGGCGGAGAAACAACACGGTGACCCATCCTGGGCCGCGCGGTGATCCGCCACTCGTCCGGAGGGGAAGAGCTCCTGCACTCCGGCTGCGAGGAGCTCCCGTAGCCCGGCCCGCACAAGACGCCGGGGGCGGGGCCTGAAACTTCACCGCACTACGCAGCTCCGGGCCGATCTGAGGCCTAGTAACAGGCGCGGGCCCCACCCTGTCAGACAAAGAGAGCAGGAAGACACAGAACAGCGAGGCCTGCACTAGGAGACGCTCAAGGACACTGAATCAACACCATCAGCTGCCTACAGCCCAAGCCTGGCCCCAGGAGTGCTCCCATCAGGTATCCACGCCCTGCACCATCTACAGCCCCACGCACCGGGTCAAGTAGTACCAGCAGAGGGTCCAGCCTCAGCGCAAGAACAGGTCAGTCTCAAGTCCCCAGCGGAGGAGTGCCACAGACCCTCAGGACTGCATAGATCAGGCCCAGGAAGAGGTCAGTCCATCACTCCGGGGTGGTAAGATCACAGCAACACCTCACCCACTGCACACATCGCCACACCCACCGCAGTAGGGGACAAGCATCTGCACACCATGGGGGACCCACCACTGCCACAGCCTCAGGCACAAGCGCCGCCGACACCATATTCACATGCGTCTGTGACGCCGATACCCCCATTCAGCCAGCTCGCCTACCCCGCCACAGCCGCGCCCAGATGGAAGCTCTGGGTGGGTCACCTGAACCACTACTTTACAGGGTCCAGAGATACAGATGGGATGGTAAAGCGTTCCCTGCTGATGCATTTTGGGGACGACGAGCTCTACGAGCTGTTTGAGACTGCCTGACACCGGGGCAGCTCATGAATATGACGTGGCCATCGCTGCTCTCAACAGACATTTTGGCCTGCAAATGAATCCGGATTATGAGCGGTTCAAACTGCGCCAAGCCCGGCAAACGGAGGCGGAAACGGTAGACATGTTCTACTCCCGGTTGAGGAAGCTGGCGGGCACGTGCATGAACATTGACCAGACGGAAGAAATTCGGGCGCAGATCATCCAGGGGTGCAAGTCTGTCGCGCTGAGGTGCCAGATACTTCGCCAACCCGGAATGTCCCTGGATGAGATCCTCATCCTCGCCTGCTCCCACGAGCTGTCGGACAGACGGGCGGAAGAGATGTAGGTCGCCCGAGTTCGCAATATCCCGACCGCCCGACGCAGAAACAGATCCATGTCAAAGAAGAGACGTGGAAGCGTTGCAACAGCACCCTGGACCTGGACAATGGCGCGCCCCAATCGTTCAGCCCACGGGGAAGTGCGGACATTGCGGCTTCGACTACAAAGCGCAAGACTGATGCCCAGCAAGATGGCAGACCTGCTCAAATTGCGGCAAGGCCAACCACTATGCCAGTGTCTGCCGAGGTGGAGGAGGATGCTCCCGGAGAGGCACATCCAGAGGCCGCCCCACAACCCTGTGCCACCTAACGCTCGAGGACAGCGACACCACGTTAGCACCAAAGGAATAAGGAGCTACCGCCTACTACGAGGATGACGACAACACCTTTGTCATCTCGTTGGTGGGATGGCCCGGCCGCAAGAAACGCCCCCCTCCAATGTGCAATGTGCAGATCAACGGAACCACAGTGCACGCACTAATAGATACTGGTGCGTCCGTGAATGTGATGGACTCCGACCAATATGAAAGGCTGTCGCCCAGGCCACCCCTTGACCCCAGCTCGGCCAAGATCTATACCTATGGAGGAACGGTACCCATACCGCTACTAGGAGTGACCGAGATCGACGTCTCAAGTTCTGAACACTCCGTGGAGACCAGATTCCACGTAACCGACGGCAAAAAGGGAAGTTTGCTGGGGTGCCATACTGCGGAAGACCTAGAGCTGGTGTTTTTCGCCAAACAGGTCCATGACACACATGCGGAAGACATCCTGAGTGAATTCCCACAGCTCTTCCAAAGCCTGGGTAAATTGAAGGGGCACCAGGTGAAACTCCACATAGACAAGGTCATCAAGCTGAGGGCGCTTCGACACAGGCGCATTCCCTTTCATCTCCGCCCCCTCGTGGAAAAGGAACTGCAAGACCTTGAAGACTTGGAAGTCATCAAAAAGGTGTTGGGGCCCACCCCATGGGTGTTCCCACTGGTGGTCGCACTGAAGCCAAAACAGCCCGGTGCCATTCGGCTATGTGTCAACATGAGGCTCCCCAATCAGGCCATCCGGAGGGAGACACGTGACCCCGACGATGGACGACATCATGGCTGACCTGAATGGGGCCCAATGGTTCTCCAAACTGGACTTGAACTCGGGGTACCACAAGCTGGAGCTTGCGCCCGAAAGGCACTATATAACAACCTTTTCAACGCATGTGGGTCTCCGACGGTACACACGGCTCAGCTTCAGTGTCTCCTCCGCCGCAGAGGTGTTTCAAAATGCCATCAAGGAGACCCTCTCAGGCCTGGTCGGAGTGATAAATCTAAGTGATGACATCCTGATATACTCCCAGAGCCTGGAGGAACACACGTTCGGCTGAGAGCGACCCTACAAAGGCTGGCAGACTGTGGGCTCACCCTGCACAAGAGGAAATGCGCTTTCTGTCAGGGGTCGATAGACTTCTTTGGGTATGTCTTTTCCCGAGACAGACTCCCTGTAGACCCACGCAAGGCAGAGGCCATCAGGAATGCCCGGTTCCCCAGAACCCGACAGAGATCAGGAGCTTACTCGGCATGGTGACATACTACGTGAGATTTATCCCGAACCTGGCAACGCTCTCAGAACCCCTGCGCCAGCTTACGAAAACAGGCACGCCTTGGGAATCGGGCCCCAAAGAGGAAGCAGCATTCCAAAACATCAAGAAGGTTCTCCTGGACCAAATAACCATGGCGTACTTCCACCACAAGAAGAAAACAGAGCTAGTGGTGGACGCCAGCCCCGTAGGGCTCGAGGCAGTCCTTTTGCAAGAGAATGCCAAGGGAGTCTGCGTTCCGGTCGCATACGCCAGTCGGGCGCTATCTCAGACAGAAACGCGATACGCCCAAATACAGTGAGAGGCCTTAGCTATAATGTGGATGTGCCAACACTTTCACCTGTACCTCTGCGGCCCTCCATCCTGGGTGGTGACCGACCACAAACCTCTGTTGCCACTGTTCAACGGATCATCACGCCTAGCACCACCAAGAAGAGAAAGGTGTGCGATCCAGCTGCAGACATACTCATTCCAGTTGCTCTACAGGCCAGGGGCTGACAACCCAGCTGACTTCTTGTCCAGACACCCCACACAAGGCGAAAGTGAGGTAGCCCCGGCGGATGCCATGCACACCGATGCCTTCGTGAACATGGTTGAAGCCAATGCCTGCCCCATAGCAGTGACACGGGAAGACCTTTGGGATGCCACCGACGCAGATGACACCCTTGGAAAGGGGAAGGAGGCCTTGGTGAAGGGGCAGTGACATTGATTCCTCGACGGCTCAAAGCTGCTCACAGCGGAAGAGCAAAATAGTAGGCGCCTACTCTGGAGAGTAGGGCATGAGCTGAGCATCAGCGGGTCCAGGCTGGTCCTACGAGGGCAAAGGATTGTCGTCCCGAGAAGCCTGGGCAAACGAATGGTCACGCTCGCCCATCAAGGTCATCAAGGGACCGCCAAGACGAAGGCAAGATTGAGCACGAAGGTGTGGTTTCCCAACATGGACGAGAAGGTGGACGAAGAAATTAAGCGCTGCCATCTGTGCGCCATCCCTGGCGTCGACCCTACTCTGGCACCAGTGCTAACGGAAGAACCCTGCCTAACGCCCTGGACGAAGATCAGTGTCGACTTCGGGAGCTTCCCGAATGGGCGGCATACAATGGTGATCCTGGACTTGTTCTCGAAGTTCTCTATCGTAGAGCTCGTACCATCTACGGCATTTATCCATGTGCAGGCAGCCCTGGAGAAGACCTTCGCGATGTTCGGGCTTCCGGATGAGGTCAAGTCAGACAACGGACCACCCTTCCAGGGTCAGGGCTTCCATGATTTCCAGGCACGGCGAGCTATCAAACATTGACGGATCACCCCACAATGGCCGCAAGCCAACGGAGAGGTGGGGCGCTTTATGAGAACGCTGAACAGGGCCCTCAGGATTAGAGTGGACCAGCACCAAGACCCAGAGGTATGTCTGCATCAGTTCCTACTTGCATAACGACAAACGCCCCACTCCACGACGGGGTGCACACCCGCCTCTCTACTGCTCAAGCAACTGCCGAGGGACCTAATTCCTGAGGACCCCAAGTGGGCACCACCCTGCCTGGATGTCGAAAAGGCCCAACAGAAGCGGCGTGTAACAAATGAGAAAGCGACGGAGAGTCGCAGAGCAAAAGCTCCGATGCTGCGGGTAGGGTCCAAGGTAGTACTCAAGGACCGCCACCCAGGGTGGAAGTTTTGCACCCCATATGAGCCCGAAGTATGGAATGTGATTTGAGTTGATGGCACCATTATTACGGCCCAACGGGGCAGACATACCGTAGTGAGAAATGTGTCGTGGTTCAAAGAACTGGCCGGGGACGCCGCTCTCGCTGACCAGCCCTGGGAAGGAGAAGATGAGCCCGTGGAAGCTCACGTTGTGCCCGCCACAGATGGCGGCCAGAGTCCAGCGCTCCCTGCGCAGCAGGCAGGACCAACGGCACCCGAAGACATCCAGGGTGAAAGAGTGTCACGTGAGGCATCTTGGTCTTCCCCAAGAATGTGACGGACGACTCTGGAAGGGAAAAGCCCAGGAGCCAACGTTATCAGCTGCGACCCAACCCTGCGCCCAGCCAAAGATTGAGAGACTTTATGTGCTGAGCAGTTAGTGAATCTGCGGACCTGATGTTTGTGGTCCCAACCAATGTCTCTTTTCCTTGTTTCCTCCCTTGCTATTCTCCAGCTGTTTTCACTCTCTTTTTCTCTGCTCTGATTATCTGGCAGCAATCTTCATTTCTCCTACTTGTCTTAGTCACTACTCCCACCCTGGCCTCATGAATACTCTGCCACTGTGGGCTTTAGTTTTTCCAGGAGGTTGCCGGAAAGGCCAACAAAGAGGCATGCCAACACTGTCTTTATATTCCTGTGTTTGAGGTGTTGCTCATCTCAAATTGTTATGACTGGGACAAGGAACAGTTTGGCTAGGAGTAATGAAGATTTCAGGTGATTAATCAGGGCATTTATTCATCTTGTATAAGGCTAAAAAAGATGCCCTCTCCTGAAACCCAGGAAGTGAGGAACACATCCTAAAAGAATACTTTAGGGTTTAATTAGCATAGGACATAACATCACTTCATCAGAGAAAGGGCTGTCACAGCTGCATCACACCATCCTTTACAGTTAGTGTTGAGATACAAACTTTGCAAAGGCAAGGTACAATTGCTTTTTCCTTGTAAATCCATTATGTATGCAGTAAAACAAAAGTTCTGCTTATACTGTTATAATGTTTTTTAATGCCCTGACAAGTGAGAATTGGTTGGCAAATGCAGCCTTATGTTTGTCCATGTTACTGTGGGCCTTTTTTACAAGGAATTAATGCAGCGCCATGCCGCAAGCCATTTGGCTGCGCTGCGTTAACTCCAAAGCAAAGGGATGCGTCATATCTACAATGATATGATGGATCCCTTTTCTCTCCTGCGCGTGCAACCAATTGGCTGTCATGCACCGACGCAGGCATGATTGTTTTTGTGCAGGAAGGGATACCTTCCTGCACAAAAACAATCTCAGGAGGTAATTTCCTCTTCCTATGTGTGCTGCAGGATTCAGCACGCATAGAAAGAGGAAAACAATTAGGAGAAATGAAAACATTTCTCCTTGTTGCGCCTCCCTATGCCTCCCCTGGGGAGGCATAGCATTCAGACGCATTCCCAGGTTTACTATTTCTCGTAACTCTGAGGATGTGTCAGGTTCCATGGGTGTTGAATGGGAACACCCACAGCAACACCCATGGAACGCCCCTTTCACGCAAAGTGCTGCGTGTAAAGGGGCCGTATTTACAAGGACAGGAAAGCCACGCAGGGTGGCTTTAAGTGTCCTTGTAAATATGGGGCAGCAAAATGTGCTGCGGGTGCGTCACAAAAAGTGACGTATCGGCGGCCCAAGGGGCTTGCAAATAAGCCCCAGTGTTTTTTCAGAAATCTGGTGCCTGGCAAGACATAAAGGGTCAGGCAGGTCCAGCAAGGATAAAAAATGTGAAACATCCTTGGTTGACGTTTGGGCTCTTAACCTGGGGTGTAGCTTGGTCAGTAAGATTGGGAGGAGGGGGGTGAGCTTCAGATTTTCCCAACAATCATATTTGCATATAATGTTATAATACATTTTAGCACAAAAGAGGGGTGCTGTTCCCATGGGGGCGGGGAGGCGCACATGGGGGGATCTGGGGAACTGAACAGAAAGTCCCAGGAAGGGAATCCCAATGATAAGATCTGAATGCCCTCACACACCCAGGGGGTGTCATTCTTCATCAAAGGGCGCTCTTCATCGAGCCATCGCACAGCACCCCTCTTTTGTGTTTAAAGGTTCCTAGGAGTGTGGGGGATGGACCTCTCAAACAGCTCCTTGTCCCTCCCTTGATTACTACTATAATACATTATAGGACAAGCAGGGTGCATGAGAGGGGTCTAAGGGGCGGTGGAAAAGGAGAGGAATGCGGATTGGTAGAAGTACAAAGTGAAAGAAAACACAATATTTTGAAAAATAGCCAACATTTTTTAGGATTTTCAAAATGGGGAGAGAGAGAGTGCATTGTGTGTTTTAGTCTGTGTGAAGGTAAAAATTCTTGGTGAAATCCGACAGACACCTCACCATACCCGACTGAAAGCACCTGCAGCCAACTATTTATCAGAACATACATTTACTGGGGGGTGCAGCCCCCCCCTCCCAAGCTATGCCCCTGCTCTTAACATACATTATTGGTAGGCTCCCTTACTGCTTGGTGCATACGTCTAAAGATGTACTTGTAAGCTTAGCCCTAGTGGATTATTGCACTGTCTACTCACATCTGTGTAGAATCTGCGAGTTGCATACATTAATCCTTGTAAGCCCGTGCTGTCACTCAGTGAGTTAGGAGCACACTTATTGTTGTGGCTGGAAATGTGCAGTTTTGAATAATGATACTTCTAAGGGGCTTATGTATAGTTTCATGACGGAATAGTCTGCCATAAACGTGGCAGATGTCCGATCCCCCTTATTGCAAGTGCTTTGAAGCCTATGACACTTGAATGTGTGGTGAATTAGGCAATATAGGTAAGGGAGAGTTAGGAAAACATTTTGATATGCCAGGTCTTTATTGTGAAAAGAATCTACTTCCCAATCAGGGGAGATAATAGAGGCAACTTACCTTATTCTATACACATTGCTGGACCTTACTTGCACATGATGGTCCTGATGAATTGTCATTGACCCCTGACGCGGCACGAAACATGTTGATCCTTTGTGAACACGAAGGTTCATGGTTGCCTCAGAAGTTCTCCTCTGTTTTTAACGTTTATCAAGAGCGTCCATTGAGAATAAAGGATTTCTGAATGCTTTTAGTTCATTTTAAACCCAACTCTTCGTGATCCAGTCTGCTACCACTAGTTGCCCCCAACACAAAGGGCTGCTGCTGTGTCAAGATAATTTCCTGACCACTGGGCAGAGAAAAGATCTGGGGTAAAGAGCCCCCCTTGAGGGGCCTTTGGGCATTACAGCGCCCTCCCAACACAGAGCAGACCCTATGATGAAGCATGCCACTTCGTTGAGTGAGGGTCTAAATATCCTATTAAAAAAATCTCCGGTGACCTGAACTTGGTCCTAATACCCAGCACTTGGATCCAAGGACCCACGAAACGGAACTGCACAACCACCGGCCCAAATTAAGCACTGAGGGGTGCATTTAGTTGGTCAATGGGACATAATGTTATATTCCATATAGGTACCCAATATAGGTGCAGGTAACATTGCAACCTTTCACCTATATCCTTCCCTACATTACATACATAACAGTTCATAGGGACTGACCTTTTACCTAGATACGGCACTACATTCAGAACGCGGGTTTTTCCCTGGTCGGATCTCATACATTATGCATGAGGCTTCTTGGAAGCACAGCAGGACTAACAGCAGGACTGACATCTCCTGTATAATATCTCTGTTTAAAGTTCAGGCCTGACGTCATCCTTTAGGCCGACACAGTAACACAGCAAGGTAGGACCCCTGGGGAGACCTGCGGGTATATATACATCATGTCTTGCTTTAGAAAGAGAGAGGAGACCGAGACTTCCCGGCTGACACACTGACCAGAGACGCTGAGGTTCCTGCATGCAGACGCTCTAGCTCGCAGTGGTCTAACATCCCTCGCGGGGTGTCCAACTCGAGACCAGGACAGGGTCCCACATTCTCTTATTTCAGGTAAATGGGGTTGACTAGATCCTAGAGGGACTCTTGGCATACCACCTACATAGATGCTAGGTACATTTAGGTACAACTAGTTAGGGAGACATCGTAGGAGTACGCACCTTTTATCATGTGTTTTATATACTTGTATGTATTCATGATTATTGCAAGATGGTAGAGCTATACCATCCATTTACTTTCTTAGTGCTTCTAATCATATATCTCTGCTACTGTCTAATGGTTGTTGCAGCTCATCTATTCTACACTAGAATAACAACTGTTCAATAAATCCTTATTGACAAACGCCCAGTATGTTTATTCTGTGTATCTCTGAGACAAACTAAGTGAGCACGAGTGACTGAGCGAAAAGTAGTATATTGTTTCCACGATCCTGAGGGATCAGGGTTGTCATGTTTTGAGGTTGCCAAGAACTATTCTCTCCTTGTTAAGAGGAGATTATAGGCACTGTGAGCTAGCTGATACAGACAGGCTAACGTATCCGGTGGGGGTGCACAGAACCAGTCTGCCACCAATCCCACAGTTTATGATATCCAAACGCGCAGATCCTGTATAGGGTATATAGGAACTACACGACAATAACAGGACTGTTTGTTTTGCACTTATTCACCCTGGGGTATACTCTCGGTTAAAATTGTAAAAGTGACCACAGCCCCTTAATACAACCAATCCCATGTAAAAAGGGGGCTACAATCAAGACATCCCGTTTCTGTCAGAAATAAAACAATGAACATGAGTTTGCACCCAAAAGCAGTTATGAACAATTCAGGCAGCCTGACAGCGTATTCTTAGCAAGGAAGAAAAGTTTGTATGCTATATTGGTTTATTTTTATCGTATTACTTAGGTCTTCATTTACTTGTTTATTCTTCAAATGTTTATCCATTTTTATGCGATTCACAGCCAGCACGTGTTTCATTCAGGGACCAAAGTTTCTGTAAGATAATCAACAATAAAATCAGACGTATACTGGCACAAAACACAATGGTATTGTTTACTACTACTGATACAAGAAAGAAGTGATGAAAAGGAAAAAAACAACAAAAAAATGAATGAATAAGAAACCAGCTTTTTACAGAAGCCCATGAACATGGATTAACTGTACATGTGCTAACCCTGAAAGGTGTCATAGGGATGGATAACATCTGCACTCTGTGTTAAAATGTAAGGTAAAATGTAACGTTTTAAACTAAACAAAAACACTGAAAATCCCCAGTTATAGTTGAATCAAGTTACTATAACTTGTTCACTTGCCCTGCACTTCTTATGACCTCACACATGACCTCATAAATTAGATTACTCGTCATATGTTCTTTGATGCCATTGATGATATCATTGTTAACATCTGAAGTGACATCATTAATGGCAAGGGTCACAGGAATTATGTGATTGTTTGGCCACAGTGTTTTTCACGTAATTATAAATTTATCACATTTGCCATATAATCCATCATCTACTGTATAAACTGCAGATTATAACAAAAAAAACGTTCTAGCGCTAACGGTTCAAATGTTACTAAAAACACAGCGGCACCTGTTGCTGTGCACTGGAAGGCCCTTTGCAAAGGTTAATTGATCACTTTTCTGTTGCTTATTGCTAAATTTTCATGTTAAACTGGTACTAATGAGGTGCAACCAATGTCCAGACAGTGTTGACTGGTTTAAAAATGACAAAATAATGACGTAATACTATTACAAAATGTGTCCCATTATGCTGCATAATTTGCCTTTTCTTGCTGCATAATTTGCTCGGCCCTGCTGCATGATTGGGCCCTCCCCTGCCACATAATTCCAGTGGCCCTGTTAATGGCATCTCAGTGCAGGGCGAGTGTGCAAGTTATAGTTACTGTATTTAACTGTAAGTGGTGAATTTCAGTGTTTTTTGTTGTTGTTGTTTAAAACATTACGTTTTACCTTACATTTTAACCTAAATATACCATCACTTAATTCTTTTTTTCAGCGAAAATATATATATATATGTATATATATATATATATATATATATATATATATATATTCACTGAAAAAACCATAGGTTTCAGGCACGGTATAGTTAGAAATTAGCATTTAAAAAACCTTTGAAATTCACTGAAAAAACCATAGGTTTCAGACACGTTATAGTTAGAAATTTGCATTTAAAAAACCTTTGAAATTCACTGAAAAAACCATAGGTTTTAGGGACAGTTATAGTTAGTTGGACATTGCACTCGTACAAAACCTGTGAAATTCCCCGTTATGGTTAGTTCAGCTAACTATAACTCGCGCCCCGCAATGCACTGCTGATGACGTCACATATTACATCACTTATGACATGGTCAGTGACATCACTGATGACATCACTGATGACATCTCAAATGACATCACTGATGACATCATGCAGTGACTGTGTGTTTCTATAAAGTTAAAATATGTTTAATATATATGCCAAGGTGTATTGAATAATGAGTGGGTGTATAAGTGTCTGGATGGATGATTTAGTAGGTGCGTGACTGACTCTATAAGTGAGTGATTAAAGGGATCTTACTAAATGCATGGGTTAGTGACTAAACTGTGTGAATGTCTTTATCCGTCTGTCTGTTGGTGTGTAAGTGGCTGCATGGGTTTGTAAATAGCTACATGAGTGTCTATGAGTTATTGATTGGTTGTCTGAGTATCTGTATGGGTGCCTGAGTGTTTGTGTGGATGGGGTGTGTGTGACTGCACATAGATGTATCAGTGGGTGATTCACTGGGTGCATGGTTTCAAGAGTGCATCTGAGATGGACTGTATGGGTGGGTGAGTGTGTGTATGGGTGTGTTAGTAAGTGAATGTATATCTCAGTGGTACATGTGTGAGTAACTACATATGTGAAAGGCAGTATATATGTGTGTTGGAGTATATAAATGGGTATAAGTGAGAGTGTGTGATTGTGAGAGTGGCTGTATGGATGAGTGTGTACTTGTATTAGTGATTGTATAAGAGCGTAAGAATGTGCTAGTATTTGTATGAGTAAGTGAGCTGGTGTGTGTATAACTGTATAGGTGAGTAAATGGCAGTGTGATTAATTATTTGCATGACTGACTAGGTGTGTGAGTACCTCTATGGATGAGTGGCGGTGTGTGAGTGTCTATGTAGGTGTATGAGTGCATATGATAGTCCTGTACTGAGTGACCGTAAGTATGAGTGACTGTACAGGTGAGTGAGTGGATGTGTGTGTAGACCTAAGAATCAGTGAGTGGGTATGTAGTTATTGGTGTTGGAGTGTCTATGGTTTTGAGAATGGCAGTCTGTAATTTAGAGTGGGTGTATCAAAAGTTATATTAGGGTGTGAGAAGATGCATGAAATTATCACATGGATGATGTCATCAGTGATGTCATTTGAGATGTCATCAGTGATGTCATCAGTGATGTCACTGACCATGTCATGAGTGATGTAATATGTGACGTCATCAGCAGTGCATTGCGGGGCGCGAGTTATAGTTAGCTGAACTAACTATAACGGGGGAATTTCACGGGTTTTGTACGAGTGCAATGTCCAACTAACTATAACTGTCCCTAAAACCTATGGTTTTTCAGTGAATTTCAAAGGTTTTTTAAATGCAAATTTCTAACTATAACGTGTCTGAAACCTATGGTTTTTTCAGTGAATTTCAAAGGTTTTTTAAATGCTAATTTCTAACTATAACGTGCCTGAAACCTATGGTTTTTTCAGTGAATTTCAAAGGTTTTTAAATGCTAATTTCTAACTATAACGTGTCTGAAACCTATGGTTTTTTCAGTGAATTTCAAAGGTTTTTTAAATGCTAATTCCTAACTATAACATGTCTGAAACCTATGGTTTTTTTCAGTGAATTTCCAAGGTTTTGTAAATGACAATTTTTAAATGTATTAATTGTTATCTTTATTTTTTTGATACTGATTTACTACATTTTTTTAAACTATTTATTTTTTAAATTACATTGTAATTACATTATACATTACATTACAAAATATACTTTCTCAGAATGAATTACTTTGGTTTAAATTCTTTGCAAATAGGCAATAGACTTTTAAGTACAGTAGTTACAGTTGTTGCAATGGGCAACACAATTTCAAACACAATGCAACATTGAGCTCAATGTGAATTTCTAGTTAAATGCATTTAGTTACTTTATGGATTACTTTTCAAACCACAGGACTGGATCCTAGATTCAGTCCTGGGACATCTCCTGTAAACAGTTGAGTAAAGCGTTTTGGTTACAGTACTGATTTTTAAGGAATATTATTGTATTTTAAAAAGTTGACAAACTTTTTCACATAGAATCACCAATGTTATCCTATGGCAGGAAATTCACTTAGCAGGTAAGTAGTGTTATCGTTACTTTTTCTTACTCAGTGGTGGATCCTGGATCCAGCACTGGTGCATCTCCTGTAAACAGTTGAAAGAATGCGTTTAAGTCATACAGGCGATTTTTAAGGAATATTTGTAGTTTGTGAAAATCGACACTTTGAAACTTTTCTGCTGAAAACCAGACAATGGATTCCTATGGAAGGAAATACAAGTTACTGGTAAGTACGGTTAGAATTACTTTTCAGGGTCAGTGCTGGGCTAAAAGATGCAGCACTGGGTTCTCTCCTGATAACAGGTGAGTAAATCGGAATTCGTAGTTCGGCTGATTTTAGAGGAATATTATAAAGTTCCAAAACTCCACACTTAGAAAAATTTCCAAGTGAAACCAGTCAATGTTAGCCTATGGAAGGAAATTCAAGTTACTGGTAAGTACGGTTAGAATTACTTTTCAGGGTCAGTGCTGGGCTAAAAGATGCAGCACTGGGTTCTCTCCTGATAACAGGTGAGTAAATCGGAATTCGTAGTTCGGCTGATTTTAGAGGAATATTTGCACAATGGTGAAGGAAGGGGGTGGGGCCTGAGGTGACATGTCTGCAAACACGCCCTGTGGCGCGTTTTAAGTTGGAGAATTAATTCCTCCTCAATCCCGAGGGTCCCTAGGGGCCAACTAGCCCACCAGATACCTCCAGTGTGCGCCAGAGAGCTGCGTTGCAGAGATGTGTTCAGAGGCCACGCCCTTTTTTGCACCTCTCTGCAACGCAGCTCTGTGGTGCTTTCTGGACGTACCTGGTGGGCTAGTTGTCCCCCAGGGACCCTCAGGATTGAAGGGGATTTAATTCCCCATCTTAAAACACGCCACGGGCCTGTTTGCACACATGTCATCTCAAGCCCCGCCCCTCCCTTCACCACTGTGCAAACGCGCCCCGTGGCGCGTTTTAAGTCGGGGATTAACTCCCCTTCAATCCTGAGGGTCCCTGGGGTGCAACTAGCCCACCAGCTCCCTCCATTATGCCCCACAGAGCTGCGTTGCAGATAGGTGTAAAAGGGCGTGGCCTCAGAACACCTCTCTGCAACGCAGCCCCTGGCGCTTACTGGAGGTTCCTGGTGGGCTAGTTGGCCCCAGGACCCCAGTATTCAAGGGGAATTCGTTCCCCATCTGCAAACGCGCCAGGGGCGCGTTTGCAGAGTGGTGAAAGAAGGGGCGTGGCCTCCAGCGCGATGCCGGTGTTTTTTCTTTTTTTTTTTTTAAGAAGGGGGCTGTGTGGCCCCCTTCTTTTCTAATTTATTGGTCCTGGGGACCCCATCCTCCAAGGCCTGCCCCTATTTATTTAAAAAAAAAAAAAACAATTTGGAAGGGGGCCGCGTGGCCCTCCTCCCGAGGCCTTAATCGGCCCCGGGGACACCATCCCCGGGGCATGGCCTTTTTTAAATTTTTATTGTTTTGGAGGGGGCTGCGTTGCCCCCTCCTCAGGCCACCTATGGCCCCGGGGACCCCATCCCCGGGGCCGGCCTTTGTTTTTTTTTGTTAAATTTTGGGGAAGGGGGCCGCGTGGCTTCCTCCCAGGCCACTACTTGCCCGGGACCCCATCCCCGGGGCTGGCCGTCTCCGTTGGGGACTGTGGGGGTCCCCAATCCCCCACGGTCCCGCCGGCTCCCGCGTCCCTCGGGAGCCGGCATTGCTTTCCACATGGGGAGCTGCTAAGATGCAGCTCCCCATGTGGAAAGCTACTTGCTTTGGATATTGGAAGCGAGAGCAGGTTTCCCTGCTCTCGCCTAATATCCAAAGCAGTTTGCTATGACAGGACGGGAGCCGCGAGGCTCCAGTCCTGTCATAGCAAACTACAGTGTCCCGGGGTAGGCACCCGGGACACTGCAGAGCCAGCCCTGGGGGTGGCGGTCCCCAGGGCCATCAAGGGCTCCAGGAGGGGGCCGCGCGGCCCCCTCCCTTGAGTTGCACAGCCCCGGAGAGGTGGTGGTCCCGGGGTTCTGGGGGTCCGTAACGGACCCCCACATTAAAATATTTAGTGCCCCGGGAGGTGGCGGTCCCGGGGTGTGTGGGGGGCTCAAGCCCCCACATAGGTAATTTAAAAAATAAAAAGAAGCCCCGGGGGTGGCGGTCCCCGGGGCTGCGGGAGGGCCGGAGCCCTCCCGCATAATTTTTATTAAAGCCCCGGGGGGTGGCGGTCCCGGGGCTTGGGGGCCTTAGAGGCCCCCACACATAAAACTTAACCCCGCATGCCCCCAGGACTTGGCCCACCCGGGGCCAATTACCAAAGAAGCGCGGAGCCCGCGCTTCTTTTTTTTAATCGGCAGGATCCGCGCACCGTAAGCGCATCCTGCCGATTTAAAAAAAAATAAAATAAATTGGGGGCCCTGGGGGTCCTTGTAGGACCCCCTGAGCAGGCCTAGAGGGTCAGGGTGTTTCTACCCTGCCCCTCTTTTGCGTACTGCGCACTTTTTACTGCTTTCTTGTTCCTCGGTTCTACCGAGGAACAAGATGGCTGCCAACACTTCCTGATTTGGAGTGTTGACAGCCAATTAGCATGCAGCTCGAGGTCGGGAGGGTGCGCGGATCCACCGCGGCCATAAATATCGAAACTTTTATTTTGGATTTTCTCAGCAACTACTGAACGGATTTACACCATTTTTAAAAAGGTGCTTTCTTAACCAAGCACTACCTTTTTGCCAAATTTGGTGTAATTCTGTTCAGCAGTTTTGCTGTAGCCTTGCATAAAGTTTCCTATGGGAAATCGATTTTTCACTCTTATTTTTTGAATTTCTCCACAACTACTGAACGGATTTACACCATTTAAAAAAGGTCGCTTTCTGAACCAAGCGCTACCTTTTTGCAACATTTGGTGCAATTCCGTTCAGCAGTTCGAGGCTGTAGCCGTGGCTAAAATGTCCTATGGGAATTAACATGGAGAAAACGCGTTTTGGGACCCCCTTTTTCTCGGCCCCCGCTTGATGAATCACCCCGAATCTTTCAGGATAGGAGCGGACCGGAGCGCCCCACTAGTTTTGAAAATTTTGCGATGATTCGTCAAACGACGCCAAACTTATTGGGAATAGAATGTTGCGGATTTCCTATGGATAAAGGTCCTAACTATAACTATCTACTGGCGACCGCCAGTAGATATATATATATATATATATATATATATGAGACAAACTCCGCTGCTGAAATCGTGCTGGATGAACGAAGACAGACCCAAAAGTAAGGTGCAGTGTATTTATTAATCAAACGCCCTTGAAATCCGCCATGACGCGTTTCGACCTACGAAAGGTCTTGATCACATGACGCTTTTTTTGAGAAGAGTAAAATTTAAAGTGACAGGTGCAAATTGATACGCTAGCACAAAGCACATGATAACCAACATAAAAGAAAAACTTTCATCATTGAGCTTGGTTATGACAAACAGAACACATAATATTAACAATTATTGCTCGCAAGTAAAACACAACTAAACCGATATGTCAGTTGTAATACTACTGAAGTCAGATACATTATATATATATCTAAAAAGCTCAACATGAATAAAGAGTCGCATTGCTGTCATTTTTACATGAAAAGAGAGAGACTCATTATCTAAGTCAACATCACGTATACAAGTTGGTAAGTGTGTCCAGCGCTTATACAGATATATACTACCCAAATGGGTAAGGCCTCCCTATATTTATGCTTCAGGACCACAGGCAAATCAGGAGAAAGGAATTCTATGAATTAATGAAACTTCATCATCAATAGAATTAAACCATGTAAAGCTGCAAAATAGCTATATAGGGAACACATAATATGCATGAATGGCCACTATTGTTTCACTTGATATAAAGTGTTCTTTTACAATTCTGCCCAAGTGGGCACCATATGCCACTAACCCAGTCTAACAAGACTAAAGTGATTAAAGTGCTAGTGCTTAAAAATACAAAATAGTGCAATAAATCATTAAAAAAACAGAATAAACCATTATTCTGTCTTAAAAAATATATACATAGGAGGCTGCAGGAAATAGACTATAGAAAAAAGCCATGAATGGCTACCCTACAAGCATGTAAAAAAATCTTCACTGGCGTTTAACCCTCCTGGCATTTTGGAATCCAAATTTAATATATATTTGGTCTCCAAAGAACGCAGACGAGCTTCTCGATTGCCACCTCGTCTCAATGGGGGAATGCAGTCAATCACAAAGAATTTTAATAGTTCTGACTCATTACCGTGGAATTCCTTAAAGTGACGCGCAACCGGATAGGAGGCGTCACTACCACGAATTGCCCTTATGTGCTGGAGTATCCTCTTGTGGACCTGCAACTTGGTACTACCAACATATTGCAAGCCACACGGACACTCCAGCACATACACAGCAAACTCTGTTTTGCAAGTGAGCAGTTTTGAAATTGGCACAGGATTTTCATGGAACGGGACAGTATATGTGGATTTGTTTATGCCATGCCTGCAAGCCTTGCAAGTAGTGCACTTCTTAAAACCCATAACTGAATTCAACCATGATTTTGGGGGTTGTAGTTCTGGGCTACTCTTCACTAGGGTATCGCTCATGGATCTAGCTTTCCTGAACGTTATATCTGGAGTTGTCGGCATCATGTCTCCAATAACTGGATCATTTCGCACCAAACTCCAATTGTTCTTCAAGATTTTACGTATGGCTGGGTGTTGCCGATTATATGTTGTAATCAAACGAGTCGGAGTGGCCACTTGCCCTTCAGGATCTGCCCTACTCAAGTTTTTGTTTTTAATAGAGAGGGCCTCCAATCTGGAGATGCGATTTACTTTGCTGATTGCTGTATCCACTGAATCAGCCGAGTAACCCCTAGCTAGGAATCTTTGTTTGCTGGCATTCTGTGCCAACTCACACGCTTGTTGTGTGCTGCAGATGCGTCTGATTCGCAGCATCTCCCCATAGGGGATACTGCGAATCAAGTGCCCTGGATGATGACTGGCAGCATGTAACACAGTGTTACCCGCTGTAGATTTCCTAAACAAACTGGTCTCAACTTTCATGTTCTTAATTAGCACTTCCACATCAAGAAAGAATACCTTCTCCTTGCTGATGTTACCTGTAAAGTGGAGATTGAGTGCATTGATGTTGATCATTGAGATAAAATCCACCGCCTGCTGTTTACTACCCCTCCAAATCAAAAAGATATCATCAATGTATCTATACCAATCAATCACATGGTCCCTAACAATATCAGCGTGCTGTCCACGGAGAACCTGCTCCTCCCACAGTCCCATATGCAAACAAGCATAACTGGGGGAGAAGCAGGCTCCCATAGCAACACCCCTGACCTGCTGAAACACCTGATTGGAAAACATGAAAAAGTTATTATGGAGACACATTGAAATCATTGACATCAGCATTTTGTTGTGGTTATACATTTGGATGGGCCTGGTACCAAGATAGCGTTCAACTGCCTTTATACCATCCTGATGATGAATACAGGTATAGAGGGATGTAACATCCAATGTAACTAACCAATAATCATTATGCCATTGCACCTCCATGATCTTACGTAGAAAGTCACTGGTGTCCTGAATAAAGGAGGGCAATGCTTTCACATGTTCTTGCAAAAATGCATCAACATATTTAGAAGTGTTTTCCAACAAACTGGACTGTGCAGAGATGATCGGCCTGCCAGGTGGGTTGCCAGGGTCTTTGTGGACCTTTGGAATGAAATAAATAGTTGGAATTACAGGATGATCATTCTTTAAAAATTTATGTTCATCTTGGCTTAACAATCCGCGCTTTTCCAAGCTAATAATTTCATATTGAATTCATTCCATGATTGTTTCACCATACTGATGTCGCTCCTTCTATAACATTGTCTGTCATTCAAATGGTTCCAAGCTTCACTGAGGTACATATCTCGAGGCCAAAGCACGACATTGCCTCCTTTGTCGGCCTGGCGCACAATGATATTACCTCCCTCATGAAGTTTCCTCATTAGTTGCCTGTAACAGTAATTTTGTGCTGTGTGTTTATGCTGTACCATCATTGTTTTGGTGTACAGCCTTTTCAGTTCAACAGTCACTAATTCATGAAACACATCGATGTTATCGTGTAACATTATTGGCGTGAAAGTTGATTTAGGTCTAAAATCTGTATTGCCAGCCATATTCAGGATAACTGTATTTTCCTCACTGGCGCTACTTGCGCCTTCATTTTGTAGCTGTTGCAAGTCCTGTAACAGTGCGAGATCACTAGCTGTAAGCACAGATGGACTGCTGATACTATGTTCAAATTTAGATCCCGATTTGTCATGTTCTTTATTCTTGGAAGCATAAAATTTGCGCAGTTTGAGTTTCCTTGCAAACTTATATAAGTCAATGCGAGTCTCTGCATAATTGAAATTGCTAGATGGACTGTATGATAAACCTAGTCCCAAGATTTGTATTTCAGATTTGCTAAGAGCCATATTGGTTAGATTGATGACTGAATTTGTATCCTGTGCCATATTGCTATTTGTGCGCATTACTTGCGATTCCATCGTCCGCTGTTTATGAATTTCTTGGCGTTGCCCTGCTTGCCTCTTCCTGTGGCGTTGTCGTCTTTCACGGCGCCGCTTGTTTTGTCTTTGGCGCCTGTTGGGACTGGCACTCGTGGTCGTAAGGTGGATCTGCGATCTTGCCTCAGGCAGTCCACCTCCTGAGCAAGAGAAAATCGAGTAAACCCCAGCCCCGATGCCTGCCGCCCGGCTTCATTATCCGACTCGCTGTCAGGAACCGAACTGAGATCTGACTGACTAGATGTCTATATATATATATATGTTCCAAACAGGTGCTGTCGACGGGGACCCCCAACCCTGCAGGGCGGTCATGGCAAATACGGGAGACAACAATTCCCGCAAACTACATCCAACAAAGAAATGCGCCAAAACTCAGTTCCTGGACAAAAGTGCTTTATTTCAATTGGCGCAGGTAGTCACGTGACAGAGGCACCTGACGCGTTTCGGCATTTGCCTTCATCCAAGGTGTGTCCTCCTTAAATGCAGTGTCCCAGTATGTATCAGTCACACACCACTTAGTTGGCCACACTCAAACTCCCAAGATGCAATTCGTGAGCCCATGTAATATACCAACGTGTAACACTGGCCGAAGCGCGCACTGTAGCCTCCCAAACTTTTAAGATTAATAAAATGAATGTTAATGAGCTGGGTTCATCAGCAGTGCAGAAATCAAAAGGGCAGGAGGTGCAGTGGCACCGGGTCAGGGGGTGAGTGGCCCGCTGCACAGCAGCGATGGCTGTATTTTACCACCGGTTTGGGTTCAGTGCCAGGTGTTGTTTAGTACTTTGAAGGATTGGAGACAAAAGGTCATAATAATAAAGCAAGATGATAACGTCTGTAGACGTCGGCGGGCGATTCGAGAGCCCGCTGCCCTATCCACTGGTTTTAGCGCTAAGCAGCCAGAGCCAGGGCGCCTGGCGCCAAGTCACGGAGAGTCTGCTCCCTACTGCAGGTTTGGGGGAGGCAGTCTTCCTTCTTGGCATTCGGGACCTGAGTTCTTTTTCTTTTTAATGACGTATGCAGCCGTATTGAGAGCTCTGCCCTCTCTTCCCTGCATGACAGTTTTCGGGCGAATCAGGCTGATTACGGGAGCTGGGGGATGCGCTCAGTGTCTCCCGTGGTGGGTTTACCGTTGGTTGGGGGTCGACGGCCATCTTGGTGCCCGGGATCAGAAGCAACATCTAACTACTTCCCCGTGATGGTGCCCCCGCTGGTCATATTAGGAAGTACAATGATGTGTGAAGTTCAATCAATGTGTAACTGGAATATTAAACTCGGAGCACAGTTGTTTCTCTCTCAATCAATGCACCTCATTCACCGGAGGCCTCCACTCCAGTGGCGGCTGGTGACATTTGAAAGTGGTGGGGCGTAAATACTGCACTGTGGCGAGCGAGTGAGCCCGAACCGCCTACGGGGGGTTCAGGGGGTGCTCCCCCCGAGAAAATTTTGAAAAAAGAGTGGGCAAATGGTGCATTTTCAAGCAAATTTGAGAAAGAGGTGGCTTGGCGAACACATCTCTGGGAGTAGCCAGACAAGTCTCTTTGCACTTGCACAGATACATCACTCTCCCTGCATTCACATAGGCACACTACTCACCCTGCACTCATAGACCCATTACTCACCCTTCCCTGACACATCACTAAGCCTGCATTCACCCATCCACATGACTCACCCTGGACTCACACAGGCACACTGCTCAACCTGCACTCACACAGACATCACTCACCCTTCGCTGCACTGCACTCAAAGATGCACACTGTTTCGCTCTCCCTACACTCACAAAAGTAGACTGCTCACCCTGCACTCAGAAGGGCACATCACTCATCCAGTGTATTGACATCACTCAACTCAACCCTCACTCATGAGGGCATACAGCTCATCCAGTGTTGTACTCATAGTCATACAGCCACACAACATAACCCTCTAATTCATAATACACATTTAAGAAAAAATAACTGTATTATTATAAAGGACTGGGGGTGATCGAAAACAATTAACTGCAGTTACTTTTTCCACTCGAGATTTTTGTATGTATTGTACCTCTTATCTCTTTCCAACGCAGTCCCTTACTATGGGGAACACTCCCAGCACCGAACAGACACCTAAAGTAGGGCCCCTGCGGAGGTGCGCATGAGCTTTCATACAAACGCTATAGAATAAATTAGCAGCTGGAGTTTTCGTATCAAGCAGTGCGTTTGCATGTACAGCAACAATCTTAAACACAGGTTTAAAAAACAAACACGACAATACATTGCATTGGAATTGCAAACATCTATTTTCATCTCAACTTATATCTTTCTTTTTCAGCTTCTGTCTGAATCATTTCCTCTTTTCATGTTCTCCGATATATTTATCAAAACTTCACCTCTCTCCTTTTTATGTCTCGCTCAGAGACAGATTTAGCTGTCTTACCAGCATCATGTAATCAAAGCAATTCATAAATACACAAACTTTGTCAAAGCCAACAGACCTGACATGACAAAAATAAAGAAGAAAAAAAAGAAAAGAAAACACACACCTGCCTAGATGTAGTGGCCGTATGCTTGCAAGAACATGTAGAGATAAGTTAACCATTGCATATACATTTGATAGAACTATAGGCCTAACTACAAACCACAAACTATCAACTACGCGCTACAAAACCAAGGAATATCGAAGCGGTTTGGGGCCTCGGTAAGGCTATGAAGCGCTATACAAGTTCTACAGTGGGATATGTTACTGTGAGTGGTGGGACTTTGACGGACATTCTCGAGAGCACCTGGAAGCATTTCAAGTATACAATGTTCACTGTACAAAACCAGTAACAAGTAAATGGTTTTGTTTAGTGCTGGCTTGTGTACAAGGTGTCCCATCGCTGCCAGTGAGGTTACTAAAGTTTAGTCAATCAAGAATTGTTAAAATTGTTAGCTGATGAAGGTATTGGCAAGGTATCCATGCCCATGTCACTGTTTCCAATTTGCCAACCTTGGGTCACCGTAGCAATCAGCGTCAAGCGTTTAACTCATTGAGTTTCCCAGCGCCCAACAGTTACTCAGCATTCTTTTATGTCCATCCACTGGTGCCACAATAAAGTAAATTAAGGAGCAAGGAGGTCAAATCTAGTGGCCCAGGGTTACTTTATTTTCGTTTTTTTCTACCACGCTTATTAGTGAGTAGCAAAGTGCTGTACATTTTTTGCACTTTGGCACACCAGGGCTTTTGTTTTGGCCCTCTTCGCACTGTCGTCCCCTGCATACACGCACAGTGCTTGTAATGGAAATATAGAAGTGCAGTGGCCCACGGCAACTGTTTGCTACTGAAAAGTGCTGGTACTATCACGTTACCTGCTGAGAAGTGCCGGTACTCCTTGGCCTGTCCTCGGTACCTTCCCACGAATGTCACATACAGGGTGCATGGATTGAACATATCGAAACACCGTTCATTGCAGCATAGCATCGCGAAACATTGACTGGAGATGTTCGCACATCCTGAGAAAGTGCAAGTCCAGCATTTTTGTCTCAAATCTATTCACTATTTTCCAGCGGACGAGAAGTGCCCTTAAACGCGCAAATATTAACTATGCATAAAACCAGCAAAACTACTGCATCATGCTCCGCATATAAAAGTAATATCAAAACAATGATTCAAAATAGGATAAACAAATATCATTGATACCCGTTATAATCTACTGGGAGGGGTGTAATAAGGGGAAGCTCGGCGCGAGGGACAATAAATGAAGCAAAAAAACACATCAGAGAAATATATACCGAAAAACAAATGAGTGTGAAAGCTAATGAACACTTTACAAGTAGCTGCTGTTTGCTTTTTGGACATATGTGAATCCATTCATAGCATCGAAAACAACCTCCTCGCAGAAGTGAAAATCTAGTTAACATAGAGTCTGAAGGCCTGTACGTGGCTCAATGGCATCCCCAGGCATCACCACGACGAGAGAGAGTCCGACAGCGCACATGCTCATAGCCAATGTATATTAAAAGGGGCCAATGTTACCAGACTAGCTCCACCACAGAGGCCCTTTCTGGCAGTGATGTCCAATGTTGGTCCATGAAGGTTGGATTCATATCAGATTTTATTATATACACATATGACAATCATGCATAAAGTTGATCTAAATTGTATCATTTACATATTCTTTGGTTATCCTGAAATTATGGCTAAATTCAAGCTCTTGTGAAGCAACTCGGGACATCCCTGCTATATACGATCCAAAATGACATTATATGACGTGGCCACAAAACCGCAAATATTTCCAAACATTCCACATTTCAAGCTGTGCGAGAATGCAATAATAAATTCTTCTCATAAGCAGTATTCTCAATGATTTTTTACACCATTCCTGAAAGTAATAATCGAGTTTCCTCACATCCAGAATTAAAATATAAACAGCACAAACCTACCCCTGTAACACCCCAAGAGATGGACTACACTACACAAACATATAGCAATTGAAAAGAGGGCAAACTAATGCACAGGGACAGCACAGATTACAAAGCAGTGAGTAGATGAGTCCATCACTCTCTGATGGCAAAAATAGACTTATACTTCTCATTTTACACATCAATCCAGTAAATGTAACAGGTGTTTCAAGCCACTCCAAATGATATCATGCACAATCCCAGAAGAAGCAACCAACGAGAATCACTATGGGCAACCACACCCTCGTGTGACACACTGCTGCTAAATTTTCAACGTTGGCACCAGGCGAGCGGAGCTGAAATCCAGATGGCAATTAAAGTACACTGTGTGATCCTAGGCAACTGCACTCGACTCGTTTCTTATATTGTCCATAGATGCAGTGAATTAATTTAAGCGCAGTTCAGGACAGGAGGTCAGGAGCATCAAGTCGACTCAATCTCAATTCTACCAGCCAGGGACCTGCTCCCTAAAGACAACCGCAGCCACCGTTGGTTAAATGCTGCCTTATAGAATTGTGCTAAAAAATATCTATCGTAGGAGGAGCCTGGATGTCAGCCTCTCGGGGATGCGTATGAGCAGAGCTTCTGTCTGATGGCACCCAGGAGTCACTCATGGCCATTGATTGCCCATACTCTTTCGGGCATGCATTTACTGGTCTGAGGGCAGCATCGGGAGGGAGCCAGGGAATGCGTGCTTCCGCTTGTGCCTGGGCCCCGCCTGCTGTCTGCACGTACGACGACTCCAACCTGCACGTGTGTAACATACATACACTAGTAAGCGCCACCACCCACCTACCTTACCTATGGAGCGACCAGACCTCCCTGTGGGGGCGTGCACTCTGCACTGCACTTAAAGGCGCACAGGGCCTTAAATTAAGGCCCTGTGTGCCTTTATGTGCAGTGCAGAGTGTAAACTGTCTGCTGGCAGTGCCACAATTTAGTTCATACTCGAATTTGAAGTATTTTTTGAATTCTTTGAAATTAACGACGGTGCAATTACGGTTGACGTATGTCCGAGACCTGGCTATTTTTAAGTGACCAGGTATTTTAGTCTAAGGGACAAGGGTAACAGCTTCTCACTTTTCACTCCTCTCACAAACGTGTGACAACAGCTTTGAGGTATTTCGCTTCAACTGACAGTTGTTTCTGCAGGTAAACCCCGCAGGGGCATCGCTGCAATAATCCGCTCTGTCGCCAGGAGCCGCCTTTTGTCTGCTGACAGCTCCGCATACTATGAACACCACGGCTATTGTGAGACCCCCGCCTCGCCACATTAAAGTGCTGTGAAAGTGCGTTGTGACAGTGTTTGCTGTGGCACTGTGCTGCCTTGCACAAGCGAACCGCTGGATGCGGCCCCGCTGCCCTGTGACTGGTGAACAAGAGGGCTTCTCTTGTGTTTAAATCACACGGCAATGGTGGGTAGGGACTAGGGAGCAAGTATCACAAACGATTCGAAACCAAAAGCCAACCAACAACAACAACGTACGCCACCAGGGCAAGGCCTCGTCGCCTCTCGGGCTCTATGTGGATCGAATCAAAGTCTCACTCTCACCCCCTGCCGGCAGCGGCCGGGCCCCCAGGCGTCGCGCGTCAGTACTACTAAAGTAGTCAGTGACAAAATTAAAAACAGCCCCTATAATTAGGAGGTTGTTGTGGGTGATGGCGGGTCGATTCACTTACCCCCGTGTGTTGTTACCGTGACTGTCCACTCCTGACCTCGACGTTCTCAAGGCTCCTCGTCGTGACCAGGAGGACTTCAGTACACAGCGTGGCAATAGCAATGTAGCACGCACACAAGCCAGCCACGACGAAGCAAGCCAAAACCAAAAGTAAAACTGGAAAATACTGGATTTGGTGGTCTTTCGACTCCTCCCCCAGACCCCAGCAAACCAATCACTTGCAAAACAAAGTTGTTGCTGTGTCTGGTGGAAGAGGCAAAGGCCACTGCCACACCCCCACAAACTCGAAGCCTGCCGGACTGTCCCGCCCCCAGCCATTGCAATTAATGGAGGGCCTCCAACTCCTCCCTGGGCCAAGGGAATAACGCCCAAATCGAAATGCTATTCTGGCAGTGAGACACAGGCTGCACCCACCAGTGTGTCGTCACTGCCCTGCTTTATGGCTCCAGGTTGAAGAAATCTTCGCCCAGCCAAAAGCATGCGCAGAGCAAAGGCCACCCTCCCCCACCCCCTTTAAAAAAAATAAAAAAATTGAACATGTTTGTTCACCGAGCACGAGCAGCCAGCAAAATTTATTGCTAGCTGCTCAGTGTTCCATCAGGCATTTTTTTAGTCCCCCAGGGTGGCAGGGCGACGCCCATCTCGCCCGTGTACACCAGCCGCCACTGCTCCACTCTGATCTCTGCCCTCGGCCTCACCTCCTCCATCCAGTCAAAATCGATCAAAAGACTAAGGAAGATTTGGAGCCCCTGGTTTTCACCTTTCCACCTAACATCTGAAACCATGCATTACTGAGGGCCTAATATCCCACCTTGATGCTGCAGTAAATGTTTGGTTGGACCAGAGACTTTTGCCCTGTTAACCTTGATGTCTCTTGACCTCACACTAATCGGATAATTCATTCGATTACCGAAATATGTGCCCTCTTCTTCTTATTCTTCTTTTCGCTGTCGCTACCCTAGTGGCACCTTCCTCTTCCCCCCACCACCCTCCTCCCCCTCATTTTCCTAACATGGCAACCATTCGAGTTAAATCTGGAGTTAACTGTTACAAAATCATTTATCCCCCTAATTTGTCTAAAGCTTCAGCAAAACGGTTCAAGCATAACACCATTGAACAATTTCCTGATTCCCTCTTTGTTGACCAATTCCATAATGGTCGTTATGAGAGGCTCAAAAATGATTTCATTTTTTTCACTCACGACATCCCTTCCTGGTCCACCAGCTTCTATAACTCCTTCAACGTCACCTCCTCCTCATCTATCCTACATGGGCAGCAGCTAAAAAAGTCCCCCTCTACTTGTTTTAATGGCTCCCTCACTATTTCACTATATAACAATGGTACTGTCTTGATTCAAGCTAAAGACACTTGTCTCTCTCTCTTCGACCACCTCTTCTCTTCCCTACTCCGCACCCATGCGACTGTGATCTCCCTTGATTCTTCATCTAGCTCCGCCCTTTACTCCCTATCTCCTCCCCTGACCCCCTATACTCTAATACGCCGCTCTCCCGGGAGCCACAGGCCGACCCTTTGGCCCCCTCTTCCCCTGCTCTCTCATCTCCCATTCTCCCCCCCTCCCAATAGGAACTTCCCCTCAACACATCAGCCATACCTCTGGCTAACACTCTCCTTTTCCACTCTGCACCTTCTTGGTATTCCAATGTAACCTCCTCCCCCCTAACCCTGCCCACCACCCCTTATTTAATCCACCTTTCCTACAACCTAATCTCCCAGTTAACTTACCATACTTTCCCCCTTTTTCCCCCTTCTCTTCATTCCCTACCCGCTCTCCCCCTGTCATTGTACCCTGAATTCTTCTCAAACCCCTTCCATCTCTCTTCACCCTCCCATTCCTCCAGTAATGCTGCTCAACCCTTTATCCCCCCTTGGTAATCCCTTCCTTTTCTCTCCCCCGGACCTAGCAGAACAATATTCTTTCTTTAACTACCCTCTAGCCCAATCTCCCCCACTCTGCCTGGTGCCTGTCCCCGTACATTCACCTCTCCTAGCCTACGGGACCTCTCCAGCCCCTTCTCCTCTCTTCTCCCCAAACCTCCTGACATTCCATGACTCCCCTCTTTCCCCTCCCCGCATTCCGCCCTCCCTCCTCGTTCCTCACCTGTCTCCTCCTAAATTTGATCTCAATTCTTCTCCTCTGTTCAACATCAGCAAAGATAACTCTCTTTCCACCTCAGATGCACCAACAACCTCTCTCAACCACCATCTATCTCCTCCTTTTACTCTTGCACCCCAATACCTCCCCGCACCCCCACCTCTACCTGCCCTCCCTCGCCAATTGCACTCCCTCCTATATCCATTGAGCCACCTAACATTCCGTGCTCAGCCCTACTCTCTCTTGAAAACAAATTAGGATATTTCATCTCCTCTATCTCCCAGCTTGAAGCTACCATCTCACTCTTAAGCACTAAGATATCCACCTTTCCAAACAACCCCATTCCCTTGGCAAATACTCACTTCCCCAAACTCCTGAGGAGTACCTTGCTCCTGCGCCCCAAAAAAGCCAATCACAATCTGTCTTCTGCAGACATCGCTAACTTACTGGCTAGTTACAAGACTTCTAACGAATCCCCCCTTTCACTTTCCTCTCCAAGTAAGTCTACTCTGTGCACTATTCCGACCATCTCTTCTATCAGAACTAATCATCAGCCTCATTCTACCCTGGCACCCTCTTACAAGAACATTATCCCTATCACCCCTAAAAGCCCAAACGCCCCCGTCACCAAAACAGTCTCGTCAGAGTTGCGCTGTTTGCTCCACAACTGCAGATCTGCAATTAAACACAAACTGGAAATTTCTGACACCATCATTCTCCACAATCTTGACATTCTCTTCCTCACTGAGACCTGGTTCAACGACACTTCTCATACTATGTTTGATATTCTGTTACCCACCCACTATTCTATCTTTAGAAATGACAGAACAGACAAAGTTGGGGGAGGTGTTGCAATCATCTTCAGAAACTCCCTTCAACTTAAGGCTTTTCCTAACAGCTCCTTCCGCACATTCGAATACCTGTCGCTGGGGCTTCAAGTACACTGCTCCCCCTTCAGATTTCATGCCATTTATTACCCGCCTGGTGACTGCTCTTCTTTTTTGGAGGAACTCACCGACTTCATCAGCGACCAATACTCTCAAAGTGACAGACAGATTTTCCTGGGAGACTTTAATCTTCACTGGGGCTCTTTGGAAGATTCTGCTGCCAATAGGCTTGCCACTTTTCTCTCAGCAAATGATCTTATCCAACACTGCACTGAAACAACACACTCTAAGGGCTCTATTCTGGACCTTGTTATATCTAAAGCAGACATGCTTACTATTGCTATCCCTATTCAAGTAGACTGGTCTGACCACTTCCTCATCCCCTTCTCTCTTCACCTATCACACTCTATAACTCTTGACCAACCTAAAAGGACTACTACCTGGTTCCGTAACACCACAAACATTGACCTTGACACTCTTTGTGATTCTGCTATGCTATCACGTCCAAGGTTAGACCCTAACTTGGATGTCAACGATTTTACCTCCCAATGCCTCTCAGTCCTTGCAGTCGAAATTGATAATGTCGCTCCACTTCAAAGCAAAAGGAAAAGGCCTATTCCTTCAGCACCATGGTTCAATAAATCCCTCTATGAAGAAAGGAAGAACCTGAGAATCCTGGAGAAACAATGGAGACAATCTCCATCCACCACTAATCTTTCTATTCTACGTTTAGCAAGATCAAAATACCACAAACACATCTTCCATGAAAAATCATCACACTTCAGACCCTCCTCGACTCAGCCAAAAACAGACCCAAAAAACTATTTGACCTCATCAAACTGCTCTCCCTCAACCACCAAGCATGACGATTCTCCAAAGAAAGCAGCAGATTTCGCCATATTCTTTGATGAAAAAGTTAAATCACTGGTGGATCAGATCATTCATCCTATCCCCTAAAGGAGCGCAAATCCTTAGTCATTTGGCAGAACTTTGACGTCATCTCTGAAGATGCCCTCCTCAAATGCATCCTCGAAACAAAACCCTCTAACCATTCGTTTTACCCCATCCCTAATGACATTGCCATTGCTTTCTACACCCATACTCTTTCCTATTGGACCAGTCTGGTTAACCTCTTCCTCAGCCAAGGCTCCCTTCCTGTTGCCCTTAAAACAGGACAGGTTACCCCACTTCTTAAAAAACCCACCGCTGATGCGAACGACCTCAACAACTTCCGCCCCATCACTAACCTCCATTTTCTTGCGAAAATCACAGAAAGATGTGTAGCAAAACAACTTTCCCTACATATTAAGGATAATAATCTTCTTCACAATTTCCAGTCTGGTTTCATTCAAAATTGCAGCACCGAAACAGCCCTGCTGCAAGTGATCGACGATGCGCTGCGTGTACTCGATTTGGGGGAGTCTTGTCTTCTGATTCTTCTAGACCTTTCTGCAGCCTTTGACACTGTTAATCACAATACTCTCCTTAACACTCTTCAACAGAGAATGGGCTTGGAAGGCACAGTGCTTAAATGGTTTGCCTCATTCCTCTAGGACAGATCCCAAATGATCAAAATAGCGAACAGTCTTTCGTCTTCATTGGCGGTAGGTCAAGGCGTCCCTCAAGGTTCTATCCTTGCACCTACTTTGTTCAATCTTTATTTGCAACCATTGAGAAATCTCCTAAGTAAATCTGGGATCCTTTACCATCTCTATGTGGATGACACTCAAATCTACCTTAAGGTGTCTTCCGCACACGATATCTCAATCCTCAACTCTACTCTCAACTCTATTCAAAACTGGATGTTAGCTCATCAACTCATTCTGAACCCTTCCAAAACTGAATTCCTCCTCCTCTCTACCTCACTCTCTCCTCCTCCTGTTCAATCTTGGATGGATCAGCTGAATTTATTCAACAATAAACCTATCATTGTCGACAGCGCAAAATCCCTTGGTGTCATACTTGACAAAAGGCTCAATCTACTCTCCCACATCAATTCCATTGCAAAGAATGCACAATACCAACTGCGCCTTCTCTGGGGGATTCGACGTTTCTTTCCGGAGCAAGACCTAAAAACCTTGGTCCAATCTCTGGTTCTCTCTAGATTGGATTATTGCAATTCTCTTCTTGCTGGCCTCCCCAAATCTCACCTTTCCCCTCTTAAATCCGTTCTCCATTCAGCGGCTCGTTTTGTCTTTGGGGCCAAAAGAAGTGACCACATCACACCCATTTTGTCTTCTCTTCGGTGGCTTCCCATCGAGGCAAGATCAATCTACAAGACTGCCTGTATCGCCCACAAAGCCTTGCACACTTCCTCCCCTCGATACCTGGCAAATAAACTTAAAATCTCTGGAGGCTCTAGACCTTCTCGTAATGCGGAAAATCTACTGCTTGAGCCCCCCACCTTCAAAAGGGAAAGATCGATGGCTCAATCCTTCTCAGGCAATGCAGTTAGAATCTGGAACTCACTTCCTCCACTACTCCGCACCACCACCTCTAACCGGACCTTCAAAACTGACCTCAAATCTCTTCTCCTCCAAAGACACTTCCAGAACTAATACATCCCATTTCATGTCCCTCAAGGAAGTTCTTTCAATATTGTAAATTTGTAATCTATGCCTGTACGATCTTCATCCTAATGTGTTTTTTGTTTTTTGTGTGACTGCCATCTATTGTTTTATTCTACTTTTTAGGTCTTGTCTAGGCATCGCTTGCGATGTCTCTTCGAGACATGCTGTATTGAGGTATTTTTTTTAAGCTGCATCCACTTTCCGCCCCTATTTTGTATTGGCTTTTGTGACTTTCCTTTGTAAATGTGGGGTTTTGCTTAGTGCCATTATTGGCAACACACCCCACCCACACAACAACAGAGCATGCATGAATAAATAAATACACAACACAACTTTTGTTTGGGAAAATATTGCTGCAGGTTTATTCCATACAAAAGTATGCAATATGGTGGGTTATCTTACGGGCGATCCAAGGGCAGGCAGCTGTAACCAACCTATGCTGCCCCGCCCGCCTGATGAGCCAAGCACTGTGGAGAACCCAATCAGTGCTACACCTTATAGGGTGATCCTCTTTGCCGGATCACGTGACACATTGGTCCCTTATTACTCACGCCACTTTCAGGGAGGAGCGTAGCAAGGCAAGCCCCCAGTTGCTCAGGCCCACAACCGCCCGAAGGACTAGCGGGGCGCCGACATGGTTTTCCAGGAACCTGCATGAGGCTCCTGGTATTTGGCTCTGGCACCCCTATTGTGCCCCGCAGAGGTACCCTTCTGTACCCATCTGCGTCCAGATCGCCCTGTAACTCTGCCTGCAACACAAAAGAAAACATTACAACATTCTCTGTACCTTGCCTGCCACCCCACGCCGGGTAAGCGGTAGGGTGGGAGACGGCGTGCCCGGCGGAACAGAGGACACCAGGATGGCTGGGGGAGGCATAAATACCCTCCCCACCTCCTCGGCGCACCGGAAGTGATGCGCCTAAGGCAAGGGGGACTCCTCCCTGAGTCCCGGCATTAGAGGGGTTGGGTTAGTACCCAAATGGCACTAAAGGGCCGCCCTTTTAGGGTGGCCCCCTGCGTGGGCCGCGGTCAGCCGCATAGTGCCATTATTGGCAACACACCCTACCCACACAACAACAGAGCATGCATGAATAAATAAATACACAACACAACTTTTGTTTGGGAAAATATTGCTGCAGGTTTATTCCATACAAAAGTATGCAATATGGTGGGTTATCTTACGGGCGATCCAAGGGCAGGCAGCTGTAACCAACCTATGCTGCCCCGCCCGCCTGATGAGCCAAGCACTGTGGAGAACCCAATCAGTGCTACACCTAATGGGGTGATCCCCTTTGCCAGATCACGTGACACATTGGTCCCTTATTACTCACGCCACTTTCAGGGCGGAGCGTAGCAAGGCAAGCCCCCGGTTGCTCAGGCCCACAACCGCCCGAAGGACTAGCGGGGCGCCGACATGGTTTTCCAGGAACCTGCCATGAGGCTCCTGGTATTTGGCTCTGGCACCCCTATTGTGCCCCGCAGAGGTACCCTTCTGTACCCATCTGCGTCCAGATCGCCCTGTAACTCCGCCTGCAACACAAAAGAAAACATTACAACATTCTCTGTACCTTGCCTGCCACCCCACGCCGGGTAAGCGGTAGGGTGGGAGACGGCGTGCCCGGCGCAACAGAGGACACCAGGATGGCTGGGGGAGGCATAAATACCCTCCCCACCTCCTCGGCGCGCCGGAAGTGATGCGCCTAAGGCAAGGGGGACTCCTCCCTGAGTCCCGGCATTAGAGGGGTTGGGTTAGTACCCAAATGGCACTAAAGGGCCGCCCTTTTAGGGTGGCCCCCTGCGTGGGCCGCGGGCAGCCGCATAGTGCCATTATTGGCAACACACCCTACCCACACAACAACAGAGCATGCATGAATAAATAAATACACAACACAACTTTTGTTTGGGAAAATATTGCTGCAGGTTTATTCCATACAAAAGTATGCAATATGGTGGGTTATCTTACGGGCGATCCAAGGGCAGGCAGCTGTAACCAACCTATGCTGCCCCGCCCACCTGATGAGCCAAGCACTGTGGAGAACCCAATCAGTGCTACACCTTATGGGGTGATCCTCTTTGCCGGATCACGTGACACATTGGTCCCTTGTTGCTCACGCCCCTTTCAGGGCGGAGCGTAGCAAGGCAAGCCCCCGGTTGCTAAGGCCCACAATCGCCCGAAGGACTAGCGGGGCGCCGACACGGTTTTCCAGGAACCTGCCATGAGGCTCCTGGTATTTGGCTCTGGCACCCCTATTGTGCCCCGCAGAGGTACCCTTCTGTACCCATCTGCTGCCAGATCGCCCTGAAACTCCGCCACAGCTCTGGAGGCGGCCCCCGTCGTCGCCAGAGCCCTCCACCAAAACAGCTATATTCTCACCTGCAACCTCTCATCTCCAGGGCCTCCTGCAAATCCAAGAGGAAGAGATCCATCCCTACTGGTGATAAATGAACCCCATCCTTATCAAAGTAACCTTTTACATTAGCTTGAATCATCTCATGTCTGATGAAACCCAGACCCCTCTGGTCTGTGAACTTACGCATTGAACTATTCACTCTCTTTCGGGAATGTTCAACGGCCTCCTCTGACTTAGCCCCGTGCCACACTCTGCGGGGGATAATCTCAGACCACCAGATCTCACATTGACCCATGTACTTACTGATCTCCCCTAAATCAGCTCTGGAGCTCTGGAGGCGGCCCCCGTCGTCACCAGAGCCCCCCACCAAAACATCTATATTCTCACCTACAAACTCTCATCTTCCACTGCCTCACATGACTCAGCCCCGTGCCAACTCTGGGCGGGACGATTTCAGACAACCATAGCTCACATTGCCCCATCTATTTGCTGATCTCACCTAGTTGTAGTCCTTCTAGCACCGTATGTGCCTGAACACCTGTGTCCCCAATCTATGGGACAGCAGCCCACTTGTTAGGGTCTGCTCCCACAACCCGCCTGCCTACTTTGGCTATCAGGGCGAGAACTTTTATGCTTAACTGAAGCAACCTGTAACAAGCCCATGGAGCAGAGTGCACATATTTTGTTGAGGTTGGCCCGTCATTTGCACAGTCCCTTTGATTGCTAAATCATGGCGCACAGGAATGTTCATAACTAGAAGTATGTGACAATGAGCAAGGGTGTCCTCATGCACTTGCCATGCATCCCATATTCCTTATGGGAATTTCGCCTGCTCAGCTCCCTCTGTGGTGAAACCCCCTAGGCTTTCCAGCTTGGTGATTCTTTCTGATTTAATACAGTGTGCACTGTCTGCAATATGGTGCCTAACATACAGGATTGACTAAGCCCTTGTTTACCCCATACTAGATTATTCCCAAATTTGGGGGGGTTTACACTGCCCACCCTGTGCAGCCCCAGCAGTGGAAAATTACCTGCTCCGTTAAATTTAAATTTTGTTGAATACTGGACGTGCCAAATGTTCTTTTTACATAGTAGCCTTTTGTGCTTGTCACCTTGTTTCCCCATTATTTGGGACAGCAGCACACTACGTTGGCTGACAGCGTCCCCACCCAGCCTGGCTAATATAGCTATCCGGGCGGGGCATTTTGAGCTTAACTGAAGCAACATGTCACCAACCCTCGGTTCTGGGGTGCACTTACTTCGCCCCGTTGACCAGACAATTGCACAGACCCCTTTGATTGCTAAACCCTGGTGAACACCTTAATGGTGTCAAATCTGGTCTGAAAGAATATATGTATTGTGCCCACTATTGGCGACACCTCACCCTTTCGTGGAGTGACAACTTACGCAGCTCACCAGGCTTGCTTAACTGCCGTCCGATCACAGATGCACAGTACCTGCTATCCATCTGTGACCCTGGCTGCTTAAACCAGCAAAAGTGTCGGAAACCCAGATTCCCAGTTTCATGTTTAGCTGCAGTCCACCTTCAGTGGATCAGCTGGGAGATACCACAAACCGCATTGGTCATGAGAACCTTAAGAAGCACACAATTTTCACCTGGGCGTACCTCTAAATGAGACTGGCTCCACACAGCCGTAAGGCCAGAGACACACATATATTAAACCTATTTACTGGTTTTTGCCACTTGGCACCCTTCTGGTTGGTGACGCGGAACTCCTACCCAGCATAAGCTGACCGTCTAGCATTGCCGTCACACCACCCGTATCCCTTGAATCACCCTCCATCCTCCTGTGCAATAGTCAGACTGCTAAGTGGGCAATCAAATCAACATCCCACCTATCCTGCCGGACTGTTGCTGTTCAGTTTGCTCTGTGGTGACTGCACCCAGACTTCCCAGGCAGCTTCATTGCTGACAATGTGGGCAATTGACCTTGGTGGGGGGGGGGGTCTCACGCTTGCAACTTGCAACTGCAGCGATTATTTAAATTAAAATGACACTGTGTATCTGAATGAACTATGCACAGGTAATTGAAACTCTCACATGTGCGGTTGTTGTGAACAACAAGGTGGATGGCCAGGATGTGTTGGGGGACCTCCCCCCTACCAGTCTCTGCTGTAGTTTGTGGTGTAGGCTGAAATGTTCCTATGGAGCCTCAAGATTTAAAGCTGGAAGCCGTATGGCTCTTTGCGGGTACCCAGAAGATCCGGCAAGTGGAGGACCCCTGTGCCTAAACTATGCCCCTACGAGCTTTTGCATTGTAGGCCAACGTGATGCACCTTGTTCTCGAGCCCCCCAACGGAACAGCCCACTGTAGCTCAGCGGACAGGGGAAATTGTATCCCAAGCCTTCTAATGTGTTGTTCACATGGTGAAAATTGGGGCTCCTTTTAATACCACTGGTGGTGGAGAACTGGTGGAGTGCTGTGGACCTACTGCCAGCATATCCCATGCACCGTCAGTGTTTCCTAAGCACCAGTCCTGTACCCTCCTAGTCCCCCTAGGATTTAACAGAGTTGACCCCCCAACCTGGGGTGCGATGGCCCGCTAGCCACTGGACCAGTATGTGAGTACTATCAGGGACCTAAAGCTTTCCTCTATCTCAGGCAAGGGATGGCCACCCGCAGCGCTCAATCGCTCCCGAATAACATTATCTTCACTGGCAAATTAGCAGAGCTAAATTATTACTTGCTGTCCAGTATGGGTCCAACCCAACACTTAAAGAAATGCTTGCTTCCTTGGTGTAGGTGATGCAGCCTGCATATACTACGCTAAGAGCAGAGTGCACCTGCTCTGTGATCCCCTGGCTGCTTGTCGTGTTCTAGTGCCAGATTTGGGGAAGCGTTTCCCATGTTCTGTCGACTACTGTGCTGTTGGAATGCTGAATGCAAGGTGGGGATGCTAACCTGCGCCAAACTCTGCGGACACAACAGCCTGCGCAAGCTTGCGACAAACATCTGAGAAGCTTGACAACCTACAAAACCATCCACAACACCCGGGGGCCATGACGCCATTCCTTGGCCTGTAACTATGCACAGATATTAGAAATTTTTTACACGTTCAGTAAATGTGACATATTGGGTCTTGTCCCTAAAACTTAAGCCAGGCACCCCTAGGGGAGGTCTGGCTCTCCCAAACTTCTGCTAATGTGTACCAGGGAACAGACAAGTCAGTGGGAACGGGGGGGGGGACAGTATGTCCAGCTACCTGCCCCTTCTTGAATACTGGGAACGCCTGATGTTCCTTACTACGTCGTTGCCCCTCGTGCTCTGAACCAGTGTTTCCCCAACTTCTTAAGCACAGCGCACTTGTAAGGTGACCAATCCCACACTCGCCAAGCTGCCATGGCTACAAGGCGGGTGATTCTAGCTTAACTGATGCAACATGCCCATACTTAGCGGCATCGACCAGACATCAGCACAGGCAATTATGGTGCTAAACTACGGCGGCAATTGAATGGTGTCACTCTGGTTTGGGAATGTATGTCTATTGTGCATCAGACACAGAGTGCCCTGCTGTTTCGGCTGGGTTAAACTTGTTGCCTGCCCACCCTCACAGCCTATGGAACTTGTGCAAAATTCTCGCTTCCTACCCTGCTGAGTGAGCCCACAGCATTTCACAAAATTCCTTTAAAATTACCATTTCTGACTAATTGTGAATATGTTCACCCCATGGTATCTTGGCGCTGAACAACATGGTTATTGTTGCCCAACTCAATGGTACTCGTTTCATCGACCTCTGAAGGATGAAATGCTGAGTGGACCTACCGGGCTCTGAACCTGTGACCAGGAGGTCGAACCCCAGCCCCCTTCTGTTCTGCCGCTCCACGGACCTGTGAAATTGTATCCAAGTGCCGGCTTCTGGCACTTGAACCCTTACTTGGACAGGCCCGAGCTAGAAACCTTCATCTAGAAGGCCTGCCAGCCAGCTGACCACTTCCCACACCAGAGTGTCACTCAGCCACCCCTTAGCCTGGATACTAAACCAGGTATAGATGTATCGAAAGACCCATCTCTTGGTGCCTGCCTGCCTGCCACAAATTCCGCTGCATGTCCTAGTCTGTTAAAACCAGGCGCAGGGTAGCCTGCAAAGCTAAGCCCCCGAAGAAATCGCCCGCCGCTGCGCGCAAGCCCAGCATCCCCTGCTCGCCCTGCCGACGAAACTTACATGCCACATATAGCAGTTAGGCACTTGCCCCACCCTGCTTGAACTGGACATGGCCCAATCTCCAGTCACAGAATAATTGTCAATGGCATGACCGCACTGGGCCCCTCCTAATAAGACATTCAATATCATAACCCTAAATTAAATTGCGGGAAGCTCTAATACCAGTGCCAGGGATTGCTGTGGACCCTAGCTCCGGACATAAGGCCATTTTCTTCCGGAAATCCCGGTCATAGTTGTACCACCCAATTGTTGCGCGGGCACCACCTGACTGAAACTCCCGCTCTGCCCGTGAGTCGCTGCACCGGGCCAGGCAATCCGCCACAGGACAGCTCGGTTGCATGCCACACAGCCTGACGCAGAAACCGAGCCGGTCAAAGACATCGTAATTGAAATTAATGTAATCATGTATCCCGCAACTCGCAGCGTGGATTTAAAACACAGGAGAGGAAAGGGCAAGACGATATCTGCTGCCCTAACCCCCAACAAGGGTAAGCTAGGACGAGGGGAGGAACGTAGCGAATGAAAACACCACCCCCCGCCGTGGATGCTTAGCTCGACGAGCCGCCGGATTACTTTAAAGTTGGCCCGAACGCAAGGCACGAGAGTGTCCCGCTAAATCATGCTTGAAAGAGCTTGAGGGCGTGGTCGAAAGTTAAGCAAGCCACGGAGGAACCGGCAAGGGGGGTGGGTTTAAAAGGAAGATGTGTCTTACAAGAACCCATCCCTCCGTATAATATCGCAACCCCAAAACCCGCGGAAGTCTTCAAAATTCACGGACTGCGTGCTCTTCACATAACTCCAAATTTGTGAATTTCCTGTGCAGACCTAGACATAAGGGGGGGGTTTTAAAATTGCACTACTATAGGCACCGGCACTTTGTTTATAAAAGACATTCACCTATGGATGGTTATTTTCACCCAGCTCAAAGGTACCTTTTTTTCCGACCTCAGGAGGATGAACGGCAGAGTGGCCCGGCGGGGATCCAATCCTGCACAAGGCCTACGCACACTTGCAAGTGTTCCTGCTCCACGGAGCACACCCCCCTTCGTGGATGCTGTCGACGCCGCCATACGCCAAATATGTTACACCTTTATGACAATGAGCTGCCCAATGCCTTCTGAATAAATAAAGTGTTGCTGGGCTATAACCTTCTGACCATATACTGTAATCCTGCCAATCCAAAATTCAATAAACAAATATTACTCTTCTGTATACAAACATTGTTCTAAGCGCGTTACCGTAAATACGCCTTTTAAGGAAGAGCAGGAGAAACCCCATGGCCACCGCATCTGGCCCTCTATGCCTCCCTAGCAACTGCACAACCCATTACCTATCATCAGCATGAAATCATTGCCTCAGCTAGTCCCCCATAATCACCTGGCCAGGCATGTTAAAGAACGCCCGGGGCAGGGAAGACCGGCCCACTTGGCACCATCCATAATTAAAGGGTGCTGGACCCACACCCCCCTATTCACCAGTTATGAGGGGATACCCCCCTTGCAACGTTCCTGCAATGAGCCAACACTCCCAGACTCACCGCGGAAACACCGACACTGCTCATTCACCGGACAGCGAGGGACCGGTATTTAGACCAAACCGTTAGCATGTTTACCCGCCTGAGCTGCTAAGCATGTATGCCGCATAACGAAAAACACGGTGCCGACGAGCGCGATACCCCTTGGCTACTGCAGAACAATGTTGCCTCGAACTTGCAGCACATGTCCCGACAGTATGCCACTCTGTTTGTTCCCCAGCTGCATCGCGCCCATCCATGCATGCCCCAAGCAGTCAGAGGCAGGGGCAGCCAGCCCTAAATGCACTGCTAGGGCCTCGAGAAACCACACCGAAGGGGCCCACATGCACAGCCCAGCTCAACTTTTTTTTTTTTTTTTAAAATATATATATATGTAAACTGCCACCGCGCGGCTTGTTTCTTCCTTTTTGCACTCGTACACATCATTTCTACTATTAAAAGTACCATTCTAACATGGCACTGTGGGCACTGTGAATTACGGGGGGCAAAATGGCGCCGGGGCACCCCAATGCAAGCTTGCCGGTGGACCCCAATGCAAGCTTGCATGTATTACGATGCTTGCGCTTGCCCTGGTGACCATATCGGCTTTTCTTTAATGGATCACAGCTGCCGCTCACGCTAATCACACTAGCAGCTTACTTGATGTCCCAAAGGCTCCGCAGCCCCTGCTGTGCGCTCCGCACAAACACTTTCCCAAATGGACATCCACGCATCCACACATCCGCCCTTTTAGAATCCGGCAAACGAAAACAAGCCTTGGCCAATAGCTAAAACGAGCAAGAGCAAGACCAGAGCGCGGAGCAAGGAAGACCAGAAATTTTTCTAATGCGCTGAAAACGAAACCGTAAGACTGAGCAGAAAGTGCAGCAAGGCCCCTCACTCGATGACCAGCGGGAAACGACTGGGCAATTGTGCCACTCCCGCCAACTGTGACAAACAGAATGTGGGGCATACGGTGTCCTTGAAAAAACCACCTTATGTATTCTAGGAGGTGGGCGCGAGGGCGAAACAATTCACACCCCCACGCACATCTGCCACAGAAGTCGGGACCCGGTGCGTTCCAGGCCCCCCGGACTCGGCCCGTGTTCCACCGACGGAAAACAATCTCCCGCCCAACCGACACGACGGGGGGGGGGGCAAGGGGCATCCGGCCCCAAAGATCGCGCCGCAACCAATCTGCTCCCCCCCTCACCCCTGGGTTCCTAGATTAAGAAAGGCAAAGGGGGGGGGGAGCAGCAGACTACGCCGGCTACCAATGCCTGGCAACGGCAGGGGCGTCCAGCCCCGCAACACAGCCTCAAGGGGCGAGAGAAAACAGACCCAAAGGGCCCAGACTCACCGCAGCAAGCCACTGCCTCCCGAACCAGAGAACGCGACGCGGAACAAGGAGCTGACCCGTAGAAGGCGTGCCCGGCGCAACAGAGGACGCCAGGATGGCCGGGGGAGGCATAAATACCCTCCCCACCTCCTCGGCGCGCTGGAAGTGACGTGCCTAAAGCAAGGGGGACTCCTCCCTGAGTCCCGGCATTAGAGGGGGTGGGTTAGCACCCAAGGTCCAATAAGATTCAAATGTCTTGAGCTTAATTATTCTATTCCTATGTCTGTAACTCAATAGTGTGATCCCTGTGCACTGGCGCCTGTGCTGCTCACTGGAGTGGCCTGTCACTTTAGTCTGTCTTAGTTTCCTATAAATTACTTGTGCTTTATTTTTCAGCCTGTGACAGTCTTCTTAATGCTATTGTTTGTTTTGTGGATAATTTGAATGAATTTATTACTCAAAGATCGATTAAAAGACCATTATGCAATAAAAACAGCACGCTATTTGGTTCATGTGTATTCTAATAAGAGAAATTCTGAAGAATTGTCACAATAATGGAACACAGTAAATAAATATTTCTACCGGTTATAGGCATTTAAACGAATGCTAGTCTCTGCAGGCCATAGTTCTATTAAACTTTGAAATGATGAGTTGTATGGTTATGATTACCTCTCATAGTCTAAATGGAATTTTGGTCTAGTCGTACAAAGGGCTGGTGCATGCTATAGTTAATGTTTTGTTTTTTTAACCATTTTAAGGATGTTTGTTCAATATGGCTTACAAACATAGTTAAAAGTGCATTGAATTGAAGGTAGCTAAAGTTTTGGGATCTTAAGCTTGATAATGGTTACAGTGCTCATTTAAGACTGAATCAGAATGCGTAGGGAGAAGGCCTATAAATGAGAAAAAACAAGGACCCCCTGAACAATGGATAGTTCAATTCCTAGGACAGGGACTTAAATGGTAGTAACAAAAACTCCTAGGCAATGTCAATAAAGCAAACAATATACACAGTATCTGTAACATTAAGAAAACCAAGGAAGACAGAAAAAATATGTTCAAAGTTGTTACCATTTTAATAATTTCTTCTCATATTGTCTAAACAAATGATATTTATACAAAACATTTAAAAAATGAAACACAATATGTAACACATCACTTTTAATCAATAGATATAAATAAAGGGTTAAAAAGTGGCATTATCTTTATTAACTCGATCGCGTTTCGGCGTATACAACGCCTTCTTCAGGAAAGCCACACAATTATAGATCCTGTTGCAAATTAGTTCCTAGTGATTAAAACCTGCAACTCCATTGTTGGTGGATGTTCTTGATTCTAATAAATGGCTGATAAAAATGCGGTGCACCGAATGTGCAACAATGTCTTATTAATATTAAAATCAACGATTTCACGAAAAAGTCGGATGTCTGGTTATCAAACAAACCTCGTGTAGGTATATTTGAAAAGCGACCTGGTCCCACTACTCTTTTCCGAAGGCATCATCGGCAGCCATCCTCAGCCTGGACCTACCTGGAGCCTCCTTTTATCAGACAAGTCCTTTACTGTGCATGCCTATTGAGCTACATATTTGGAACACTATCGCATATCTAGCGCTTGTTCCAGTTTCTTCGTTGAATCTCTTCCATCGCAAGAGGCTTTCCAGAATACCATATTACTGATTTTAACATTTAGCGGGACCAGGTCGCTTTTCAAATATACCTACACGAGGTTTGTTTGATAACCAGACATCCGACTTTTTCGTGAAATCGTTGATTTTAATATTAATAAGACATCGTTGCACATTCGGTGCACCGCATTTTTATCAGCCATTTATTAGAATCAAGAACATCCACCAACTATGGAGTTGCAGGTTTTAATCACTAGGAACTAATTTGCAACAGGATCTATAATTGTGTGGCTTTCCTGAAGAAGGCGTTGTATACGCCGAAACGCGCGTCGAGTTAATAAAGATATTGCCACTTTTTAACCCTTTATTTATATCTATTGATTAAAAGTGATGTGTTACATATTGTGTTTCATTTTTTAAATGTTTTGTATAAATATCATTTGTTTAGACAATATGAGAAGAAATTATTAAAATGGTAACAACTTTGAACATATTTTTTCTGTCTTCCTTGGTTTTCTTAATGTTACAGATACTGTGTATATTGTTAGGGAGAAGGCCTGCCATTAAATTAACAGGAAATACAACCAGCAAATTTACGCTTGGGCATGTCCAATGCTATTGACGTGCTTGAAGCTTTTCCTAAAGAAACGGGCACAAAGAGCCAGGTTGTTTAGTTCCCGTTTTCTTTGTGTAGTAGTCCGTTAAAAGTTTCTGGACTTTGTGCCGCAGTTGAGGGGGTCCAAGACAAGGATGTATAGTGTCTGAGTCTTTTTACAAATTTCCCTCAAAGAGCGAGAATAGTAACATCAGATTGTGAGAGACATACTGCCGATGCCTCTGTACAAGTACGGGCTCCCTGCGTCAAAAATATTGGCCCGAGTAAGGCTCTCCTTTCTTTGATCATGATGATCATGATGGGGCAGCAGCACAGAAGGTGCAACCATGATTCTCGTTTATAGTTGCATAACCTACAGGCGCCTCCATTATCCTTATTTGCCCATGCCGGATTGAAGTCTGATATTGGTAGGCCAAGAAGACGCATGTACAAGATGTCTCTCCGTGTTCTGCGATTGACGGCAACTGATAGGTAAGGCTGAGCTCTTGCAACAAAGTATGAAGAGTTTAAGGGGCGCAAGGTCTCCGATGATTTTAGAAAGGCTTGGTTTTGCTGAAATGAGGCCAGTCGTACCCGTCTATTGATGGTCTTTTTCCAGGTCATGTAGGAAATGGACTCCAGTGCAAGTGCTGCTGGGTTTATTGCGGATGTTGCTACTGCTCTCTGTAGTTGACTGTTCCATGGGGATCCCGGTTTTTCAAAGATGGATCTGAGGCAGGCCTTGAGAGAATTCTCTGGTGCTTTCACTATACAAATGTAAAATTTCAAAAAAGCCGCCTCTGTACTTAGAGATTGTTTCACCAAACCGAGTTCCAATCTAAGTCTCGATCTACGGAGATATTTTGGGAGTTGGAAAATGTTCTTATATCCGACACACTGAGCGTGTCCCAGGCATTCCGACTCCAGGAAAGGCTTGGTGTCCGTATTGTAAAGCTGGAAGAAGGGAGGCTTGAGTAACTTTGATTATTCCCTCGGCAGTAGGGCCATTTAATTTTTTCTTGAGACCGACTAGTCCATAAATGATTGCTGTTGATTTCTTTTTTAGTGAGCTTTTATGGGCGGAAAGTTGAGCGGATTCAGTAATCCACACCCCCAGATAGTTATATTTGGGTGCCGAAGTGATGGTCTTGCGTCCCATGGTACATGAAAGCGAGTTCTTGTTCTTATAGCGGCCAAATACTACTATTTTGGTCTTTTCTAGATTAATGGTGAGAACGTTTTTTCTCATTGTATACATGAAGGTTGGTCAGTGCTTTCTTGATACACACTTTTGTATGGTCCATAATAACAATATCGTCAGCATACTGAAGGATGTGAAGCGGTCTGTGGCCAAGACGAGGGAGAGCAAGGCTACTATTTGCTAAAACCTTCCCCAAATCTGCTGTGTATAAGTTGACAAGAAGGGGTGCTAGCACCCAGCCTTGCTTCAAAACCCCGAAAGTGGGGATTTTGGGAGTGAGAGTGTTTGGGCCGATTCTCACACGAACCCATGTTGCCGAATACAAAGAGATTATGGCCCTTTGGAGGTTAGATGGAATGCCCCAGTGTGCAAGCTTCCTCCACAGAGTCAGTCAGTAAAATCTATGAAACAGCAGAACAGTGGGAGTTGTTTATGTTGAGCGGCTTGCTGGCTAAGGGCAGCTAATGCGATGATGTTGTCAGTGGTGGCTGCTCCTCCACGAAAGCATGTGTTTGAAAAAAAGGGAGCAGTCCGTTTTCTGTTGCCAAAGTTTCCAGCTTTTTAAATAAAATATGTGCATATGCTTTTGCCTCTAAGTCTAGCAAAGCTAATAAGCAATAGTTGGATGGCTTTGATGGGTCGCCTTTCTAGAATATCGGGCATAAAGTGGAACCTCTCCAAGCTTCCAAGCTTCTGGAATTTGTCCTTAGCTAAAGGCAGAATTGAAAAGCGGGGTTAGAAGAGATGCCCAATCCTCTGGTGCACATTTGAAGATGCCTGCTGGAAGACTGTTGGGGCCTGGAGCTCAGTGGTGGAGCTAGACCATTGGCCGCCCGGTGCATGTAAGAGCAGGGGGGGGGGGTGCTGACGGATTCCAGTGACGGCCGGGGGTGGTGGTGTTGGCGCGAATCCTGCACGGCAGTTGCCCCGCAATGGCTGCTGGTACAAGCGAGGGGGTGGGTTAACTGCGCCAATTATTCTGGTCGTCTGTTCGCTTGTGTAGGCCGTAAAAGAGGACAGAGTGGAAGTTGTTACTCCCACTATAGGGGTTGTATTCTGCTTGATTGGATGGGAGTCTGTGCCGAGCCATTAGTCTGATGCAAAAAGGTTTCATAAACAGCCTTGACCTTATGTTGAAAGGTATCTGCTAGGGCAGTGCAAAACTCCTGACTGGCAGTGGAATCATGCGGAGCTGGAAGTTTGGACAGGTTTTTTACCGTAGCGAATAAAGTTTTAGGGCATCTGATGGCCGCTCTAATTTTCTCAGTAAAATAAGCAGCCTTCTCTCTAAGGATGAAGCTCTTATAAACCTGAAGATATTCTTTGTATTCGCTTTTAGTAATTGCATTTTCATCGAGTCTCCATTTCCTCTCGAGTCTACGACAGCGTTGTTTCTGAGTTCTGAGCGTGTAGTTGAACCAAGGTTCTGAAGGGGCACGTCTGAGGCGTCGACTGTTTTTTGGCGGGGCCAATTCTATCATGGCTGAACCAAGCCAAGAGTGGTAGTTCGCTACAGCTGAATCCAAATCTGTGGACACTTTGGGAGAAGTTTTTGATAGACAAGATTTTAGCTGGTTTACTTCTATTTCGTTCCAGGGCCGACTAATAAAAGATTCCCCGGAGTGTTTAAAGCGTGGCCGTCGTAGTAGTGAAATTTCGAAAAGGACTGCATTATGATCAGACCAGGGCAAAGAGAGAGAACCGGTCCAACTTAGATGAGGGTTAACAGTGAAGATCCCATCTAGACAGTGACCTGCAACATGCGTCTCGCCTTTGACGCAGAGCTGTCTTGGCTTCCCATACAGTTTTTTTGTATGTTTTTCACGCGTCTTTAACTATCCTTACGTTTTTGCTCGTGGGGTTGTTTTTTGCATTGGCGGAGGCTTCTTCTTAGGTTCTTCCGTTGTGAACTGATATCCTGGTTGTGCGGCTTTTTGTGGAGGGTGCTTCAGGTTGGCTTTGGGAGGTGTTGACGGCACAGGGTGCCCAGGATGGCCGCTAGCAATTCTTTGATCATTGTGTCCCATTGATTTAAAATTGCCCCTTCAATTAAGTTATTGTAGTTGTTGCTCAGCCTGCTATGCCATTTGAGCACCAAAGAGTGTGGGGCGCCATTTGATTCTCCTGGCAAGGGTCTTTATTTCTGCTCCTGTTGAAGTACTCGCTCCGTAAAATTTATGTGGTGCTGGAAGACCTAGGTCCAATGTTAAGGCTAGGGGATTGTGATCACTTTCTTCTCGATTTTTTATTTCAAACTTGAGCAAGTGATCTGCCAGGGGAGAGGTCATAAAAATATAGTCAATTGTTGATAGGCCTTTATATGTGGAACAAGACATGTTTTCGGAGTCGGGCGTGTCGTCACTTGGTCCGCTGACATTAAGTTGAAAGAGGCAAGTCGTCTGTTGACTTGTTCCTGTTCCTTATTCATTTGTACCTTCTTGGGATCTTTCCCAAGGGTCTTAGTGTTAAAATCACCCGCGATCACTACTTCGTGGGAGGAATGGGCCTTAAGAATTTCTTCTAAGCTGGTACAAAGAGTTCATTGCGCGTGATTTCGGGGTTTTTTGAGGGTTGAAATAGCAGTTGATAAGGAGCAGAGAGAAGGCCTTCTGACCGAACATTAGCCCTTTTATAGATACTGCTTGCAGCCCCAGGTTGTTTTTCGTTAAATGGAGTCGCTTCAATTTTAGCTGTTTGCTTTATAAAAATTGAAAGGCCACCTGATGGCCTGCCACATAAGCTTGTACGTGTGGCGGTCTTAAAAAACTCATAAAAACCGTATAATACTGTGAGGTTTAGCGCCCAAATTTCCTGTAGACAGATGAGATCACTGTTTTGCAGGCATGCTTGTTCAGATTTCGATGTCAAGGTGGATTTCAGTCCGGCCACATTCCATGAGGTGATTGTGAGCTCATTCTCCTTTGGTAGTTTTGCAGCCTGGGGACAGAATTGTTGGAGACAGAGATCTTGAGTGACGCTAGGAATAGGTTTGTCGACTGCTACCATGAAAGTTGGTCAGCTGGTTCCGACCTTCAAGGTTCTGAGCTCTTGGCTGGAATCTAACATTTCTGTGGTTGTTGACATAGGATACTACCAAGGAGTTTGACGCTTTTGAAGCACTTGGTAGCCAGTCGTGGGTGGCGCCCCATGCGCCCTTCAGTATGCTTCTGCGTTGTACGATGGGATCTTCTATGAGTAATACATCCGGGTATTTTGGCGGATGTAATTGTTGAAGCTCAAAACCCCAGCCCTCAAAAATATGCAACTCTCTCAAAATGGCGTCTCTGATGGTAGTAGAACCCGATTTGGTCATTGTAGTCTCTGATGTCCCTTTTCCCGAGAGTTTGGGGGAATCTTACAGAAATAAGATCAGCTTATGTTAGATTTTTCAGTAAGGGAATGTGTTGCAATAAACGGAGCAAATTACCTCTATTTAGTGTGTCCAGTGGCCCGCTGGAGATAAAATGAGGGATAAACGCCAGGCCCGAATCGTCATTGCCATCTGCAGTTGAAATTGCTCCTGTTGTGGTAGATTCGACTGTCTCCCACAGTTGTGGGGTACTAAATACGTTACTGGTACCTCCTAAAAAATCGTTTGAGTATTTATAAGAGAGCTACTCTGATGAGTTTGTCTCAAGTTGAAGTTGGAATAATCATGATGATGTGGCCTTCTGTGTTTCCCGTCAATGTCATTCCCTTCAATCGGGAGGTAGATCTGGAGTTGTTTGTTCCTTGGTGTCCCAAGATCTAGGTTAGGGCCAGTTGGGTTATTACTTAAGGTGTCTCTAGTATCTCCTTTGTGTGGGGGGAGAGCCAAGTTGCCCTGGGCCTGAGAAATAAGATCACTGAAAGCTTCCCTGGTTTCCTGGCGGATTGATAAGTGAGGCCATGCTTGCTTGTGAATCATTAACCCGGACATGCCAGACATGGAAGTGTCCCCTATGTAGTGCACTGCTGGTTGTTGTACAGTCCATCCTATGTTGGAAAAAGGAGTAGACTCTGGGGTGGATGGTACTTCCCGGTCTGATCTGGTGTTTCTCTGGGGAGCCTTGTTACTTAAAGCTTCCTCTAAGATGGTTGTGGGTCTTGGTTCAGCACCGGGGGTATTCAAAGTTGTGACTCTTGCTTGAGGAGTGTTGGCCGTCTTCGTGGGTGTTTTTACGGTTTCATGTCCGTTGGTAACTGACGGAGCAATTATTTTTGTTTTCTTTAGGTTACCTGTCTCAGAGTCCTGATGCATAGAGATCCGTAGTGTTTCCTCCATGCTGACTTGTGAGTTTGCGTTTTCTGTGGGCCCGCCGCTTAATTTGGAGTCTCGATTGAAAATCGGGAAGTGCTTACAGGCATTGCCTTGGTGGGATATACTTGATGTGGTGTGTGGCCCAGCTGTCGGCAGTCTCCGTTTTGTAAGGCGCTGTTTTTTTTAAAAAAAATTAAATTTATTTTTTGCTCTTCGCGAGAGAGTAGGCAGTCTCAAATCCCTTTGAGAGCAAAAGTTCGGGGCCTTGTAAGGATGCACTTTCATCCGTCAGAAGATGATCGGCAGGCTCCTGATATCTACTAAGGGTGCCTATTTCCGGCTTGTTGAGAGATAGTCTCTTGGTTCGATTACTGGGGGTGGCACTGGTTTCACTGTCAAAGGAGAGTTGTGGTTTATGGTTGGTTGGTGGACTAGCTGTTCTTTTTCCTAATGTTGGTTCCCGAGAGGGTTTTCCATGAGTTTGTGTTGAGTTTTTAACACTGTCTAAAAGCACCCATAGAATTTCCGGTAGTGAGCTTAATTTATCGATTAGTGGGGAGCAGGAGCAGAGTTGGCCCACTTCTGTCTGCCCAAATTTATATTCTAAAGTTCTTAATCTCAACCCTAGGTCCGTTAAGCTTGAGGCGATGAACTGAATTAGATTGATTTGGAGCTCCATCTTTTGGGATTGCCAAAGAAGAGCTTTAGCTATTGTGTCTTGTTTAAAGGTGAGAGAGGCCAGGGTTGGGGTAACTGGGCTTATGGGGCTGACTGTCGCACAATCCCCTTGGCGTGTTAGATGTGGGAACTTAAGACTGTGCTCCATCTTAAATACTGGTGTTTGCGCCAGCGATGCTTCCATTTGGGCTTCTATTTGTGCTTTTAGTGTGGCTAGAAATTAGTCTGATAAACTGCCAAGCTCGGGTTCAGATATGCTGCATCTCCTGGATTTCTTAGGAGGCGACTGAAAGGTGGAAGGTTCAGTGCTAGTTATAATCTTAGCTTGTGCTTGAGCTTCCAGGGTTGAGAGAAAAGTTGAAGGCGGGGGAAAATGTGTATTATTGTTTCCGTGAATTTGGGAAGTTGTCATTTGTTTGTTTAGAAGGGAAGGCACATCTTTGGGCTGCGGATCTTGGTATAGCCCAGGGTAGGAGTTTGATCGCCTCAAGTTTTTTCCCTGTTGTGCCTATATCCTCAGTGTCTGCCCTGTGTGAAGATAAGGCCTGCCTGTTTTGCTCGTTAGAGATTTTTAAGCTTCTGGAAGGGTGGGAGGAAGGGGCCTTTTGTGGGATTTTTAGGAAGTATCCTTGGATCCGGCCACAGGACAAAGGTTGAGGATTTTCATCCCGAGATTTTTTCAAGATGGCTCCCGGGGTTTCTTTTGGTCGCACTTAGTTTTGGTGTAGGCCCAATAGCATCTAGCTGCTTGAGTATGTAGCCCCCTTGGTCCCCGAGGTCAAACACAGGGCTCGTGCCGATCACCACACTGAGATCCTGCGGGACGGTCTCTTGAGGCGAGGTGGAGCAGTCATCTAAGGGGTCGGCCTGCTTTTTTTGAGCCAGGTTTCTCTTTTTTACCATGGTGTGCTGCAGGAAGTTCCCCCGGGTCCTTGATGAATTTCAGTTGGCAGGGAGGAGCTGTCGTACTATGATACTGCGGCATGTGGGCTTATCTTAGTGCAAAAAGAATGAACAAGTCAATGTGACGATATGATATGAACTATGTCCCACAAGTCATAGGTATACCTCCACAGCAAGCAGCTAGCATTGACTGATCCAAGGGACAGGTTGGCTAAGAAAACATCTGCTTCGCAAAGGTCTCAAGTCATTTAGACTCCCTGTCTGGAGAAGCCGTGATGAAGAGAGTTGGGGTTCACCCCAGCTTTCACCAACTGACTCTCTAGTGCAGGGTGTTGTGTGAGAAACTCATTGTCACCTGGTGTCGGTCTGTGGCGTCTGGCAACCTGCCTGCAGGAACAGGGCTTAGACCAGGCGCCCATAAGGGTGCTAGTGAAGACTTCATGAATATAAGCAAAGGCTCTGAGACGGTTTTGTCCAGGTTGTAAAACCTCTGTTTTTGACCTTCACAGTGGATAACTGAAAGTCCAAAACCTCTGCCGCATGCCTCATTACTACAGAAAAGGAGGTACTCCCTTCTGTCACTGGTCTGGGTGGACAACACAACCCAGTGTGCGGGGGAAGTGTCCAACCCAATAGCATGTTGTAAGTCCAAATACAAATTTTCATCCTCACAACGATGGAGAAAATACTACACTTCGCCACAAATATAATCCTCAAAGGCAGGTTGGCTCTAGTCAGAATATGAACTGAAATGTTGCTGCAGCATGGAGTGCAACTCAGGGATAAAGGCACAGTTCTGTCTGAATCTGAATGGCAGGGACTGCATTGAGAGGCAACCTCAGTCGAAGATGAGATGGATCCAGCTCGGAATCAGAGACAGCAACAGGAACTGAGTCGTCCTTTGACACCAGCAGCGTCTGTGCCAGCATCAATGTCACAGGGACTGGTGTGAATCTTGATGCCAGATTGCATGGCTAGCTCTGGCATTGGACCAGAACTTGAGGTGGGTTTTGAAAGCAGATACGGTGCCGAGGGCGGCCCGCCAATGGTAACTTGATTGGAGGCCTCTGCTGATTCGTGGGTGAAAAGAAGACGACAACCAGGTACATCTGTAGTCTTCTTTATTGTAGTCCTCACCCTCAGCTTCCCCGGCAGCAACTGCCCGATCCCCGCATTCTAGGTTCCACGCAGGGAACACAGAGAAGGAATGCACGAGATGACAGTGCACGGGATCCCCACACACCCCTTTCCTTCACAATAAAAACAGCAAGAAACACAGCAAAACTAACAAATAAAGGAAAAAAAAACACGAGGCAAAGAAACAAAACTTAATACCTAACATAATCTTGGAATTTGGAGGGAGCAACCCTGGTTCTGGAAGAACATTCCCGGGGAATAATTTCCCTAGAATGAGTAGGTACACTCCCATTACCAGCCATAGGAGGCACAGCAACGTAAGGTGTATGGACACCGAATTTCCCTCTCACATACTCAGCTTTTGACTCAGGCACCACAGAGATAGCACTTTTGTTCCAAATCTTACCGTTCTCTAACACAACCACATGGTCTCTCACTTCCCTCACTCTAACTGGAGGAGAAAACCGAGAGAACCCTTTGCGAACAAGTATAGGTTTCTTCACCCTCACCCAGTCACCACTGCACACAGGAGATGTTCTAAAACAATTTAACGCATACTTAGACTGAGCAGCGGCCCTGACATCAGCTACATTGCTCAGTTTTTCCAGATCAACATCCTTTCTCAACATCCAATCTTTGTTCAGCTTGGAACCGGCCACTCTACCTCTTAACAAGGTGAAAGGAGACATGCCTGTACTCGCGTGGGGAGTGACTCTCATAGCCCACAACATATCAGAGATAACCTTCCGCCAGTCAAAACCATTGATAAAAGCCAACTGTAGTTGATCCTTAATGACACGGTTAAGGCGCTCAACTAAACCATTACTGCGGGGATGATACAGGGAGGTAAGGATATGCTTAATGCCATGTTCCTTCAAAAACTCTTGCATCTCCATGGACACCAACTGGGTGCCGTTGTCAGTCACCAACTCTTCTGGGAACCCCTCACGAAGAAAAACTTCCCTGAAAAATCTGATGATAGTAGCAGAATTGATGCCATCCACAAACCTCACTTCAGGCCACTTAGACATGTAATCAATTAACACTAAAGCGTATTTGGGAGAATTTCCCATCCCACCAAAAGGACCAGCCACATCGAAAGCCAACTTGCACCAAGGTGAATCTTTTACTACAACAGGATTAATGGAAGAAGGATAGGTCACTTGAGTTTTATCACTCAAAACACACGCACCACAATCACGGACACAATGTTCAACAGATCTGTCCACACCAGGCCACCAAAAGTCTTCCCTAACTCTCCGCTTCATGGCACGAATGCCAAGGTGACCATTGTGAGCCAGATCAAGGACTTTCTTACGAATGGATATGGAGTACGACCAACAGCCCACCCCTCCGCAAAATTCCATCCACTAAAGATAATTCATCACACACTCTCTTGTAGGGAATCAATTCAGAAGTGAGATTCATATTGTTGGGCCATCCATGAACCATGAAATCTATCACCTTGGTAATTTCAATGTCTTCAGACAAAGCTAGCTTCCAATCAGACTCAGAGAGAGCAGTTCCAACAGAATCAGCCATAGCACCAACAGCACACACCATCTCCAAGTCTTCGCCAACATTGTCAACAACAACTTCAGTAAGGGGTAATCTGGACAGGCAATCAGCCACGTGATTCTTTACACCAGCCACATATTCCAGATGGTAATTAAACACATTCAGTCTGTACTGCCACTTAGCTATGCGTGGAGTGGCCCTGCCACCACCTTTAGTGGTGAAAAGATCTACCAAAGGCTTATGGTCGGTTCTAAGAGTAAATTCATTTCCCCACAAAAAGTTCCGGAAATACTGTACACCCCACCATAAGGCCAGAGCCTCCTTCTCAATTGTAGAATAAGTGTTTTCTGCCCCCCAAAGTGTCCTTGAGGCAAAAGCAATGGTTTCTTCCTTATTATCAGTTCTCTTCTGCATAAGGACAGCCCCTAAACCAACGTTGCTGGCATCAGTAGTGACGATACAACGATCATTGATGTTGAACAACTTCAAAGGGCGTGCTTGAACAATTGCCTCCTTAAGAAGTTTGAAGTCACGACCACACTCATTAGACCACACATACTTGGCATTCTTTTTCAGAAGCTCACGTAAATGCACTGTTCTATCAGAAAAATTGGCCACAAATTTAGCATAGTATTCAACCAGCCCCAGAAAGGAACGAAGCTGGTCTTTGTTCTGAGGTTCAGGTGCATCTCGGATGGCATCTAAGAGTTTAACCTTCGGCTCAACTCCATTCCCAGAAATGTGGTGCCCCAAATAATCCACACCATCTTGGAGGAACTTGCATTTATCTTTTCTTAGCGTTAGACCACTAGACTTGATTATCTCCAATACATCCTTGACTCTAGAATTATGCTCTAGTTCAGTTTTGCCATGAATTAGAATGTCATCCTGGAAAAACACGACTCCTGCAGTGTTCTTGAATAAATTACCCATGAGGCGTTGGAACACTGCAGAAGCCGATGCTAGACCAAATGGCATACGTATGTAGCGAAATGCACCTTCAGGTGTCACAAATGATGTGAGATGTCTAGAATCCTTAAACAATTCCACTTGATGATAAGCGGAGGAGATGTCAAGTGAAGAAAAGTAGTTTGCACCCTCCAAGGTTGCCAGCATCTCATTGATGTTGGGTAAGGGCTGGCGGTCCACCCAAATGCAAGCGTTAAGATCGCGCAAGTCCACACACATCCTGAGAGACTTGTCGGCCTTGCGCGCCAAAACAATGGGGGATAACCATTCAGACCCCTCAATAGGCTCGATTACGCCCATGGTGCACAAACGCTCGAGTTCACGCTTGAGTTCACAACGTAGACTCAACGGCACTTTGCGCACCTTGTGTGCAACAGCCTTGGCATCTTCTTTGAGAACAATGCGGTGCTGAAAACCTTTAAGTTTTCCCAACTCTCCACTGAAAATACTAGGATACCTTTGAATCCAATCGTCACTAGATAAGCGTGCACCAGTGATAGTGTGTACAGGAGAAACAGAGAGGGAATCACAATAAAATTGTTTAGCATCACGTTTAGACAAAACCATATCCGGATGATTAGGATCTAGAATTATCCCGAGCTCACCTTGCTCCTCCCATCCTAATAAATTCGCACCATCCTGCACAATGTACACTGTTCCATGTGCAAAATCCCCTTTGAATTCAAAATTTCCCTTAAACTTCCCAAGAACCTCCACTCTTTTCCCCCATAGGCAAAGATTTTTATGTTAGACTGATTTACTTGGACATTATACAGTCTTTTGAAATCCTTGTTATTAATGAGGGTAAAAGGAGAACCAGAATCCGCAAGAAATCTTACACTCGTGCCATTCAAACTTATCACACATGCCGGAGATTTCCTTTTACCCGGTTGATCTATGGAAGCTATTTCCACAATACCCTCTGACTGTATGGAGGAAGAAGACAACATTAGTAACATATTATCATTGTCATTATCATTATCCTCCCCAGAATCAGCACACTCCTCCACAATAGTCTTCACAGTTTGTGGCGGTCTCTTGTTCGTCACAATAGCCTTGCACATGCGTGCCAGATGACCTTTCTTGCCACATTTGAAACAAGTTTGAGTTACTGCATAACAAAACTTAAAATTTCCCAGGTGAGATCTGCTCCCACACCGATAACAAGAGAGATCGGATCTTTCTGATTTGGATTTGGATGCAGGTTCAGAAATACGAGGCACATTAGTGTTGTTTCCTTTAAGAGAATTGTTGATGGGTTTGGAGCTAACTAATTTAACTACGTTTGAAGGTGTGGCTCCACTCATTTCCATCATACAAAACTGGGAATGTTCGATGCTTCTAGCTAAGGTTAGAGCAGTTTCCAAATCTGGATCCTCAGAAGATAAAAGTTTCTGCTGAATCTTCTTGTTACAAGTGCGTTCAATCAGCTGATCACGAATTATCTCATCTCTGAATTCTCTGTAATTACATGTGACAGCTAGAGTTCTAAGTGCGGCTACAAAGTCATCGATTGATTCACCTGGAAGTTGTGCCCGTTGCAGAAATTTGTGACGCTCAAGTACGGTATTTCTCTTAGGATTGAATCTCTTGTCTAAGGTTTTGATAAGAGAAGCATAATCATCTATGATCAGAGAATCTCCATCATTGCCTCCAGTAACATGAGTGCTCACAACTTCCAAAGGTAGGGTCTTTAAAATAGTCCTTCCTTCTGAGCCCAAATTATACACCAGTAAGGCTTTTTTCTTCTTAGGGACAAAAGTGTCACCATCAATTGCTTCTAGATAAGCATCAAATGTCTCTTTCCATTGTTGCCAATTGATAGGAGGAGTGCCAGGTGATTGCAGAAAGGGAGGTGGTGCAAGAACGCGATCCATTGAATGACTATGCGTGGGTGAGTTGCTGCCTCAGAATCACAGTCACTTAAAAATGAGATTAGAAGTGGAATACTTGGTGTGCGGGTCACTGTGGCAAATTAACTTTGTTTGGGGTCACTGACGCGCTTGGTGTGTGTGTCACCATAAGAGCAACTTGCAAAACGAAAAGGCAACAGGAGTTACTCCTTAACTTCACATGGATGACACACCAGGTGTGCGTGTCACCGATGAGTTTACAATACGTATTGGATGTGTCACCGTTAATATACCGCTTTGAAGAAATAAAACCAGCAGATGTTGCACTAAAAATGAAAATCCCTTAGAAAAATAATAGAGTAAGAACATTCAAAATGGCGCTTACGTTGCGTCAAAAGCGTGTCTCATGCAAGCTTGCCAAAGGACAGTAGGTCAGCACACTAGTCTTTGTTGAAGACGCGCGTGCGTGGAAAGTCTTGAGGGTTCGATGAAGAGATCAGCGCATTCAAATGTCAACGGGAGCAGAGTGACAAAGCAGGCAAAAGGCAAAGAAATAGGCAACAGCTCACCACGACCATCGGCGAGAATGCGGTTTTCAGGACGATGCTCTCCAATTTCACCAGGGAGAGGTCGTGGGGGCACAAGGAAGATTCCTTCAGCAGACCCTTCAAACGAGACGCACGGACATTGTCTCGAAGCAAGAGGACAGCCGGAGCGTTTCGTAACACACCTCGAGGAAGACTGAAGGCAGGACAGCTCGTCGCCACTGAAAAGAAGACGACAACCAGGTACATCTGTAGTCTTCTTTATTGTAGTCCTCACCCTCAGCTTCCCCGGCAGCAACTGCCCGATCCCCGCATTCTAGGTTCCACGCAGGGAACACAGAGAAGGAATGCACGAGATGACAGTGCACGGGATCCCCACAGTGGGGCTGGAAGGCGCACCAGAGGGAGCTGGAATGGTGCCAACAATTCACAACATGGCCTCACGAAAGGCCTCAATCTGTTGCGATATCACTGATGCCCTTGAGAACTGAGGGTGCATCAAAATTAGTTGCAAACTGGCTCTTCGGCGGAGGAGCGAGACCACGGGCTACCCTGACATCCTAGCAACTTCTCAGGTTGAAAGTGATGAGACAGGAACGAATCCTGCTTGGTCTTTTTGTGCTTCCATCTTCACTTCAACTTATCGGAAGACTTGGACCTAGATGACATTGCCGGACTGCCTTCAGGTTCATAAGGCCGCAATCCTCGCAGGACTTGAGGTTGTGCTCAAACTCCAACTACCAGAGGCAGAACATGTGGGAACTGTCACAGATATCTGTTTGCAACAGCCCCTACAATGTTTAAAACCTATAGTTTTAGAAGGGGACATAGACCTTGCACACTGTAAAAGAGAATTTTCTAAAGAAACAACATTTTCAAAAGATAAAGAAAAGTTAGGAATTATCTCCAGATCCATGTATGATGGCACAGAAAGAAAGAAACTGATGTCAGAGTGTTGGGGTGGTGCTTATATGCGGCTCCATTTGTCCCTTCCAGTACATAATGAAGTCAGCACAGAGCTGCACAACACCACCTACAACTACATGGAAGCGATGTGGTCTAAATCTTCTAGATCCAATCTGGCGTCTGAGCATATTCTAAAATTGAGGACTCTGCAGTTAGAAGTATCCATCAGAAAAAGGAGTGTAAGTAAAGGGCAGGACGCAAGGTGGGGAATTGTAATGTACAAGAGGACACATGTTGCATGTTCCTCATTTCACATGGAACAGTATAGCACATTCGACAGCAGGGCAGGATTTCTACCATATAGAAAGAGAATATGGGCACCTGACTGGCATCAATAGTGCAAGTTTACTTGCTCACACAGAACAGGTACAGCACATATAGCAGCAGGGCAAACACCCCCCATGCAGAAAATTCACAGCTGTTGCAGTAGGAGTGCAGTGCACATTTTCCTCATACACACAACTATTACTGCAAAGGCAGTGACAATACAAGTGTGGGTGGCCCTTCTCAGTAAGAAGTACATTACGCTCATCTCTCGTTGCACTGGTCCTGGGCAGAGGCAAAGAGCTGTAGCAGCAAGCCAACCAAGGGCCCTGGAGAAGCCATAAAAAATATATATATATATATCCAAAGCACAGTATTCCACCTGGGACCAGCCGAACTCGTGGCGGGTGCAACCGGAAAGCGGTGGTGGAAACCGCTTATAAAACGACAAAAACAAGGAGTTCATGGTACTCACAGGGTCCGGTGCACTCACGGGGTGTGTGTCGGCTATAAAACATCCGCAGACGCGTTTCAGCATGCCTGTCGATTCACGCCTGACGCGTTTCGTGCTCATTGCACTCTTCAGAGGCGCGACAGTCAATTTGGCATAAAGGCCACACCTCCCACTTATGATATGAGACCTCCAATGGGCGACTCAAATGAGTCTGCGTTGGTTTGTGGGTCTTGTAGTGTGTGCCTTAGTTATGTGCCACTGTCTGAAACATTCCAAGCCCACCAATGGGCCTCCACTCGCTCCTCCGGCTTGTCAATCCTCAATGGATGCCTCCACATTAAGACTCCGTGATTCGGAGCCCCGTGGCCCCAAATTTCCGGGTGGTGCGTCTCCTGCGGCTGGGAGGCCGCGTTGTAAATCAAAGCTCCAAGGTTCCCACCAGTTTGAGACGCACTCGTGACGATCCGACTACAGGGCCAACTCTTCATGAGGTATAAGCTGGTCAGATCGGCTGGACTGGGATCCAGCTTTCAGGCCCCAGCATCTGCTTCCTGTAAACGGATTCCACGCCTTGACGCGTCTCTGATGGGCTGCATTGCACCTTCAGAGGTCTAGACAGTACACATTACCAAGGCATAGGTAGCTCACACCTCCCAGGCTTAGATGTATTATGCCACTCCAATGGGCGACTCAAATGAGTACCGCAGGTCTGGTTCTGTAGGTCTTGGTAGTGTGTGCCTCTTAGTGATATGTGCCGCTGTCATGAAACATTCCAAGCCCACCAATGAGGCCTTCACTCGCTCCTCCAGGCTTGTCAATCCTGCAGATGGATGCCTCCACATTAAGACTCCTGATGCGGAGCCCCGTGGCCCCAAGTCTCTGAGCGTTGTAGTGCGCCTGCCATGCTGCGCTGGGAGGCCGCGTTGTAAATCAAAGCTCCAAGGTTCCCACCAGCTTTGAGACGCACTCTGACATCCACTACGAGCAACCTTCATGAGGTAAAGCCGGATCGGCGGGCGGATCCAGTTCTGAGCATAGCATGCCTAGTCGATTCACGCCCTGACGCAGTTTCGTGCCTCATTGCACTCCTTCAGAGGCGCTGACAGTCAATTTCGGCATAGAAGTGCCACACCTCCCACTTATGATATGAGTCTTCCAATGGGCGCACTCAGATGCTGAAGTCTGCACTGGTTTGCAGAGGTCTCTGTAGTGTGTGCCTTAGTTATGTGCCGCCTGTCTGGAAACATTCCAAGCCCACCAATGGGCCTCCACTCGCTCCCTCCGGCGGTCTAGTCAGTCCTCAACTGGATGCCTCCACATTAAGACTCCTGTGATTCGGAGCCCCGTGGCCCCATATTTCCGGGTGAGTGCGTCTCCCTTGCGGCTGGGAGTGCCGCGTTGGTAGAATCAAAGCTCCAAGGTTCCCAACAGTTTGAGACGCACTCTGACATCCACTACAGCAACTTTCATGAGGTAAAAGCCGGAGGCATCCATTGAGGATTGACAAGCCGGAGGAGCGAGTGGAGGCCCATCGTGGGCTTGGAGACTGTTTCAGACAGCGGCACATAACTAAGGCACACACTACAAGACCCACAAATCAACGCAGACTCATCTGAGTCGCCCATTGGAGGAGCTCATATCATAAGTGGGAGGTGTGGCCTTTATGCCAAATTGACTGTCGCGCCTCTGAAGAGTGCAATGAGCACGAAACGCTGTCAGGCGTGAATCGACAGGCATGCTGTAAACTGGATCCACCCGCCCGACCCGGCTCCTTACCTCGTGAAGGTTGCCTGTGGTGGATGTCAGAGTGCTGTCTCGAAACTGGTGGGAACCTTGGAGCTTTGATTTACAACGCCGGCACTCCCAGCCACGGGAGACGCACCACCCAGAAACTTCTGGGCCACAGGGACTCCGAATCACGGAGTCTTAATGTGGAGGCATCCATTGAGGATTGACAAGCCGGAGGAGCGACGTGGAGGCCCATTGGTCGGGCTTGCGAATGTTTCAGACAGCGGCACATAACTAAGGCACACACTACAAGACCCACAAATCAACGCAGACTCATTTGAGTCGCCCATTGGAGGGCTCATATCATAAGTGGGAGGTGTGGCCTTTATGCCAAATTGACTGTCGCGCCTCTGAAGAGTGCAATGAGCACGAAACGCGTCAGGCGTGAATCGACAGGCATGCTGTAAACTGGATCCACCCGCCGACCCGGCTTTTACCTCATGAAGGTTGCTGTGGTGGATGTCAGAGTGCGTCTCAAACTGGTGGGAACCTTGGAGCTTTGATTTACAACGCGGCCTCCCAGCCACGGGAGACGCACCACCCAGAAATTTGGGGCCACAGGGCTCCGAATCACGGAGTCTTAATGTGGAGGCATCCATTGAGGATTGACAAGCCGGAGGAGCGAGTGGAAGCCCATTGGTGGGCTTGGAATGTTTCAGACAGCGGCACATAACTAAGGCACACACTACAAGACCCACAAATCAACGCAGACTCATTTGAGTCGCCCATTGAAGGGCTCATATCATAAGTGGGAGGTGTGGCCTATATGCCAAATTGACTGTCGCGCCTCTGAAGAGTGCAATGAGCACGAAACGCGTCAGGCGTGAATCGACAGGCATGCTGTAAACTGGATCCGCCCGCCGACCCGGCTTTTACCTCATGAAGGTTGCTGTGGTGGATGTCAGAGTGCGTCTCAAACTGGAGGGAACCTTGGAGCTTTGATTTACAACGCGGCCTCCCAGCCGCGGGAGATGCACCACCCGGAAATTTGGGGCCACGGGGCTCCGAATCACGGAGTCTTAATGTGGAGGCATCCATTGAGGATTGACAAGCCGGAGGAGCGAGTGGAGGCCCATTGGTGGGCTTGGAATGTTTCAGACAGCGGCACATAACTAAGGCACACACTACAAGACCCACAAATCAATGCAGACTCATTTGAGTCGCCCATTGGAGGGCTCATATCATAAGTGGGAGGTGTGGCCTTTATGCCAAATTGACTGTCGCGCCTCTGAAGAGTGCAATGAGCACGAAACGCGTCAGGCGTGAATCGACAGGCATGCTGTAAACTGGATCCGCCCGCCGACCCGGCTTTTACCTCATGAAGGTTGCTGTGGTGGATGTCAGAGTGCGTCTCAAACTGGTGGGAACCTTGGAGCTTTGATTTACAACGCGGCCTCCCAGCCGCGGGAGACGCACCACCCGGAAATTTGGGGCCACGGGGCTCCAAATCACGGAGTCTTAATGTGGAGGCATCCATTGAGGATTGACAAGCCGGAGGAGCGAGTGGAGGCCCATTGGTGGGCTTGGAATGTTTCAGACAGCGGCACATAACTAAGGCACACACTACAAGACCCACAAATCAACGCAGACTCATTTGAGTCGCCCATTGGAGGGCTCATATCATAAGTGGGAGGTGTGGCCTTTATGCCAAATTGACTGTCGCGCCTCTGAAGAGTGCAATGAGCACGAAACGCGTCAGGCGTGAATCGACAGGCATGCTGTAAACTGGATCCGCCCGCCGACCCGGCTTTTACCTAATGAAGGTTGATGTGGTGGATGTCAGAGTGCGTCTCAAACTGGTGGGAACCTTGGAGCTTATATATATATATATATATATATATATATATATATATATATATATATATATATATACATATACATATACATATGTATACATACATATGTATATAATCAAACAATGTGGATTCATAAGGGTTTTAATTCTAGGACCTTGTATTAATCTAGTCAATTTCAAGGAATTATGTAGTCATTAATATCGTATTTCAATTACTTTGAAATTTAGTTTAAACAGCAATTAGTAATCAAAAATGTATTCCAAAAATACTTGGAAACAAAAAAGCAGTACCCAATTCTATAAATATTTTTACACAGCACATACTTTTCAAATTTGTTCGGGTAAAGTCCTATTGTGGGAGCACATGACCTACACGAAATAACAAAATGTGAGCTGCTGTGGTGGCAGTTGTGTTTTTCTGAGCTATTTTTATAATCATGAAATATATCCTGTCAGCCAAAATGGATGTGAGGACGCATTTTGCACTAAAATATAGTGCTAAATGTCAGATTTACATTTTGGACATTTGAGAATGTGGATTATTAGTTGGAGGGTATGTGAATCCTCACCAAGTAATAATGTGACAATTCTGTACCAGGTCCAGTTAGGTCTCAATAATTTAAACATAACCTCAACCCTTAGTAGCTGAAGCACAGAGCAGACAGACTTGACTTAGGAGTAATGTGTAAAACATTTATCAGTACCAAAACAGTTAAAAGTAGAAAACACAACATCATAAAAATCCAGCTCCAAAGTATAAAAAATAGGGGAAATTTTAATGAACAAACGGACACGAAAACGACAAAAAAATCAATAAGGGGAAACAGAGAGATGATTTTTTTTTCCAAACTTTTTTTAATTAGTTTTGCCATAATAAGAAAAACAGAACAATGGAAATAATAATCATGCGATAAGAGACATATCCACGAAATGATTAATATAACAGTCATCCAGCTCAATCACATGGCTAATCGTAATTGTCATCGACCATATTGCAAAAACTGAAATAAGACAAAAAGCAAACATCACATTAACAAAAACCAGCCACTGACCATAGTTTCAAAACAAGCATTTGCAATGTAATAGGTCTCGCATTTGCCAGAGTTTGAGCTATTGGTATTGTAAATGGCAATGCATTTTATTTATGTGTTTTGAAAACCTGCAAGCGGTGCGTAAACACGCACTTTGTACTTATAGCCATTTCTTGCGAGAAGCAAGGCTGGCAGTAAAACAGGCGCAGTTACTGCCAGGCTTGCTTCTAGTAAGCAATGACTATGCACCGCTTGCAGGTTGTTCAAAACACTTACCTAAAAGGCATTGTCATTTACAATGCCAAAAACTCTCGCAAATGCGAGACCTATTGCATTGCAAATGCTTGTTTTCTCGTTTGTTTCTGTAACATGTAAATATGTAAAATTCTCCTCATGTAACGTACTTGGTTGTATTGTGAAGCGCTCTGACACCTTTGGGTAGAGTCCGCGCTATATACAAATGCATTAAATAAAATAAATAAAAAACATTTTGAAGACATGGAGCCAAATGCTGAGGTTGGCGGAGAGCCTGGTTCACCCTACCGACGCCAGAGATGTTACCGTGGAAAACAGACGCAGTAAACATGACTGCAGGCTTTTTAAAGCTTCAGATGAGCCCCTTGCAGCTAACACTGTCCATAGCAGTGAGGCGGAGGCGACTTTATCTGAAGCGAACCAATCCCATTTCTTTTCCTGTCGTCCACTGTAAACATATCTAGTATTCGATTTGACTTTTGTGCTCCTAGATCGCCATCTGGCGGATGCAGTTAGGAAGTCTTACTTTAGGACAATGAACAAGCTACATTAAGATGGAAAGGACAGATTTCTCAATGGAGTATTGCCCAAAAGGAAAATACGCTGCTTTCCCTCAACTTTCTCATGAAGCTCTTTTTAAGGATCCAACAAACGTGCTTTAGGAATCCGACTTTGGTGTGCCGTACTCTTCTTGGGAGAAACTACTAACTGTTGTCACGAATTCCAAATTCCATTTCATTTTACATTTTAAGAGAAAGGAAAAATACTTCCGCGCAGAGCACTGTAAATATTTATTTACACACACCACACATTTTATATTATATATATATATATATATATATATATAATATATTTTTTTTTTTTTGGCTGGAAAAAAAGATTTAAGTGATGGTATATTTAGGTTAAAATGTAAGGTAAAACGTAATGTTTTAAACAACAACAACAAAAACACTGAAATTCACCACTTACAGTTAAATACAGTAACTATAACTTGCACACTCGCCATGCACAGAGATGCCATTAACAGGGCCACTGGAATTATGCGGCAGGGGAGGGCCAAATCATGCGGCAGGGCCGAGCAAATTATGCAGCAAGAAAAGGCAAATTATGCAGCATAATAGGACACGTTTTGTAATAGTATTACGTCATTATTTTGTCATTTTTACACATGGCAACACTGTCTGGACATTGGTTGCACCTCATTAGTGCCAGTTTAACATGAAAATGTAGCAATAAGCAACAGAAAAGTGACCAATTAACCTTTGCAAAGGGCCTTCCAGTGCACAGCAACAGGTGCAGTTGCGTTTTTAGTAACTTTTGAACCGTATGCGCTAGAAACAATTTTTTTGTTATAATCTGCAGTTTATACAGTAGATGATGGATTATATGACAAATGTGATATATTTATAATTACGTGAAAAACACTGTGGCCAAACAATCACATAATTCCTGTGGCCCTTGCCATTAATGATGTCACTTCAGATGTTAACAATGATATCATCAATGACATCAAAGAACATATGATGAGTAATCTAACTTATGAGGTCATATGTGAGGTCATAAGCAGTGCAGGGCAAGTGAACAAGTTATAGTAACTTGCTTTAACTATAACTGGGGATTTTCAGTGTTTTTGTTTAGTTTAAAACGTTACATTTTACCTTACATTTTAACACAGAACGTCATTTCAACCATTGTTTTTTCAGTGAATTTCTGAGTTTTTTTTTTAAATGTTAATTATTTTAACCATACTTTAATATAAAGTCACTTTAGCCATTGGCCACCAAGTCCTGTAATGGCAGCCGCAACATTTCTCTCTATTGTGGCCAGCCAATCACATAGTTCGGAAATATATATATATATATATATATATATATATATATATATATATATATATATATATTCACTGAAAAAACCATAGGTTTTAGGGACAGTTATAGTTAGTTGGACATTGCACTCGTACAAAACCCGTGAAATTCCCCCGTTATAGTTAGTTCAGCTAACTATAACTCGCGCCCCGCAATGCACTGCTGATGACGTCACATATTACATCACTCATGACATGGTCAGTGACATCACTGATGACATCACTGATGACATCTCAAATGACATCACTGATGACATCATCCAGTGACTGTGTGTTTCTGTAAAGTTTAAATATTTTTAATATATATAGGGAAAGGCGTATTGAAGAATGAGTGGGTGTATAAGTGTGTGTATGGATGATTTAGTAGGTGCGTGACTAATTCTATAAGTGAGTGATTAAACGTATCTTACTGAATGCATGGGTTAGTGACTAAACTGGGTTAATGTCTGTATCTGTCTGTTGCTGTGTAAGTGGCTGCATGGGTTTGTGAATAGCTACATGAGTGTCTATAAGAGTTATTGATTTGTTGTCTGAGTATCTGTATGGGTGCCTGAGTGTTTGTGTGGATGGGGTGTGTGCGACTGTGCATAGATGTGTGAGTGGGTGATTCACTGGGTGGATGGTTTCAAGAGTGCATCTGTGATAGACTGTATGGGTGGGTAAGTGTGTGTAAGAGTGTGTTAGTGAGTGAATGTATGTCCCAGTGGTACATGTGTGAGTAACTACATATGTGAAAGGCAGTATATATGTGTATTGGAGTATATAAATAGCTATAAGCGAGAGTGAGTGATTGTGATAGTGGCTGTATGGATGAGTGTGTGCTTGTATCAGTGATTGTATAAGAGCGTAACAATGTGCTAGTATTTGTATGATTAAGTGAGCTGGTGTGTGTATAACTGTATAGGTGAGTAAATGGCAGTGTGTTTAATTATTTGCATGACTGACTAGGTGTGTGAGTACTTCTATGGATGAGTGGCGGTGTTTGAGTGTCTATATAGGAGTAAGAGTGCATATGATTGTCCTGTACTGAGTGACCCTAAGTATGAGTGACTGTACGGGTGAGTGAGTGGATGTGTGTGTGTAGACCTAAGAATCAGTGAGTGGGTATGTAGTTATTGGTGTTGGAGTGTCTATGGTTTTGCGAATGGCAGTCTGTAATTTAGATTGGGTGTATCAAAGGTTATATTAGGGTGTGAGGAGGTGCATCAGATTATCACGTGGATGATGTCATCAGTGATGTCATTTGAGATGTCATCAGTGATGTCATCAGTGATGTCACTGACCATGTCATGAGTGATGTAATATGTGACGTCATCAGCAGTGCATTGCGGGGCGCGAGTTATAGTTAGCTGAACTAACTATAACGGGGGAATTTCACGGGTTTTGTACGAGTGCAATGTCCAACTAACTATAACTGTCCCTAAAACCTATGGTTTTTTCAGTGAATTTCAAAGGTTTTTTAAATGCTAATTTCTAACTATAACTTATCTGAAACCTATGGTTTTTTCAGTGAATTTCAAAGGTTTTTTAAATGCTAATTCCTAACTATAACATGTCTGAAACCTACGGTTTTTTCAGTGAATTTCAAAGGTTTTGTAAATGACAATTTTTAAATGTATTAATTGTTATATTAATTTTTTTCATACTGATTTATTACATTTTTAGATTTTTTTTTACATATTTTATTTTTAAATTACATTGTAATTACATTATACATTACATTACAAAAAATACTTTCTCAGAATGAATTACTTTAGTTTAAATACTTTGCACATAGGCAATAGACTTTTAAGTACAGTAGTTACAGTTGTTGCAATGGGCACCACATTTTCAAACACAATGCAACATTCAGCTCAATGTGAATTTCTAGTTAAATGCAATTAGTTACTTTATGGATTACTTTTCTAACCACAGGACTGGATCCTAGATTCAGTCCTGGTACATCTCCTGTAAACAGTTGAGTAAAAGCGTTTTGGTTACAGTCGTGATTTTTAAGGAATATTATTGTATTTTAAAAGTTGACACTTAGAAACTTTTTCTCATAGAATCACCAATGTTATCCTATGGAAGGAAATTCACTTAGCAGGTAAAAACTGTTATCGTTACTTTTTCTTACTCAGTGTTGGATCCTGGATCCAGCACTGCTGCATCTCCTGTAAACAGTTGAAAGAATGCGTTTAAGTCATACAGGCGATTTTTAAGGAATATTTGTAGTTTGTGAAAATCGACACTTTGAAACTTTTCTGCTGAAAACCAGACAATGGATTCCTATGGAAGAAAATATAAGTTACTGGTAAGTACGGTTAAAATTACTTTTCAGGACCAGTACTGGGCTGAAAGATGCAGCACTGAGGTCTCTCCTGATAACAGGTGAGTAAATCGAAGTCGTATTTCGGCTGATTTTAGAGGAATATTTGTATGTTTCAAAAATCAACACTTAGAAACTTTTTCAGCAAAAAGCAGGCAATGATATCCTATGGAAGGAAATTCAAGTTACTGGTAAGTACGGTTAAAATTACTTTTGAGGATCAGTACTGGGCTGAAAGATGCAGCACTGAGGTCTCTCCTGATAACAGGTGAGTAAATCGGAATTCGAATTTCGGCTGATTTTAGAGGAATATTTTAAAGTTCCAAAACTCCACACTTAGAAGAATTTCCAAGTGAAACCAGTCAATGTTAGCCTATGGAAGGAAATTCAAGTTACTGGTAAGTACGGTTAAAATTACTTTTCAGGATTAGTACTGGGCTGAAAGATGCAGCACTGAGGTCTCTCCTGATAACAGGTGAGTAAATCAGAATTCGTATTTCGGCTGATTTTAGAGGAATATTTGCACAATGGTGAAGGGAGGGGGCGGGGCCTGAGGTGACATCTGTGGAAACGCGCCCCGTGGCGCGTTTTAAGTTGGGGGATTAAGTCCCCTTGAATCATGAGGGTCCCTACGGGCCAACTAGCCCACCAGGAACCTCCAGTATGCGCCAGGGGGCTGCGTTGCAGAGACATGTACAGAGGCCACACCCCTTTTACACCTCTCTGCAACGCAGCTCTGTGGCGCTTTCTGGACGTACCTGTTGGGCTAGTTGGCCCCCAGGGACCCTCAGGATTGAAGGGGATTTAATTCCCCATCTTAAAACGCACCACGGGGCCTGTTTGCACACATGTCACCTGAAGCCCCGCCCCTCCCTTCACCACTGTGCAAACGCGCCCCGTGGCGCGTTTTAAGTCGGGGGATTAACTCCCCTTGAATCCTGAGGGTCCCTGGGGTGCAACTAGCCCACCATATACCTCCAAAAAGCGCCACAGAGCTGCGTTGCAGAGAGGTGTAAAAGGGGCGTGGCCTCTGTACACCTCTCTGCAAGGCAGCCCCTGGCGCATACTGGAGGTTCCTGGTGGGCTAGTTGGCCCCAGGGACCCCAGTATTCAAGGGGAATTCGTTCCCCCTCTGCAAACGCGCCAGGGGCGCGTTTGCAGAGTGGTGAAGGAAGGGGCGGGGCCTGCGGGCCCGATCGTTTTGTGTTTTTTTGTTCCCCCTGAAAGGGGGCTGTGTGGCCCCCTTCCTTTTTCCTATTTTTAGGCCCTGGGGACCCCATCCCCCAGGGCCTTACCCCTTTTTTTAATTAAAATTTTTTTTTAAAAACGGGAAGGGGGCCGTGTGGCCCCCCTTCCCTGGGCCTGTATTGGCCCCGGGGACCCCATCCCCGGGGCATGGCCTCTTTTTTTTTATTTGGAGGGGGGCTGCGTGGCCCCCTCCTCAGGCCATTTAAGGCCCCGAGGACCCCATCCCCGGGGCCGGCCTTGCACTTTTTTTTATTTTTAACTTTGTTTTACCTTTGGGGAGGGGGGCTGCGTGGCCCCCCTCTGTGGCCACTTATGGCCCCGGGGACCCCATCCCCCGGGGCCTGGCCTTTCGTTGGGGACTGTGGGGGTCCCCAAACCCCCCACAGTCCCGCCGGCTCCCCGTGTCCTACGGGAGCCGGCATTGCTTACACATGGGGAGCAGCTAACATGCTGCTCCCCATGTGGAAAGCAATCAGCTTTGGATATTGGAAGAGAGAGCAGGTTTCCTGCTCTCTCTTCCAATATCCAAAGCAGTTTGCAATGACAGGACGGGAGCCGCGAGGCTCCCGTCCTGTCATTGCAAACAGCAGTGTCCCGGGGGTAGGCACCCCGGGACACTGCAGGAGCCGGCCCTGGGGGTGGCGGTCCCCAGGGCCACCACAGGCTCCAGGAGGGGGCCGCGCGGCCCCCTCCTTACATTTTGAAAGCCCCGGGGAGGTGGTGGTCCCCGGGGCTTGGGGGTCCAAAACGGACCCCCATTGTAATTTTTCTTAGTGCCCCGGGGAGGTGGTGGTCCCGGGCGTGTGGGGGCTGGAGCCCCCCACACAGGTTTTTCAAAAATAAAAAAGAAGCCCCGGGAGGTGGCGGTCTCCGGGGCTGCGGGAGGGCTCAGAGCCCTCCCGCACCATTATACATAAAGCCCCGGGGGTGGTGGTCCCCGGGGCTTGGGGGCCCTTAGAGGCCCCCACACATGAAATTAACCCCCCCCAGCATGCCCCCGGGACTTGGCCCACCCGGGGGCCAATTAACATCGAAGCGCGGGAGACCGCGCTTCGATTTTTTTTTTTTTCGGCAGGATTCGCGCACCCTGAGCGCATCCTGCCGATTTTTTTTTTTTTTTTTTTATTTTTTTTTGCCCAGGGGGTCCTTGTGGGACCCCCTGAGCAGACCTAGGGGGTCAGGGTGTTTCTACCCTGCCCCCTTTGTGCGCTTTGCGCACTTGTTTCTGTCTCTCGGTTCTACCGAGGGACAAAATGGCTGCCAACACTTCCTGATTTGGAGTTTTGACAGCCAATTAGCATGCAGCTCGTGATCGGGAGGGTGCGCGAATCCGACGCGGCCATAGATATATCTATCTTTTTACTTTTGATTTTCTCAGCAACTACTGAACGGATTTACACCATTTAACAAAAGGGTTCTTTCTGAACCAAGAACTACCTCTTTGCCAAATTTGGTGTAATTCCGTTCAGCAGTTCGGGCTGTAGCCGTGTCTAAAGTTTCCTATGGAAAATTGCATGGGGAAAACACGTTTTGGGACTCCCCTTTTTCTCGGCCCCCGCTTGACGAATCCCCCGAGACTTTCAGGGTAGGAGCGGACCGGAGCGCCCCACAAAGTTTGAAAATTTTGCGAAGATACGTCAACCGGCAAGAGAGTTATTTCAAATAGAATGTCACGGATTTCCTATGGATAATAGGTTGTAACTATAACTATCTACTGGCGACCGCCAGTAGATAATATATATATATATATATATATATATATATATATATATATATATATACTTCCGTGTAGAATCTGCCACCTCCTAATCGAGAGCTGCTTCGTTGTCAGGGGACCCCACGGAAGCGGGTCCCGTTAACTTTTTGCACCAACTCCTCCAAGTTTCACGAAGGAAAACGAAGCCTTGTGCGGTTTTGAAATTATTTATTATTTTCAGCCACTTGTCAAACGCGTTTCGAGTGCATTGCACCCTTGTTCACCGACAACGAGATCTGAATTTTGCGGCCATTTTACAGTGTATCACACGTGATTATCTAAAACTACAATTTTAGTGCATGTGAAGAAAGACTTGTAGTTCTTTCACAAATTTCATTTTCTTTGGACTGCTTTTAACGATACAATTGAAACGCCCTTACAATCAGATACAAATAATATTCATCATGTCCGTCTCTGATATATTATATACAATATAAAATATATACAATTACAATTGACATGTCGATAATTATATTACTAAGATATAATTCACATCATTTTTGAAAGGTTCATGCCCAAGTGGGCTATTTTTTGTACCATGGCGTTTCTCCATTCCATCAATCAAGCCCCAGTGGGCATAGGCAATCCCAGTGAAAAACCTAATGCTAACTTACAAGTCTCAAAATGTTATATGTTTAAAAACTCTATTCCTATATTCCTTTACTTTTAAAATCAAAATTTCTTTTAGTTGATTACTATAAATGCGTGTACAGATCCTCCTCCACATTCAAACCTTCTGGCTGCATTGAATTCAATTCTACTATATATTGTGACTCCAATCTCCTCAGTTTCTTTTCTCTGTTGCCTCCCCTTGGGTTTTTATCTATCGCATCATCACCAGGTGACAGATCATATCCTGTTGCCCGACATTTTGAGAGGTTCCATAATAAGGATGTGGGGGGATTGACGTACTATGTGATAGATGCATTAGATAGGGGAGGAAACAGCTTTAGGTGATTTTTGTAATTTTTTGTACCACCTGGGATACTGTCATTACGGTATAAAACCAGCCAGATGGCAACCCGAGGCTTGTCCCATTCTATCCTTGGCATTGGTGTTGCAACCCTGGGCCTCTGTAGTCACAGAGCAGTGTCAGGAAAATACTAGTCTGTTTCCACTTTACACAATGTTCTCTAAAAGCAGTGGCCACCAGAGGGTGGGTTCATTGGAGACCTTTAACAGTTTCCCTTAGAACCTGCTACAGTATGTCCTGTCACCTACCAACCTTCCTTCTAACCCTAGGCTCCAGGAAGGTTCCCTTGGGCTGCAGCTTTGCTTAGTGGGTATGGAGGTGGCCACAATGGGCCAAGTTCAGTAAAGGAATCATAGGCTACAGAGCACTACAGCCTTATCAATGTTTGAATATGTGAGTCTTTTAAACAGGAAGATGGAGTCTGTGTGGAGGAAACACTTTGAAAATCTGGGCCCATTCTTTGCTGGTGTGGGCTTTCATTGTACAATTAACTGCATAAATCCTAATAACTGATTTCAGTCATTCACAATTCAGGTATGTGAGCTGAAACTAACTCCAGCACTACTGGAGGTAAGTTACACTTCGCAGCTATGACTCGGACCAAGGTCTCCCACAACAGGCCACCAGGGGTGTCAGGCAGTAAAAAGATACAATGCTCGGCCACAAACTCAGATAATGTAACTTTCTGTTCATTAGAATCCCAGTAAGGGCTGAGGCCCGGTATTTTACAGAGAGCACAACAACTGCAGCTGGTATCCGTAGCTATAAGCAGGGGCGAACTGGGAACCAAAAGCAGCCCTGGCAATATTGAAGGACCAGCCACCCTTCTGCTTTTGTTACTGGGGGCCAATATAGAAGCACCCCAGCAAAACCGACCCCAATAACAAAAACACCCCCACCAATGCAAAACCGGCCCCTACCCTTCCAGCCCCCGGGGAAACACCTGATGCCCGCTATGGCCAGTCCAGCCCTGACTACAAGGTGCTCGGTGATCACTGAAATCATGGGCACGCACAGGTGAGTTTCAGCGAGCACTGTTCCGTTCACCTATTTTCGGAGTGGGATCTGGGACAACAGTATGGGGGGTTTCTGACTTAGGGCAACCTAGGGCGGGTTGACAGTTGCACACCTTTTATGTGTGTGCTACGTACAGAAAAGTATGGTGTGGCAGATTGTGTGCAGTTCAGTTAAAGAGTTGCTGATTATCCTCTGCTAGGATGATCAGAAGTCCGGGTTTATTGGTACTGTACTGGTTATCAAATAATGAACAAGAATGCCCCGGTTTCTGCTGGTGGCAGTGAAGAACTACCTGGACAATGTCTGTCAGAAGAGTAGCAAGTGCAGGGAAATGATCCCACTCCCTACCTAGAGGAGGGCCTCTATCCAAGCCAGTTGCACCCTCTGGAGTGAGGACTGGACAAGGCATTCTTTTGCCACCCATGCGCTATGACACACACCTCGGGTAAAATGCTACAGAAGTTGGTCAGGTACAGATTGCCTCCAATGACTGGGCCCTGCCTACGCAGCCTGCCTGGAAGTGTGGACCGACAGCAGAGCCAGGGAGAGTGCACCTGGTCTGCCATGAGCAAGAAAGCATTTGTTCTAACCAATGTAACTTTGCAGTCTTTGGGAGCCCGTGGCAAGACCTATTTTGGGAAGCCCCCTGAATGGAACAAATTTGAATTTTATCACCCATTTCCTGATAATAAATATCCCCTATGATGGCAAACAAAACTAAATTATATGTTAAACTTTAACAGAGCCACACAACAATTAAAATATGCCTTGCCCAGGACCCCAAAACTCCTTAAGATCACACTGAGTAGAGAGACTGAGTCAGGGTTAAGGGTAGGCAGAGGGAGAGAGCTTTAGAGAGAGAAACGGAATAGACAGAGGTCAAATAGAGAGAAAGCTCACTTTTACAATGTACCTTTTGGAAGGTGGGGGCCCTGGGCAATTGTCTACTTAGCCCATGGCCTGAAACGTCGCTGGCTGACTGGAATCCCACTTGCCTGCGAGCATTGTCTGCTCTGCTGTGCAAGGCCGCAGCCACCATCTAGAAATTACTTGCCATATGGTAAGTTACTTTTATGAGCATTCAAGCTAGGGAGGGCTCAGAAGCATGTTAATCTGTGCTGGGCAGTGAGTTGGAGCTGTGCTGCGGCTGCTTTCTGTTTTAAGATGTTCCCTTGACTGAGGTGCGCTGGAGCGGGACTCAGCCACAGACATGAGAGGTCAAACCCAACCATCCCAAGCAGCACACTCATGGCCCAGAAGTTGCCTATACATTTGGTGGTGAATAAGACACAGCACTTCAGGGCTGCAGAGATGTCTGTAGCTCGAGTGTCCCATATGCTACAGCAGAAATCATCATTGCCTGACCATATTAGCATTGAATGGTATCCCACTTACTTAATACAGATACTCGTTTAACCCTCCCCATATTATTATTATTGCCTGAAGGGAGTGGGATTTGTGGAGACAGACTCTTTGGACTCACATTAATTTAAAAGAAACTATTCCTGTATGTATGTATTTGGTTTTTCTATATCCCAAACCTAGCAAAAAGGTAACGGAGGTATATACAGGGTCAAAGACATCATAAAGTCAACAACTTAAAGGAGAGGTAGCTGGGTTGTGAATGTTTAATACATTGTAATGTAGTGTTCTTCAAAGAGGTGAGTCTTCAACGCTTTACTAAATTGGAGCTACGTTGCGTCAGCCTTGATGGATATGTGGATGTTGTTACAGATCCTGGGTGCACAGATGGAAATAGACACATACTTTGTTTTTGTTTTTTTACACTTCCTAATCTGCAGTCTGATGGTGTGCTTGATGTCGGTGGGCTGAAAACTACGAGAGATGGTGAGCTTGTCTGCACGCTAAGTGATGGTGCTGGTTGTGATGGCTTTGTAAACTATGCAGCTGGTTTTGAAGATGGTGCTGGCTGGTAAAAGAAGCAATTAGGTTCCTTCAGGATATGGGTAATGTGATCATAATTCTTCCAGCCCTGGATGAGACATGCTGTGGTGTGTAGCGTGCCCCTAAAACGTGTCAATGTGGTGTCTGGGAGACCATGAAGCGTGGTGTTATCACAACCCAGCTGCGAAAGTAGGAGGGTTTCACTGTGGTTTTTAAGTCGCTTTCTAGAAGAAATGGTTTCATGTTCTTCAAAAGAAAGCTGGTACCAGGGCCCGTATTACAAATAACAGTTCAGGCTGGACTGCTCCCATTGGAGCAAGGTCAAGGCTGATTTGAATATGGCGGGGTTCAAACTGAGGTGGTGCGGTGGGTGAAAAACGATAGATTGGGAAGCGGCCCTGAGTGATCGCCAGTGGCTGAGATGAATTCAAGCATTCCATCCATCACTTTGTTTTTTGACATACACTGTGAGAGTTGGCCTGGTATATGCTGTCCACTAATCAAAGTGGGCACCTTGCACCAGTCCAAACGGCCCTTATGATGTATGAGGTCAAAGATAACCTTTAGAAAGCTATCCTAGTGGTAGCTGTGGAGAGCAGCCTTCAGGCTTAATCTTGAAGGAATGTAAAGCAGCTTGTTTTACCAAAATATCACCTCCTATATTGATCAAATGAAAGGAGAACCACACAGTAGTTATATAAAAATATGTATTTATTAATATAACACTCTCAGATTCGGGGGAACCTCCTAGGAGAGGGTCAGGACAGAGGGGTGGTTACACCCATGTCCTTTGTCCAGTTTTGCGCCAGAGCGGTAGCCAATTGCTCTCAGAACTGGTTTGAGCTGGACTATGCACAGGGACACCAAATGTGCCCCAAGTGCAGACTTTCAGGCACTCTCAGAGTGCACCCACCCAGCCCCAATACACTAAATCCTGTCTGGGAGGTCGTCACACCTCCCTGTGACAGGATGCCTATTGTGCTGCCTTCCTCTGCTCGAGCTTGGCTCAGCAGCAGGAGGGCAGAAATGTGTCTCTGGTCGGAAGCATCCATTTTGTGCTGACCGGGTCGAGAATGCTGGCACCGGATAGACCAGTGACCCCACGAAGCTTGCTTCAGAAGGGTGGAATCATACCTCCCACACCGGTTACCGGTGTGGAGGTATGATTCCAAGGTGTTTGATACCAAACACGATATGTTTCTATGCAGCCGTTTTCGAGATAGCATTTACCGCGAGGTTATAATGCACCTCTACCTATATGTCTGGCTGAGTCACAGACAACCCGGGAGAATGGTCTCCGAAGGCTGCAGAGGGGCTCTGCTCATGCAGGGGCACCCTCTCACGTAAAACACAGCACCCTGCCTTCAGGATTGTTAAGGCCTGCTATAGGGGTGACTTATAAGTTTCAAGTGTAGTGACCTATAGATATAGTGAACCTATATCTAAAGTAAGTGGTGCAAGCACCAGCTTACACAGGTTGCAGTAGCAGACCTGTAGTTCCATTTTGCATGACCTCTCATGGGTGGCATAATACAGGCTTCAGCCCATGGGAGGCCTCTGGAGTACCTATGCCCTGGGTACATGTGTACCATATACTAGGGACTGATAAGGGTACCCCAGTATCCAATCTGGAGTGTACCAAAGTACATGTAACAATTTAAAGGAGAAATCAGATAGACTTGGGTCCTGATTAGCAGGATCCCAGTCAGACTAGTCAAAAACAGTGCAACATCAAGCAAAAAGTGGGGGTAACCATAAGAAGCAGATCCTACTTTCCTACACAACCCCCCAAATGAAAGGACATGAGACTAACCTTGACCAGTTGAGTCTTCATTTTCTAAGTGGAAATATCTGGAGAGTCCATCTGCATTGGTATGGTTACTCCCAGGTCTATGTTGCACTGTATAGTCCATCCCCTGTAGGGGAATGGACCACCTCAAAAGTCTGGGGTTTTCACCCTTCATCTGTTTTAGCCATAAGAGGGGCTTATGGTCTGTCTGAACAATGAAGTGAGTGCCAAACAAGTATGGCCTCAGCTTCTTCAGAGCCCAAACCACAGCAAAGGCCTCCCTTTCAATAGCTGGCCAACGTTTCTCTCTGGGGTCAGCCTTCTACTTATAAAAGCTACTGGCTGATCCTGACCCTCTTCATTCAGTTGTGATAACACAGCCCCTACCCCCAACTCAGATGCATCAGTTTGAACAATGAATTGTTTGGAATAGTCAGGACTTTGCAGAATGGGAGCAGTGCACATGGCCTGCTTCAGGTCATCAAATGCTTTCTGACAGCTAACTGTCCACTGGACTTTCTTAGGCATTCTTTTAGAGGTCAGATCATTTAAGGGGGTCACTATAGATCCATAACCCTTAACAAACCTCCTGTAATACCCAGTCAGGTCCAAGGAAGCTCTGACCTGAGTCTGGGTAGTTGGAGCAACCCAGTCCATGCTGGTCTGGATTTTGCTCTGCAAGGGTTGAACCTGGCCTCCACCCACAAGGTGGCCCAGGTGTACAACCTTACTCTGCCCTATCTGGCACTTAGTGGCCTTGATAGTGAGGCCTACTTTCTGCAGGGCCTTCAGAACATTTCTCAGGTGGACCAGGTGATCCTCCCAGGCGGAACTAAAGACAGCAATATCATCTAGATAAGCTGCACTGTAGTCTTCCAGGCCTGTAAGAACTTTATTCACCAACCTTTGAAATGTGGCAGGTGCATTCTTCAAGCCAAAGGGCATCACAATAAAGTGATAATACCCACTAGGGGTTGAAAATGCTGATTTGGGTTTGGCATCCTCAGCTAGTCTGATTTGCCAATATCCAGCAGTGAGGTCAAATGTGCTCAAGAACTTGGCTGAGGCCAAAGTATCAATAAGCTCATCTGCCCTAGGAATAGGGTGAGCATCAGTCCTAGTGACTGCATTGAGCCCCCTGTAGTCCACACAGAACCTCATTTCTCTCTTACCACCCTAGGTATGAGGTTTGGGTACCAGGACCACTGGACTAGCCCAAGGGCTATCTGAGGGTTCAATCACTCCCAATTCCAACATCTTTTGGACCTCATTCCTGATGCAGTCCCTGACATGGTCAGGTTGTCTGTAAATCTTATTTTTAACAGGCAGACTCTCACCTGTCTCCACTTCATGGGTACACCAAGTGGTCTGACTAGGAGTCAGGGAAAACATATGTCTGTACTGATTGAGGACCTTCCTGCAATCAGTCTGTTGTTGCTCAGTGAGGCAGCCTGCCAAAGCTACACCATCAACTGAGCCATCATCAGGGTTCTGTGAGAGGAGGTCAGGGAGTGGGTCACTCTCTTCCTCCTATCCCTCATCAGTAGCCATGAGCAAGCCCATGTCTGCACTGTCCACATATGGCTTGAGCCTATTCACATGGAGCACCCTGTGGGGGCTCCTGGGAGTTCCAAGGTCCACCAGGTAGGTGACCTCTCCCTTTTGCTCAAGAATGGTATGGGGTCCACTCCACTTGTCTTGGAGGGCTGCTGGGATCACAGGCTCCAACACCCATACCTTCTGTCCAGGCTGATACACAGTCAGTACAGCCTTTTGGTCATGCCAAACTTTCTGTAATTCTTGGCTAGCCTCAAGGTTTTTACTTGCCTTCTTCATATACTCAGCCATCCTGGAGCGGAGACCAAGTACATAGTCCACTATGTCTTGCTTAGGTGGTTTGAGAGGTAACTCCCATCCCTCCTTCACTAGACACAAGGGACCCCTAACTGGATGTCCAAACAGAAGTTCAAAAGGGCTGTAGCCAACCCCCTTCTGTGGGACCTCTCTTTAGGCAAAGAGAAGGCAGGGCAATAGGACATCACATTTTTGCCTAAGCTTTTCTGGGAGGCCCATGATCATGCCCTTCAGGGTTTTGTTGAACCTTTCAACTAACCCATTGCATTGTGGGTGATAGGGGGTGGTACATTTGTAATTTACTCCACACTCCTTCCACATTGCAGTGATATAACTGGACATGAGGTTTGCACCTCTGTCAGTTAAGACCTCCTTAGGGAAACCCACTCTGGAAAAAATTCCCAGGAGGGCCCTGGCCACCACAGGGGCTGTGGTGGCTCTAAGGGGCATTGCCTCTGGGTACCTAGTGGCATGGTCCACCACCACTAGAATATATCTGTGCCAAGATGCAGTTGGAGGGTCAATGAGACCAATTATGTCAATCCAAACCATCTCAAAGGGAACCCCCACCACAGATAGTGGTATTAAGGGGGTCTTTGTGGTACCACCTGACTTACCACTGGCTTGACAGGTGGTACAGGAGCGACAAAACTCCTTTGTGTCCTCTGACATGTGAGGCCAGTGAAAGTGAGGGACAAGCCTGACCCAAGTCTTGCTTTGGCCTAGGTGTCCTGCTAAAGGGATATCATGTGCCAGTGTCAGTAGGAAGCCCCTACACTTCAGAGGTATGACCATCCTCATGGTGGCACCAGGCTTGGGGTCTCTATCCTCTGAGTAAAGGAGTCCTTCATTGCAGTAGATCCTGTGGGACCTACTGGCACTCCCAGCAGCCTCAGCAGCAGCTTGCTGTCTGAGGGGTTCAAGAGAGGGGCAGGTTTGCTGCTCCTGATTCAGTTCTGCCCTGGAAGGGCCCCCTGTCCCCAAGAACTCAACCTGATCAGGTTCAAGTATCTCTGAGACAGTTCCTTCACAAAGACTGGGATCATCCCCCTCAGGAGACTGATCCTCACTCTGGGTCTGGGGGGAAGACACTGCCTTACCCCTCCTGCTCCTTCTCTTGGTAGGCTCCTGGTCCATCTTTTCAGGATCCAGGGCCTGTTCAGTTGAAGACAGTTTGGCCTGTGACCTAGTCATAGCAAACACATCTGCAGAGATGCCCAACATTTCTACATGTGTACTGAGTTCCACTTCAGCCCAGGCTGAAATTTCCAAATCATTGCCCAACAAGCATTCCACAGGGAGGTCTGAGTTAACCACAACCTTCTTAGGGCCAGTTACCCCTCCCCAGCTGAAATTAACAACTGCCAAGGAATGGTCTGTCCTGACATTACTAGCATTGGTCACTTGGTACATCTCACCAAGTATGATCTGGTCAGGGCTCACAAGATCTTTTGTCACCATTGTGACACTTGCTCCTGTGTCCCTATATGCCATGGCCTCCTTACCATTGATCAAAGGCTGTTGTCTGTATTTGCCCAGATTACTGGGGCTCACAAATAAGGAGGCAATATCTATGCCTCCATCACAGACAAGTACAGCCTGAGCTGGAGTTCTGACTAGGCCAGAACCCATCTCAGATCCCAAGGTTAACCCTACTATACCCTTGTTCCCTGTATCACAACTTGGAGCTGATCTAGGGGGAACAGTTGCCTCAGGGGCAGTGGTGGTGGTAGGAGGATCCTTGGCCCTTGAACAATTGGCATCCCTTGTCCAATGGGTTTTCTCCTTACACAGGAAGAACCAAGGTTTCTTTTTGCCTTTACCTTTGTTAGACTGTGACTCCCCCCCCCCCCCACAGATGCAGGTTTTTGGGGCCCTGATGAAGACTTCTGCTCCTTACCCTTTTCCCCACCCTTATCTGAAGGTTTAGCATCTTGCTTCTTCAGGTCACCACCCGTGTTCTGGTTTTTCTGCTTCACCCTGGTTCTGACCCACCTATCTGCCTTCTTTCCCAATTCTTGGGTAGAAGTCAGATCAGAGTCAACCAGGTACTGATGCAACAACTGATTTTGGCAATTATTAAGGATCTGCTCCCTCATAATCAAATTGTACAATCCCTTGAAATCATTCACTTTGTTGCCAAGTAACCAGCCTTCCAAAGCCTTAGTATCACAATCTACAAAGTCTACCCAGTCCTGAGTCTGTGTCTTCTGGGTGTCTCTGAACTTAATCCTGTACTGTTCAGTGGTTAAGCCAAACCCATCAATGAGAGCACTCTTCAGGACTGAATAGTTGTCAGCATCCTCTTCTCTAACAGTGAGGAGCTTATCTCTACCTTTGTCAGCAAAGGAGAGCCACAAGATAGCTGCCCATTGCTCTTGAGGGACCCTCTGTATTTTACAGGCCCTCTCCAAAGCAGTTATCCATTTGTGGATGTCATCCCCACCATGGTAGGGAGGGATTATCTTGCTCAGGTTCCTATGATCATAAGTATATTCCTTACTTCTAGGGACACTGTTGCTGCCACCATGGGACTCTAGTCCCAATCTTTTTCTAGCCTTCTGGAGTTCTAGGGATTCCTTATCTAAGGACAATTGCTCTTGCCTGAGCCTAAGCTTGACTTTCTCAAGCTCTAGAAATTGGCACTGTCTGTCATAGGAGTTGTCCCTCTTATGAGATATGGAGGTCCCTGCAGACTGGCCTGAATGGTTAGATTCTGCAGAGAGAGATCTAGAACTCCTAGGTAAACTGTACACTCTTCCAGGAGGAGTAAAGAGAAGGCCACTGGGGCCTTCTCCACCCTCTTCCTGAAGATCTGAGTTGTCCAGTGGGAATCATCTTGATCCTTCTGGCCAGGGTTTGAGTCTAGGTCATAAAAGGTGTCACCTCCTGACCTGTCTTCATTCCCTGACCCATCCACTCTTTCTACCTCATCTGACCCAGGGGTCTTTCTAAGGTCATCTAAGAGAAACACCTCAATGAGACGTTGGGTGTTGGCATTTCTCCCTGTCTTCAGCTTTCTAGAAACACACATGGCTTTCAATTCCTGAAATGCAAATCCATTGTTCCTAGAAGGCAGAGAGCCACTGGCTTCTCCTTTAGAAGACATAACTAAGTGTGGTGTGGTGTATGCACCTACCTAACCTAGTGGGAACTAAACTCTCTTAGGTTGGAGAAAGGGTGTGCTAGACCCTTAACTTGCCCAACCCTAAGTTCAGTAGAACTTACTTATTCTAACCTTAAGTATTATATGTGCCTAATACTTTAGTGGTTTTCAGTTAATCAATACAAAGAGATTTATCTGGTAAAACAATGCAGGCTTGAATCCCAACCGCTGCACACCAATGTGAGAAGTTGGCCTGGTATATGCTGTCCACTAATCAAAGTGGGCACCTTGCACCAGTCCAAACGACCCTTATGATGTATGAGGTCAAAAATAACCTTTGGAAAGCTATCCTAGTGGTAGCTGTAGAGAGCAGCCTTCAGGCTTAATCTTGAAGGAATGTAAAGCAGCTTGTTTTACCAGAATATCACCTCCTATATTGATCAAATGAAAGGAGAACCACACAGTAGTTATATAAAAATATGTATTTATTAATATAACACTCTCTAGTATCCTCTACACGAGGATAGAACACAAAGCACACAATACGAGATCAATAGAACAGTTGTAAGTAGCACAATACACAGTGGGCTCCAGGGGGAGACCAAACCATATACTAAAATAGTGGTATAACAACTACGACTCGGGTCAAGACAAGGTCTGGAGCACATAGAATCGTTGGGACCCCAAGGAACCACCCCAGGTGAGTAGCTAGGGACCCCACAGAGGACGGGTGCAGTGTGCTAACACGACCGCGGGCTCCGTACAATTCTATGGGGAAGTCGCAGTTGCAATCTTACGGTTTAAGGACCCTTCTAGGAGGACTTCAAGGAAACCCTTTGGAACTTAAGAGGTTGGAGAGCCACCCCACCCGTGGATACCATAGTACCCGAGTTACCTATCCCAGAGGAGCCGGGTGCATAGGTCTGGAGTGTTGTCGGAAACCGCCGTCGTTCTCAATAGAGGGCTGCGAAGAAGTACTGCTGCCGTGAAGGTGAAAAGGGTCCGGTGGAATCCAAGACTGGATTCTGGAAGGAAGGAACCTGAAAGCAGAGGGGACAGAGTCTGGGTCACTTCAGAGTGACCAGGGGCTCGGTAGACGAATGCCCACCGATGTCGGGTGCTTCAGGCGCGAAGAAGGGATGCTTGACTCGGCAGCCACGAGGACCAGGAGATGTCGACGACAACCAGGAGCCAGATGTGAGCTGTCCCACGAAGGATGTCGAGTGCTGAGGGGTCGGTGTCCGGCTGGAGCACCAACAAGCCTTGGCAAAAGCAACCCACGCAGGAAGGTGAAGCAGGTTACGGTGAGGACCAGCAAGGTCCTGGGGACTCTCCAAGCAATGAGAGTCAGGGCACGTCTGGAGCAACCAGGGAAGCCCAAAAGAAATCAAGATGACCCTCAAGAGGACCCACAGGCCGAATGACCAGGAGTCGCGAGGGGACCTCAAACAAGATTGCAAAGTACCAGCCCACGGAGCACTCGGTGTTAGGAGGCCGGAGTTCTTTAGTGCAAATACTGCTGAGGGTCAGGACTACACGGAGTGCAATGCAGAAGCTCAGGAATCGCCAACAAGCATATGCAACTGCAAATGGACGTGGTGCACAGGGGTTAGGGTTATGCAGTCCCCACGAGGGATACTGGCCTCAAACTTGTTGAGAGGGCAGATCAACCTCAGGGACCTTCAAAAACTCACCTCCTGTGTTGCTGAAATCTTCAGAGTCCACAGGAGCTCTGGAGCAGCAGACCGGTCAGTTGCGTTGAGGTGCCTGCGAATGCAGGGGAGTGACTCCTTCACTCCAAGGGAAATTCTTCAGTTGTCCTTAGTGTACCACAGGTCCTGCACGGAGCCTGTATGGAGTAAGGGTACAGACAAAGCTTTGGACGGAGAGGGGGACGAAGTCGGGCCCAGTCGAAGTCCAGCGAAGTCCAGAGTGTCCAGACGGTTGAAGGTCAGTGGTTTCTTCTTGTAGAATCTTGTCCACATAAAATCTAAAGTCTTACAGCCAGGTAAGCTCTTTTGTACCCACTGGAGGGGGTTGGACAGATTCGGGGGACCCTCCTATGGGAAAGTCAGGACAGAGGGGTGGTTACACCCATGTCCTTTGTCCAGTTTTGCACCTGAGCGGGAGCCAATGGCTCTCAGAACTGGTTTGAGCTGGACTAAGCACAGGGACACCAAATGTGCCCCAAGTGCAGACTTTCAGGCACTCTCAGAGTGCACCCACCCAGCCCCAATACACTAAATCCTGTCTGGGAGGAGGTCACACCTCCCTGTGACAGGATGCCTATTGTGCTGCCTTCCTCTGCTCGAGCTTGGCTCAGCAGCAGGAGGGCAGGAATGTGTCTCTAGTCGGCAGGATCCATTTTGTGCAGACCGGGTCGAGAAGGCTGGCACCGGATAGACCAGTGACCCCACGAAGCTTGCTTCAGAAGGGTGGAATCCTACCTCCCACATCGGTTACCGGTGTGGAGGTATGATTCCAAGGTGTTTGATATCAAACACGATATGTTTCTATGCAGCCGTTTTCGAGATAGCATTTACTGCGAGGTTATAATGCACCTCTACCTATATGTCTGGCTGAGTCACAGACAACCCGGGAGAATGGTCTCCGAAGGCTGCAGAGGGGCTCTGCTCATGCAGGGGCACCCTCTCACGTAAAATACAGCACCCTGCCTTAAGGATTGTTAAGGCCTGCTATAGGGGTGACTTATAAGTTTTAAGTGTAGTTACCTATAGATATAGTGAACCTATATCTAAAGTAAGTGGTGCAAGCACCAGCTTACACAGGTTGCAGTAGCAGCCCTGTAGTTCTCTCTTGCATGGCCTCTCATGGGTGGCATAATACAGGCTTCAGCCCATGGGAGGCCTCTGGGGTACCTATGCCCTGGGTACATGTGTACCATATACTAGGTATATGATAAGGGTACCCCAGTATCCAATCTGGAGTGTACCAAAGTACATGTAACAATTTAAAGGAGAAAGCAGATAGACTGGGGTCCTGATTAGCAGGATCCCAGTCAGACTAGTCAAAAACAGTGCAACATCAAGCAAAAAGTGGGGGTAACCATAAGAAGCAGATCCTACCTTCCTACATACACAGCCCTGTGCATTATCCTCAGTCATGCCTGTAGCAAATATAGTTGCACGAGTAGAGAGCCTCACATATAGCTCTGTGAGTAAACCTTGGTTGTGCATGAGAGTCCCAATACTCCAGCAGCAGGAATTGTGACAAGCAGGAATGAGGGTCGATGGCAGAGCTGTGTGTGGCTGCAAGTTCTGAAATAGAAGTTGGGGGTAAAGGATTGAGATACATTAGCAGAGCTACACAAGTCCAGGTTTGGAGGAGCAGTGCATGTGATAAGCAGGAGTCAAGTTAACTGGTGGGGCCGATACTGAAGTTGCAAGGGTTGGTAAAAAAGCATGCTTGAGGTAAATCGGCGGGGAGGCAAGATGGCGGCTGTGTGAACGCTGCTGAAAGCCACTCATCACTGCTCCATGGTTCAAATGTGATTTAGACGATTTAAATGATTTAAACCCCCGACTTCACGAATGATTATTCCCCTGATTAGAGACGGCGGCTGGTGGGTGCACAGAAAGAGGCTGACAGACGAAGTAAGGAGCCCCACTTATCTGTTGGTGCTGGTCCGAGCCGCACTGAAATCGCTTCTCCGTTGGTGCAGCGGGGGGCTGCGAGTTTGTTCCTCACGGAGCGGGATGCCTTGTAAGCCGTCGAAGCCTCCGTGGGATCGAGCGGAGAGTGGCGCATTGACGGGGAATGCCGCAGGGAGTCTACGAGGTCTGCTGGCTCCGCGGAAGACTCCGGGCGGGAGAAAGGCAGGGGACGCTACTCCCCTAGCAGGCAGCAAGGAGGTGGAGGCAGTCAAAATCCAAAACAAGGAACAGCGTCCCGGGGGAGAGACGGAACCTGTCAGACAGCACAGGGTGAGCCCTGGGATGTTCGCTGGACAAGGGAGATTAAAGGAGAAAACGACTATTGTGGAGAAAGGAGAGACCTCTGTTTTGAATGGAGGGGCTTTGACAGCGCTGACGGAGGAGAACACTGATCCCCCAGAGGACACTGTGAGTACCAGTTTAGCTGCATTTGGGGTTTATGATCCTGTGCCGGAAGGTAGCGGGGCACTTGAAGCAAGAACAGCTATAACAGTGGACAATCAATGCAGCGGGGAGCTATCGGTGGTTGGCAGCTAAATAAAAATAAAAGACCTTACATCTACTGGTATTCTGGGGAAGGCTGGGGGGACCCCAGAGTGCGGAGAAAAATTCTTCTCCCTAAATGAGGATTCTGAACTATCCAATCCCAGTGAAGGGGAGACCTCAGGAATGGATAATACAGGTACGGACTCAGAGAGTGCCCTCTCTAATCCTAGTACCCAAAAACGCCTGCCCTCACTAACCAAGAGAAGAAGAAGAACTCATAGTGGGGAAAAACGCAGTGCTGGTCAATCAGGTTCTGATAATAGTCGCTCCAGCCAATTAAAATGGGATTACTCGACTACTCAGTTTTTAACGGAAGATGGAGGATGTGATGATGCAGATCTTGTAGCAGGCCCTCAAAGCCAATCTAACCTTCCTTCGACGGAGGTAGCATCGTCCCCATCGATGAGTTTGATATATTCAACTCTCAAGCAGATGCAGGGGGAAGCAAGACAAGAACATAAGCGGGCCCACCTTGCTACAAAGAAGCTTCAAGGTGCCATTAGGAAAGTAAATAAATCGTGCGCCGAGATCGCAGAGAGAACTCCGGCTCTTGAAGAACGGGTGGTTGCTTTGGAGGCTGTAACAGAAAACTCAGCCCGACAAGTCACGTCAAATGAAACACGGATGTCAGACGTGATGTGGAAGTTAGAAAATTTTGAAAACCGCCAGCGGCGTAACAATTTAAGACTTCTTGGTATCCCGGAAAATGCAGAGGGTGGGGACATCCGAGGCTTTGTGCTGCGCCTGCTGAAGGGTGGTTTTCCCGAACTCTCACATTGGGACTGGGATACTGAGGTGCAGCGTATACATCGCTTTCCACTTATGCTCAAGAAAAGGCAGGGGCAGAATGGGGTGATGGAAAAACCCAGAGCTATACTGATTTTTTGGGGAAATTTCCTCCTTCGACAGGCAGTGTTTGATAAAGCCCGACCTGAATCAAGACGCACGGCGGAAGGCCACACCTTCTTTGTTAGGCCAGATTTCTGCCATATTACAGTAGAAAGAAGGTGGAGGCTGCGCCAGTTAATTTTACCATTTCAAAAGAAAGGATGTGAAGCCTATCTACTCAGCCCGGCACGACTTAAAATCATTTGTAAGGGAACCACCAGAGTATTCTCCTCAGAGGTACAGGCTCAAGATTTTTTGTGAGAAATCTCTGAAAATTAAGGGCATGAACAGACCTGAGGGATAATCAGGGATGGTAGTGGGAGGAATCTGGTTAAAACTGGTTTGATGTGTTTGTTGGTTTTGGTTTGCTTGCTCGTTCTCTATTATCACTTGGGGGTTATTTTTCTTTTTTTGTAGGGTGGAGTGGGATGAGTGGCGGTGGGAGGCAGCTTTATGCAGGAGGCATCACAAGGGTCCATGGACCTTTTTTGCCTAGGGGGAGAGAATAGGGGGGGTGAGAGGGGAAGGGGGGTGGTGGGGGGTAAGGGGAGGAATGGGGGGGGGCAGATCCAGCCAATTAAACTTGTTGATTTAGTATTTTTAGGTAGCAGGAATTGGAACAGTCAGGACTTGCTGTGGTCTATGAATGGCATTGGGTAAATTGCGTATAGCCTCAGTTAATATATGTGGCCTGAATAATCCCTCGAAAAACCACAGGATTAATGAAGATATGAAATACCTAAAAGCTGATATAGTTTGTCTTCAAGAGACTCATCTCGAAGCCGGCAGACAAAAGATTCCTGAACTAGAGGGATACCAATTGATTTCTGCCACGTTCCAGGGAACACGCACAAGAGGGGTCGCAATAATGGCTCGCAAAAAAGGTTTAAGGTTCCCACGCTCAAAATCAGACCAGTATGGTCGATGGGTTGTCACTCAATGCTGTTTGGATAATTATTCTTTTACTCTATGTTCTGTGTACGGATCAGTGTTGGATGAGCCGGCCTTATTTGACTGGCTGAATGTTGAGTTGGTTGGTTGGCCGCTGCCTATAATCATGTGTGGGGATTTTACTGTCAATTTAAACAATGAGAATATGAAATTAGGTATGCAGTCATATCAGGGTCGCCAACCTAAGGTTTTTAATGCTCTGATTAATCTTTGTAATACACACAGACTTTTTGATGCATGGCTACACTAGAACCTCATGATGTGGGATACACATTTTTCTCTGGCCCCCACCAAACTCATGCCAGGTTAGATTATTTTTTTGTGTCTCAGGACGTGTTAACTAAATCCAATATTACTAAATTCCCCCGGGTGATGTCGGATCACAATCCGCTTGTATTAGAGATTTCACTCCATGCATCAAAACCTGTTATGTCTCATTGGACCTTCAATAGAGCACTTCTATATGAGGAAGGTTATGTCCAAGATACGATGGAGTGGATTCCGAGATTAATAGATGAGAATAAAGGTAGTGCGCAGATAGGGATAATTTGGGACACACTCAAATCGGGGATAAGAGGGGAAACATTGAGATATGGTTGGGCCTCGCAGGCAAAAGAGAAAAGGTATCTTCAGGAACAATACCGGGCACTGAGCGAAGCAGAAACACAATTAATACAGGCCATCACAAATAAGGAAGAGGTAGAGCAGGTACAAATTAAGGTGGCTTTGGTCAAATCTACAATTATGGATCTCTCAGCCAATAAGGCGGCAGGTAAATATTGCGCTTGGCGATCTAAAATATATGAATGCGATGAGAGAGTGGGCCATCTTTTGGCGGTTCGGACCAGACAACGAATAACACAGGGGGGGATGTTAGAAATAGATGACCCCGGGCTAGGGTTGGTCAATCAGCCCCAAGAAATTCGGGCTGCTTTTCAGCGGTTTTATCAGATGCTTTATATGGATGATATTCCTAGTGAGGAGGAAGCTATACAGAATTATTTAACTGGGAGTTCGTGTGAGGGTCTTTCGATAGAAGAGAGGGATGCGCTTGAAGTACCTATAACAGTGGACGAAATTCAGGAAGCTATTAGGTCACTAGTAAACGGCAAGGCGGTGGGTACAGATGCTATACCTGGTGAACTCTGCAAAATGTTTGCTTCCCCTTTGCAGGAGTTAATGAAGGGGGTGTTTTTGGAAGCTCAGGCGGGGAGAGGAGCCCCTGGATCTTGGGGGTCAGCTAATATTGTCATTTTCCCTAAAAAAGGTAAACCGGTGAAAGAGATGGGGTCTTATCGTCCCATCACTTTAATAAATAGCGACGTTAAAGTATATTCTAAAATTTTGGCTAAGCGACTGACGATAATTATTAAGAAATTGGTTTCCCCAACCCAGCATGGATTTGTACCTGGACGGAGTACAATAGATCATATCCAGAGGGTTATTGCTCTTTTTGATAAAGCAGGAATTACCAGGGACCCTATTGGGCTCATCCTGCTTGATGCGGAGAAGGCCTTTGATAGGGTCTCCTGGCCGTTTTTATGGGCAACTTTAAAGAGCAGAGGGTTTGGGGAGGGCTTTATCACCGCCATTGCAATAATGTATAGAGACCCTGTGGCAAGAATATCAATAATGGGAGAGATGTCGGACCCTGTTTTGATTACCAGGGGGACTCGTCAGGGATGCCCGTGCTCCCCCCTATTGTTCGCATTATATATAGATCCGTTAGTTAGGAGGATCGAACACAACAACCGGATTTCAGGAGTGCAGAGCATAGGGGGGAGCACCAAGATACTGGCATATGCAGATGATCTTGCGATTATTACTTCAAATCCCATGACGGCATTGAGGGAGATTGAAAAAGAAGCTGATACTTTTGGGAAAATCTCTGGCTACCGCCTGAACTCAACTAAAACCCAGGTTTTGGTCGGTAAAGGTCTTCAGATGAACGACTCTCGTGTGGTACAGAGTGCACTTTATTTAGGTGTAGAAATTTCGGCTGACGTTGCGAAGATTACAGGAGATAATTTGAATCCGCTGCTTTTTAAATTTAAAACGGAATTCAATAGATTAGAAAATCTCAAACTAACAATGGTAGGGAGATGTAATGTTATCAAAATGCTTTTTTTACCCAAGATTTTGTATTTTTTTAGGGCTATTCCATTGAATGTCTGTAATTCTTGGTTTGTTGCTATGAATCACTTATTTTCTAGGTTTATATGGGCTAATCGCCGACCTCGGAGAGCGCTAAAATTTCTAACATTACCAAGAGAAAGAGGGGGGTGGGCAGCTCCCAATCTTCAGTTTTATCATTGGGCCTCTGTGCTATATAAGGCAGGGATACTACTTAATGAAAAAGCGGAGGCTACACAGAATGGGTTGCCTACGTCTACCTATGAGTTGTTATTGGGGGATGAGGCTCGGGGGTGTCTTTTACTACATATAGAATTGAATTATTATAAAAGGGTTCAATTTAAAACTTTATTATGTGCATATAAGGTTTGGACCGCGTCCGGAAAAAGCTTGGTCTCGGGCGTATAAATGCTTATACTCCTATATTTAAGAACAACTGTCTTTCAAATATTTTTAATGATAGGTACATGAGGTATTGGTATGATAAAGGAATTAGGGTGGTGGGCGATGTTACAAATGGGACCGAGGTGGTGCTTTTTGAGACTATTAGAGATCGATTTGGGTTAGATAACCGGCAGTTCTTTAAATACCTACAAATAAGAGATTTTTTAGTCAAGAAAACTGGGGGTGCCTGTGGTTTCTCTGGGGTGAAACTGATTGAGGGATTGCTCAAGGGCTCTACTACACTGGGAGGGATATATCAAATGCTAAATAAGCTGACTGTGGATGATCTGAATAAACATGTTGAGCGCTGGCAGGGACTCTTACAGGTGGGACCGGGAGAAATAGAAGATTCATTACACCTAGCCCAGACGGCATTTATTGCGGTTAATCTTCAGCTCCAATGTTTTAAAACATGGTTCAACCTCTATATCACACCTGCTAAAATTGCTAAATGGGGTAGGGTAGCAGGATCAACATGTCCCCGGTGTAGCTATCAAGCGGCGGATATCATTCATATGTTTGCTGATTGTTCTGGGCTAGATACTCTGAAACAGGATGTAAGCAATATGCTGAGAACTATGCTGGGCTGTGAAATTGTTTTATCATCTCAATTGATTGTACTGGGGGTTGGACTTCCTGTATTGTCACACCAAAGCCAATCCTTTCTTTTAATTGCCATGACAGTCTTTAGATTATGTCTGGCCACTCATTGGCTTGATCCTATTCCTCCGTCTGGACAACAGTGGCTTGGAAGATTTCTTGCAGTACATAGAATGGAAAGAGCTGTTTACTCTAGAAGAGGCCACAGGGCGAAAACCAAAGGGTTAGCTATCTGGGCCCCCCTAATGAACTGGTCATTCTTGAACAGTGAACAGGAATGAGGAAGGGAGACAGATATCTTTGTTTCTTCTTCCTATTTTTTCTTTTTTTTCCTTTCTCTTTTTTTTTCTTTCTCTTTTCTTATGTTTTGTAATGTATGATATGTAAGGTTTATCGACAATATTTGGGCTGGATCTGCTGGGGGTAGGGGAGGGGGGGTGGGAGAGGGCGGGTGGAATGGTGAAGACTTTATGATTGGATTTTGTTTCTCACTTTGCTGTACAAAGAAAAGAGACTATTTAAAAAAAAAAAAAAAAGAGGTACATCGGCAGAACGCTCAGCATGGGCCCCAGTACTGAAAGAGCAAATGATGCTGCATTGTAGGACAGATATGCATTGGCACACTGCACTGGGGACTGTCTTGGGCATTAGAGGCCAAATGTATTCATTGATAGACTGTACTAAGCACTTGACACTAAACCTTCTAACAATGTGCTGGAAATCGGAGGCTGTGCAGGAGCTGCACTGGGCTTTAGGATCTAAACCTTTGCATGTGGTGGTTGCACTGTGTGCTTCAGGCTGTACCTGCATGGATGGGGGCTGTTATCAGCAATCAAGGATATGCGTATTCATGGAAACAATGCAATGGGCATTTAAAGCTATGGTTAACCAGAATGAGACTGCAATAGGCTTAAGTGAATGTACTGGATTTTTAAAGGCTGTGCCGGCATTTGTAGACTGATTTGCATATGGCTGGGTCTGAACAGGAATGGCAGGGGAGTAAAAAAAGATGGATTTAGGCCCAGATCTCTGTACTGGGGTGAATGTTTGACATTGTTCTGCATTCTGTCCATCAATTGTTCTTTTTGCATCTGTCACCCCGAGTGGGACGGGTATGCCCAGACGTGGGTCCTGTGCTCTGCATGCCACTGGAGTCAAGCTAGCCTGGCTGATGAGGGGTGATGCCCCAAAACCGGTCCCAGGATGCTTGTTTCCAGTCAAGGGAGGACCTGGCCTGGCATTTCGGGCTGGACTGTTCCCATGGGGAACAGGGTCAAGACTGATTTGCACATGGCTGGGTCTGAACTGGAATGGCATGGGGAGCAACAAAAGATGGATTTAGGCCCAGATCTCTGTACTGGGGTGAATGTTTGACATTCTGCATCATTCTGTCCATCAACTGTTCCTTTTGGCATTTGTAGGGCAGCACATGGCATGAGCAATCATAATGGATTATACGAGGCCATGACACTGGTTGTGTCCAGCACACCATGTCTGTGCTACTGACATATCATGGTAATATGACAGTTAATATGTAGGCAAAACAGAGATTGATTTGCTTCAGCTCAGATTTTCAAATTGCATTTCTACTGCATGTATTTTTGTAAATTTGACACGAGTAGTTATCAAGCTCAAAGATCACATGACTTTTTGAGATGTCATTGCGGTCACAGGTCATGTTTTGTCACTTCTTGTATTGTTATGGGTCATAAAGTCACTTCTGCTACACCAGGAATTTTGGTGAATCAACGTCTGTTGTTGACCACTTTAGAGTGCCTGAATAACTTTGCAGAGCATTAGGAATTTCTCTTTCAAAGGTACTCCACTGTAGTCCTGGCATGGTTCTTAACCCATGGTGTTCTCCAGAACAATGCACCAACACAGGTGGGACACCTTTATACTGATAGTGGAATGTCCTTCCATAAGGAAGCAATTCTCTAATCTATGTCACCTTTCATATGGATTTTAATGTGACACCTTTCTCAAAAGAAGCCGGTCCATTCCCTGGCTTCTCCATATATTCTCCATTAATACAGTATTATCAGATACACTATATTGTTCACTTCCATCTCTTGCTTCTCTGCACCTCAGGCCGTGCTATGGAAGGGAGAGTCCATGTCTATGAGACAGAAAAATCTGCACCTCCACGACCTGAATAATAGTGTGAAAGAAAGCCTGCATGAACTGAGCACAACATGACTGTTCTCGTCTTCCAACTACTGATATACAGGCCAAACTCCAGCAGGGAGAGTGCTTAGATCTTGGACATCAGATATGGGGAGGAGCAACAATGGAGACTCTTGCTTTGCTGCTGCACCAGAATAGGAGGGTGAAACACCTCGGCTGCCTAGAGTGAAGCACATACCATCAGGGTGCTGGCAGGAGGCTTCCATATTTTCCTATCAAGGGCTTACCTGTCATGTCACAATCAGGTGGATCAGGCCCCCAGGTCGACAATGGGATAGCGTCTCCTCAGAAAAGAAGCAGTGCTACAGATCCTCATCATATCCTCTCATGCTTCCTGACACAAGAAGAGGCATTCTTCAGTCATCCTATTGTGCTGCACCTGGGAGGGGAGCCATCAAGCTCATTATGGTCAAGACGAACAGGGAGGCATAAAAGGATACTGTAGCCTGTTCTCAAACCAGGCATGATGCCGTTTCTGCAGAATACTTTTTCAGGGACACATTCCCCCTCAGCATGAGAGGCCTTTAGATGAGGATCGACCCTTTATGGCTTTAACAAAAGGTGAGAAGCATTCTTGGGAGCAGTAGCCAGAAAATATAGTTTTCATTCTTAGGTGCAGGATCCTACTTCTTGGGGATTTTACACTGTCACAAGTGCTAGAAAAAAGGAGATGTGGAAGAAAGTAGTGGTGCATGGAGTGCTGGTCTCAGTCCTATACCCTTTTTGGGGACAAGAATTTACAATCTGCCCAAGTTGGCTAGACTCTTTAAGCTATTCCCACAAAGAGGAGCTGAAAGGGAAGTTAAGGAACTCAGGTGGCCTCCACTCAACTAGACATCAATATTGAACCCCTAATTCCTAATCCCATGCAGAATAGGAATTATGGGGTACATTTTTGATGTAGATTTGTTAAGCATCTTTGGCGAAGTGATGGAGAGAGGCGAAGGGTTGGGCTAAGCAGGCATATTGCAGTTGACCACTATTTGGCTTCAGTCCATTGTTGGGCATCCACCTTGATTTATAGCCTCGATTAAAGGAAGGCAGTCTGGTCCGAGATTCGAATAGTGTTACAAGTCCATGATTTTCTGTACCATGACAGGCAAATATCGGTGCTTTTCAGTGTTTGATCCAGAATCATAGTTAGTTTTAAGTATGTTTTTGGAGATAGAGCTACGGAATTGTCTACACATGCAGTATGAAGTGGATAGGGGAATTCCCCACCCCCCCAAAAAAATAATGATATGCATAGAAAAAACAATATATATTTATCTTCACTGAAAAAAACAAAGGTTACAGGGAAGTTATAATTAGGAAATAGAATTAAAAAGCCTTAGAAAGTCACTGAAAAAAACAAAGGTTTCAGGGACGTTATAGTTAGGCTCAGATTTTACACGCACGAAACCATAGAAATTCAGCAGTTATAGTTACCTGAGCTAACCATAACACGCTGCCGCAATGCACTGCTTATGACCTCACATATTACATTACTCATGACATGGTCAGTGACAACACTGATGACATCTCCAATGGCATCACTGATGATATCATCCAGTGAGTGTTTCGTAAAAGTTTCTGAAACTTAAAGAAATATACTAAGCTACTGCATAAGTTAAATTACTATTCTTTTTGTACTATTAATGAGTGATACTATTTCTAACATACATTATCTGATCTATGATCCCATTTTTAAAACGGTTGTACTATTCATCAGAGTACTAGCCTCTACACTGACACATGTCCCCTGCTGATGAATGTGTATGGCAGTGCTTTGCAACAGTCTAAGCTGTTCATTGAGACTTCATTCCACAGTGATGGCTGAGTATAGTTCTGTTTTATGACATACTGACCAGTTTCCTTAGACCACTCTCCTTTGTGATGAATGACTGTAGTAGTACATTGCAATAAATATATCTGTTCACGAAGACCGTTCTCTGGGGTGATGACTAAGTGTAGTAGACATGAACAACAGACTCACCTCTCTGCTCACACCTTTCTCCATGATGAAGAATAATTTTACTAGTGGTTTTCCACATAGTGGCCTGTCCACTAAGAACTCCGTTCTGGTTGTAAGTTGTAGTGGTCTGTATAAATCTGACATTTGCAATAAAACCTCTTTCCAGGATCACTAATGGTGGTGATGTGGTTTTCAACAGACTAGACTATACAGACAGACATTTTACTTTGGTCATTGGTGTTCAGATTAGTTGTTTATAAAAGACAGGACTATCTACTGAGAACTGTCTCTTATAAATGAAATAATTAAATACCAGCATTTGTAAAGCGCACAGCTACCTCCGGAGAGGTGTCCCGGCGCTGGGGGCCCTTGGGAAGATTAAGCGAGCTATTGCCTAGAGTCACATGGTGCTGGGCTAATCTGCCGCCGGCACAGGGGATCGAACCGTGAACCCTGTGGTCCGGAGTCTTGCACCCTGGCCGCTGCGCCACACCTCTTCCACGATAAGTGAGTGTAGTAGTTGATAAGGTTACAGTGAGGTCTGTGCTGTACATCTCGCACGTCTTATTTTTAAAACATTTAAATCGTATTTTATGAAATATATTGAAGTTTACTTTGTTGGGTGAGGTAATCAGTGATGCCATTAGAAATGTCATCAGTGATGTCATGACCATCTCATGAGTGATGTAATTTGTGAGGTCATAAGCAGTGCAGTGCTTTGTAGGGCATAAGTTATAGTTAGCTCAGGTAACTATAACTGCTGAATTTCTATTGTTTTGTGTGTAGAAAATCTGAGCCTAACTATAACGTCCCTGTAAGAAAGTGCCCTCTTTTTGCATGTTCACCCCCACTTTTTGCCAAACTGTTGATGTACTTTGACTGAGTGTGCCCTGGTTTCCTGCCAAACAGGTACCCAGGGCCTATGTTCTTTCCCTAAAATTGCATTGAGACAAAACCCAATTGGCACTCTTTGGCCACAAGTCAGTCCCTTGTAAATGGTACCATAGGTACCAAGGGCACTGTGGCCAGGGAAGGCTGCAGCACTTATTGTGCCACCCTTAGAGGCCCTGTACCTTTACACACACACACTGCCCTTTCAGGCTGCGTGTTTTGGTGCAGAACAAAGTGAAGAGTCGACATGGCACACATCCGTGTGTGCCATGCCTACAACCCACTGCCCTGGCATAGGTCAGCCACCCCTCTAGCTGGGTGCACCATACCAGTGTTGAGGGTACAGGTGCATGAGCCCTGTACTCCTACAGTGTCTAAGCCAATTCTTAGACATTGTAAGTGCAGTAATGCCATTAAGAGTATATGGTACTGGGAGTTTGTCATTACGAACTCCACAGCACCATAATGGCTATACTGAAAACTGGGGAGTTTGGTATCAAACTTCTCAGCACATTAAAACCACACTGATATCAGTGTGGGATTTAATGAAAAATGCACAGAGGGCATCTTAGAGATGCCCCCTGAAAAACGACCTAACACTAGTGTCCTGGCTGAGTGGCTGTTTGCCAGCTGCCACCACCAGACATGTTTCCAGACCCATGCTGCTCTCGGGGGTCTGGAACAATGCACATCCTCGGATGAGGTGCCAAGCCTCCTCCCCCAGGATGGGCAGGGTCCACAAAGGAAAAGCTTCAAAGGATTGCTGCTTCCAGCATTTGGCTCCTACCAGTTCTGACCCCCACTTTGGGCGGGAGAATTGGCGGGAAAACCAAGTGAGGAAGGGAGGTGTACCCACCTTTGCCAACCCCACCCCTCAGGTGGGGGAGGCGAGGTGAAGCACAACTCTCCGTCTCCGACATCTTGCAAATGGGGGACCCAGCCAACCAGAGTGAGGCATATGCCCCCCTCCCACTGGAGGGTGGCATAATAAGGGGGGTTCCCACCCCAAGGAAGGGACCCATTGGTCCCAACCTTTACTTACCTGTAACGCCCCTAAATCTAGTATTTAGGGGCACCCCTGAACCTTGCCTCCTCAGACAAGAACAGACCAAGAAGAAAAGAAGAAGAAGGACCGAAGAAGCCATGCTGAAACTAAGAAGAGGAGGACGCCCACTGACTTGGACCCAGTCCTACTGGCCTGTCCCCACCTCGAATCTGCAACAGCGAAATCCCGGTGTGTCCTGCAGCCAGCAGCCTCAAGAACCCGAAGGACCTGCCCTGCCTTCCAAACCCAAGACTTTGTCTCCCATGAACACCGGATTTGCTCACCAACAGACTCTGGCCCCAGCCAAAACCCTGAGTCTGCACCACTCGGCACCGATGCCTACGGCCCGAGTTCGAGTGCCCCAACACCACGAGGAGGTCTCCCCGGCGATCCTGGCCTGAGATCTGGTGATCTCTGACCTGCCTTGACACTCCAAACAATGCCTGCAGTCTCTTTCTGGAGGACCCCCACGACCGCGACCCGAGCTGGTAAGAAAACCCGACGCCTAAAGACACCACTGCACCCGACATCCCACGGCCTTGGGTGGCCCAACCGACTGTGTCCCAGCATCCCCAGGCATCTCAACTTACCTCTCCAACCAGAGGTCACCTCCAGAAGATCTTCATCCCCGAGCCTGCAGTCTTTGTTGCAACCGGAGAATCCCCATTAAAAACAACAGGGCACCCGATGCCAAAACAGCACCCTGCACCCAGCTCGTGAGCAGCCACCAACCGGAGGCCCCCATCCCCTATTGGATAACATTGGGCCTCTACACTCTGCACCCGGCCGCCCTAGTGCCGCTGAGGGTGTTCTAAGAGTGCATCCTCGACCCTGGGGGAACCCTGGTTCTAACCTCAGAATATCAACTCCCACAAACTTGTACTTACCTGCAAACCGTTAACTTCATTTCTCTCCATAGGAATACATTGACTGTTTTTCCTTGAAAATTGTTCTAAGTGAGGAGTTGGTTTGTATGGAACATTGAAAAACTGCATATGTACAAAAAGTGAATTGCTTACCTTTTGTCTAGATGTCTCAGTGTGATATCGAGGCATATCACACTGATTAGCAAAAGTAATCTGAAAAGTAATCTCAAACGTAACGTACATAGTAATCTGCAAAGTATCTGAAAAGTAATTCTGATTAATGACTTACCTGTATTTCAACCAACTGCATTTGAACCCACATTCAACTGTAAAACACTGCATAAGATTTTGCAAACCATTTATTTCACTTACCTGCACCAGGCTGGGCTTGGTTCTAGAAATAAAATAGCTAAATAATATTTTTGATACAAACAAATTGGTCTGAGTTCAATCTTTCAGTGTGTGACATAATTTGCTGATTGAGTGTGTACAACAAATGCTTAACACCATCCTCTGATAAAGCCTTACTGCTCGGCCACACTACCACAAATAGAGAGTAAGGTGCTACTTTTACCTCTGCCTACCTTTGGGGTTCCACTGGACTCTGTGCACACTGTACCTCATTTTGGTATCGTATCTACAGAGCCAGTTTCCTACAATCCCTGCAACCTTTGTTTTTTTCAGTGAATTTCTAAGGTTTTTTTAGTACTGTTTCCTAACTATAAAGTCCCTGTAACCTTTGGGTTTTTGTGAATTTCACTGGATTTTTAAATATAAAAATTGTACTACAATTTCACGTATAAGTTCAACTTAGTAATATACATTTGTACAAGTTTATAAATACTTTTTATTAAAACATTCATTCTTATTATACATTTTAAAAGTAACAATTAACAAATCCACATAATGTAACTTGTGTACACTTTCGACAAATGCAATACAGCAAGTCTTTCTCTTTTTTTAATTCATTTTATGGATCTGCGGATCTGCCACAATGCCAGCACGAATCTCTCCACCCATCCACAGTGCAAAGCATACCCTAAATCAGTTATTTTGGTTTCGCATCTCTCTGGAGACAGTCTCAAAAGCACAGCTCCATCTTATTTTTGGCTTTCCTTCAAAAGAAGAGAGTTTCAAAGTTAAGATGTCTTCTGCTGAAGACAGAAGGGAACGGAAAGAGCAGGACGAAGATGACAACTTATTACCTCCATAGAATTCGTCCATCATTTGGAATTATTTCTCAATATCTTCAGGAGAATAGAAAGTTGTTTCAAAATTTGCCCAATGCAATCTATGCAGCAAAAAACATTCAAGAGGTACGATGAAGTATTCACATGGCACATCCTGTATTTTGAAACATCTAAAAAACGTACACACAAGGACGTATGAGAGGATGATAAGAGAGAGGAAAGGTGGTGCATCAGCAGCAGCAGCTGGACCATCTATGGGACCCTTACCACCTGACCACATACTAACTGTCCCTCAAAACAGAAAGACATGGTCACTCATTGTTGCAAATGCCATATGCTAGTTGCACTAAATAGGTCATCTGCTGTCCAGTTTGTGGATGCTGTCAAAAAGTATAATTCTTAATATTTTTTCACCTCACTGTTCCATCTTCCATTCTCTTTAAACACAAGTAGATATCTGAAAAGCAAATATAGAATACGTTTAACTTGAGATTACATACTATGAGATTACATACCCTAAGCAGGTGAGTTGCTACATAAGTGGTTATGTCAGTATGTAAGAGGCTGTGTAAGTGTCTAATTATGAATGTATAAATGGGTACGAGTGTCTGTACAAGTGGGACTGGGTGTGTGAGTAGATGAGTGGATATGTGAGTGAGTGTATCAATGCCTCTGTGGGTGTGTGACTGAATATGTAAGTTGGTGTGTTAGTGACTGTATGGGTGTCTAAATGGGTATGTAATGGCTCAGTCCTAGCAACAGCCAGACTTTCTATATGATAATTACCCTCCTTCTTGATAGGCATATTTATTCTCAAGTATGAGTTGCTGTGTGTTCTTTTCAATCAGGTGAAATAGTGACAATCATTGGCTTTATCAAAATTGATGATTAAATGTCTGGAAACTTAGTGAGCAGCAGAACCTTCTAGAAGGCGGCAACCTTTCATTAACCCAGTGGGGGCAACTATTTTTAATTAAAGTTAATTGCTTTTGCCAGTTGCTAGACGTTCTTGTCAATTAGCCTCAAACATTACCTGAAGCTGTTCATTCCACGACCCTGACAGTGTTTCCTGCCAAATTAAAACCCCCAATTACAAGCATGACTCAGCTGCTGTCAAATTCTAGTATTTTCCTGATCACATGTTCTAATAGGCAGCTGGCAGTTTCTAAAAATAGACCGCCTTAACCCATTAGTTTTGCTTGGTCTCCCTGCTATTCACTCACCTGTTTCCTGTGACCTCCTCCTCTTCAGCGCTTCTCCAGAACACAGTTCCAGCATCTCTTGTGTACAGCTGCACTCAGCAGCTTCTGGCTGAATCAGGAATTCTGAAAAGAGAAGAAATTAAAGAAAGCAAGAATACAGTTCCAGCTTCAAAGTACTCTTGTTATAATTGATATATACATATATGCAATGAGCTCAGTAGCCTTCTTGAACAAATTCTTTTCTTGAAACAAAATTTTGTAAGCACTCATTAACCTCATCTGCCAGGGCTCTGTCAGACTCCAGTTATTCCTAGCCCATCTCGAGTGCTTTTCCTCAAGTTTTTAAGCCAGCTGATCTCAAGAATTTAACTTGCCAAGAGTAATACAGCTTGTGAAACAGCAAATCACAGAACTATTTTAGAACGCTGTGTTAGGAAATCTTGAGTGTTGAACTGTACCATCCTCCGCAAACCTTGGTGAAATTCGAATCTCCAGCCAAGAGAGAGTTCAGCATTGTGTGCTTACCTATACCCTTGTGTCTTGCAGGTACTCCCTGACCGGGTGCATCAGAAGATCAGAGGCAGGTCCTTGTGAGGTTCACTTCAGTCCCTGCGGGGGGAGAACCACAGCATCTCGTGCCTTTCCAAACCTCAACTCCCTCTCCCCGTGGGGCCTGTGATCGATACAGTGTTACACCCTGGTGTCAAGCAAAGTCCCCTAGGAGGAATCCGGGGATCCAGCGTCATCCTATCGGAACCACCTGGGATTCAGGTGAGTGGCTTGTTACATGTAAGTGGCTGTAGGGATTGGTAACTGACTGTATTAGTGGGTATTTGGGTGAGTAACTGTGTGTGCAAGTGGCTCTATTAGTGGTGGATACATAAATACTGTGTGGGTGTGTGAATGTGTAAGTGCCTCTGTCACTGTCTGACTGGATGCAAGTGACTGTATGGTTTTGTAAATCGGTATGTGAGTGGCTGTATGGTTGGGTGATGGTGTATAACTGAATGTATGGGTGTGTACGTGCATGTGTAATGGACTATCTGAGTGCTAGGTACATGAATGACTCTACAGGTTTGAGTGGGTGTGACAGTGCCTGTATGGATGTGTGAATGACTATGTAAGTGAATGTATAGTGGGAGAGGTGTGGCGTAGAGGCCAGAGCAGCTGACTCCAGAGTGTGGAACTTACATTTCGAACCCTGGCAGCAGCTCAGCTCAACATCATGTGACTCTGGGCAACAGCTCACTTAATCCCCCCAATGGCCCCCAGTGCCTGGATACCCTTAGGGGTGATAAGTTGGGCTTTACAAATCTGGAAGAATTATTAGATGTACAGGTGATTGAAGGGTTTTATGAGTATGAGACTGTCAGTCACTGTCTGGCTAAATGAATGGTAGGTACATATGTGCTTTTATGCAAGTGTACCTGGGTGTGTAAGTGCCTGCCTGACTGTGTGAGTGGATGCAATTTACATAATATTAAATTACATACTATAAGCAAGCACCAACATCAAATTTCCAAAACATTGTTTCATACTGGCCTAATAAAAAAACTATATTTCCAGTATAGCAATTGCTCTTCCTCCTTTACTGCTCACTATATTTTTAGTTAATTTTCTCATCTAAGCTCCTTTCTATTTTGCCTTTTACTGTAATGGCCAGAAGCTACACATTTTCTTTCAGCTTTTATGCACTCAGCGGTTGTTTTTTTTAAATATACTTTTATAGTAAAACCTAATTAACAAACCTGTAAAATCTCTTTGCTTTTTAATTTTAGTATTTGTTTTCCAATGCAAATTTCAAGTCAGAAATATGACAATCCTCTTCCACTCAAAGTAAAAAAGTACCTAAAATGGCTACCCTTCCCAATGTGCCCTTACTTGTACTCCTCTACAGACTTCCTTTCATCTTTTATTTTTTGTTATACCACTTCTAAATGGTCCCTCTTTTTAACCCTTTCCATATTTCCTGTAAAGAAGCCCAATTTGGTAGGTTTTTCGCAGATCCACCACGGCACTCAGCACAGCTCCCCATGTGAATCTGCGGCAGATCCACGGATCCACATGGAAGCCCTTAAAAGCATTAAACAATCTGCTGTTAATGTTTTTCATTTATATTTCATTTTGCAAAACATTGTCAATTACAAGACATACACTCCCCACTGAGCAATTTTTGTACACCAGTCTGCTTTTCAGTTTCACACTGCAGTCTCTTTCGGTCCCTTCCCCCACACTCTTTTAGCTCTGTTTCCATAGTAACCATGTTTCCAATAGTCTCTGCCTACCAGTAGGTCAAAAGTTCACAAGACTTGCTATAAACAGCCTACTAGCTTCATTAACTGTAGCAGATGTGGTTGACTGTTAGGAATTCCAAGCCTATCCCAAACATGACTTTTTATTATTTTTCCAAAGCCAATCACAGTCAGTTACTTATTTTCTTAAAGTTGCTAACTAATTTTAGTTCTCTGCACATCTCCACCATCCAAATACTTTATTTTATATTTGAATTGGTGTCCTCCATTTTAGTCACCTTTCATCTTCAAAACTACCTCATTCTGCTACAGCCTTTTCCTGTGTGCTACTCCTGCTGGTCTCAAAGATGGTCAGCGTCTGGCTTGTGTGCCATAGTTTTATGGTTTGGGCCAGAGAGAGAGTGCTAAAAAGAGTGGCATTGACAGGGACCTGGGTTTATCTAATGTAGACATTACTTTGGTTGGCCAGAGAGGGTTAAAGTGGCATCAATTGCTGCCTTTGGTTGAAAGCATTGCGGATTGCCAACACCAGACCTCATGATTGTGCACTGTGGTGTCAATTACCTAGGCACAATTACTGGGGTAGGATTGGAAATTCTAATGAAAGATACCCTTGTTAAATTAATTACACTTTTCCCACCTACTGCCATATTGTTCGCCAATATTTGCGAAAGACAAAAGTGGCACTGGCCAACCCAATTTTGTCCCCAGACAGAGAAAACCAAGAAACATGTCAAAGCTGTTGCTGCATTTCTCCAAGACCACACATAGGCTCTATATACCATAACAACTTACGCTTCGACATGGACGGAATATATTGAAAAGATGGAGTCCATTTCACAGACACAGGCAATAGGGTGTTCCTCAACAACTTAGAAGACTGCATCCTGTTCTATGTGTAGTTATCATCTACACACTATAAGCAAAAAGGCTCTTTTCAGAGCCAACCATTTTCCCAAACACTGGTTCTTTTTATTTTTAAATTCTTTTTTTACATTTCTCATTCAGATCCGCTGCGGATCCTCGACCAAATAAGGGATCTGCTAGCTATGTTGCGGGTGGATCCATTCCCAACCAAAAGCACACATTCAATACAAAAGAACCACACATTTGATATAAACATGTCCTATTGCAATTTATATAACTTTATCACTGCCTATGAGTGGGTGTGTGAGTAGCTGTGTAAGTGACTGTGTAGGGGTGTGAGGGGCTATATGGTGCGTGAGTGGCTGTGTGGGTGTCTAACTGGGTGTGAGAGTGACAGTGTGTGAGTAGTTGTCTGAGTACCTGTGTGGGTGTGTGAGTGGTTTTCTGGGTCTCTGAGTGGGCGTGTAAGTGGCTGTATGGGTGTGTGACTAGCTGTGTGGGTCTGTCAATGGGTGTATGGGTGTTTGAGTGGTTGTGTGGGTGAGTTACTGGGTGGGTGTGTGGTGGGTGTGTGAGTGGTTCTTTGAGTGGATGTATCAGTGACTGTATGGGCATGTGAGTGGTTGTGTGGAAGTGTGAGAGTGTCTGTGAGTGGGTGCATTTTTTAAATTGGAGTCTGAATCTGCAGAGCTGTCGTGGATTCACACGGGGCGGTGTGTGAGCATCTATATGGGTGTCAGTGCCTGTCTGTACTGAAACTAACCATTTGATCCGCAATGTGATATACTCTGTGGAATATGTATGTCGATTATTGATATCTGCCAGTTTAACATGTGTATACCTGCACTTGTTACTTATTTCCTCGTTATGACTTAAGAGCTGGCTGCATCTTCGTTTACTGTACCTAGCGAGACTCTCTACAAAATATTAAAACCTTAAGTGTGTGTAAGTTGGTGCATGCGTGTGTGTGTGTGAGTGCCTGTGTGGGTCTGTAAGTGGGTGTGTCAGTGGTTCTCTGAGTGGATGTATCAATGACTATATGGGTGTGTGAGTGGGCGTGAGTGTCTATGGGTGTGTGAGTGGTTTTCTGGGTCTCTGAGTGGGTGCATAAGTGGCTGTATGGGTGTGTGACTAGCTGTGTGGGTCTACCAGTGGGTGTGTGGGTGTGTTACTGGGTGTGTGAGTGGTTTTCTGAGTGGATGTATCAGTGACTATGGAAGTGTGAGTGGTTGTATGGATGTGTGAGAGTATCTCTGAGTTGCTGCATTTTTTTTTAATTGGGGTCTGGATCTGCAGAAATGTCATGGATTCGCACGGGGCGGTGTGTGAGCGTCTATGTGGGTGTGAGTGCCTGTCTGTACTGAAACTAACCATTTGATCCATAATGTAATATACTCTGTGGAATATGTATGTTTGTCCCTGATTATTGATATCTGCCTGTTTAACATATGTATACCTGCACTTGATTCTTATTGCCTCATGGTAATGACTTAACAGCTGGCTGCATCTTCGTTTACTGTACCTAGCAAGATATGCTGTAACCAGACTCTACAAAAATATTAAAACCCAAAGTGTGTGTGAGTGGGTGTGTGAGTGCCTGTGAGTGGGTGTGTCAGTGGTTCTCTGAATGGATGTATCAGTGACTGTATGGATGTGTGACTGGGCGTGTGAGTGTCTGTATGAGTGTGCCAATGGTTTTCTAGGTCTCAGTGGGTGTGAGTGTGGCTGTATTGATGTGTGAATGGCTGTGTGGGTGTGTAACTGGGTGTAAGTGTGTTTTGGGTGGGTGTATGAGTGGGTGTGTAAGTGGCTGTGTGGGTCTGAGTGGTGTGTGAGTGGCTGTATGGGTGTGTGAGTTGGTGTCAGTTGTTTTGCTGTATGGGTGGGTATGTAAGTGGCTGTGTGAATCTGTGATTGGCTAAGTGTTTGTATGGGCATGTACGTGGCTGTGAGAGTGGGTGTGTCAGTGCCTGTGTGGGTGTGTGAGTGGTTCTCTGAGTGGATGTATCAGTGACTGTATGGGTGTGAGTGCATGTATAGATGCGAGTGGTTGTGGTGGGGGGTGAGTGTGTCCTTGAGTGGGTGTGCTTTTTTTTTTGATTTGGGTTCTAGATCCGCCACAGATTTATAAAGGGGGCACACTGAGCACCTCGAATCCTCGCGCACCCCCCAAAAAACATTTTGGGACAGTTTCTTGCCCATGAGGGGTCTTTCACAGACTACCTCAATCAGTCCCATGGGGTCAGGGTATGTCAATCCTGGCACCTTCTATCCTTTTTACATTTTATTCCCCTCCCCCCAGCCCTCATCCCCGGGAGCCAAGTCCCAATTCACAAAATGGTGATCGCAAATGTCCTCTCAGGTTGCGGCCAGCCAATCATGGCATTTGTGGGAGGCTGGCTTGGTATATGGTGCTCACTTATGTAAGTGTAGCATTAACCCTGGGCAAAGCACTACGCTACGCTCGCGTAGTTTGCGAAGTTTGCGCTACTTCGCACAACGCGAATTGCACGTAGCACAGTGCAAACACGTGTAGCGTAGTGCAGCGGTCATTCTTTGGTTGCTCGCGGTCCTCAACATCAAGTAGGCGACCGCGAGCAAGCAAAATGACATCCCGGCGAGACTTTTTCCTCGTTCGCAATCAGCAGCATCAAGTTGCCGATCGCGAGCGTGGAAAATAAACCTCCCGGCGAGATTCTCAACGCGGGAGGTCAGGTTTCTCATTGCGAGTGGTCGCGTATGCTCGCGACCGCTTGCGATGAGAAACTACCAGTCCGCGTTGAGAAGCTGCCGCTCGAGTAAAAATCTACTCGAGCGGCAGTAAAGACAGCTCGCACTGTGCAAGATGCCGTTTTCAATGATTGCACAGTGCAGACAAGCATCCGGCACTGTGCAATCATTGCGAACAGTGCACTACGCAGTCGCGTAGTGCTACGCGTAGCTCGCGTAGTGCGAACTGCACTTTGCGTAGCTTCGCGTAGCGCTACTTCGCGAACTACGCCCAGGCTTATGTAGCATCCTGCACTAATCCAGACAACCCTTATGGTGATTTTAGTGGTCCTAGACAACCTTAGAAAGCTCTCTAAGTGGTAGCTGTGGAGAGCAGCCTTCAGGCTTAGTCCAGAAGGAGTATAATGCAGCTTGTTTGACCAGTACTAATCATATAGTGTAGGGTACGTGAAAAATAACCACACAGTGTAGTTATAAAAATATATATTTATTATAAACACTCACCAACACATTGCAATATCTCCTACATAGAGATATAATCACAATACACACAATACTTTGATAATAGAACACGTAAGTAGCACAAATACACAGTGGTCGCCAGGGGGAGACCAAACCATATACTAATAAAGTGGAATGCAAACAACTACCTAAGTTGAGACTGGACTCAGAAGCCATAGAAGAGCTGGGGACCCAAGGAACCACCCAAGGTAGGTGCCCAGGAACCCCACGGAGGCCGTGTGCAGAGTGGAAACACAACCGCATGCTCAATACAAGTCAATAGGTAAGTCGCGGTTACAGTTTTTAAGAAGGACCCTTCCCAGAGGACCCTGAAGAAACCCCATGGAAGATGGAAGGTTGAGTCACCCCACCCGTGGATACCCCAGGAACCAGGATACCTGCACCAGGGAAGCCGGGTGCATAGGTGCGAAGTGACGTCGGAAACCGCCGTAGACCGCAACTGAGGACTTCAGTGAAGATGCCGCTAGCGAAGAAGGTTAAAGAGTCTGGTGGAACCCAAAGGTGGATTCAAGCTGAGAGGTACCTGCAAGCAGAGGGGACAGAGTCAATGCCACTCAGGAGTGACCAGGAGACACAGAAGACGAATGCCCACCGATGTCTTAGATGCAGGAGAGGTGATGGTGACCTTGGTGCTGTAGCTGTGCGGACCAGGCGTTGCTGTGGAAGACCAGGAGCCGTTCATGAGCTATCCCACGTCGGATGTCAAGAGCCAGGGGGTCGGTGTCTGACGGGAGCACCAGCAAGCCTTGGCAACAGCAACAAACATAGTAGACAAAAAAGGTGCAGTGTCGGGACCAGGAAGGTCCATGTGACTCACCACAACCAGGTAAATCAGAGCAGGCTCTGAGCAAGGAGGGGAGCCCACTTGAGCCAAAGAAGAACCTCAAGAGGACTCACGGGCCAGACGCACAGGAATTGCAAGAACCTCGAGAAGCTCACTAAGGATGAAGGCCCACGATGCAGAGGATGTGTTGAGGACAAAGATCTTGGTAGCAAGAGATGCTTGAGGCTGGAGCTTCTTGGAGCCCGAAGATCTCTGGAGGAGAGAGTCAACAAGCCTTGGCAATGGCAAGTCAACACGGTGCACAGGGGTACTGCTCCAGCAGTTCCGACGAGGGATACTGGCTTCAAACTTGCGGTGAAGACACTGCAGGCCTCAAGGGAGTTGCAGAACCACCACCTGTGTTGCTGAACCTTTCGGAGTCTGTGGGAGCTCAGGAACAGCAGACCTGTCAGCTTCGTTGCAGTGCTTGCAGATGCAGGGGAGGGACTCCTTTACTCCAAGGGAGACTCCTTTGGGTGTCTTGGATGTCCACAGGCCTGTAGAAGAACCTGTATGGAGCACAGGCACAGATGACACAGAAGACAGGCAGGGTGACAAGACCAGGAGCAGCAGGAGTCTTCCCAATTGCAGTCTTGGTTCCCAAAGCGAAGTCCAAAGTGCCCAGATGGTTGAAGATGAAGTGGTTTTGGATCTGAATCTTGTCCCACTATGAATCTAAGGAACCACCCACAGGTAAGCCCTTAAGTACCCTAAAGAAAGGGTTGGGACGATTCAGGGGTCCCTCCCACAGGAGGGGCTGGACCGTGGGGAGGATACTCCCATGTCCTTTGTCCAGTTTCACACCAGAGTGGGAGCCAACGTCTCCCTGAACTGGTTCCAACTGGAGTATGCAAGGAGGGCACCAAATGTGCCCTTCAAAGCAGTCTAGTGGCGCTGGCAAGCGCCCCCACCCTGGCCCAATACAGGAAGTCCTGTCTGGGAGGTGGTCACACATCCCTGTGACAGGAAACCTATTGTCCTGCCTTCCCCTGCTCGAGCTAGGCTCAGCAGCAGGAGGGCAGATTCGTGTCTCTGGTCGGCAGCAGCCATAGTTTGCTGTCCGGGTCTAGAAGACTGGTACAGGGAGCACTGAGGGCCTCCAGGAGGAGCTTCACAGTGCATGGAATCATACCTCCAACACCGTTTATGGTGTTGGGGTGTGATTCCAACATGTTTGATGCCAAACATGCCAGGGTTCGTTACAGCCAGTTTAGAGTTAGCCATCGCGTAATGACGCATGGCCTCTCTTTGTATTGTATTGGCTGATGCGCTCACAACCCGGGAGAATGGACTCCGTGGATTGTAGGGGTGTCCTGCTCATGCAGGGGCACCCTCACACTTATAACCAAGCACCCTGCCTTTAGGATTAAAAGGCCTGCCTTAGGGGTGACATAGCTTTTAAGTGCAGTGACCTCAGATATAAGGAAACTTATATCTGTCGTAAGTGGTGCTAGCACCAGCTTACACAGGCTGCAATGGTAGGCCTGTAGTCACAATTTGAGTGGGCTGCCGTTGGTGGCATTATACATGCTTCAGCCCATAGGGGACCCCTGGTGTACCTATGCCGTGGGTGCCTTAGTACCATACACTAGGGACTTACAAGGGTACACCAGTAGCCAATCTGGGGGGGGGTACCTAATTACTCACCATGGTCTAATTTAGGGAAGAAGCACAGAGACTGGAGTCCTGATTAGCAGGATCCCAGTCAGACCAATCAGAAAAACATAATGACACCCGCAAAAAGTGGGGGTAACCATGAAAGCAGATCCTACTTTCCTACAGCATTGCTGTTGGCACGTGGATCCATCGAGGTGGATCCGTGTCTCTAGATATGCATAAAAGTTACAAAAGGCCCTCTTTCTGGACCGAGATCTAACTTTCTCCCAAATTTCGTTTAATTCCGTTAAGGGGTTCGGGTTGTATTCATGTCTAAAATTCATATGGAAAATTGCCTTTGTTTTGGGACCCCCTCCTTTTCCTTGGCCCCCGCTTGACCAATCACCGCAAAATTTTTCAGGCAGCAGCTGAAGTGGCAAACTAGTTTTGAAAATTTCATGAAGATTCGTCAAACTGAACCAAAGTTATTAGCAAAACAAAAAACGCTTTTCCTATGTAAACTAGGCCCTATCTATAACACCACAACTACCTAGTGGCAACTGCCATTAGAAGAGATATATATAGTATATATATATATATATATATATATATATATATATATATATATATATATATATATATATTCACTGAAAAAAACATAGGTTTCAGGGACGTTATAGTTAGAAATTAGCATTTAAAAAACCTTTGAAATTCACTGAAAAAACCATAGGTTTCAGGGACGTTATAGTTAGAAATTAGCATTTAAAAAACCTTTGAAATTCACTGAAAAAACCATAGGTTTCAGGGACGTTATAGTTAGAAATTAGCATTTAAAAAACCTTAGAAATTCACTAAAAAAAACACAGGTTTCAGGGACGTTCTAGTTAGTTGGACATTTCACTCGTACAAAACCAGAGAAATTTGGCCGTTATAGTTAGTTGAGCTAACTATAACTCGTGCCCCCGCAATGCACTGCTGATGAAGTCACATATTACATCATTCATGACATGGTCAGTGACATCACTGATGACATCACTGATGACATCTCAAATGACATCACTGATGACATCATCCAGTGACTGTGTTTCTGTAAAGTTTAAACATGTTTTATATATATATATACGACAAGGTGTATTGAACAATGAGTGGGTATATAAGTGTCTGAATGGATGATTTAGCAGGTGCGTGACTGACTGTATAAGTGAGTGATTAAATGTGTCTTACTGAATGCATGGGTTAGTGACTAAACTGTGTGAATGTCTATCAGTCTGTCAGTTGGTGTGTAAGCGGCTGCATTGGTTGGTGAGTAGCTACATGAGTGTCTATATGGGTTATTGATTGGTTGTCTGAGTATCTGTATGGGGGCCTGAGTGTCTGTGTGGGTGGGTGGGGGTGTGTGACTCTGTGCATAGATGTGTGAGTGAGTGATTCACTGGGTGTATGGGTTCAAGAGTGTATCTGTGATGGGCTGTATGGGTGGGTGAGTGTGTGTATGGGTGTGTTGGTCAGTGAATGGATGTCTCAGTGGTACATGTGTGAGTAACTACATATGTAAAAGGCAGTATTTGTGAGTGTTGGAGTATGTAAATGACTATGTGAGAGTGGGTGATTGCGAGAGTAGCTGCATGGATGAGTGTGTGCTTGTATCAGTGATTGTATAAGAGAGTAAGTATGTGTTAGTATCTGTATGAATAAGTGAGGTGGTGTGTGTATAACTGTATAGGTGAGTAAATTGGAGTGTGATTGACTCTTTGCATGAATGACTAGGTGTCTGAGTAACTCTATCGATGAGTGGCGGTGTGTGAGTTTCTGTATAGGTGTATGAGTGCATATGATAGTGCTGTATTGATGAGTGACTGCATGTATGAGTGACTGTATGGGTGAATGAGTGGATGTGTGTGTAGACCTAGGAATCAGTGAGTGGGTATGTAGTAACTGGTATTGGTGTGTCTATGGTTTCGAAAATGGTAGTTTGTATTTTAGAGTGGGTGTATCAAAGGTTATATTAGGGTATGAGGAGGTGCATCAGATTATCACATGGATGATGTCATCAGTGATGTCACTGACCATGTCATGAATGATGTAATACGTGCAACTCAGATTAGGGACTCTCCCATTATTAGCGCACACCAGCAAATGGGTGAAAGATCAAACGGGTGAATGTCCTGCATGTAAATATAAGGAGGAGTCCGAATTGCATGTCCTGCTCCTCTGTCCTGCTTATTGGCTGCCGCGCAAGCGTTGGATAATCCAGCTATGCAAGAATTTGGGATTTGTGCGCAGCATCGAGGCTTACAGAGTTTTAAAGTATGACACGCACCCACCTATTGTTTTTGCTGTATCTCGATTCCTAAACTGTATGTGGCACATTCGGCGGGCCTGTTTAAAGTAGCTTCTACTGGGAATTTCAAATGTATTGAACTCGCGTAGGTCGAGCAATTCTGTCCCCATGCTCTGGGCTCCGCATCTTAGTCTTACAGTTGTATTTTTTGAAAATATTTAGACTGCAGCTTATCCTAGGATGGTTGTTTTTATTCTCTTTTTAATGGGTTGATGATAGTATTATGTATAATTTCACATCCCTGTTGCACTTTTATGTACTGTGTTTTGTCCTTTTCATTTTTGAGATGATCATTGTATTAGAAGATGATTTTGCGCTACTCTAATTTTTAACTACAAGTGTATATCATTTGCTTTCACTGTTTGTACTTTTATGGCCCTAGAGGCCGAAACAAAGTTAATAAATGGAATGGAATATGTGACTTCATCAGCAGTGCATTGCGGGGGCGCGAGTTATAGTTAGCTCAACTAACTATAGCGGCCAAATTTCTCTGGTTTTGTACGAGTGAAATGTCCAACTAACTAGAACGTCCCTAAAACCTGTGGTTTTTTCAGTGAATTTCTATGGTTTTTTTAAATGCTAACTTCTAACTATATCGTCCCTGAAACCTTTGATATTCAGTGAATATCAACGGTTTTTTAAATGCTAATTTCTACCTATAACGTCCCTGAAACCTATGGTTTTTTCAGTGAATTTCAAAGGTTTTTTAAATGCTAATTTCTAACTATAACGTCCCGGAAACCTTTGGTTTTTTCAGTGAATTTCAAAGGTTTTTTTAAATGCTAATTCCTAACTATAATGTCCCTGAAACCTATGGTTTTTTCAGTGAATTTCAAAGGTTTTTTAAATGCTAATTTCTAACTATGCCTACAGAGGTAGGACATGTGCAGAAAGAGGAAGAAAAGCGCAGAAAGAAGCAAGAGAAATGCAGAAAGAGGCAACAGAAGTCTAGAAAGACGAAGAAAGGTGCAGAAAGAAGCAAGAGATATGCAGAAAGAACCAACAGAGGTGCAGAAAGAGGCCTTGTTGCAAAGTCATCCTGTGCCCCCAACTTTTTGCTGACTGGTACTGGTGGTAACTGACTCTGATTAACCAGACCTGGAGCCAGTGCTATGCTGAAAGACACTTAGATTACAGTGAAAACACCTACATACACTAGGGTACACTATGGGTTGGGGTACCTCTGTGATTGGCATGACCTCCCCTGTAAGGCCCTAGTACATAATAGGGCAGGGGGATTAAAACTACCTCTAAGTCAGAGGTGCAGAAAGAGGCAAGAGTAGTGCAGAAAGAAGCAACAGAGGTGCCGAAAGAGGCACGAGAGGTGCACAAAGAGACAAGAGAATTGCTGAAAGAAGCAACAGAGGTGTAGAAAGAAGCAAGAGAAGTGCAGAAAGAGGCAAGTGAGGTGCAGAAAGAAGCAATAGCAGTGCAGAAAGAACAAACAGAGGTGCAAAAGAGGCAAGAGTGGTGCAGAAAGAGGTAGGAGAGGTGCACAAAGAGGCAAGAGAGGAACAGAAAGAGGCAGGAGAGGTGCAGATAGAAGCAAGAGAGGTGCAGAAAGAAGCAAAAGAGTTGCACAAAGAGGCGGTACAGAAAGAGGCAAGAAAACTGCAGCAAAAGGAAAGAGAGGTGCAGAAAGAGGGAAGAGGTGTACAGAAGGAGGCAAGAGGGATGCAGAAATTTGCAACAAAGGTGCAAAAAGAAGCAAGAGCAGTGCAGAAAGAACCAACAGAGGTGCAGAAAGAGGCAAGAGGGGTACAGAAAGAGGCAAGAAAACTGCAGCAAAAGGCTAGAGAGGTACTGAAAGAGTCAGGAGAGGTGCACAAAGAGTCAAAAGGGGTACAGAAAGAGGCAAGAGGGGTGCAGAAAGAAGCAAGAGAAGTGCAGAAAGAAGCAACAGAGGTGCTTAAAGAGGCAAGAGGTGTGCAGAAAGAGGCAGAAGTGTAGAAAGATGCAACAGAGGTGCTGAAAGTGGCAAGAAAGGTACAGAAAGAGGGAACAGGGGTGCAGAAAGAGGTAAGAGGGATACAAAACTTTGCAAGAGAGGTGCAGAAAGAAACAAGAGCAGTGCAGAAAGAAGCAAGAGAAGTGCAGAAAGAAGCAAGAGAGGTGGAGAAATAGGGAAGAGGGGTGCCGAAAAAGGCATGAGGGATGCAGAAATGTGCAAAAGAGGTGCAGAAAGAAGCAAGAGTAGTTCAGAAAGAACCAACAGAGGTGCAAAAAGAAGCAAGAGGGGTGCAGAAATAGGTAGGAGAGGTGCACAAAGAGGCAAGAGAGGTACAGAAAGAAGCAGGAGGGGTGTAGAAAGAAGGAAGACAAGTGCAGAAAGAAGCAACAGAGGTGCTGAAAGGCGCAAAGGGTGCTGAAAGAGGCAAGATAAGGGCAGAAAGAAACAACAGAGGTACAGAAAGAGGCAAGAGAGGTGCAGAAACAGGCAGGAAAGGTGCAGAAAGAGGGAACAGGGGTGCAGAAGGAGGCAAGAGAGGTGCAGAAAGAGGGGAGAGGGGTGCAGAAAGAGGCAAGAGGGGTGCAGAAAGCAACAGAGGTACAGAAAGAGGCAAGAGGTGCAGAAACAGGCAGGAAAGGTGCAGAAAGAGGGAGCAGGGGTGCAGAAAGAGGCAAGAGAGGTGCAGAAAGAAGGGAGAGGGGTACAGAAAGAGGCAAGAGGGGTGCAGAAAGAAGCAAGTGAGGTGCAGAAAGAGGCAACAGAGGTGCAGAAAGACGCAAGAGAGGTGCAGAAACAAGCAAGAGAAGTGCAGAAAGAGGCAAGAGAATTGCTGAAAGAAGCAACAGAGGCGTAGAAAGAAGCAAGAGAAGTGCAGAAAGAGGCAAGAGAGGTGCAGAAAGAGGCAAGAGAGGTGCAGAAAATGGGAAGAGAACGGCAGAAAGAAGCAAGAGGGATGCAAAAAAGGGAAGAAGGGTGCATAAAGAAGCAAGAGAAGTGCAGAAAGAAGCAAGAGAAGTGCAGAAAGAAGCAAGAGAGGTGCAGAAGGAGGGAAGATGAGTGCAGAAAGAGACAACAGGGGTGCAGAAAGAAGCAAGAGAGGTGCAGAAAGAGGCAAAAGAAGTGCAGAAAGAAGCAACAGAAGTACAGAAAGAGGTAAGAGAGGTGCAGAAAGAGGTAGGAGGGGTGCAAAAAGAGGCACGATGGGTGCAGAAAGAAGCAAGAGAGGTACAGAAAGAAGCTAGAGAAGTACAGAAAGAAGCAACAGGGGTGCAGAAGGAGGCTAGAGGGGTGCAGAAAGAGGCAAGACAAGTGCAGAAAGAAGCAACAGAGGTGCAGAAGGAGGCAAAAGAACTGCAGACAGAGGCAAGAGAGTTGCAGAAACAGGCAAAAGGGATGCAGAAAAAGGGAACAGGAGTGCAGACAGAGGCAGGAGAGGTGCAGAAAGACGGAAGAGGGGTGCTGAAAGAGGCTAGAGGGATGCATAAATTTGCAACAGAGGTGCAGAAAGAAGCAAGAGCAGTGCAGAATGAACCAACAGAGGTGCAGAAAGATGCAAGAGTGGTATTGAAAGAGGCAAGAGAAGTGCAGAAAGAAGCAAGAGAAGTGCAGAAAGAAGCAACAGAGGTGCAGAAAGAGGCAAGAGAGGTGCATAAACAGGCAGGAAAGGTGAAGAAAGAGGGAACAGGGGTGTAGAAAGAGGCAAGAGGGATACAGAAATTTGCAAAAGAGGTGCAGAAAGAAGCAAGAGCAGTGCAGAAAGAACCAACAGAGGTGCAGAAAGAGGCAAGAGGGGTACCGAAAGAGGAGTACAGAAAGAGGCAAAAGAAGTGCAGAAAGAAGCCAAAGAGGTGCAGAAAGAGGCAAGAGAACTGCAGAAAAAGGCAAGAGAGGTACAGAAAGAGGAAGGAGAGGTGCACAAAGACGCAAGAGGGGCAGAAAGACGGAAGAGGGGTGCTGAAAGAGGCAAGAGGGATGCATAAATTTGCAACAGAGGTGCAGAATGAACCAACAGAGGTACAGAAAGAGGCAAGAGTGGTATTGAAAGAGGCAAGAGAAGTGCAGAAAGAAGCCAAAGAGGTGCAAAAAGAGGCAAGAGAACAGCAGAAAAAGCCGAGAGAGGTGCAGAAAGAGGAAGAAGAGGTGCACAAAGAGGCAAGAGGGGAACAGAAAGAGGCAAGAGGGGTGTAGAAAGTAGCAAGAGAAGTGCAGGAAGAAGCAACAGAGGTGCTGAAAGAGGCAAGTGGGGTGCAAAAAGAGGCAAGAGAAGTGCAGAAAGAAGCAACAGAGGTGCAGAAAGAGGCAAGAGAGGTGCATAAACAGGCAGGAAAGGTGCAGAAAGAGGGAACAGGGGTGCAGAAAGAGGCAAGAGGGATGTAGAAATTTGCAACAGAGGTGCAAAAAGAAGCAAGAGCAGTGCAGAAAGAACCAACAGAGGTGCAGAAAGAGGCAAGAGGGGTACAGAAAGAGGCAAGAAAACTGCAGCAAAAGGCAAGAGAGGTGCAGAAAGAGTCAGGAGTGGTGCACAAAGAGGCAAAAGGGGTACAGAAAGAGGCAAGAGGGGTGCAGAAAGAAGCAAGAGAAGTGCAGAAAGAGGTAACAGAGGTGCTTAAAGAGGCAAGAGGTGTGCAGAAAGAGGCAGAAGTGTAGAAAGATGCAACAGAGGTGCTGAAAGTGGCAAGAAAGGTGCAGAAAAAGGCAAGAAAGGTACAGAAAGAGGGAACAGGGGTGCGGTAAGAGGGATACAAAACTTTGCAAGAGAGGTGCAGAAAGAAATAAGAGCAGTGCAGAAAGAAGCAAGAGAAGTGCAGAAAAAAGCAAGAGAGGTGGAGAAATAGGGAAGAGGGGTGCAGAAAGAGGCATGAGGGATGCAGAAATGTGCAAAAGAGGTGCAGAAAGAAGCAAGAGTAGTGCAGAAAGAACCAACAGAGGTGCAAAAAGAGGCAAGAGGGGTGCAGAAATAGGTAGGAGAGGTGCACAAAGAGGCAAGAGAGGTACAGAAAGAAGCAGGAGGGGTGTAGAAAGAGGGAAGACAAGTGCAGAAAGAAGCAACAGAGGTGCTGAAAGAGGCGCAAAGGGTGCAGAAAGAGGCAAGATAAGGGCAGAAAGAAGCAACAGAGGTACAGAAAGAGGCAAGAGAGGTGCAGAAACAGGCAGGAAAGGTGCAGAAAGAGGGAACAGGGGTGCAGAAGGAGGCAAGAGAGGTGCAGAAAGAGGGGAGAGGGGTGCAGAAAGAGGCAAGAGGGGTGCAGAAAGAAGCAACAGAGGTACAGAAAGAGGCAAGAGGTGCAGAAACAGGCAGGAAAGGTGCAGAAAGAGGGAGCAGGGGTGCAGAAAGAGGCAAGAGAGGTGCAGAAAGAAGGGAGAGGGGTACAGAAAGAGGCAAGAGGGGTGCAGAAAGAAGCAAGTGAGGTGGAGAAAGAGGGAACAGAGGTGCAGAAAGATGCAAGAGAGGTGCAGAAACAAGCAAGAGAAGTGCAGAAAGAGGCAAGAGAATTGCTGAAAGAAGCAACAGAGGCATAGAAAGAAGCAAGAGAAGTGCATAAAGAGGCAAGAGAGGTGCAGAAAGAGGCAAGAGAGGTGCAGAAAATGGGAAGAGAACTGCAGAAAGAAGCAAGAGGGTTGCAAAAAGGGAAGAAGGGTGCATAAAGAAGCAAGAGAAGTGCAGAAAGAAGCAAGAGAAGTGCAGAAAGAAGCAAGAGAGGTGCAGAAGAAGGGAAGACGAGTGCAGAAAGAGACAACAGGGGTGCAGAAAGAAGCAAGAGAGGTGCAGAAAGAGGCAAAAGAAGTGCAGAAAGAAGCAACAGAAGTACAGAAAGAGGTAAGAGAGGTGCAGAAAGTAGTAGGAGGGGTGCAAAAAGAGACACGATGGGTGCAGAAAGAAGCAAGAGAGGTACAGAAAGAAGCCAGAGAAGTACAGAAAGAAGCAACAAGGGTGCAGAAGGAGGCTAGAGGGGTGCAGAAAGAGGCAAGAGAAGTGCAGAAAGAAGCAACAGAGGTGCAGAAGGAGGCAAAAGAACTGCAGAAAGAGGCAAGAGAGTTGCAGAAACAGGCAAAAGGGATGCAGAAAAAGGGAACAGGAGTACAGACAGAGGCAGGAGAGGTGCAGAAAGAAGCAAGAGCAGTGCAGAATGAACCAACAGAGGTGCAGAAAGATGCAAGAGTGGTATTGAAAGAGGCAAGAGAAGTGCAGAAAGAAGCCAAAGAGGTGCAGAAAGAGGCAAGAGAACAGCAAAAAAAGGCAAGGGAGGTGCACAAAGAGGAAGAAGAGGTGCACAAAGATGCAAGAGGGGTACAGAAAGAGGCAAGAGTGGTGCAGAAAGAAGCAAGAGAAGTGTAGAAAGAAGCAACAGAGGTGCAGAAAGAGGCAAGAGAGGTGCATAAACAGGCAGGAAAGGTGCAGAAAGAGGGAACAGGGGTGTAGAAAGAGGCAAGAGGGATACAGACATTTGCAAAAGAGATGCAGAAAGAAGCAAGAGCAGTGCAGAAAGAACCAACAGAGGTGCAGAAAGAGGGAAGAGGGGTACAGAAAGAGGCAAGAGGGGTACAGAAAGAGGCAAGAGAAGTGCAGAAAGAAGCAAAAGAGGTGCAGAAAGAGGAAGGAGAGGTGCACAAAGACACAAGAGGTGTACAGAAAGAGGCAAGAGGGGTGCAGAAAGAAGCAAGAGAAGTGCAGAAAGAAGCAACAGAGGTGCCGAAAGAAGCAAGAGGGGTGCATCAAGAGGCAAGAGAAGTGCAGAAAAGAACAACAGAGGTGCAGAAACAGGCAGGAAAGGTGCAGGAAGAGGGAACAGGGGTGCAGAAAGAGGCAAGAGGGGTGCATAAACAGGCAGGAAAGGTGAAGAAAGAGGGAACAGGGGTATAGAAAGAGGCAAGAGGGATACAGAAATATGCAAAAGAGGTGCAAAAAGAAGCAAGAGCAGTGCAGAAAGAACCAACAGAGGTGCAGAAAGAGGCAAGAGGGGTACAGAAAGAGGCAAGAGGGGTACAGAAAGAGGCAAAAGAAGTGCAGAAAGAAGCCAAAGAGGTGCATAAAGAGGCAAGAGAACTGCAGAAAAAGGCAAGAGAGGTACAGAAAGAGGAAGGAGAGGTGCACAAAGATGCAAGAGGGGTACATAAAGAGGCAAAAGGGGTGCAGAAAGAAGCAAGAGAAGTGCAGAAAGAAGCAACAGAGGTGCAGAAAGAGGCAAGAGAGGTGCATAAACCAGCAGGAAAGGTGAAGAAAGAGGGAACAGGGGTGTAGAAAGAGGCAAGAGGGATACAGAAATTTGCAAAAGAGGTGCAGAAAGAAGCAAGAGCAGTGCAGAAAGAACCAACAGAGGTGCAGAAAGAGGCAAGAGGGGTACCGAAAGAGGAAAGAGGGGTACAGAAAGAGGCAAAAGAAGTGCAGAAAGAAGCCAAAGAGGTGCAGAAAGAGGCAAGAGAACTGCAGAAAAAGGCAAGAGAGGTACAGAAAGAGGAAGGAGAGGTGCACAAAGACGCAAGAGGGGCAGAAAGACGGAAGAGGGGTGCTGAAAGAGGCAAGAGGGATGCATAAATTTGCAACAGAGGTGCAGAATGAACCAACAGAGGTACAGAAAGAGGCAAGAGTGGTATTGAAAGAGGCAAGAGAAGTGCAGAAAGAAGCCAAAGAGGTGCAGAAAGAGGCAAGAGAACAGCAGAAAAAGCCGAGAGAGGTGCAGAAAGAGGAAGAAGAGGTGCACAAAGAGGCAAGTGGGGTACAGAAAGAGGCAAGAGGGGTGTAGAAAGTAGCAAGAGAAGTGCAGAAAGAAGCAACAGAGGTGTTGAAAGAGGCAAGTGGGGTGCAGAAAGAGGCAAGAGAAGTGCAGAAAGAAGCAACAGAGGTGCAGAAAGAGGCAAGAGAGGTGCATAAACAGGCAGGAAAGGTGCAGAAAGAGGGAACAGGGGTGCAGAAAGAGGCAAGAGGGATGTAGAAATTTGCAACAGAGGTGCAAAAAGAAGCAAGAGCAGTGCAGAAAGAACCAACAGAGGTGCAGAAAGAGGCAAGAGGGGTACAGAAAGAGGCAAGAAAACTGCAGCAAAAGGCAAGAGAGGTGCAGAAAGAGTCAGGAGAGGTGCACAAAGAGGCAAAAGGGGTACAGAAAGAGGCAAGAGGGGTGCAGAAAGAAGCAAGAGAAGTGCAGAAAGAGGCAACAGGGGTGCTTAAAGAGGCAAGAGGTGTGCAGAAAGAGGCAGAAGTGTAGAAAGATGCAACAGAGGTGCTGAAAGTGGCAAGAAAGGTGCAGAAAAAGGCAAGAAAGGTACAGAAAGAGGGAACAGGGGTGCAGAAAGAGGTAAGAGGGATACAAAACTTTGCAAGAGAGGTGCAGAAAGAAACAAGAGCAGTGCAGAAAGAAGCAAGAGAGTGCAGAAAGAAGCAAGAGAGGTGGAGAAATAGGGAAGAGGGGTGCAGAAAGAGGCATGAGGGATGCAGAAATGTGCAAAAGAGGTGCAGAAAGAAGCAAGAGTAGTGCAGAAAGAACCAACAGAGGTGCAAAAAGAGGCAAGAGGGGTGCAGAAATAGGTAGGAGAGGTGCACAAAGAGGCAAGAGAGGTACAGAAAGAAGCAGGAGGGGTGTAGAAAGAAGGAAGACAAGTGCAGAAAGAAGCAACAGAGGTGCTGAAAGAGGTGCAAAGGGTGCAGAAAGAGGCAAGATAAGGGCAGAATGAAGCAACAGAGGTACAGAAAGAGGCAAGAGAGGTGCAGAAACAGGCAGGAAAGGTGCAGAAAGAGGGAACAGGGGTGCAGAAGGAGGCAAGAGAGGTGCAGAAAGAGGGGAGAGGGGTGCAGAAAGAGGCAAGAGGGGTGCAGAAAGAAGCAACAGAGGTACAGAAAGAGGCAAGAGGTGCAGAAACAGGCAGGAAAGGTGCAGAAAGAGGGAGCAGGGGTGCAGAAAGAGGCAAGAGAGGTGCAGAAAGAAGGGAGAGGGGTACAGAAAGAGGCAAGAGGGGTGCAGAAAGAAGCAAGTGAGGTGCAGAAAGAGGGAACAGAGGTGCAGAAAGATGCAAGAGAGGTGCAGAAACAAGCAAGAGAAGTGCAGAAAGAGGCAAGAGAATTGCTGAAAGAAGCAACAGAGGCGTAGAAAGAAGCAAGAGAAGTGCATAAAGAGGCAAGAGAGGTGCAGAAAGAGGCAAGAGAGGTGCAGAAAATGGGAAGAGAACTGCAGAAAGAAGCAAGAGGGTTGCAAAAAGGGAAGAAGGGTGCATAAAGAAGCAAGAGAAGTGCAGAAAGAAGCAAGAGAAGTGCAGAAAGAAGCAAGAGAGGTGCAGAAGAAGGGAAGACGAGTGCAGAAAGAGACAACAGGGGTGCAGAAAGAAGCAAGAGAGGTGCAGAAAGAGGCAAAAGAAGTGCAGAAAGAAGCAACAGAAGTACAGAAAGAGGTAAGAGAGGTGCAGAAAGTAGTAGGAGGGGTGCAAAAAGAGACACGATGGGTGCAGAAAGAAGCAAGAGAGGTACAGAAAGAAGCCAGAGAAGTACAGAAAGAAGCAACAAGGGTGCAGAAGGAGGCTAGAGGGGTGCAGAAAGAGGCAAGAGAAGTGCAGAAAGAAGCAACAGAGGTGCAGAAGGAGGCAAAAGAACTGCAGAAAGAGGCAAGAGAGTTGCAGAAACAGGCAAAAGGGATGCAGAAAAAGGGAACAGGAGTAGCAGACAGAAGGCAGGAGAGGTGCAGAAAGAAGCAAGAGCAGTGCAGAATGAACCAACAGAGGTGCAGAAAGATGCAAGAGTGGTATTGAAAGAGGCAAGAGAAGTGCAGAAAGAAGCCAAAGAGGTGCAGAAAGAGGCAAGAGAACAGCAAAAAAGGCAAGGGAGGTGCACAAAGAGGAAGAAGAGGTGCACAAAGATGCAAGAGGGGTACAGAAAGAGGCAAGAGTGGTGCAGAAAGAAGCAAGAGAAGTGTAGAAAGAAGCAACAGAGGTGCAGAAAGAGGCAAGAGAGGTGCATAAACAGGCAGGAAAGGTGCAGAAAGAGGGAACAGGGGTGTAGAAAGAGGCAAGAGGGATACAGACATTTGCAAAAGAGGTGCAGAAAGAAGCAAGAGCAGTGCAGAAAGAACCAACAGAGGTGCAGAAAGAGGGAAGAGGGGTACAGAAAGAGGCAAGAGGGGTACAGAAAGAGGCAAGAGAAGTGCAGAAAGAAGCAAAAGAGGTGCAGAAAGAGGAAGGAGAGGTGCACAAAGACACAAGAGGTGTACAGAAAGAGGCAAGAGGGGTGCAGAAAGAAGCAAGAGAAGTGCAGAAAGAAGCAACAGAGGTGCCGAAAGAGGCAAGAGAGGTGCACAAAGACAGCAAGAGGTGTACAGAAAGAGGCAACAGAGGATGCAGCAAGAGGCAAGAGAGGTGCAGAAAAGAACAACAGAGGTGCAGAAACAAGCAGGAAAGGTGCAGAAAGAGGCAAGAGGGATACAGAAAGAGGCAAGACAAGTGCAGAAAGAAGCAACAAAGGCGCAGAAGGAGGCAAAAGAACTGCAGAAAGAGGCAAGAGAGTTGGAGAAACAGGCAAAAGGGGTGCAGAAAGAGGGAACAGGTGTGCAGACAGAGGCAAGAGAGGTGCAGAAAGACAAAAGAGGGGTGCTGAAAGAGGCAAGAGGGATGCATACATTTGCAACAGAGGTGCATAAAGAAGCAAGAGAAGTGCAGAATGAACCAACAGAGGTGCAGAAAGAGGCAAGAGTGGTACTGAAAGACGAAAGAGAAGTGCAGAAAGTGGCAAGAGAGGTACAGAAAGAGGCAAGATAAGTGTAGAAAGAGGCAAGAGAAGTGCAGAAAGAGGCAAGAGAGGTACAGAAAGAGGCTTAAGAAGTGCAGAAAGAGGCAAGAGAAGTGTAGAAAGAGGCAAGAGAGGTGCAGAACGAAGAGAGTGAGGTGCAGAAAGAGGCACTTGAGTTGCAGAAAGAGGCAAGAGAGGTACAGAAAGAGGCTTAAGAAGTGCAGAAAGAGGCAAGAGAAGTGTAGAAAGAGGCAAGAGAGGTGCAGAATGAAGAGAGTGAGGTGCAGAAAGAGGCAAGAGAGGTACAGAAAGAGGCTTGAGAAGTGCAGAAACAGGCAAGAGAAATGCACAAAGAGGCAAGAGAGGAGCAGAAAGAGGCAAGAGAGGTGTAGAAAGAAGCAAGAGAAGTGCAGAAAGAAGCAAGAGAAGTGCAGAAAGAGGCAAGAGAGGTGCAGAAAGAGGCAAGAGAGGTGCAGAAAGAGGCAAGAGATCTGCAGAAAGAGGCAAGAGATCTGCAGAAAAAAGCAACAGAGGTGCAGAAAGAGGCAAATGAAGTACAGAAAGAAGAAAGTGAGGTGCAGAAAGAAGCAAGAGAAATGCAGAAAGAGGCAAGAGAAGCACAGAAAGAAGAGAGGTTTGTGCACCATTAGTACCAGTTTAACACCCACATTTTGCAATAAGTAACATGTGACCATTCCAGCTTTGCAAAGGGCCTTCCACCACGTTGTAACACGTGACGCTGCATTTTTGGGAACATTTGAGCCGTTTGAGCTAGAAACAAGGCTTTTTTTGTTCAAATCTGCAGATTAGGCAGCAGATGATGGAATATTTGGCAAATGCGGAAAATGTTTAATTATGTGAAAATTGGTGCAGCCGAACAGTCACATAATTCCAGTGGCCCTGCTCATACCTCCGACTAGGTCCAGAAGTGCTCCTCAGTGGTTCCTTCTTTTTTTGTGTCTCATTGGGTTTATAGTTTAGCTTCTATGGAAACGAGGAAGACTAAACCTGAGGTTACCACTACACAACACACACTACAAAACCACATAATTACTCTCCAAAACACATAATCCCACTCTACATAATTCCTATACACTAAATATCACATACTTTCTATTCACATAATTTCACTGCACAACATACCACATAATTCCACTACACACAACGTACATCCACTCTACACCAAAAAACATTAGTAAAAATCTTTTACATTTACAACGCCAATAGCTCTAACTCTCGCAAATGCGAGACCAATTACATTACAAATGCTTCTTTAATTGGTAGTCGCATTTGCAGAGTGGTGCAGAAAGGGGGCTGGGCCTCCGACCAGCGCTCAGAAATTCCGCTGCGTAGGACTTACAGGAGGTACCAGGAGGGCTTCTTGGCCCCTAAAGTCCCTCAGGAGTAAAGTGGACTTCATCCCCTAACCAGTACTGTGCCAGGAGGCGCGTTTGCAGAGTGGTGGAGAAAGGGGGGGCGTGGCCTCCAAAGACCTCTTAGCAATCCCACTGTGTGGGACTTAGTGGAGGTAATAGAAGAGGTAGTTGGCCCCAAAGGACAACCTTGGGGGCCAACTACCCCTCCTATTACCTCCAGTAAGTCCCACACAGCGGGATTGCTAAATTGTCATAGCAGGCCAAGCCCCCTTTCCCCACCACTCTGCAAATGCACTCCCTGGCGCGCTCTTGGATGAGGAATAAAGTCCCCTTCGCTGCTGGGGGTCCTTAGGGGCCAACTAGCCTACCTGATACCTCCAGTATGCCCCAGATAGTGGGATTGCTGATAGGTGGACACAGGCCACGCCCCCTTTGTCCACCACTCTGCAAACGCGCCTCCTGGCGTGCTTTGGTTGGGGGATGAAGTCCCTTGCTTCCTGAGGGCTCAATCCAGCCCACCAGGTACACCCAGTAAGCCCCACACAGCTGGATTGCTTAGAGTGGTCTGAGGCCACGCCCATTTTACACCACTCTGCAAACGCGCCTCCTGGCGTACTGCTGCTCGGGGGATGAAGTCCACTTGTGTCCTGAGGTCCTCAGGACACAAGAAGACCTCATCGCCCCACCAGCAGTGCACCAAGAGGCGCGTTTGCAGAGTGGTGTAAAAAGGGGCGTGGCCTCAGACCACCTCTCAGCAATCCCACTGTGTGGGGCTTACTAGAGGCACCTGGTGGGCTAGTTGGCCCCCATTGACCCTCAGGATTCAAGGGGATTTAATCCCCCAAAGTAGAACACGCCAGGAGGCGCATTTGTGCAGTGGTACAGCTTTTTTAAAATTTGCTTTTTGGAAGGGGGGCTGTGTGTCTCCCCTTCCCTTTATTATTTTTGGGCCCTGGGGACCCCATCCCCCAGGGCATGGCCACATATTTTTTTAATTTAAAAAAATATATTTTTAAGGTGGGGGCCCGCGTGGCCCCCCTCCTGAAGCCAGTTTTGGCCCCGGGGCCCAGCCTTATTTATTTATTTTAAAAATACAAAGGGAGGGGGCCGCGTGGCCCCCCTTCCCTGGGCCACTTTTGGCCCCAGGGACCCCATTCCCCAGGGCCTGGCCTCTTTGAAGGGGACCGTGGGGGGAGCCCAAATGCCCCCACGGTCCCTGCCGGCTCCCCGCCTCCTGTGGAAGCCGGCATTGCTTTTGGGCAAGGGGGGCTGCTAACATGCAGCTCCCCTTGCCCAAAAGCAATTCTGCTTTGCTTCTTGGAAGGGAGAGCAGGTTTCCTGCTCTCGCTTCCAAGAAGCAAGCAGTGTTTGCTATGGCAGGGTGGGAGCCGTGCTCCCGCCCTGCCATAGCAAACGGCAATGTCCCAGGGGTGGGCACCCCGTGACATTGCAGGAGCCGGCCATGGGGGGTGGTGGTCCACAGGGCCATTGAGGGCTCCAGGAGGGGCGCTGCGCGGCCCCCCTCCCATCATTTGCACAGCCCCGGGGAGGTGGCGGTCCCCGGGGCTGCGTGGCGGGAGGCATAAGCCCCCCCCATGCCTTTTAATTATAATTAAGGCTCCCGGTTTTCCATTTTTACAGATAAATACAGACAGAAAACAATGTGTTTTCTGTCTGCATTTATTTTTAAAAGTGGATAAATACAGAAAATCTGGCTTCTTTCAAGTGACTCTGTGCTGTCTTTTATGAATTATAGTCCAACAGCTGAGCAGATGAACAGCATGGGAACTTAAAAAACAGGATGCAATTTCATTAAATAATGACATGTGTCAACATACAGTTGTGGTATAATAATCATATTTACCAGTGGATGTTTTGTTATATAATATTTGGCAGCTGAGATTGCTAAAACAGACAGACATCAAAGTATGAGTGCGCATCTGTCAGTTAAATATATATGGAAATGTACAGTTTTACAACTTCTTTTATATGCAAAACACAAAATAAATATGGATAAATACAGATAAAGTGGGCAAAAAATAAATATGGATAAATACAGACGCAAATGCTTAAAAAATAATACCATAAAACTGGGAGCTCAAATTATAATAAAGCCCTGGGGAGGTAGCAGTCCTGCTGAGGGGGGCTGCGTGCCCCCGCACTATATTTTGTGATTGCCCCCGGGACCTGGCCCACCCGGGGGCTTAATTAAACGAAGCGCGGGAGACCGCGCTTCGGTTTTTTAAATTTTCGTCCGGATTCACGCACACAGCGCTAATTCGGGCGATTTAAAAAAAATAAATGCTTTCTTTGTCCCTGGGGGTCCCTGGGCAGGCCTGGGCAGGCCTAGGGGGTCAGGGTGTCACTACCCTGCCCCCTTTTCTTGTTTTTTATCTTTTTTCTACCGTTTTCTTGTGACTCGGTTACCGAGTCACAAGATGGCTGCCAACACATTCTGGTTTGGAGTGTTGGCAGCCAATCAGAATCAAGCTCGTGATCGGGAGGGTTTGCAAATCCTCCTCGGTGCTCAGATATATACATTTTTATTTTTTGAATTTCTCAGCAACTACTGAACGGATTTACACCATTTAAAAAAAGGTCACTTTCTGAACCAAGAGCTACCTTTTTGCCAAATTTGGTGTAATTCCGTTCAGCAGTTCGGGCTGTAGCCGTGTCTAAAGTTCCTATGGAAATTAACATGGGGAAAACGTGTTTTGGGACCCCCCTTTTTTCTCGGCCCCTGCTTGACAAATCACTCCGAAACTTTCAAGACAAGAGCTGACCTGAGCGAACCATTAGTTTTGAAAATTTTGCGAAGATTCGTCAAACAGGGCCAAAGATATTGGCAAAAGAAAAAACGCTTTTTGAATAGAAACAAGGTCCTAACTATAACTACCTACTAGCGACTGCCAGTAGGTAATATATATATATATATATACACACATATACATACAGACACACACCCCCTCCGAGGTACTCTGTTCCTAGGAGGTTCAAGTCATGCAGTACCAAGCCACTATTAAAGTATCCAAACTCCGCTGCTGATGGCAACAGATTGAGTCGAACTCATGATTTAGTGGCCAATCAGTATTCAATTGGGGCGTGGTCTTTGATAAGTAAGGAGAATCAGAATGATTTGGCATGTCGAACAGTCCTGCAACAATATAGCCCACTGGAGGGCTTTAAATAATGAAGTGGCAAAATGTGACCTGTAGAAATGGCTAAAGTGTGTCCCAAATTTGAGTTGCAGGTGATAATGAAAAATGAAATGTGGAAGAATTACCTACTGAAGGGCAGAATTAAAGCAATCTACAAAAATAGAGCCTGCAAGTATTAGCATACCTTGCAATTGTAGATCCCAACGGGAACACATGAAATGATGAAAGGACAATTAAATTTGGGCACAATTAACACTATAAGACACTTTGCATTCCCCCTTGATCAAGGTCCAAAATGGACCGAAACGCATTGGGTAATTGCCGATATTCAGTGTAACAATAAATACTAATTTCCAACTAAGGGGCCATTTACGATGTCGTGGGAAACGGTCGGAGCCGTTCCTACGGCATCCTAATCTCCTGTTTGGATTAATTTCCGACCGACCCATTTTGATGGAGTTGGTCGGAAATGAATCCAAACAGGATTTCCGAATGGCTTATGACGGGCTCAGAGAGCCCGTCTGTCATTCGGAAAGCCTCCTGTAATCCCAAGGGCGGCAGTTTCCGCCCGAGTGATTACAATGTTGGATTCTGACAGCCTTTCTTTGTCTGCCTTTCCGACACAGAAAGGCTGTAAGAAGTCGACTTTGGAGGCCCCCAGCAGGGCCCCCATAGGTGCAAGGCCTCCGGATGGCAGCCGAGGGGGCACCTATGGTGCCTCCCTGTTCAGCCCTGCACCTGGTGGCAGGCACCTTGAGGTGCCTGCCATGGGGTGCAGGGATGAACTGCACCTCAACTATTTACAATGAGAGCATGCATTCCGGTCAAAATGCATGCTCCCATTGTAAAGAATAGGAGTGCGACCGAACAGTGTTCGGTCTCATCCTAATTGCTGGTTTGGGACCGCCGACTGGAGGTCGGTCGGTCCCAGATCAATGTCGGACGGACTCAGGTTCGTCCGACATAGATATCGGCCCCTAAATCGTGAGTGCAACTCAATCTGTTGCCATCAGCAGTAGAGTTTGGATACACACACATATATATACATATATACACTACAGTTTACAGTATTGGTCTTTAATATTCAAACATGCAAAACATGCTAGCTAGTAGGATTAAGTGTGTTGCATGCCTGATTTACCACAAACAATGTATTATTTTTTTTTATAGTTTTTTTAATTAAATACAACTTCCAACCATCACAAAACATTAGTATGCATACAGTTCGACCTTAGGACATCTGGTGCATATTATGTAGCAGCGAACATGTAATCAATCAATCATTTCAGGTGAACAAACATTACTCCTAGACAATTCCATTTCCACAGTCGGGGATATACATAAGTCCCCTCAATATGCATTCCACCCACTCCATTTTTTATGCCATTTCTTGGGGCATCCTCGAGATTTATACACTTCTTTTTCTGCAATCATGCACTTATCTAGTTCGGCCGCCCAGGCCCCCTTCGATGGCCTCTCCGCCACCCCCCACTTCATTGCTATTGCTCTTTTCACTAGTGTGTACCCCAAAGTGGCCAGTAGTTGTTCCACCTCCGTGAGGTCAGTCGCTTCCCAGATGTTAAGAAGCCCCAATGGTGGAGTGAGGTTGATCTGTTTACCTAGCGCTTCTTGCATGTATGTTGTAGCCCCCTCCCATATGGGCCGTAGGAACGGACAGTCCCATATAGTGTGGTAGAAAGTTGCTTCTTGGTGACAACCCCTCAACAGAATGCGTCCTGTCTAGTACCCATTCTCGCTAATGTAACCCCGGTGAGGTATGTTCTATGTGAGATTTTTAATTGAATCAGACGGAAGCGAAGTGCGATAGCTGCCTCCCTTGGTGACATCAGCGCTGTTTGCCAGTCTTCGTCTTTGATTTCTCCTATGTCAGCCTGCCACCTACTTCGGAGAGCTTGAAGGGGGTCAGGTAGGTTATTGCATAATTTGCGGTACGTCAATGATATGGCTTTATCTGGGATTGGTTCAGAGAGCAGCCGTCCTCTAACCGGGACGATTCCGGAAGGTTGCCTATATCTGGGAGTGCTGTTGTTAGGGCATGGCGGATCTGCAGATAACGAAATGTCTCCCCCTGAGCTAATTCATATTTCTCCTGTAATTCCTGGAACGAGAGGATTTTGCCTTTCTTGATGAGATGGCCAATATTGGAGAGTCCGATCGTATCCCAATTATCAAACCCTGGTTGATAACACAGGAGTGCTAACTTCTGGGTAGACCACAACGGCGTGGCCTGAGTCAATACATCAGTCCAGCCCAGCCGTTTAGTCGCCTGGTGTCTGATTTCTACCGTACGAGCCGTGAGGCCCAGATATCTCCCTTTCCGGACCTTCGTGTATAGAGCTCCGAGGCACCCCTCTCTACCCATCTGGTATCTGTCGAGCATATAGGCAGGGTTTATCGGAGAGCGGTACATCCAGTGATTCACAACCACCAGTTGTGAAGCCCAATAATAAAGTTGTATGTCTGGGAGTGCGATCCCTCCGTCGTACCATCCTTTAGTCAATTTATGCAGGGCTATGCGAGGCGCCTTTCCATTCCACAATAACGATCTAATCTCACTGTCGATAATTTTAAAATATAAGTCAGAAATTTTGTATGGGCAATTTTGAAGGACATATAAGAACCGCTGGAGAGCAAGCATCTTAAACAAGGCCGCTCGGCCTAGCAAAGAGAGCGGCAGGGATCTCCAGTGGGTGACACCACTTCCAAATCTATCTAATGGGACGGCTAGGTTTTTTTCATGGAAGAGTTAGGGATCAGGAGTGATAAAAATCCCCAGGTAACGAAAACCATCACGTGCCACTTCGACCTCGCATCCCGGAGGAAGTCGAGGAACTGGACCCCGAAGAACAAACTGTACTGATTTAGTCCAGTTAATGGCATAACCAGAGTACTTGCCAAAGTTGGTGAAAATATTTAGAAGCCTATTTAGGGACGTACGGGGGGACGCCAGATATAACAGTATGTCATCCGCATACAACGATATTCTGTCTTTGTGTCCCTCCGCCCATGTCAGCCCTCGAAGTATCACATCCCCTCGCACCCAGGATGCCAACGGTTCCAGAATCAAAGAGAAAATCAGGGGGGATAGGGGGCAGCCTTGTCTGGTGCCTCTGCCAAAGGAAAATGTTTGGGATGTACGATTGTTAACCCTGACTTGACCCCGCAACTCCGTGTAAAGCAATTTAATCCAGCCCAACAATTTCGGGCCGAAACCCAGGCGTCCCAGTTCTCGGAAAAGATATGGCCACTCTATAGAGTCAAATGCCATGGAGGCATCTAGTGAGAGCACCACGGCATCTTCCTCTACATATTGTTGTCTCCCCAAAACACTGTGAAGACGGCGGATATTCAATGCCGTATTCCTTCCCGGCAGAAAGCCATATTGGTCGGCATGGACCAATGACGGGAGCAGAGGGATGAGACGGTTATCCAAAAGCTTGGCCAGGACTTTGGCTTCGACATTGATTAAAGAAATCGGTCGATAAGAGCCGCAGCTGTCAGCCGGTTTCCCAGGCTTTCGAATGACAACAATAGAAGCCAGACGCTGATCGTCTGGCAGGATTCCTTTTTCAAATCTCTCATTATACAGATTTTTAAGGTGGGGGGCAACTAACGTGGCCATTGACTTAAGGAATTCAATAGGGACTCCGTTGGGTCCCATTGCCCATTGTAGTATGTGTTTCCACATTTTCATTGTGGGAAGTGAGTCATCTCTGAGTAACTTGAGAAGTCTACCTACTCGTGGAGTCTACCTATTTGTCTCTTACCTATCACTCTCAGGACTCTGTGCTGGGATTTCACACTGTCGACTTTCTTACGCTTTGTATGCGTAGTTGATTGGGTGTGATTCTACATGTGCTTATTCTGTCATATTTATTCCGTTTTCCTGATTGAGTGAAGAGACGTCCTCTCTTTGTATTGAGGCGTCGCATTACTTGTTGGACACAACAGCGTTGCTTTAGGCTTCTCTGAAGTCCATTGTGCCTTATGCTCTGGAGCTGTACGTTTCACGGTGTTGGAATGGATTGCTGAAGTTTACACGAGCTGAAGTTTACACTGTTTTACCTCCGTTTAATCAGCTAGCCCGCTCGCGCATTGCTGTTTGGCTTTACTGTTTCCCATGCGAGTTATTTTTCAAAAGTGCAACCCTTACCTCGTAAATGTACTACCATTGGAGTCAATAAATATAGAAGTTGAGGAGCTTGTTGAGTTCTTCTTTCCTTGTAATGTTGATCCTGCCGACTACGCCAGTGTAGGATCCTGAGGTTGAAGGAAGGATCACTCAAAGAGCAGGTTATAAAGTAGAAATCCAGGTTTATAGGTAGGAAGAAGAAACTCATCCACAGCTACACATCCATTACAGGTAACAGCCTTTCAAGATTTCAAACAATACATTCTATCACCTGGGAGACCTAGAGTCATCACAGAACTTCTAGTGACAGTAAACTATGACATAAGCAGAGAGGCATGTTGCAGCATGCCACACACACCCCTTTTAATTTTGTCCCCAAGCCCATTGACGTTCCACGTCCGAACGGATAGTGATGTTTCTATCGTACTACCAGCCATAAACCGGTAGGAACGGCCAACAGGAGCTTAGGGGCACATCGTGAGGAGCAACAGATGCACCAATCAACACTTTAATTGGATGTAAATATCGGAAGTGACCTTCGAGCAAAGACCGTCCAAGAATCCACCTGATTGCATACCATACATTCGGAATGAGAGAAACACTGAGTAAGTCTGATTGTCCACATTTTGTGACTGGAAAACAAAAACAAAACCATACTTCTGAACTCCCCTCCCTCCCCTCCCCCTCCCTGCCCCCTGCTAGTGGATTTCAAACTATCCACCCCCGAACAAGGCAGAGTAACTGTCGCCCCACCCCCATTTGAAGGTGCTTGGGTTACAGCCGCCCCCCCGCCGCACTGCACGGATAACTGCACAGTATACTGTAACTTGTGGGGAAAGCCCGGCCCCGACACACGTTAGTTACTTAGGAGTAAAGAGCCAGATTGCACTGTCCCAGGCATATATACAAGAGTCACTCATGCAAACCCAGTTTAGGGAAGATGCTCCCCAGCGTTCTGCTTATGTCGCTGCCCCACCTCAAAGCCACTTAGTCGTGGCTAGTGTGTCCATACCAGACCTTGGAGCACCTTCGACTCAGCTGCGAGACGCCGAGTCCATCTCTTTCTCCTTGCTGGCCCAATCGCCACGTTGTCCGGCACCATGTTCAGTTCTGCTTGTCCGAGGACCTCCGTTTCGTTGTCTATTGGGTTTCTCCACTCGGTGCCACCCCTCTAGCCAATCCCACGCATCCTCAGGGGAGGAGAAGAACCAAGCCTTGCCTTCTGATTCCACTCGGAGTTTGGCAGGAAACAGCATGGCATACTTCACCTCCCTGTCTCTCAGCACCCGTTTGACCGCCAAAAAACTGCGACGTTGAGCTTGGACTTTTGTGGTAAAGTCTGGGAAGAAAGTAATTGCACTGTCCTCCAGTTTAAGTGGTGGGTTAGCACGTGCAGCTTGGAGTATACTGTCCCGATCCCTAAAATTGAAAACCTGCGCTATAATCGGCCTCGGAGGGGCTCCTGGTTTAGGCCTTCCTCCGGGGACGCGGTGAGCACGTTCAATAGAGAAATAGTTTGAGAGTCTGAGGTTGTAGTTGTTTCAGGATTAGGTCCTCGACGAATAGGTCTACTGCAGGTCCTTCCGCGCGCTCCGGGACACCCAGAATTTGTATATTGTTTCTGCGCGCCTGTTAGAAATGGGATTTCTGGTTGGCTAAGGCTTGCGCCAAAGCCAGGCAGAAACCACCACTCTAGTCAGGGCAAGGGAGTTACACGCTGAAGATAACCCCTGCTCACCCCCTTGGTAGCTTGGCACGAGTAGTCAGGCTTATCCCAGAGGCAATGTGTAAAGCGTTTGTGCAACACACACACAGCAACAACATACTAGGCACACCACAAAAGGAACTCCACACAAGGTTATGTATAAAAATAGCCTTTGTATTGTCATAAACACATTAGAATGGTAATCACACAATATACACTGTGCCTACTGGCACTAGGCAATATTTACAGGGGATTATATACACATGACAGGGCCAATTAGGCCACTGTCAGAACCATCACAAAGTAAAGATAGTAAATGTAGAACCAAATAATAAACGTAGAACACAACCAGTAATTACTGGCAACCACTGTACTCAGCATTATATCCTGCAACACAAATTATATTATGCACAGTATCACATCAAGCGTAAAATACATTATGCGCCAACCTCATAAGCCTAAACATATTAGACCATAACCTCCTAATCATAAATCACATTAGGCATAAATCACAGTGGAGAATAATCTCACAAGCATAAACACAGTATGCAAAACCTCGTAATCATAAATCACATAGAGGCATAAATCACGGTGCATAAATCACATTCCCTGCGCACCACATAAATCACATTAGGGCCTGGCGCCCTATCAACCTAACAGCCCCCCTGGCCAACTGGCCTTCTCAGAGGGCTCAAATGCCCTATGTCCATAATGTCAGGGCTTGGGCTGCCAATGCAGCAACATCAAGAGTGCGCAATTGGGCTGGGGCAGAGGAGTGTATCTCACTCCTGTCTCATCAAAAATGCCCCCACAGGAATGATGGCCTAAACGTTGCAGCAGCCGCTAATTGCCGTGCAGCTGTGAAGGTACTGGGGACACTGGCACTCACTGTGCCCTCGAAACCCATGTGCCCAACCGTTGCAGCTGCCAGCTCTGGTGCGGCGCAGCTGGGGACAACGAAAGAGGCCCTGCTCTGGGGCTCTCTAAACAAATCTGCGCAACGTTGCAGCTGCCCTCTATCAGGCGGGGCAGCTGTGGACAAAGTAAAGGGGGCCCTGGCACTTCTGTGCCCGCGGGTCCCCCACTGGGGCTCCCTACATCACAATTGCCCCCATTGTTGCAGCTGCCCTCTATCAGGCGGAGCAGCTGTGAAATCACACAAGACAGGCCAACTGAGCACTGGCACTACTGTGCCCTCTGGACCCCCACTGGGGCCCTAAAAACAAAACGTGCCCCCTTGATGCAGCTGTCCGCTACGGCGGTGCAGCTGTGACGATAAATGCGGCCCTGGCACTAATTGTGCCGCTGCAGTCCCCCTCCGGGACTCCTCAATAGTTTATGGCCCCCGGCCCCATTCACTGGGGCTCCGTGCAGGCAAAGAACAAAGGGGTGCCACCGGAGGCACCAACATCACTTCAGTGTAGCCCCACTCACCGGGGCTCTCGGGTGGGCTCGCCTCTCTTCACTCCTCCGGGCTCCAGGGACACGCGGGGCTCTCTCCTCAGGCCACGAGGCGGCCCGCGGGGCTCACCTCCGGTCACGGGAGCCCCGTCTTCCCGCACACCAGCTCACCTGATTTCCTGCCGCTGGAGCTCATGGAGGCGGGGTAGGCTCCCGTCCTCCTGCCGCAACTCCGCCCCCAGTCAGGCGGACGCGCCTGACTTCCGGTTTCGCCGGACTCGGTGGCTTCATCACTCGGCGGGGCAATGCGGGATGGGCACCCGCTTTCAAGTACAGCTCAAGTGCGGGGTGGGCACCCGCTTCCTGAAATACGCATAAATGTGGGGTGGGCACCCGCCAACGAACACCAAACGCGGGGTGGGCACCCGCTAGGAATAGAAGCAATTGCGGGGTGGGCTCCTGCTCGATACGGCATCACGGGGAAATCCCTACGACGGGGATTCCCTCTAAAAGGACTGCAGCTCAGCGCTGCACAGCCCACACTCTTCCTCTTGGGAAGATTAAAAGAAAGCGCTCACGAGGCGCTAGAAGCAAGAGTCCTGCATTAAAAAAGAATAAGTCCCAGCAAAAGTTCTTCTAGTTCCATGGGACATAGCTGGGCCCAGGGAGGCCAGCACACAGGGCCCTCCAGCAGGGAGGTAAGTCCCCATGGCGGTTCCTCCTGGGCCCCAGCAGCAGCAAGCCCCAGCAAAGTCAGGAACAGCACACTTTCATGGGGTCACAGCCCCAGTATTCATACACAGAATCTCTTTGTCTGCAGGACATGGCTTTTGGGGGAACCAGATGCAACTGGTTCAGGGGGGATTTGGAGCACTCTGTTGACAGGGCTCCGCTTCTCTATTGTTAGGTGGGGGCTCGTCATCAGACACACCACAGGGGGCGGAGCCAGCATTCACTAGGGCAGACACAATCCTATTCAGGGACCGGGGACATCTCCTCCCACTACTCCAAATGTAGATGTCCTATTCAGCCTGCCCCTCCTGGAGCCACACACACCTCCCCAGCCCCTGTCACTCAAAAGCCAGACATGCAATTCACATCAGGCAGGCAGACACATAGCACACAGAAATGCCAACTTCTAAAAGGGGCATTTCTAAAATAGTCATAAATCTGCGCACACCATTGCGTAGCATTTATTATTACTATTTCAAACATACCAAACTTGACCACGCTGCTCCTCTCATATCAGGAATTACCACTGAAACACTTATCAGGGAATCCCCAATGCATTCCTATGGGAGGGCAGCCCCAAAGTAGTGAGAAACCAAAATGGCTGTTTGTCATTACCAGGACATGTCACACACTTAAGGTACATGTCCTATCTTTCACCTACAACGCACCCTGCCCATAGGGCTAGCTAGGGCCTACCTTAGGGGTGACTGACATGCAGTAAAAGGGGGGGTCACAAACATGGCACACACTTTAGGTGCCACGTCACAGCGGCAGTGACACTGCACGCACAGGCCCTGCGATGGCAGAGGCCTGAGATAGGTTTGCAAGGCTACTTTGGTGGGTGGCGCAATCAGCGCTGCAAGCCCACCAGGAGCATTTAATTTACCAGCCCTGGGTATATGAGATACCACTTACAAGGGACTGACAGGTAAATTAAATATGCCGAACAGGTGTAGACCAATCTTATCAAATGTAAGACAGAGAGCGCACGCACTTTACACTGGACAGCAGTGTTAAAGTGCCCAGAGGCCTAAAACCACTAACACCATGTCAGAGAAAAGGCTAGGAGAAAGGCAAAAAGTTTAGGGATGACCCTGCAAAAAGGGCCAAGTCCAACAGCGCCCGACCCTCATATTCGTCTAGCTGTCTCTCAAGTTTGAGCTGTTGATCCTGTAGTTGGGTCACTTGTTGTTTCAGCACGGCAGTATCTTTGTTCAATACCGTTGTGACATCCTCAATTTCTTTCACTTTGGAGTCCATTTTCCTAAGATCCGCTCTGATGAGGGAGACTTCGATATTCACGGTGTCAATTCGAGTCTCTAGAGAGGTCCGTACTCCCGTAATGGCCGCCATGATGTCTTGTAGCGTTAATTCCTGCTGTTGCGGCGGGAATGTATTTTATTTTTAATTTATTTTGAAGGTTTTATATAGCGCGAACAAGACCCTTGCGTGTATCAGAGCGCTTTACAAGGGCAGATATTTGAAACAGAAAAAGCATTAAGAGATATAAATATGCACTATACAAAACAACCGTCGTATTACGAGTTATATAAATAGTTCATGTGAATTTAGACATGAGAAGAGATTTCACTTCTTTTTTTAAAGATGCAGTAGAGGGATTCAGTCTGGTTTCTGGGGGCAGTGCATTCCAAATCCTGGGAGCAATCCCCGAGAAGGCACGGTTGTATGTTTTCTTCTTGGCAAATCGTTGTGGTTTCAGTAGAAGGTTACTGGAGCTCCTGGAGGATCTGTTGCCAAAGGAAAGCCCAAATTTCTGGACCAGATAACTCGGAGTGTTGTGATGTTTGGCCTTGTGCGTCATACATGCGATTTTTAGTTGAATTCTGGCTTCGAAAGGTAGCCAGTTAAGAGCTCTAAGGTCAGGGGAGATGTGACAGTTTCTTTTGGAGCTTGTGATGAGTCTGGCTGCTGCGTTGATTGATGCTCTTAGAGGGGCCGTCGTCGATCTGGGAAGACCGCAGAAAGAGGCACTCCCATATTCCACTCTTGGGATTACTAGCGCTTGAACTGCTAGTTTGAAGTCATTTGCATGAAGGAAGGGTTATTTTCTCAAGGTTTTATCTGAAAATGTGCTCCTTTTGTTGCGGCGCTAATGTGTTTCTGCATGTTTAGATTTCTGTCAAGAGTTACTCCCAGCGATTTCGCTGAGTCGATAATAAGAGGTTGGCAATTGAGTGCTGTTAGATGTTTCAGCCATTCTTGAATGATAGTAGATTGGTTGGGAGGCGCGATTAGGAGGAATTCAGTTTTGAGGGTGTTTAGTTTCCGATGGTTTTCGGCCAGCCAGGTCTGAGTTTTTTGTAGTGTTAAGTTGAGAGATTTAATGTCCTCTAGACAGTGGATCTTTAAATATAGTTGTGTATCATCTGCGTACATGTGATAATGGACGTTTGAGGAGCTGAGAATTTCGGTGAGCGGTTCCATGAATAGGTTGAAAAGTGTAGGAGAGAGGGATGATCCCTGCGGGACTCCTAGAGTGACTAGGACGAACTTGGACAAGGATGGATTAACCTTGAATCTTTGTGATCTGTTTTGAAGGAAAGAGGTGAACCAATTTAAACTGATCCAGATAATCCCATTCTGTGTTTCAGGAGATCTAGAAAGTTGTCGTGTTTGACGGTGTCAAAGGCCGAAGATAGGTCGAGCAAGATTAGCAAACATGCTTCGTTTTGGTCCAGGATTTTTAGTGCGTCACCTGCTATGTGGGTCATGGCTGATTCAATACTGTGCCCTGCACGAAGCCGGATTGGTGTTGGTTGAGCAGGTTGAAATGGTCTATGTGGTTGCCAAGCTGTATGTGAACACATTTTTCTAAGAGTTTGGCCAGAGTTGGGATGTTGGATATTGGGCGGTAATTATTTAAGTCCGAGAGGTCAGCCGTTGGCTTCTTTAGGATGGGGGATACTTGCCCAGTTTTAAGGATTTCTGGGATGATTCCTTGAAGTAGAGAGGTATTTATAATCTTGGTCCATAGTGGAAGTAACAGCGGTATGAAGTCTTTTAGGTAATTTGCGGGAAGAAGGTCTGTGAAGTGGTTGGAGGGATTCAAAGCCATGAGCGCCTTTAATATGGCATTTTCACTGTAAGTATTGAAGGAGGACCAAGAGGCGTTATTTTTGAGGTCGAACTTTGGTGAGCATACGATTGGGGTTCCTGGAGGGGGAGATGAAATGTCCATGTGAGTGTCAGTATGAGTTATTAAGTCGTTAAGCAGGTCCGTCTTTATGTTTTCTGTCTTCATAGTGAAGAAGGAGGCAAATTCTTCGCAGTTGGGTAGTGTGCCTGGATTAGCTTTGGGGGATGGGGGTACACCTTTAGATTGTGTTTTGACTAGTTCAAATAGTTTTTGGGGTCGGTTCTTGGCTTCATCTAATTGATTACTGAAAAAGTCTGCTTTTGATCGTCTGATCTTTCTATAGTAGGAGTTTCTACTGGTTCTTAGCAGCTTGAGGTGGTCAGGGAATGGTGCTGATCTCCATCGGCGTTCAATTAATCTTAGGGATCGTCTGTCCTCATTGAGTCTACCATCGTACCATGGTTTTGAGTCTTTTGTGGAGACTCTCTTCAATTGTAAGGGAGCGGCTGTGTCTAATACCATGGTCATGGAGTGAAAGTAGTGGTTAGTCAGATCTTGAACATCGGATAGGCCTTCAGGGGGAAGCAGGAGGTTGGCACCAGAGGTTGTGATTAAGTCGGCACTGGCATTTTTTAGATTCCTCTTCCATATTTTAGTTCTTGTGGGTTGTGCAGAGTATAGTTTTACTGATTCATTGATGAAGAATGTGATGATGTGGTGGTCAGACCAATCACAGGGGAGGATTGTTTCAAGCTGAATGGATTCAGCCTTGGAAATGGCCAAATCTAGTATTGAGCCTTTGTCGTGAGTGGGGCTGTTACAGATTTGGGTGAGGTCAAGGTCAGAGAGGAAGGCTTTGAGGCTGTTGACCGCAGAATCATTAAGGTCATTCCAATGGAGATTGAGGTCTCCGAGGAATATTTGAGTATTTTGTTGTCCAGAATTTGTAGTCACGATGTCCATGAAATGTTCAATGAAGGTGAGGTTATCACCTGGCGGGTGGTAGAATGTGTGCAGAGAGCACACTGGTTTGTTATTACTAGTGATGTCTAAACAGAGGTATTCACATGAGGATACTACCGGTGAGTGTGAGCGGATCACTGAGAGATTGTTCCGATGTATGCAAGCAATACCGCCACCTGGCCTATCAGTTCTATCTAGTCTGGTGATATCATGGTTTGGGGGTACCAGTATGTCGAGGATGGGCATAGACGATTCATTTAACCATGTTTCGGTCAAAATTAGGAGGTCAGGTTCATGAGTGAGTATGAGGTCAGTTATATCAGCCGCATGTCTTGAGGCAGATCTACAGTTTAGAAGTATACATTTGAGAAGTGCCTTGATGGGGGTTCCTGTGTGAGGACTCGCATAAGGTTGTTTTCGACTATACCTCTAGTATTGTGTTTTGTAACTCTGTTAGTATTGGAGGGGATGGTTTGGATTGAGGAATGTTTATGCATGTTGTCCGAGTGCATTGTGTTATCGGTGTAATGAGGGAGATCATAGAAGCGGAGTAGGGAGAGTATGTCTTTGGTCGATAAAGGATTTTTCCTTCGGACCGGACGGGTTGAGGCATTGGGGTAAGGTACTGTTCTCCATCTTAGGGGCTGATGTTTTAGGGGACGCGAGTGCAGCTGGTGGGTGTATTTGGAGCGGTTACTGTGGAGGTTTGTCCTAGAGTCCTGGTCAGATTGTTTGATCTTGGGTTGATGTAGAATCAGGTCATGTAGGATATGGAGGTCATCTTTGACTTGTTGCAGTGAGAGTAAGATTTCATCAAGTCTGGGGTCTGGTGCGGGTATGGTGCTTATTGTTTGGACTGGGGTAAGGAAGGTGTGGTTGGGCCATGTATGTGGCTTGAAGGGAAATCGTAATCTGGTTCGTCGTATTGCGGACTGCCTGGGTGGCTACCAGGAAGGGGGGGGTAACAGCGGAAGACGAAGAGGTATGAATCGGATGGATGTGAAGTGGGTTGGGGTAATGGAAATGTTCATGGTACTAGGGGTAGAGTTGGAGTTAGGGGGATGCATGTCATCTCCAGGGGTGTCTGTTGGGACTGGGGTGGGTGTATATGAAGGTTGGGTCATAAGAGGTAAATGTCTTGAGGGGGATTCAGGCGGGGAGTTAGGAAGTGTATTGAGATTGGGATCGCCTGGGGAGGGGGGATGGGGTCTTTTCCTTGCTGAGAGGAAAGATGTTATCCAGTAAGTTTAAGCTACGGTACGATGATTGAATGAGGATGATCCCATTATGATAAATGGTGATTGTTGCTGTGGCTTTGTAGATTGGGGAGGGGCTGATAGAAATCGTGAGACCATGCGCTGTTTTCCTAGTGGAGGAAACCGAGAACAGGGCGAAAAAGGCTTTCCTCCATTGGGCTCTTCTCTTAGTATAAAAAATGATGTCGTTAGTTATGTATCCGTTGCTTGTTGAGAAGTAGGGATCTGAGATTGGGGTCTCGGGATGTGATTTTAGCAGATTATGTTTAAGGCATTTGGCTGCTTTTTTTGTAAGGTTAGGGGGGTACTTAATGGTATAAGTATGTAGTCCTGTGCGCTCCATACTGGAGTTGACGCTAGTCAGTAGGGGTAGAGAAAGGTAGGGAGAGTGTGCAAGGCAATGTGATGTTAGGTGAGGAGGAGTGGGGGTAAGGTAGGAGGGGGAATTATGTGAGAGGGTTGAGGATAGGTGAGGGTGTGGTTGGGGGAGTTAGGAGCGGTTGTGGGTTTGGGCCATTAAGGGGGGCATATTTTGTGTAGGTTGGGATGGGATTGGATAGATTGATGTAAAGCGTGATATGAGGGGAGGTACTGGAACAGGGGGATGAAGCCGTCAGGTCGAAGGGTGTGAGGAGGGAGAGGGGGGGGATTAGGGCTAGCTCAAGTCTGCGTAGGTACCGCCAAGATAGAACTGTGTAGTTGAGGTGGAGCTAGGACAAAAAAAAACTCACCTGTGTATATGTGGAGTAGGGTACCGAAGGATGTTGTCTGGATCCTCAAGGGAGCAACCCATTGAGAGTGGGTCAATCCAAGATGGCCGCACCGTTAACTGCAGATATCTAAATCCTGAAAGGTAGTCCTATCACACTTTCCATTAGTTGATCTGGGTGTAGTCCTATTTCAATTTCTATTTGTGCACTGTATTGAATTGGTCCTTTCTTTGTTTTCTTTTTTGGTGTGTTTTAAGGTAAAGTCCTATGTCACTTTCTGTCTAACAACATGTAATGATTATTCCTTTCTCCAAAGGTATACATTTTACTGCCATTTTGTCGAGTAGAGGGGTAACTGGTGACTGTCGCATCCACATGAAAAGGAAATCCCAAAATGGGTTCCCTATAGTGTGCCGTTGAGTCGGCAAAAAATGATCAAAAGTGTAGGCAGGCAAGCGGTATCCATGACGAGTACGAAACCCTCCTGATAGAGGGATCTTGCCATTTACACCAGTAAATCATGGTTGAACGCTCTCTCGAGCGTGGACGAGCGGCAGCCTCGCTCCGTTCTTTCACTATTTAGATATCCGATGAGCCGGGCAGGGGAGGTGCCCTCTCTCCAAACCGCCTCATCAACGTGAGCGCCGGTCCGCGTGAGCGTCACCGGCGTGAGCGTCCACGGGGCGCTCCTTGGAGAGGACGATTCACCCCCTCTCACCTCCAGGAACCTGACCCGATGGGCCCCAGGCGATCTGGGCTTCCCCGCTGGCGAGGAGAGGTCCAGCATACAGGGAGTATGCCTCCTCGTGTCTCCCAGCTTGTCTTTCATGCGAGTGCAGGTCCCGTGGGGGAGAGACAGCGGTAGTGACCGACGCTGGGATTCTTCTCGTAGATGCCTCCGGTACTCAAGATCCATGCCGCGGTGGGTCTAGGAGGTTCGCTGGCTCCACTCTTTTCCTCCAACCCAATACTTGAGCAAGGCTCCAGGCTGCAAGATCCAAGTCCCGACCAGTCCGGCTGCAAGATCCAAGTCCAGACCAGTACGGCTTTGTGTCCCGATCTCCACAAACCTTCAGCGCCGAGTAAGGTGAGCAATTAGGAGCTAACCATAAATGCAGTTGCCTCGGCCAAAAACCAATATTCTTTAGTGATTCTGTGTCCAGGGTTCACAAGGCTCTCTAGTTCAGATGCAGCTGGGGCTGAGAGGGATATCCAGTAAATTGCGATCCCAAGCGAACGGAGCTCCCTTTACGAGCTCCTCACCAGTCGGCCATCTCATGGATTCTATGTTTCTATATTATATATAGGTAAATGCACAGACCTACAACATATGTATGAGGAAGGTGACCTCAGGTGTTAGTGGTAGCTCAGGTAATCCGATTTCAGCATACCTCGCATACAGAGTCTCCAATAATGATGAAGTATGGTGTTTGTGGTAGATACTGCATTGAAGTCTGCCACTGCAGCTTCACATTATTTGAGAGAACTGCAGTTTTTCTTGATGTGATGTGCCACCACCATGACCAAGTCTACAGAAAGCATTTGGCTTTCTAGGAGGGTGAACAAAAATGTTCAAGGCAGGAGACCTCCCCAAAAGGTTAGTTGTGAGCCTGTATGTTGCCAATTTAGTTCAGTTGTTAAGTAAGAAGTTCACTGAAGGGAACACTAATTAATATGTGCTTTACACTAGAACGTGTAACCTAAAATTCAACAACTGAAATGATAAGTGAACAAGTATCTCCCTGGTCTTAGCATAGGGTGCTAATTTCATACATAGCAGGAGACTGTTGGTTAAATGTTTGTTTTACTAGAGTTGGCATGCTTCAGACTTTTTTCCCGAAAGGATAAGGAATGGATTTCTAAGCAGAACTTTCATATTAAAGTGGATCTGAAATTTAGTCTTAATAATGCCAACACAACATCTATTTCATCTACTTCCTGTTTCACTGAGAAAATGTGCGCTTCATTGCTGCATTACTTTTGGTGCAGGAGCACAATTGGCATTTTTTTCAATTGGTGACTTTAGATGACAAATCTGAAAAAGCTAGTAACCATTTCTATGCAGATGGGAATTCAGCACCTGTGATTAAACTGCAGTCGCTGAGAAGGTATTCCAGTTGCAGATGAGTGGAAAGGTTTAGAGAATCTGTAGTATGAAGTTAGTAGCCTCGCTCTATCGAGGAGGGAGAATATAAAGCCACTTTATGATGTTGAATGTCATTATGCTCTAGGAATTTACACATACGTTGTGATAGAAAATAGGTGCCATTGTCGGTGACAATTGTTTTTGGTGGTCCTTCCAACTTGAAAACATGTTCTAGAACTTTAATGGCATTGTTGGTTGCGGGACCATCACAAAACCAATAAAACATCCATTTAGAAAAGTAGTCCATCATTAAAATACAAAATTTGTTCTCAATAGGTAACACCTCATAGGAACCAGAGAAGTCAAGACAAACTTTGTCCCAGGGGCCTTTGGGAAGTGGCACGGAATGCAGCGCTTGTCAGATAGTAAACATTCTGCACAACTCTCAATGATGGTCTTAACTTGATTTTCCAAAGAAGGCTACCAGTAGTACTGTTTAAGGTGTTGACATGTTTTGGTAACCCCTAGGTGACCATGATGCGCTGTCTGAATAATTTAATTATGCAAACTTACTGGGGGAACAAAAAGGTCATAACGCATCACCATCTCATCAACAACCGAGAGTTCAGTAGCCACAAAAGAAAAACCTTTCATCTCACCAGAGAGAGTTCTACTCTCTGGCCAGCCCTTAGTAATGAACTCTTTGACTTTAATGAGATTGGGATCTTTGAAATACGCCTCCCGCCAAGTCCCTTCAGAAATTGGTGCACACTCCAGGACTGAATCCACTGTCTCAACAACACACCCCGTATCCTGCACTTCACTCTGTTTACATTCAAGTGACATACGCGACAAGAAATCTGCTCTAAAATTCTTTCCGCCAGGTAAATGATTGATAGCAAAATGGTACTCCTGTAATTTGGATAACAAGCACACTAACCTGGCAGAAGCCTTATTTGTTCCTCCACCATTAAGAATGTACATTAATGGCTTGTGATCTGTATACACCTCAAACTTGTGTCCCCAAATGTATGATCGGAACTTGTGTATTGCACAGACGCATGCGAGTGCCTCTCGTTCGATAGTGCTGCATCGCGTCTCAGCAGGTTACAGTGTCCTGGAAGCGAATGCAATGGTATGATCCTTACCACCAACCCATTGTCCAAGTACAGCACCTAGTCCAGACAAACTTGCATCCACATTCACAAAGCATTTGCAGCCATCCTGAAAAGATTACAACGCTGGTGCATACTCAATTAGGTGCTTACTTTGTCAACAGTGCTATGTAAATCATTGTTCCAAATGAACTTAGCACCCTTTTTTAGCAATGCTCTCAGAGATTCTACTGTCTGAGCATACCTATGTACAAAACGAGCATAATATCAGCCAAGAACGAACGTAAGGCATCCTTATCTTTGGGCGGGGCAGCATCACATATTGCTTTGATTAAAGAAAATTTGGGCTTGATACCATCTGGGGATAAGGTGTGCCCTAAGTACTCAAGTTCCTGAACACCAAACTTACATTTCTCATGTCTAACGGTCATCCCAGCACTGAACAACTTTGAAAGAATTTTAGTTAGGATGTCATTATGGGCCTCTTGACTGCTAGCGAACACAAGAATGTCATCCTGGTAAGCTTGGACTCCAGGCATGTCTCTGAAGAGGATGTCGATGAGCTTCTGGAAAACGCTAGTAGCGGAGGCCAAACCAAATGGCAGTCTGAGGTACTTAAATGCACCAAATGGGGTCACAAAAGTTGTAAGTTCCTGAGAGACAACACTGAGGGGAATTTGGTGATAGGCTGACCGCGAATCTATTATGGAAAAAAACTTAGAGCCCCCCAGACTGGCCAAAAGGTCATGAATTTTGGGAAGGGGATGGCAGTCTTGCTGTTAAGAGAGCGCAAGTCAGCACTAAGTCTAACCTCCCCGGATTTTTTTCATACAACTACAATGGGAGAAAACCATGAGGAGAAATCACAACGTACAATTATTCCCTCAGAACAAAGAAACTTCAAAACCATTTTCAATTCATCCCTGATAGTCAGAGGCAAAGGTCGGACCTTATGTACAACAGGCTGAGCATCTGGTTTCAAATTAATATGGTGTTCAAAACCTAGTAAGGCCCCCTACTTTATCAGAAAAAAACTGTGGGAAACTGGCTGATAATAGTATCAATGTCTGAAGAAGTACCTGCGAAGAAGAGTTGTTAGAATCTGTAGTATTTACAATACATGTCATCCTCCACATAACCTTCTGGAACATCACCTTGAACCACAGGATTATCCAACCCAGGTTTTAGGTACAGTCCGATTCTCGCCAAATCTTGCCAGCCTAATATGTTTCTCCCTTTAATTGCCACGTACACTTTAGCTATGGCATGTCGACCCAAACACACTATTTTTGACTTAAAATAACCAAGCATATCAATCTCAGTTTCCCCAAATGCTTTGGGATTGATGTCTGTTTGAGAAAGTACCATAGAACCTTTCCATTTCTCCTGAAAAGTGACATCAGATAAGATTGTGATCGGTGACTCGGAGTCAGCCATGACTTGAAGTGGTACATCTGCAATTATGTCATCACACCTTGGACCTTTTACATTGCGTACTCCAAACACGGTGTTGCATTCAATTGTCAGAACTACGCTACTAAGTTTCTCAGAGCAGCTGTGAATATCTTTAGAGACTTCAATGCTGTTAACCCTGGATAATTTTTTGCACTTTTACAAACAGCTTGAAAATGTCCCACTTTTTTGCAGGACATACATCTCTTGTCGATAGCAGGGCTATGTGTGATTTTGACCCACACCTAAAACATATTAGAGATTTTTTGAATGGTTGTTTTCCAGGGTTATTGCCAGTGTTTATTAGACCAAATAGTATCCTTGTTGCGTACACTGACCTAACCGAATGACCCTAATGGATAGCTCTAGTGGAAATCATTGAGCGTTCTATTCCTTTTGCCAGATCAATTGTTTCAGATAAGGCAGGATTTCTGCAACTGGGGAGTCTTTCTTGAAATTTTTGAGAATAGCATGCAAAAACAAATTGATCTTGTATGGAAATATCAACGCTTGCAGCAGAGTCACAAGTTGAGGCAAAAATTCTTAGCACTGCAACATACTCCTCAACAGTTTCATCAGCACTTTATTTTCTTTTTAAAAAATTGTGGCGTTCAAGCACGATACTGGGTTCCTCATCATCCTGCTTGCCCATTTGTGCCAATGCTTCCTTGTATGGATCCCAATCATCTTCTGAGCCCCCTTGTGGATTAAAGTGTGGTAAATTGTCAGACTTGCTGTGCTGCTAACCCAATGCAACTATACATAACTGCTGCTTGACGTGCTGGTGAAAACCGCGTGGCATTGATTGGCACCAAGTAATTCTCGAATATTCTCACCCATTGACGCCACTTAACATTGGGCTTGCCAGGTACTTGTAAGAAGGGTGGTGGCAAAGTGATCTGTTGTATTGAAGCCATAAGTTAAATTACAATTGATTTGGCTGAAAAATTGCAATATGCCGATGAAAAACAATGAGTCCTGATGGGCAATAACAGTAAAGGCGGGTATTTGACGGCAAGGCAGCCACAAATTAAACAACAAAATGATGAATAACTAAATACATAAATAAATACCTGCTTTCTTTCTGCCTGCCTGGGTTGGGAAGCAAACCCAAACATTTCCAACTTATAGAACAGAAATAATAGGCATGTACCTGCTTTTCATTATTCGTTGCCAAGAAGACTTGTTATGCTTTGAAATGAAGATAAATGCGTGCATGTGAAAACGGAGTGCAAATGCGAGCGCGCACATTACTGAGGAAAAGTAGCGTACGCTCATCCAAAGACATGGAGCTCCCAGGGTGCAGTGCGGGTGTGCGTGCTTAGGAAAGCACGCGCTGAGGGCTAGTCGTGCGCGAGCGAGCACGCTCTCGAAAAATGGAGCGCACTAGCCAATTCTAATCGTGAAGAAACCTTGCTATACCAAAGTGGCTCCATCGTGAACGAGCATTTGCAATGCAATAGGTCTCGCATTTACGCGAGTTTCAGCTATTGACATTGCAAATAACAATGCCTTTTATTTTTGTTTTTCAAACATAAATAAAAGGAATTGTCATTTGCAATGCCAATAGCTTAAACTCGCGTAAATGCGAGACCTATTGCATTGCAAATGCTTCAAAGTCTTCAAACATGGACAGAGCTTTGACTCTCTGTAAGGCCCGTAGTGGAAGAGTAGAGACACTCAGAAGTCTGACCACTGTCACTGAAAGACTTTGGCATTAGGGAAACATCTTTCGCTGTTCAAGCTGATGCCTGACATATCTAACCATGCGGGGCTTATGCTCACCTTTCAATCTCACAGGACTACCTGAGAAATTTCTGAATTTCCCTATTTTTTCTATTCCCATTGTGTTTAGCCTTCTCACAATCGCGAATTAGCGAGGTAGAGGCAGGAGTTACCTGGAGCAGGATAAGTCACCTTTTGGCATAAGCATTTGCCTACTATTGTATGGATCAAGGACTTTTGTTAGGTGGTGAGAGTATGGTCAAGGGGTAAATAGCAGGAGCATTGAGAGGGATTGGACAGGGCGTTACCATCGATGTTGGGAGGCGGGCAGTAGACCTGCTCTTCCCCAAACATATATATTCTGTTTTTGAAAGACTCAGGAATTATATCTTTCAGATAATAGCTGCACTAAAGCTAAAAAGCCTCTATCCCAGGGGTCTCCAACCTTTTCATAACGAAAGCTACTGCTGCTTGATGAAAATAGTCCCAAGCTACTAATGACATTGACAACTGTTACAGTAGTGACAACATCAGAGACAATCACAAATGTGGCCACACCCTGCAGAAATACAAGTAGTGGCCACACAAATGTATGTCACAATACTGAGCGTTGCAAAAATATTATATCTAGAATATTGACTAATACAATATCAAGAATGTACATAATAGGTAAGCATAGCTATACACACCTAAACTCCACATATACGTTCCTTGAAGATATATCTTCAAGATAAATAGATTTAGAGTTAAGAACGTAAATAAAACTATACTTATCTTTATATACCTACCTGCCTGATACTGTTGTAGTCTGTATGCTGCATGCAATATTTTGGCTAGATGAAATTTAGAATTAGATATTGTAGTTGAGCACCAACCACCCCGATACATAAGACGGAGTTACTAACAGCAGTGTCAGAAAAAGCTTTGTCGTAATAAAATGTCTCCTCATGAACAGTTCAATAAGTCACAGCAGTAGGAGCCCACTGACACAAAGGAAATACTGAAATCGATTAATATCCATGGCTCTATATCAACTATCATTCAAAGAGCAGGTTAAATATGATTTGTATGTTCAGTCTTTTTGATTACAAATCACAGTATATCAGTTTTTCAAAATACAAGTTTTTTTAATAAATATGCAGTTTTCAATTTGGGTTACCATACTCAAAGAAATTATTGAATTTTTCTTGCAAGGATACCTTGTTTATATGGCTAATTAAGTACTGTCCTGGACTGAACTTCACAGAGCTAGTTCCAGCTACTGGAGACCTACCAGTAGTTCTCGAGCTACCTGTTGGAGACCCCTGCTCTGCCCAGATCCATGCCAGGCTCATGTCTTACCATGACTGTTAGACTTGGCATCTTTTGGCGTGTTTCCCCTGAGTTTTTGCTTTCTGACCTCCCGGTTTTGACTCTGCTTTTGCTGGCGTAGTGTTTCTGCGCACTGTAAAGTGCAAGTGCTCCTGTGGTAAATTGTGTTATGGATTGGTGTTTCCATGATTGGCCTGTTTGATTTATGTGTCAGTCCCTAGTAAAGTGCACTGCGTGTGCCAGGGCCTGTAAATCAAATGCTGTTGGTGGGCTGCAGCACTGGATTGTGCCACCCACACAAACAGCCCGTAAAAGGTAACTCTGGCCTGCCGTTGCAGAGCCTGTGTGCAGTCTGGTACTGCCATGTCGACTTGGCAAGTGCACCCACTTGCCAGGCCCTAACCTTCCCTTTTCTTACATGTCAGTCACCCCTCAGGTAGGCCCAAGGTACCCCTGTGGGCAGGGTGCAGTGTATGTGAAAGGTAGGACATGCCCTGGTGTGTGTGGCATGTCCTGATAGTGAATTACTGCCCATTTCGTTTTTAGGTCTCGCCTAGGCAGTGCGCAAGCGTTGCTCTAGGAGATGACCTTTAGAAATTGGTCAGCTCTTTTCAAGCACTCGTGCTTGTGCTGGCATCCACCTTGCGGGAGCGAGGAGCGGCGCGCAGGGGCCATCTGTTTTCAATTAGCGTGGCCGCGCGCGCTTGCTCCTCCACTGCCTGTCTCACCCTCGCACTCCCTTGTCAACTTGTTTGGCCGCGCTTGTTCTCTTTGTGAAGCGTGCCCTCTCGTGCCTCAAAGATGAATTAACAAACCGCAAGTTCCTTCAGCGCGCACCTCTTCGTGTGCGATACACCTACATACGATGTTCTACACTATCTTACCAGCCACACTCCCATGGCCTAATTTTGGAAGATACTTGTTTTGTTTTGTAAACCACGTCAAATTGATGTTAACACCATCCTGTTTTAATTCACTTTATAATTTGTTCCTCGAGTTTAGGAGTTTTGGTTGTGTTGTTTACATTCAGTTGTCATACAGGGCGTGGGCATTGTGAATATGTTATACCACCGTGCAAGACTTTCGCTTATTAAATAAAGTGAATGTTCAGACAAAAACACACAAGGGGAAAACATTCATTGCATTGTGTACGGTGAAATAAAAATTCTCGACATCACCGGCAGCATGTTGCACGCCCCGACAACTCTTTACAAGGGGTTGAACCCAAGAATCACACCTGCAGCAGAAGTCGTGTTAAAGTACACTTTCAATAGAAAAGTTTGAGGGGCATAGCTAATAATGATGCAGCAGGCACAGGGCTGTGAGGGAGGGGCGTGCACCCTAATTAGTGATGTTATTTACTTTTCAGCATAGGAATAGGGGGCTATTCTCGAAGATCATTAGGACCCCTGCCTGGTGCCCTTCATACGTCATAGGAAATATCCGCTTTTAGAGCCAACGATTCGGCTGAAAAAGAATGAATAATGTTACAATAAAAAAAGACATTTTAACCATCACGTTATCACCCAGTAGCTGGCGTCTTTGTAGGAATATGCTCTACATACACAGACACGTAGCGAGTAAGAGCAAAGGAAAAGGCACTATACATTAAATATTCCTCGTTAATACCCGCCCGAACACATTCATTTTTTCTATCCCCAAGCAAAAGTTCTGAAAAATGTAACGGAGGTTCTTCTGAAAAGATGCCAAGGATTAACAAGCATTTGCAATGCAATAGGTCTCGCAGTTACGCAAGTTTGAGCTACTGGCATTGTAAATGGCTATGCCTTTTATTTTGGTATTGGTTTTTAAAACATAAATAAAAGACATTGTCATTTACAATGGCAATAGCTTAAACTAGCGTAAATGCGAGACCTATTGCATTGCAAATGCTTGTTCACTATTGCAAGGCTACCTGTTCCCCATAGGACAGAATGGGGAGTTTGTTTATAACATCTTATAAACATAACTTTCCCGGGGAATTAGGTAGGAAAATAGAGTTTAGTATGCCTGAACTCAGAATCTAAAGATGCATCTTTTAGTGAAGGTGATTTTTACATTCTGTGTTTGAAAATACCACTTTTAGAAAGTAGGTATTTTCTTGCTCAGTCATCCCGTGTGCCTCTGCTGGAATGTGGATTGTCTGTCTGGGTTTTGGATGATAGAAGGCTGGGGAGCAGGAGTGGCTCCAGATAGTCTAGGTGGGTCAGGAAAGGGCTGAATAGACCTGGGCTGCAATTGGGGGAGGAGATTTCCTTGCACCTCAAAGGGCCTGGTCTGCCTCTGACCATGCCGTCTCCACCTCCTGCCAGGAAGTCATACCAGAGAGGGCAGAACTAGTTCTGGCTGGGCACAGACACTCTCTGCCTAAGAGATCAAAGGATTTTGGGATATAAATATTGGGGCCCAGACCCCTGACTTTTAGAACTCGTTTGGACCAAGAAGAAGAGCTGGAGAAGCTGTGAGGAGGAACTACCACTTTGCTGTGTGCTTTGCTGTGTTGGCCTGCAGTGGCTGCTTCTGTCTTGGGCAGTGAAAGGACTGGACTGGACTTTCTGCAATCTACTTTTGTGAGTTTCTCCAAGGGCTTGAGGTAGAGCTTGCCCCCTGTTCAAGAAGTCTCAGGAACAGCAAAGACTTCAAGCTCTTCTGCCCTCAGCACTGGGGACTGTGTGTTTTGTGCTGCAACAGAAGAAAAAGCAACCCGACGACGTCGACGACGCTGCTGCCGACTCCGTGTCCTGAAGAAACCGCAGAGGGCACCGCTGCAACACCGCACCGCGACCCTGGTCTCACCGACGACGCCTGCTGACGCCGCCACAGAGCCGCTGCTCGCACCGCGACCTGTGGGCACCGCACTCTGCACCGCCTCGCTTCACGACGACGCCTTGGTAGCCTCGACGCCGCCGCTCCACGCCGAAATCTACGTCGCTGCTTGCACCGTGGTTCGCGGGCACCGCTCGTAAAATTATACGACGCACCGCCCTCATCCCGCACCGCAGCCTTGGCCTACCGACGCCGGCGCCATCGACTCCCGTTCGTCAGCCAACAGCGCTTCAGCAACGACGCCGCCGCTGCTTGCACCGCGACCATCACCGCATTCACTTCGCACCGCGACCCTGGTCTCACCGGCGACGCCATCTGACGCCGCCACCGAGCCGCTGCTCGCACCGCGACCTGAGGGCACCGCACTTCGCACCGCAGCACCCAACGCCAGCGCTCCTGACTTCAACAGAGAGGAGTTCGATCTGCAACGCGTGTGACTTCGAGGGCCCCGACGACTCCTGCACCGACCTCCGGAACCGACGCCTGCGGACGCCGTGCTTTCGGAAGCTCAACGAGAGGTCGCCGACGCCCTGCATTTCTAACAGGTACTGTTTGCGGGTCTTCCCTACACTGTAGCTGGCCCGCGACGCCGCGGTCAGCCAGAACTGTTTGGATTTGTTTGTTCACGACGCCGTGATAGCCCCGGATGGCGCTATCTACATCAAGGAACTGTTTTTCCAGCACATTTTGATAACTGAAGATTTTTAAGTACTGTATTGTGGATTTTTATCATTTTTGGTCTTGTCTTAAGTATATAAAAATATTGGATATTTTTCTAAACTGGTGTGGTGTCCTTTTGTAGTGCTTACACTGTATTACTGTTGGTTATGTGCAAATGCTTTACACACTGCCTCTAAGATAAGCCTGACTGCTCGTGCCAAGCTACCATGGGGGTGAGCAGGGGTTATTTTAGGAGTGTAACTCCCTTATCCTGACTAGAGTGGTGGTTTCTGCCTGGCTTTGGCACATGCCCTAGCCTACCAAAATCCCTTTTCTAACATTGGTTGTCAGCGGTGAGGATAGGACTTGGGTTTGCACTTGACTTACAGTGATTGGTGTGCACTACTACCATATCGCAGACCATTACGTGCCACATACTGGTTCTTTTGGCCTATTTTTGATCTTGCCAGTTTGAACTTGCTACTTCATCATGCCTGAATCAAGAGCATCATCTGTTGCATCCCTGGAAATTGCCTTTGAGGAGGATAGGTTGGAATCCTACAATGTTAGGGAATTGAAATCAATTTGCAAAAACCTAAAAGTCCAAGTCAGAGGGCTCACGAGGAAGGAGGAGCTACAAAAGGCGCTGAGGGCCTGGGTAGCAGCCAGACATGCCAGCGAGCAGTCTGGTGATCTCAGTGGAGAGGCGGAGGAGCCTATTCCTAGGGTGGATGTGCTTATGGGAGGGGGGGAACCCTCCAGGCCAGGCAGCAGTGGCCTGTCCCCAGGAGAGCTGGAGGACAGGCGGGAAGCAAGGAGAGTGGCAGTAGAACTGGAGAAGCTTAAGTTAGCCATGGAGGAGAAAAGGATGATGTTAGAGCATGAGTTCAGGATAAAGGAGCTGGATCAGAGGAGTAGAGCCAGCTCAGATGGCGGCAGCAACCCGTCAAGACAGGCAGACAGGATTGTGCACATCCCTAAGAATGTAGGCAAAGAATTCAAGAAGGGGGATGACATACAAAGGTGGTTTCAGGGTTACGAGGCAGCGATACACATGAATGGGGTCCCTGAGGAGAATTGGGGAGCAGGATTGTGGCCTCTCTTCCCAGAAGAAGCAAGGGATACTTTAATAGCTTTGGGTAAGGGGTATCACCTCACCTATCCAGACACGAAGGACGCCCTTCTCACTAAGTATGGTCTCAATCCTGAAAAGTACAGGGATCAGTTCAGGTCCAGTAAGAAGTCCTATACCAACACTTGGTTGGAATGTGTAGATATGTTATGCAGGTCACTGGTTGGCTGGGTGAAGGGCAGTAATGTGACAGATTTTCAGGGGCTCTACAATTTGATTGCATCGGAGCTCTTGTCTAGTCTATGTTTTGCAGATCTGCGCCAGCACCTAGTTGATAGTAAGCTGACTGACCCCAGGAAGCTTGCTATGGAGGCGGACCGCTGGGTGAGTACCAGGGTCCACAGGAAAGCGTATGGGGGAGACTCAGCCAAAGGTGGGCAGGGTCCCCAGCAGAAAAGTGGGGGACAAGGGTAAAACACAGGAGTTCTCTAAAGGGCCCCAAACTAACACCCAGGGTAAAGGTTCCCATCCCCCAGGAGATAAGAAACAAGGGGTCCCGTCAGGAAAGCCTGCTGAGACCAGCCCCCGCAAGTGTTTTGCATGTGAACAGGTGGCTCACATGAAGGGGGACCCCAAGTGCCCTAAGGGGGCACAGCCACCCACCGGTGGGCTGTCCAAGGTGTTGGCTAGTGTAGCGCTTGGGGAGGAGGAGTACCCACAGGAGAGTGGGGACCCCGCAGAAATGACCCTCGTCTCACTAGGTGACAGTGAGATGGTCCCAGGAAACCCGGTGTCCCCTAACACAAAGAAATACAGCACCTGGGTGACCATCAATGGAAAAAGGGTAGAGGTTCTCAGAGATACTGGAGCCAGTGTGACCTCAGTCCGGTGTCACCTGGTCTCTGAGAAGCAGGTAGTCCCAGGGGCATTCCACCAAGTCATTGAGTCATTGCGGTGGACAATTCAGCGTGCCAGTGTCTGGTGGCGCAGGTTCCCTTCGAGTGGGGGGGGGTCTCAGGTCCCTTGAGGGTGGTTGTGAGCCCTTCCATGCCTGTAGATTGTCTGCTAGGTAACGACCTGGAGCAGTCCTTATGGAAGGATGTTGAGCTCAGGTCTCACTTGGAGATGCTTGGGTTGCCAGAGTGGGCCTGCGTGTCCACTCGGTCAATGGCGGCCAGAGAGGGTGATCAAGAGGACTTGGAGCCTGAAACAGTGGCCCAAGTCCCTGCCAAGAGAAAGGGCAAGGGGCGCGGGAAACCGGCCCCTGAAGTTCCCACGGACCGGGAGGAGGCGGACCTTGAGGGGGACGCCCGGTGCCTACAGGGGAGCAGGTAGCTGAACTGGGGGACATCTCTGAGCTGACCCATTGGCAGCAAGAAGGGGGTCCCACCAGGGAGGAATTCTGCAAGGAGCAGAAGGAGTGCCCTTCTCTGGAGGGTCTGCGGTGGCAGGCTGCAAACCAGGCAGCTGGTAATCAGTCCGGATCACATTGGATCTACTGGGAGAATGATCTCCTGTACAGTGAGCCTAAGGTCGCTGAGCCTAGGTCAGCCCGTGTGCTGGTGGTACCCCAGCGCTTCAGGACCTTCCTACTGGGTCTGGCTCATGACGTGCCTTTGGCAGGACATTTGGGGCAGGACAAGACCTTTGACAGGCTTGTCACCCACTTCTCCTGGCCCCAAATGCGAAGGCAGTCAGATGGACATTGCAGGTCTTGCCAAACTTGCCAGGCAAGTGGTAAGAGTGGGAGGAAGGTCAAAGCTCCTCTCCAACCTTTTCCAGTGGTTGGAACGCCGTTCGAAAGGGTAGGGATGGACATTGTGGGGCACTGGATCCCAAGACAGCCATGGGCAACAGGTACATCCTGGTCTTGGTGGACCATGCCACCCGCTACCCGGAGGCAATCCCTCTCAGGACAATGACGGCGACAGTGGTGGGCCGGGCGTTAATGGGGATCTTTTCCCGAGTGGGGTTCCCCAGAGAGGTGGTTTCTGACAGGGGAACCAATTTCATATCCAAGTATATTGTATTGTAATTGCATTTGTATAGCGCTTACTACCCCTGACGAGGCGTCAAAGCGCTTTTTCGGCGAGTAGCACGCTACTCCGGGACCCATAGAGGATTAGTGTTGAATTAGTATAGTGAAACATGCAAGTAAATTTTAAGTGGTGGATATGTTAGTTATTTGGATTCGGAAGGATAGCAGAAGGATAGAAGAGGAAAGAAGGTTTGTATTTATATAGCGCTTCTAACCCCTGATGGGGTGTTGAATCGCTTTTTTTTGGCGAGTAGCACGCTACTCCGGAAACCCATAAAGGATTAGTGGTGAATTAGTATGGTGAAATATGAAAGTAATTTGAGTGGTGGATATTAGTCAGTTATTTGGAGTGAGAAGGATAGCGGAGGGATAGAAGGGAAAGAAAGGTTTGCATTCATATAGCGCCTGTTACCCCTGATGGGGTGTTGAAGCGCTTTTCTGGCGAGTAGCAGGCTACTCCAGAACCCATAAAGGATTAGTGTTGAAAATTAGTATAGGGAAATATGAAGTAATTTGAGTGGTGGATATGTTAGTCAGTTATTTGGATTGAGAAGGGTTAGGGAGGGGTAAAAAAGGAAAAAAGGTTTCCATTTATATAGCGCTTGTAACCCTGATGAGGTGTTGAAACGCTTTGTTGGGAAGTAGCACGCTACTCTGGAACCCATAAAGGATTAGTGGTGAATTAGTATAGTGGAATATGGAATTAGAGAAGTGAACATGCTAGTCTGTTATTTTTATTGAAAAGGATAGTGGAGGGATAGTAGAGTGAAGGATTTCTTTTTTTAGGTCATAGCAGTAGGAGGAGGCTTTTGGATGAGTAAAAAGGGTTTTTGGAGGGGAAGAGTCAGAGGGAAGAGTATAGAAAGGTTTGTTTTGGGGGATCGGTACAGTAAAGGAGGTGTCAGAAGATGCAAGGAGGGGTAGAGTAGGAGAGAGTCAAGAAAGGGTTATTTTGGGGAACATAGTAGTGGTATGGCGTTTGGGATAAATGAGAGAGTGGGTGTAGAGGATATAATGATAGATGTATAGGGTGAGATAGGGTAGTGAATTGGAAAGAGTAGTAGAAAGAAGTTTGAGATGAGTCAGAAAGTTGGGCTAGAAGATATATTGAGGGAAGTATAGGCTGAGAAATAGGGTAGTGCATTGGAAATGCTAAATTAGAAGAAAGTGATAAATATATAGATCCAGAAGTACATTGAAAGTATATAGATGCATAAAGGAGGTAAGTATATGCAGATTAAAGATATTGATAGTGGTAGCGGATGAGAAATAGGGTAGTGCATTGGATATGCTTTTTCAGGAGAAAAGTAACAGACACACAGATCCAAGCACATGGAGGTACATAGCTGCCCAATGGAAGCAAGTACATGTAGACCAAAGAAGATTTTTTTTTTCTTTTGTTTTTATAACAACATAATTATTGTACATGTTTATACAAAGCAATACACGAAGATAGGCACATATCTATAGTGAAAATCAATGCTTATGTACAGAGGGACAAATCCATAGGGCGGGTATTAATGAATGGGAAAATGGGCAGCATTCCTGGCCCTGGTCCCGACCAGTTTCGAACAGGCTCAAACAGGCACTCACCCTTGTCCTCTCCACCCTTAACAGGCTCAAACAGGCACTCACCCTTGTCCTCTCCACCCTTAGCTGAGACGCCTTAAGCCTTGGGCGTTTATAGCCCTAGTAGTCAGGTGACCCCTTCAGCCAATGGGAACCCTAGCCCTAACAATATCCAATCACAGCACTAGCCCTAAAATCTAGAACCAATAGGAGACGAGGACCTTACAGCCAATCTTAGCCCTAGTCCAAGCACCCAATCTGTTTCAAAAACCCTTGATCTCTACGTCCAATAGAGGCCTAGCCCTACCAGTAGTCTCAACCCTAGTCCGAGCAACCAATGGCACAGGAAGCCCTAGTCTCTACTTCCAATAGAAAGCCTAACCCTACTCTTAGTTCCACACCTAGTCCAGCAACGAACAACACCAGAAGCCCTAATCGCTACTTCCAATTAAAATACTAACCCTAGCCCTAGTCCCAACCCTACATTGATTGAATCACAGACCCAGAAACCAATCAGAACCCTCAAATACCCAACCAATGAGGACACTAACCCTAATCCAATAGAAACATCAGATACAACCACCAATCAGTGTACACATGTACCAAACAATATCAGACTATATAAGGTCCCAGCTACCTCAGACAAGGTTTGCTGGCCAGGGAGTTGGAAGCTGCTTCTCTATTCAGAAATCTCCTAGGAGACAGACCGGCTCAATCCACACTTTGGACTTCTGCAGGTAAGGCCCCAACAAACTTGTCCTCTAACAACACTATTTGTATAAAACTTTACTCCCTCTCCTGGCCAAAAAACGAAGTGCACAGTCCCTATTAAACGCAGTTTAAACAGCTACATTACTGCTGTCTCAGGAGGGAAGGGGGGCTGGTTTCACTGACTTGTTAACACAAGATGGTCGCTGGGGGTGCACTGCTTAACATACAGATCTTAGCACAGAGCAAAGGAGACATTTGGAGGGAAAAACTGATAGTCACAGGGAATGAGAGGGAAAAACTACAGAGTTTGGACTGCAAATCCCACAATTCAACAGGTTAAATGGAAGCAGTAACAGGCAGGAAAAAACACAAGTTGAAACACAAAAACATGGGATAAATTATGCAATCACTGGCAGGTTAAAACTACAATTTTAAACAACTGTAACAACCACAGGCAAAGACAGTTAAAGAAATTTATAAAGAAAAAATAAGATGATGCAATCACAGGTAGGGAAAATCGTTTTTTAAACTTTTTTAGGAAAGAGACAGCACTAGTCTGCCTACATGGTACCCGTCTGTACCTACAGCCTCTGAATCGCCCTGTAACTTCGCCACAGCTCTGGGTGTGGCCACCGTCACCCCAGAGCTCCCCACCAAGGTATTCTCCTTTACTTACACCCTGCTGTCTCCAATGCCTCCCCCAGATCAAGCAGGAACAGGTCCATCCCCACTCTGGACAAGTGGACCCCATCTTCATCCAAACACCCTGTGGCCTTAGAGTGCAGTAACCCATGACGGATGAAGCCAAAACCCCTTTGCTCAGTGAATTTTCTCATGGCGCTGTTAACCTTCCTGCGAGAGACCTCAATGGCTTCCTTAGATCGTGCGCCCTGCCACACCGCCGGGGCGTTCTCAGACCACCATATTTCACAGGTCCCCAGCTGGTTGCTCAATTTACACCTGGTGACTGTCATTTCTTGAAACAGTGCCCTTCTCCCCAGAGCTGCCAGATCATTCCCTCCCAGGTGTATGCCCAACACATTAGGAGGAGGAATCTTCCCCCCCAGATTCTGCTGCAGCTTCTTCAGCAAGCAGGTCCAGCGCATGCCTGGGTATCCTAGCCAGATAATGTCTGTGGCCGTGAGGCCGTGCCTCCAAGTCGTGCTCGCGGCCCACCGTAATACTCGCAAGACGCCAGAATGGCCAATCACCCAGACCATAGTTCCTGGTAATTAAAGAGATGAAAGTTTGCAACGTTTTTATTGACTCACTGCACATCTACAAAATTAACATGTACACATTACACTTCAGTGCACGCCATCGGCATCTGGTGCCGCAGAATGTTCTGGACGTCCCTAAAGTTGTCCTTGCCAGAAGTTATTGTTGCCTCCCTGCACATCTCTTAATAAAGAAAAGCACTTATTACACTTCACTGCATGCCACCGGCAATATAGTGCCGCAAACATTCTGGCCGTCCACAAGATTGTCCGTACCTTCCCTTCCCCTCAGTCCGTAGCCCCATTTCAGTGGCCTTCAAGACCGTATGCATCTCTTGTAACACTGAGATTCCCAGCGCCCCACCTGTTTGATGCGTTCAGCTGGCAGGCCTGCCCTAAACGCTGTGGTCGCTGCTCCTATGCGGAATGAGTGGCTGCAGAATCGTTTGCCCTGTACCTTGTTGCCTGACAACGCCAAACATGCCTGCACTATGCTCTGTACCTGGAACTTAGTGAGGGGGGGTACTGTCTGCATGTATCAATAGGTAACCTTCCTCTGCTGGGTGCAGTGCCAGGTAGGCCGACACCAGGCGCACTGGGCAGTACCTGGCCATTTCCAGCTGGTGCAGTACAATCACCCTCCCCTTCCCTACTTGGTCCGTTTTCGACCTCCTTAAAACTATTGTGAGTAGGTCTCCCGCCAGGCTCGCATCCTGCCTGCTCAATGCCACCCCAGACCTGTCCTGCTTGGACCTTGCCACCAACTCACCTACTCTGAGTGCCCCAAAAAATGCCAGGCTGAAAGTGGCCGAAAAGAGTGCCGCTTCAAAGGGTGAATGTGTAGCCTTGTGCACCCAGTCCAGCATCCCTTGCAGAGTCTCAAAATCAATGGGGGACCTAGTGTCTGGCGGCCGTGGCTCGCGCCCAGCCCTTAAGCGCTGCCCTGATTAAGAAAGATTTTGTTGGATCCTCCTGCCCATTTAGTTTAGCGCGGTGGCTAATTGCTGACAAATGCCCCGCTATCCAAGGGTGGCTCTTCCCCTCGTCTTTGGCCCATATAACGAACCTTTGCACCCTGCTCTCTAGTGACGCCTTCCCCTCTTCCCAGGCTCCTGCCGCTGAACAGAATTTTGCCACACACGCTCTATAACGCTTACTGGTCCTTGGCGCCAGGGACAGTTCGCCCAGCCCCCTCAGTCGCCTTTCAACTTCAGAAGAAACCAGATGTGTGGTGGAAAAGGTGTCATCTCCTCCCTCGCTCTTGGCCACACCTCCCGGAACCTGCGCCACTGAAAACGAGAGAGAGCGTCAGCTGCTATGTTCCGCACCCCTTGGATGTGGCGCGGCCTGCATTCGACATTGTTAACCAGGCAAGCTCGCACCAGTTCCCTCAACAGGCACAAGACCAGTGGACAAGTCGCTGACTGAATTGATGTCCTGAACAACAGCCATGTTGTCCGACCAGAACACCACCCTCCTCGGTCTCATAGGTGGAAGGAGTGTGGTGTAACCTACAAGTTCACCAACCCTTACCACCCACAAGGTAACGGGATGGTGGAGAGATTCAACCAGACCTTGAAGGGCATGATTAAGGGTCTAACAGAACCCATGAGGCGTAAGTGGGACGTCCTCTTGCCGTGCCTTCTCTTTGCCTACAGGGAGGTACCACAGAAGTCTCTTGGGTTCAGTCCCTTTGAGCTTCTGTATGGTCACCCTGTGAGAGGACCTCTGAGTTTGGTGAAGGAAGGCTGGGAGGCAGCTCCCAGGAAAGCTCCCCAGGATGTGTTAAGTTACATGCTGGCCTTCAGAAACCAAACTGCCCGCTTCAGGAAACTCGCGCAGGCAAACCTAGAAGCCAGCCAGGAAGAAATGAGGAAGTGGTATGACCACAATGCCACTCTGGTCGAATTTCAACCTGGGCAAAAAGTGTGGGTCATGGCCCCAGTGGAACCTTGTGCCTTGCAGGACAAGTGGACTGGGCCATTTGAGGTGGTGAAGCGCAAAAGTGATGTCACCTACCTGGTGTATTTGCGGGCTCCAAGGAACCCTTTGAGGGTCCTCTACGTGAACCGCCTCAAGCCCCACTTCAAGAGGTCCGAAGTGAGCATGCTCTTGGTGACAGATGATGGGGTGGAAGGGGAAAGTGAACCTCTCCCTGACCTCCTGTCTACCAAGGAGCGCGATGGGTCAGTGGAAGGTGTGATCCTCTCCCCTACACTGACTCCAGAGCAGCAGAGCGACTGTCACCAGTTGTTGGGACAGTTTGCCCCACTGTTCTCCCTGACCCCCGGTGTTACTCACTGGTGTACCCATGACATGGACACCGGTGACAGCCCTCCTGTGAAGCACAATATTTACAGGTTGACTGACCGGGTCAAGGCCAGCATTACAGAGGAGGTCTCTAAGATGTTGGCGTTAGGGATGATCGAGCCTTCCAACAGTCCTTGGGCCAGCCCAGTGGTCTTGGTCCCAAAGGCTGCTGCACCCGGTGCCACTCCAGAACTGCGGTTTTGTATGGACTACCGTGGGCTCAATGCCGTCACCAGGACTGACGCACACCCCATCCCCAGAGCTGATGAGCTCATTGATCGGTTGGGAGCTGCCAAGTTCCTCAGCACGTTTGATTTAACGTCTGGATACTGGCAGATTGCCTTAACCGATGGGGCCAAGGAGAGGTCAGCATTTTCAACCCCAGAAGGACATTACCAGTTCCGGGTGATGCCCTTTGGGTTGAAGAATGCCCCTGCCACCTTTCAGAGGTTGGTCAACCAGGTGTTGGCCGGGCTGGAGGATTTCAGTGCCGCCTACCTGGATGACATTGCAGTGTTCAGTTCCAGCTGGGAAGAACGCTTGCAGCACCTCGGTGAAGTGTTGAAGGCGCTGCAGAGGGCAGGCCTCACGATCAAGGCCAGTAAGTGCCAGATCGGGCAGGGTTCAGTGGTGTACTTGGGACACCAGGTAGGAAGCGGCCAGGTGGCGCCTCTACAACCCAAGATTGACACCATTCTGGCTTGAGAGCCCCCCAAGACCCAGACAGAGGTGAGGGCCTTCTTAGGACTCACCGGGTACTACAGGAGGTTTGTTAAGGGGTATGGCACCATTGTTGCCCCCTTAACAGAGCTGACTTCCAGGAAGCAGCCCAAGAAGGTGATCTGGACTGAGTCCTGCCAGAAGGCTTTTGATGCCCTGAAGGCCGCCATGTGCACGGCACCCGTGCTCAAGGCCCCCGACTTCTCCAAGGAATTCGCCGTGCAGACTGACACTTCAGAGCATGGAGTGGGAGCGGTGCTCTCACAACTGAACGAAGAGGGCCTAGACCAGACTGTAGTCTTCCTTAGCCGGAGACTACTCCCCAGGGAACAGAGGTGGAGTGCCATAGAAAGGGAAGCTTTCGCTGTGGTCTGGGCACTGAAGAAGCTGAGACCATACCTGTTTGGGACTCACTTCCGGGTTCAGACAGACCACAGGCCCCTCAGATGGTTGATGCAAATGAGGGGTATAGAATCCAAAACTGCTGAGGTGGTCCATCTCCCTACAGGGAATGGACTTTACGGTGGAACACCGCCCTGGCACAGAACACGCCAATGCAGATGGTCTGTCCAGGTTCTTCCGCCTTAGTGAAGAGAACTCCCAGGAGGGTGGGTAGTTCTCCCTACTTTCAGCTGGAGGGGACATGTGTTAGACTTGGCATCTTTTGGCGTGTTTCCCCTGAGTTTTTGCTTTCTGACCTCCCGATTTTGACTCTGTTTTTGCTGGCGTAGTGTTTCTGCGCACTTTTCTCACTGCTGATCAGTGGTAAAGTGCAAGTGCTCCTGTGGTAAATTGTGTTATGGATTGGTGTTTCCATGATTGGCCTGTTTGATTTATGTGTCAGTCCCTAGTAAAGTGCACTGCGTGTGCCAGGGCCTGTAAATCAAATGCTGTTGGTGGGCTGCAGCACTGGATTGTGCCACCCACACAAACAGCCTGTAAAAGGTAACTCTAGCCTACCATTGCAGAGCCTGTGTGCAGTCTGGTACCTCCATGTCGACTTGGCAAGTGCACCCACTTGCCAGGCCCTAACCTTCCCTTTTCTTACATGTCAGTCACCCCTCAGGTAGGCCCAAGGTACCCCTGTGGGCAAGGTGCAGTGTATGTGAAAGGTAGGACATGCCCTGGTGTGTGTGGCATGTCCTGATAGTGAATTACTGCCCATTTCGTTTTTCACTATTGCAAGGCTACCTGTTCCCCATAGGACAGAATGGGAGTTTGTTTATAACATCTTATAAACATAACTGGCCCGGGAATTAGGTAGGAAAATAGAGTTTAGTATGCCTGAACTCAGAATCTAAAGATGCATCTTTTAGTGAAGGTGATTTTTACATTCTGTGTTTGAAAATACCACTTTTAGAAAGTAGGTATTTTCTTGCTCAGTCATCCCGTGTGCCTCTGCTGGAATGTGGATTGCCTGTCTGGGTTTTGGATGACAGAAGGCTGGGGAGCAGGAGTGGCTCCAGATAGTCTAGGTGGGTCAGGAAAGGGCTGAATAGACCTGGGCTGCAATTGGGGAAGGGGGAGGAGATTTCCTTGCACCTCAAAGGGCCTGGTCTGCCTCTGACCATGCCGTCTCCACCTCCTGCCAGGAAGTCACACGAGAGAGGGCAGAACTGGTTCTGGCTGGTCACAGACACTCTCTGCCTAAGAGATCAAAGGATTTTGGGATATAAATATTGGGGCCCAGACCCCTGACTTTTAGAACTCGTTTGGACCAAGAAGACTGCCAAGAAGAAGAGCTGGAGAAGCTGTGAGGAGGAACTACCACTTTGCTGTGTGCTTTGCTGTGTTGGCCTGCAGTGGCTGCTTCTGTCTTGGGCAGTGAAAGGACTGGACTTTCTGCAATCTACTTTTGTGAGTTTCTCCAAGGGCTTGAGGTAGAGCTTGCCCCCTGTTCAAGAAGTCTCAGGAACAGCAAAGACTTCAAGCTCTTCTGCCCTCAGCACTGGGGACTGTGTGTTTTGTGCTGCAACAGAAGAAAAAGCAACCCGACGACGTCGACGACGCTGCCGACTCCGTGTCCTGAAGGCACCGCAGAGGGCACCGCCGCAACGCGACCCTGGTCTCACCGACGACGCCTGCTGACGCCGCGCCGAGCCGCTGCTCGGCACCGCGAGCTGTGGGCACCGCAATCAGCACCGCCTCGCTTCACGACGACGCCTTGGTAGCCCCGACGACGACGCTCCACGCCGAAATCTACGCCGCTGCTTGCACCGTGGTTCGAGGGCACCGCTCGTAAAGTTACACGACGCACTGCCCTCATCCCGCACCGCAGCCTTGGCCTACCGACGCCGGCGCTATCGACTCCCGTTCGTCAGCCGACGACAGCGCTTCAGCAACGACGCCGCCGCTGCTTGCACCGCGACCTGCCAGCACCGCATTCACTTCGCACTGCGATCCTGGTCTCACCGACGATGCCATCGGACGCCGCCACCGCGCCGCTGCTCGCACCGCGACCCGAGGGCACTGCACGCCGCACCGCTGCCCTTCGCACCGCAGCACCCGACGCCTACCGACGCCAGCGCTCCAGACTTCAACAGAGAGGAGTTCGATCTGCAACGCGTGTGACTTCGAGGGCCCCGATGACTCCTGCACCGACCTCCAGAACCGACGCCTGCGGACGCCGTGCTTTCGGAAGCTCAACGAGAGGTGGCCGACACCCTGCATTTCTAAAAGGTACTGTTTGCGGGTCTTCGGGATGCCGCGGTCAGCCAGAACTGTTTGAATTTGTATGTTCATGACGCCGTGATAGCCCCGGACATAGCTATCGACATCAAGGAACTGTTTTTCAAGCACATTTTGATAACTGAAGATTTTTAAGTACTGTATTGTGGATTTTTATCGTTTTTAGGTCGAGCCTCGAGTAGCGCGCATGCGCTGCTCTGCGAGACTTTAAGTAAGGGGCTTTTGAAAGCTGATCAGACGCTCGTGCGTCATGGCCTTTCCCTGCGGTTACCCGCACGGCAGACATCTGTTTCCACTATCGTGCCCAGACGCGGGCGCGATAATTGGAAACACATGCCGGCCGTGCGGGTAATCGCAGGCAAAGGCCATGACGCACGAGCGTCTGGTCAGCTCAGCAGGCTGCCGCGCTCGCTCGCCCCACTCCTCTCTGACGCTGCCGTCTCTGCTCTGCTGTCCAGCGCTCACTTGTCTTCACTTCCCGGTGCACCACTTGTTATGTATAGTGTCTCTTATTTTCCACTCTGGGCTCGCTCTTCTCCTTATCTTACCGCCTCCTTCTGTCTCTTTCGCTCGCTCTGTCAAGGTGCATTTTATCTCTCTCCTATCTTGCGGCCTCTCTTTTGAAATTCCACTCTTTAAGCTACCGTTTTCTTCTCTTGCTCTCTCTACCTTTCTCAGCCCACCCACATTCCTGTCTCTTCACTTACCCTCTCCCTCGTTTTCTGTCCTGGCTCTGTTTTCATCTCTCTTTCGGTTTCCATGGTGCCACCTTCTGCTTACCACCCCCCATCCCCGGCTAATATGCCCCACTTCTCTTTGGGACTTTCTTCATTTTGCATTAATTTTCCTCTTTCGTTCCTACTCCAGGAATCGATTTTCAGTCCACCATACTTCATTCACAAAGAGCGGTCTATATCCACCTTTGTAAAATGGACAGGTGCGTGAAGCGCCCTGAGCTCCTAGCGAGTGAATCAATAGGTGTCATTTATTTGACCTCAGTGCTCTGCCTCTTCTGTCGCCTTTCTCCTATCTAGTTCCACACACAAAGTACATTCCTGCACAGGCAGAGTCGTAGGCGCTAAACGTGTGCATGCTCTTACACACACTTTCATTTTCAGACGTGCACTCGCTCATATGTACACGCACGTTTGTTCCCTTACGCTTGCACACAGTGGCGTTTCCCCTAAGACAACACACATGTACACATATATAAACACACAAACACTCTTTTTTTTTTCAAACAGCTGCACACGTACTCACTGCAATGCACGCGACACACGCACAAATGCATATTCTTTCACATTCACACGTGCTCACACGTGGGCCCACTCTTGTTGTAAATTGGCAGTATCAGGCATGTATACTTTGCCAGAACAATATTTAAATGCAACAGAAAAAATCTTAACCAAAGAATGTGGAAGTTGTTTATATAGTGAAGGGAACTCCATTTGGACCTTGGGCAGTGGACGTTTTAGAAGATGGTTTTAAACATTTCTTCTTCTAATAACTGCATATTAATTTTCTTAAATAATTTTTGGGGATTTATTGAAATGGTATATTCAACAAGTGACAATCGAATTTTATATAAATCACCAAAATATATTTCCCATTGAGATTTACTTGCCAATAATGCGAGCCACATACCTTAAAAAATCCTTTATGAGTTGCTTTTTAATGATACACAGTAAGTCTACTTATATATCTCATATTTTCAGCAGTGTTCTTTACATGATGGGGGCATTTATTATAATACACCCGTGTTGTAGGGGAAATGGAGGAAGGCTCAATTAAGCGGGTTGAAAGCAAGCATGCCCAATTAAGAAGTATCCAATTCAAATACGTCATGAATGGAAATGAACAAATCATTCTATCAGAGGCCTGATCCTGGGCTGTGAGATTACGCAACAGTAGTAGTAGTCGACGGGTTTGCTTGGATCTCATAATAGCACAAATAGTGGGATCCACAATATTAGGCTGAGGAATATAATAAGATTTAGCTGGAGTGGAATCAATAGGAAATGAAAGTGGGCATATTTTAATAGTAAATGTTCGATATGTAATTCAGACTGAGTATGGCCTCTTTCAGGTGATTTTCCGAATTTACTTTCTGTCAGTATTGGGAAGAGTAAAGTCCACAGCCCGTTTACTGATTGATTTTTGTGATATTGTACCCTGAACAGGAGGGATCACCAACGTATACTCTGAAAATGGTCACCTATGTGAAATAGAGAGTAGTTAGTGTGATGTCACTGCCTAAGTCCTATAGACTGAGCCATTATCATGTAGTGTCTCTAGGGCCCTGATATGAATTGCTCAGATTCAAATAGTAAAGATGTTTTAGTTGAAAATAATCATTATATCAATCAGCTATCAATTAACTTTTTACAATTGACTTATTATCATGTGAGGTGGCCGTGCCTGTATTATCGCACTACTCAGTGGTGGTACTGTAGCATAATATTCTTGTATGTTAAATGGACAGGGTGTAAACGATAGTTACCTGAGAATCAATAGCTGGATATATTATAAAACAGAAACAAGCTAAAATATCACATAAACAGACTGTTTACACCATTTAGAGAAAACCAAGGCCCAGGGCCCCCATCCGCCATCCTGTTGTCATGATGATATGTCAGTGATGTGCTTTGTTTCAGTTCAAATGTGCCACTAGACATGAGGTTTCCAACCCCTCCTATAGTGAGAGCTATTTTTAACAAGCATTGGCATAGCCAATAGGTCTCGCCTTTGGAACCTTATAAGTATTTAGTTATGCAGTAAATTATCCTTGGTGCAACAACATCAACTGTTGCATGTCTAAACACTTATAAGGTCCCAAAGGCGAGACCTATTGGCTATACCAATGCTTGTTGGTCTTGTCTTAAGTATATAAAAATATTGGATATTTTTCTAAACTGGTGTGGTGTCCTTTTGTAGTGCTTACACTGTATTACTGTTGGTTATGTGCAAATGCTTTGCACACTGCCTCTAAGATAAGCCTGACTGCTCGTGCCAAGCTACCAAGGGGGTGAGCAGGGGTTATTTTAGGAGTGTAACTCCCTTATCGTGACTAGAGTGGTGGTTTCTGCCTGGCTTTGGCACATGCCCTAGCCTACCAAAAATCCCATTTCTAACAATGACAGTTAAAGCAAGGTAAGGCTCCTTCACCACAAAATCATTTGGCATTTCCTAAGTTGCTTGTGTTTGCGCTTCATGAAATGTCACTCCTTACTAAAAATGAAAGTGAAAATATCTGGGAGGAAAGTGAGAGAGGGAGCGCAGATCCCACTTCATGCTCAGCACTGCAAGTAACTGTGGGACCTTAAAGGCAGCTTTGGAGGGGTGAGGGCAGTATGGTGATATGAGACATGCATGATCAGTCTTGTACTAGCCAGGCCGCGCTCTTCAGCCTTTTGTGTCTGACCCTGATGCACAAGTTCGGCATTTAGGCTTGATCCACCAAAGACAGTCAACCTTCGGGAAGTAATGAGGCGCATGAGGAGCGAACTGCTGCTCAAAACTGGCCATTCGGAACCGAGTGGGAGTCAGAACAAGTGGCATCTTTAAAAGGTTGCATAGGCTCTGTTAATGTCACTGAAGGGGCAGCTGTTCCATTTCTAGTTAAATTAATTTAACATAAATGTAGAGCAGTAGGTCATATCCTTGACTTGAGAACGCTGCATAGCTTTCTGTTAGTGTGGATAACTGGGACTGATCTACCATGGTTAAGCTCTTTTAATACAAACACATATAGTGCTCTTCTGATTAGGTTTGTACTATGTAGGTAAACCAATAGGAGAAATCCAAACACTTGCTACCACAAAACCACATTCATGCGCAACACATGCCTCCAACACAGCACTGACAGGCCCCATAGAAGGTCATTACGTTGCTCCCAAATGGCTTCAGCAGAGATCTCAGACACCATAGTCACACAATGGTAGCTCATTAGACCTAAAACTAAGACCCAACTAGAGACGGACCAGGACACAGATCTCTGAGCATGTCATTAGCGAATGAACCCGGGCTGCAATGGAAAGCAAAGAACTGAATACTGATGTCTCCTGAGACGGCTGACAGTGCTGTCATGCACTTCTAGTATATCAACAATATATCATAGCATAACATTGCACAGCATAACATAACAATATAACATAACACAACACAACATAACGTAACACAACATAACGTAACATAACACAACATAACGTAACATAACAGAACATAAGGTAACATAACAATAACATTCATTCAGTCCCTCGTGGTAGAATGGGAGTAGAGTCCAAACACTATCCTATATTATCCACACTGACAACACCCAGATGGCCCTAACGTTTCTCATTTCTCTCTCTCTCCTGTGTTTTTTAACACCAAACGTTCATGCTTTGACTGTACTTCTTGGCGCATGAGGTTAGAGCGTACGTGGCAAACAGAAGCTACACGAAAGCTCGGCTCGTCTAGTGCTCGAGGGTTCAAGAGGACGTCAAGCTGAGCCAGATCCAATCACCTGGCTCTGTCTTTAGTGGCTCGCCCACCTCTACCTGATCAAGAAAACACATTGTGTCAGTGGGCAGCTAGAATTTAAAACCAACGCTGCTGACGCCAAAGCCAGAATCATAAACACTTAGCCCCGGTGTTTTCACCGCTTGTGAGCCTCATAACAAAGGCCGGATCGCAGATGCCTTACCCGGTCCATCTCGTGTTCGCATGTGATATTGAGCAGGAGAGAACGACGCAGCTCGAAAGCCGCAGGAGAGCGGCAGCGCGGCTCCGTCCGCCTGACATCAGGAAGGCCCGGGAGGCGAAAGTGCCCTTGGCAGCACGCAGCACCACTTTTGCTAACACAGTAATCACCATTAACTTTATATCTTTCAAAATCATTATTATTGCCTTTATGCCTTGTTGTCAGTTCCTGCGCAGTATTCACGGCCCCGGCCCCTCGAAGCTGGCGCACGGCCCGCTCTGTTTTACTGCACTGGGCACGGCGCCCTGACTCCATCTTGCCACGCTACCCTCGCCTGGCTGATGAACGGTACCTCCAGGAAACATAACAAGCTGTCACCATTGCGCGAATGACAAAAAAAAAGTGCTTACCCACTAATTGAAGGAGACAGTATAACACCGCAAGTAAACGATCCAGTCCTGATGGGCGGTCCCAAAAGGAGACAGGGCAGTAACAAGGAGGGACTAAGAAGCCTCATATTGAATCGGAAGCCAGCGTTTACCATGGACGATGACGCCAGCCAAAGAAAAAGATGGGCGGGGCTTCCACTCCACTTCTAAAACATACCTTACTACAATATGCCTCGCAAAGCGAGTAGCGCATGCGCGCTGCAACGCTAGGCGAGACCTAAAAAGAGAAGGGAAATCCAGCGAGAAAATGAGTCTCTTTAAAGGATTTCCCTTCCCCTACAACTGTCACCTGGCATGACCTCATGCCGTAGCTTCTCCACTAGTGAGAAGTGAGCAGTGTGAGCACTCGCACATGACGTGCCGGCTATCACTGCAGTCCGGAAAAAACGGACCGCCTGTGCCAGGGCACAAAACAGAGCCCGACAGAGACCCGTTTCGAGCCCCCCTTTAAAAAACTGCCGGTGCTCAGACCCGGCCCACTTAAAGCCCTGCATACCACAGAAGCAGGAAACAGGGCTTTACAGTGAAGTAAATTAAATATGTTTGAAATGTCGTAAAGACGTTGTATAGCTGAAAGAAATATATTTTTACATTAATATACTAATAAAATACAGATAATAGTAGAAATAAGACACAGCTGCAGCAGACGTCCATTTAGCGGTAGCTGTGAACTTTTAAAAAATAAGCATGCTTTTAGATTTAGCCACTCTTGGTAGCTGGCTGTGCCTTCATCAATTACTGATTATGAACTTGTTTCACCCGCAGGTTTTCAATAAAGATTGCTTACTAAGCTGGTATGTCTCTATGTTTTCGGGTTTTTTATATTAAAGACAGCATGTGATAATATTTCCAGTAATGTCATCTGAGCAAAAGGCAAGATATCTCTTTCCCTGCCCATACAATGGTTCGGAACCCTCTCAATTTCTTCTAACAAGCACCGACAAAGGCAAAAGGTTGCACCTATGAGAACTTTTGGCAATGATTTTTAGCCATGCTGTACAGCAGGGCGGCTACTGTGCTGAATAGCTAAAAATAATTTCAATCTCTGACACGCCTGCGCTAATGCGCTTTTTTTTAAAATAAAAAAACAGAAGCAAACGGGTGCAGGTTCGGAAGCTAAGCAAAACTGAGGAGGGGAGGGTGGGAGAGAAGGACGCAGGACTGGGGTGAGAGGACAAGCGAGACAATGGTGGAACATATGGACTATGGAAGGTGGGAGGATTAGGCTGTGTGGGCAGGGCCGGACTTTCCGTAGCGGGCGCCAAGCGTTTTCCCAGTGGGACGGAAAGGTGGGGCTGGTTTTGGACCCGTGAGGGCCGGTTTTGTAACTGGGCAATATCGGCCCCTTGTAACAAAAGCAATGCTGCAATATTGGCCCCTTGTAACAAAAGCGGGAGCAGTGCTTTTCACTAGCACCACCACCCTCACCCCTCCCCCGGGGCAGGTCGAGCAGATTGCCAGGGCTGGTTGCTGTTCCCAGTCCGGCCGTGTATGTAGGGCAAACAGACAAAGGAGAGGGGATGGGGAAGTGGAAGATATCTGAAAACGGTGGGTGGGCGGAAGGAATTAGGGCAGCAAGCTGACAACGGAAGAAGGGCGGGAGGTGATGGAGCGTATACATGCCAACCCTCCCGTTTCAGACGGGAGACTACCGATTTAAAGGCTAGTCTCCCGCCTCCTGTATGTAGAAACCATATTCCTTTGTGGGCTTCAGCTGACAGGGCCTGCTATTGTGTAACTCGGTGTATGCACTGCAGGGCCGGCTCTAGATCAGTGCCATCCCACAGGGCGCTTACTTTAGGGGATGGTGCTGTGTTTTCAAGTAAAATATGGTTTTAAAGCACCTGCTGCTGCATTTCTTGCCTCAAGCAATTTTAGGGCAACCATAAAAAAGTCAAGATGACTGGTGATTGATGTACCTTCTGCAAAGAGATAGGAGTTTTGTCTAGTGGAAATTTTAACTCATCGTAAAGTAGCGCAAGAGGTTAAAACTCCTGCTGCAAGCATGGGTACCATGCAGATCACAAAGTGCATATAATGTAAATAGGTCAGTGGGTTATTGCTTCTTTCAGAGAGATCCTATTGTTACTTGCAGTTTATACTTTTAAATTCTAATATGGAACAGTGAGATATTAACAAACATCAAAGAGCTGCATGCATATTGCAAGGTATAGATTAAAGTGTTATGATTTTTCCCCCTAGTCTTTCATTATCCTCATTGCAAAAAGGGTTTCACTTGGGTAGAAAGCAATTCTTATTAGTAAAGCCAACCACCAAACCATGGTGTTACGTTTTAAATTCTGAGTTTGTGCTTCTCCAGACTAAGCATTCTTAAACTATACTGTCTACCAGGAGGGATGACTTGTGACTCCTACACCTTGTAGTCCTCTGTCTGATGTAACGTTTCCTATACACTGATTTACACACATATGATTCATGGTCTATGTGTAATGTGTGTGTGATGTAAAGTGATTGAATACTTTACAGCGGCATGAGTGGCACTATAACACAAAAGAAATGCATGTGAGAGAGAGTGGTTAGGGGCACTGTTAAAGGGTGGTAGTGAGTGAATCAGTGGAGAAGGAGGTCATTGGGGGGCGCCAACAAACATTGTCGCACTGGGTGCCACCAGGGCTAAAGCCGGCCCTGATGCACTGCCAGTAACCTGCTTCTGCAGGCCTCTGCACAACACTTGCATCACACTCTCTCTGCTTGCCATTGCGCTTTCTCCGTGGTTCTGACAGGTAAAAAAACAAGCATTGGAAATGCAATAGGTCTCGCCTTTGTTTAAGTTAAAGCCATTTGCTTTGCTAATGGTATTGTATTTTAGCTATGTGTTATTGAGTGTTTGTATGTGATATGTTGTGGCTTTATGTTGTTAGAATTGTAATTGTTAGCTGTGTAGTAGTTTAAAGCATAGCGTTAGGCAGGCGGTAATTTATCTGAAATACGTGCCACAGAGAGGCCTTTGTGCTGTGTTAGGCAGGTTAGATTTCAGCGGTTGTCTCTTGAAAGCCCACAAAGAATTCCCGAAAAGAGCCAGGAGCTCACACAGCTGACGAGCAAGGATCATATTTAGTGCATTGGCCAAGTGCACTCTAGTGCAGCTGAAACCTGATGGTGCAGGGCTCAGCATTTCATCATTGACGTACGCGCTTGTTAACACGGCAGTCCAAAGGTTCAAGATCAGCTCGGTTTTGGAGTTAGTCGTGATATAAGGGCCACCCTGGGACCCCAACCTCTGGAAGAGTGGAGGACAGACGGGGAAGCCCCAAGAGGACCAGGGGGAATGCCTGAAGCTGGCAGTGGGCCGTGATGCGATTCGCAGCTATGCGCTCTTAGAGCATGAGCCCAGAAGATTTATACTTTCAGTTGGCCCTGGCACCAGCACTAATTAATGGCTGATTTGACGGAGCCCCGAAGGGGAGGGTAGTGGTGAAGATGCGGCCACCACGTCATGTTATGGGTATGTGCGTGCATTGAAAACGCGTGCACACACTTACCAAAAGGCACAGTTATTGTTTTTAATTAACCATCCTAACATGGAAATAAATGTAAATAGCGTGCCTGGCCCGGCAGAGTGTGGAAGTGAGGCGGAGCACTGGCACCCCGGAGCTGGCCTGGCTGCCGATGCGTCCGTGTGTCGTCCGTGCCCCGCGGCTCCCTCTAGCAGCACGCTTAGCAGCTGCTTATGCCCCGTGCAGCCCTCCATGTTTTCACTTAATGTCGATGGCATCGCTCCCAGCAACCTTGTAAACAATGGTCACATGGTTGCTGGGAGCGAATGTGCGGCCGCCATAAATACTAAGCTTGGCGTGCCGCACTTTATAAAAACAAAATACATTTAAAAAGAAAAGCATTTTGGCGGCGCGCGCGATAATAAAGTTGCGCGGCCGCCATATGCGCTTTATAAAAAAAATAATGTAACTCTGCTAACGTAAAACGTAACACAATAGTAAACGCAGAACCCACATGCCAGTAATGGTAAAAAAAAGTGCTGAGCCCGTAATTATAAAACAGACCGTCTCACGCCGCCGGTAAAAGATCCAGTCCGGGTGGGCGGGGCTAAAAGAGGTCAGGGCGGTAACCAGGAGGGACTAAAAAGCCTCAGTTACAATCCAAAGACACCGTTTAGCATAACGAATGACGCAAACCAATGAAAATAACAGGCGGAGTCGAAACACCACTTCTAAAAGTGTATTGATTACAAGAAGACCTCGCAGAGCGAGCAGCGCATGCGCTGCAACGCCAGGCGAGCCTAAAAATGAGGCCAAACTAGAAAACTACAACGAGGTGACTCCAGCCAGTCATTGAGGTAAACGAGCAGTTAAACCAAAAAGCATGGCCCGAGAAAAAATAAATAATCCAGAGTAAGTCGGTGGGTGTGAAAATATGCTGCAATCGTCGCCAATATATAGTAATCCAATCAAAGGCATAGAGGTGTTTAAGAATGATGATTTATTGCAGGATAATCACACCCACGACCGGGAGCGTCCGGCGTCCACAAGTCTCCACCGCAAATGGCTAAGTTGCCGAGAGACCTGCAGATGCCATCCCGCTGTCCGAGCGCAACAACAGTTAAATGTACACATGTAATTAAAACAATACAATGTTGGCCTAGAGAGGCCTACGCACGCTCGTCTCACCGGAGAGCGAGGCTACTAACTTCATACTACAACAGAATCAGTGGTTTTGTTCAGTTTTTGACAATGTATTAGTACTCTTAAACAGCAAGGTTGTAAATACTGTATCGCTGTTAAATAATGAGTCTCAGCTAAGTCAAACAACTTTTCCAAGTAGGCTACACAATGCTCAAAGTTTTTTTTTAAATACTCCCCCGTGCCTCCAGCAGACTCAGCGGGACTTAATAAAAAAATTTCACTAGAAATCCAAATAATTTTCTTTCCATCTGGTTGTTCAGATTGTTCGGTATTATTCTGAAGACAGCTATAACCACGGGCTACTCAACTCTTCCTGATTAAACTGCAGAACAGAATCAATAAAGATGATGTGATATGTTGATACAGTATGAACAAAGATAAGGTACAGTTCCCCATGACAGTGCCCTTCCCACTTCCTCCCTAAATTCCAAACACCCTATTCAATTGCTGCTGCTTCGTCTTGCCCATGCTCAGAAAATTCTATTTAACTACTGTATAGAACTACAATATTCCATCAATGGCTGGAAATGCGGTCAAGCAATGTGTTGACACATGCCGGAACAAAGGTTGCCATTTCAAGTCCCACCCAAAAATCCTAATTCAGCAGTTCTTTTTCAGAAGAGACATTATTATACACTTTCACAATGAATGCTTTAACATCAACAGAAATGCCATCAATGGTCTGCTTAGCAAAATTATGCAAGATATGAGCAGGACAGTTTGCTGGAATAATATGTTCATTGACTTAGCAACTGGAAACAGAATGGTGTTGTCTATGTCATCACACTACAGGCTATATCTTGAATTTCAAGACATTTACCATCAATACAATTCATTTTGGTCCATATATTCTGCAATTGCAAAAGACGTCTTAGCAGAGTTGTCACTGAAGTTTAGCACAACGTAGGTGACATCAGATGTAAAACTGAAGTGTATCGACTAAAGTGGATATAATCTAATATTACCCCTTGATGGAAGCATCAATACTGAGAAATAACCATGTTGTAAATCTTTGTCTGCTTGCTGCAAGGAAAAAGGTGCAAGGGCATTTTAAATGATACAAAATATCTTTGAAAGGCTGCAGGCCTTAAAATGTAATTCATATGCCGCTGTTAGTGACTCTGGATAAATAGAACTCACAGTCCAAGTGTGGTGGATGGATGTTTATCAGCATTTCGCTTCTGGTTTAACCAGTCAAGGCTTTCACATTGTAAGTTTGCACTCCAATTCACTTTAAGTATATAAGAAACCACCTTGATGGTCTGCAATCTAGAGCTACTACTATCCAAGAGCCTACTTCATATCCGTTATTGCATATACTCTATTAATACAGTCGTATTTAAAACATACTTCTGCTTTCTACTACTGATAAGACATTGCACAACATAAAGGTTATCAGCATTTTGATTTGTGCCATCCTCTGCACCTCATATGTCTGTTTACAAGAAGAGAGTTGGGATAGGAGGAAAATCATGCTTTCAGCCTGAGGATCCAATGCCAAAGCCATGTGACAGCATCGGTGGAATGCACAAGTCTGTACAGTGGCTTACCAGATGGATTATTGAGCAGCATTGTTTGTCACTATAATGTTCCCACAGCAAGGCAAAACATACTAGGCTGCAAGGATTTGAATGACTCTGGGATAATTTGCAGGTTCTTTTTGTGGTGGGTAAGAGCAGGGCATGCCCCAAAACGACTGCCTAGTTATTACGGCTCGGCTATACAATCACCTCAGTCTTCACAACTAACCTTCAGATTCCTAGGGAAGCACAGAATTCCCCAAGCTTAAATGTGGATTTCTCAAGTTTATTCTTAAACTGCAGCAGAATATGGGATCCACTTCTGCAGTGGCATAATAGGTATTATCAACAAACATTGGCAAATAAAAAAATTACATAATAAAAAAAAAAAAAAAATAGAAGACGCCCAGGTGGGACTGGACAGGAGAAAAAAATTGACAAGCTGAGGAGGTACAAGCAACAGACAAGGGACGAACAACATGGAAAGCGCAGGGGTCGGGTAGGGCTTCAGTGGAGAAGCAGTACACACGAGACAGAGGGGGAAAAACATTTATTCTAAGGCAGGGCTAAAAGAAGAAAGTAGTTCCCTGAATGTAAGCATTGGAAGGATACATGTCATCCAATGAAAAGTATAGTAAAGAAGTTATGCTGCAGGGAAGGGACAAATAAAAGAGGAACGAAAGCCACTGAATAAGAAGCAAGTAAATGATAGACACATGAACACCAACTAATGGTAAGCAACGTACTGAAAGCCCACTGTACGTACTAATATTGTCCATAATGGGTCTTCAACAACACACAGCTAAAAGCGAACAGTGGGAGAGACCTAAAAAAGGAGAGAAGCATTAGGACCAGGCGTATGCAGGTATTACAGAGATATGAGAAAATTGAAAACCTTAAAGATGTCCACGTCAACAGAACGGCCTAGGACAGGAGTCAACTGTACTTCCAAAGTGCGCCTTAAAACTAAAGAGTCATGAGAGTCCCATGGCAGAAAGTACACTGATGACAGTTCATGACAGTCGATGGTGTTAACACAATCACCATCACCAGTCGTGAAGATCATGCGGATAACAAAAGCAGTCATTGGAGAAGCCTGCAGCTTTGTGGGATTTATTCAAAGTTATAAAAACTAAATATTTGGACAGCAGAGACATCCCATACTGAACAGAATAGGAAGTAGCAGTCTGAGGACAGCAACAGTAGGGCAGTTGTCTACAATGCATGACTTAACAGTCCACTTATTACTGAGGAGAAATCAACAACAGTTGAATCTAATGCATGAACATTTAATCAGAAAAGGCTGTGGTTGCTATACTACCCAACAAGCAATTGCAGAGGAGCTGATGGGCCTAAGCTAGTCGGGGTTGTGCACTTGGGAGCAGTTGAGAGATACATCCAGTTGGTTAGATAGCAATTTTTGATTTGTACAAAACAATGGAATTCGATGTTTAACTGTTCTAACAAACTGCTTTCATTAGTGTAGTCACAGTCTATTTGTTTCTTCCCCATCTTTTGTTAGCACACTCTGATGCTATGCACATTGGTCCAGAATATGTTCTGTATAGAATTGCTTAGCCTGCTTTATTATATACTAAATTTTCTTGTTCATTAAAGCTCACTGTTTACCATTATTGCTTACTACATTTTCTGATCCAAAATTAAATGTATTGGCAAGGAAATAAATAGGAAGGAACAGGGCTTTGTAATTATGGTCTTGTACACCAAGAAAATGCCTTTTTAGGTCGAGCCTCGAGTAGCGCGCAGCGCTGCGCTGGCAAGACTTTAAGTTAGGAATTTCAAAAGCTGACCAGACGCTCGTGCGTCATGGCCTTTTCCCTGCGGTTACCCGCACGGGCGCCATCTGTTTGCAATTATCGTGCCCAGACCCGGGCGCGATAATTGGAAACAGATCGCTCGCTGTGGCGCGCGCGCGCCCACCACTCGTTCCTAATAATCGCGGGACAGCACGTCCCTCTGAGAAAAAAAACTGACCTCTGGCGGGAGGAGGCCCTGCAGCCGCCATGCCTCTCCAGATGCGCTGTACCTTGCAGGAGTCTTAAAAGGGTGCCATGTTCAGTTGAAACTGAAAGCCGCATTTGGCAGCAATAAAGCCACTTATGTGTCCAACCTGATGCCAAAAGCCATTACTTAAATAAGTAAGCACTAGAAGGATAAAACAGAAGAATGTTAATCGGGTTCACATCCAGCCCGTCTTCCCAGCTCTTTGCTGAACGCATTCATTATGAGGGGAGATTGAGCGAGAGAGAAAGAGGTCGCGTTGCTGCTTAAGACGTGCCCGAGCAGGCAGGAATTTACAGAGCTGTGCGAGCGGGGTCACACAGGCAAGGTCGAAGCTGACTTCCAGGGCTAACATGGGAAGAGATTTTGTTCAGGCAGTTGCGCATACTAGGTATATCTTATACAGGGAAAATTAAATATAAAACGTGCCAAACAGGCACGGGAGTACATAACACGTGTATCTGTAAAGCGCACGATCACCTGTGTGCATCTTGGCACTAAATAACAGATGTTTATTTTTACCTAGCTCAATTGTACTAATTTTATCGACCTCAGAAGGATGAAAGGCTGAGTGGACCCACTGGGATTTGAATCTATGACCACGAGGTCAAAGACAGGCCCTTACAGTGGAGCTGTCCACTAAGTCACCAGACCGGGATTTATAAGGGAGGGGTGGTGGGCAAGTCTTCCAGTAACCGAAATTCGTTTTTGTTTATGTGGTATGATTATTTTTTAAATCATGGGATTGATATAACATGCGAGGTGTTGCACTCGTTTCTGGGGTGTAAATGCACTGAGTCTGCTCACAGACCTGCAGTGGAATTTAGAGATCTTCAAATTATTTTATTATCGCTCAGGGCTATATATATATTCCGAGCATTGCAAGAAAAACACGTTGCAAAAACGCAGAACAGCCTTTTTCGTCTTTCTCTTTTTCCTTATTCTTTTTCCGTGTTCAAATCTTGCAACTATACTTTGCCAAATAAGTAAGCTCTTTAAGCTGGATACACGTTGCCGATTTACACGTACATTCGCGGTATAAATATGCTGACGGTGTGTGCTTTCACTTTTTTTTTAAGCTGGAAGGCATACTTGACAGGAAGCACTCGTCTTTTATTTTAACCACCACTAGGGTGAATTTAAGAGGCGCACCGATTCTTGTGCACTGGAAGCCCTGGCGGTAAGTGTGTACTTTCCCTATGCCTGTTAGGAACTAGTAAGGAAGAGGGTTGCGAATTGTTCGCTTTTAACGTAACTACTCAGTCACTGGGCCTGCACATTCTTGAAAAAAGTAAAACACGACGTTTTCCTAACTTGAAAAAGACAGCTGCCTGCTTTGGTTGCGTGAGAAGTGACCTAGCAGATTGCTCCAAGGCGCCCATGTAAACAGGACACGCTTCTGAGCTTTGTGGGAAGAGTGAAGCTGTTTTGGGTTTTTTTTTTTACTCTTGAACTTTAGCAGTCTGCCTTCATTTTAATTTTCGTTTTAGTTCCACCTGACTTTGGTTGTCTAATATTTTAGTACAGCAGGAACATGTGTTCAATAGACTACACTATTTGCCATACACGAAGCCACTGACATAATGTAAGATTGCTCACTGTTACAGGAAGCTGATGCGTGTCATGGACGTCAAATGGTGTAGCAGCTGCTGCCCCATACCTGCTATTTATTTTGTCTTGTTACCCATGATCTCAGGGAGCCTGGAGGCAGAGGAAGGAAAAACAAGCATTGGCATAGCCAATAGGTCTCACTTTTGGGACATTATAAGTGTTTAGCCATGCAATGGTTGATGTTGTTGCACCAAGGATATTGTGCTGCATAACTAAATACTTATAAGGTCCCAAAAGCGAGACCTATTGGCTATGCCAATGCTTGTTATTATAGCAATTGTAAAGACAAAAGGGATAAATGTGTGCTGTTTACCAGAACAGTTGTACTCCTTCTCAACATAAGTGGAAGCACCTCAGGGGCACAAGTGCATTGTAGAATGTGACCTGTCAATAGGTACCATGAGAAATGGGGCCCGTCTGTAATATCATTGGCCCTAGGCCCGAATTAGTATAAATGGATAACAGAATGAAAAGTGCTGGCAATAACTGGAGGGAGGGTACGTGTGCCCAATTCCTTTTTAGGTTGAAGCCTACAAGACAGTACAGCTGTCTGGTTTGCTAATGACATCTTGGGGACATTTGGAAAGCTTCCCAGGGAATCCATTGCTTACCATAGGCTTTGTGGTTTGTAACTCACATTTACTTGCTTTTTATTTGCTGGCTCTATTTGTTTAAGGCTTTCCAGCTTGAGTTTGTCCCTTACATTGCCCAAACCCTATTTACTGTATTCTTCCACCAGAACGTGATTTCGGTAAATAGACCTTTGAATCTTGTTCTCATCTTGTCACATTTGCTGTGTATTAAAAGACAGAGCTCAAATGTCAGGCTCTGTCTTCCAGGGAGCTTGGTGTTTACTTTTCTTTCTCTTACTTCAAAGTAAGAGAATTTATATGACAATCATGCTGGCTACTGGGGCTGTGCTTGAGGAAGGCTGTACTATGTTATTTATCTTTTCTAGTATATAACACAATGTAAATATCCGTAAACGAACTGTGCAGATATTTCAGAATATATTAGAATTAGAAAAGCATAAATGAAGCACATTGTTTGGTAATTTGGAAGTGTGGTGGAAACAAATATTTTAACATGATCAAAACAAATCAATACACTAGGTCAGTGGTTCCCAAACTTTTTTGACCCAAGGCTCCCTTGACCAATTGGCCATTGGCCGCGGCTCTCTTACATTACTTTTTTTTGGTGTGTGTGTGTAATCTCGGCCCGGTAGTGCTTCCATTTTAATCCCTGAAAATGATTGGTATGAAGGTAGGGAGAATATTGCGCGCAATGCAAAGATATGTCTGCTCTCTCTTTTCACAATATTTGTGCGCCTTCGGGCCATGCAGTGAATGCATCTGTTTGCTGTTCATGTGCGATCAAACTGAAGCTGGACACATCTAGCTGGATCCAGGGGCACTGGGGTGCCGCGGCGCACAGTTTGGGAACCACTGGTATAGTTCCTTACATATGCTAGTTATCCACATAGAATACAATGAGGAATTGCAATGGCTTGTTCGCTTTGTAATTTTCCTTTCATATTATGACAGATCAGTAGACTACCACTGAGGTTCATTTGGACACGAAGTCCACTCAGAGGGCTTCCTTGTGTCCACTTCAATTCCAGTAAAGAAAGCTCTAATCATGTCAAGACAAAGCCTATTTTTGTAGCCATGGATTCATGTAATAAAACCAATTAAAAGAATGCCAAGGCATTCAGAGTACTGCTGGTGCTATACCTCCAATTAAGAAAGTTAGTGCTGTTAAATACTGTCTGTCTATACAAACCACTGTAATTAGCAACAAAACAGCAGCAATAGCCACAGTATGGAGATGGAAAAAAAAACTTTCACAATGCCTCTGAACCACAGGATTCTGTTGCTGCAGGTCAGTCATTTGTATGCTTCACTTCTGCAAGTCTTTACACTGTACTGACACATACATCAAATAATTTACTAAAAACCAGCACATTTGCAATGGGAGTAGGCTGCAGTGAAGGCATTCGTACACCCATTAAAGTACTCAAAATGCCTCAACTAAAAAGGCAGAGCACAGAGCCAGGACGGATAGTGTGGACAAAGCCCTGAATGTGGCTCCAGCATCAGAAAAACCCATCACCAAATACAGACAAGCATACTGGTGAAAACTGTTACTCTGCAAAATGACTGGACATCTTGTTAAGAGGCAGTACTCCAGCCGCTTCCGGGTTTATCTTGATGTGATAAGATATATTTAGACAAAACCTCCCAACCCCTCTTTAATGATAAAGGCCAACATCCGGTGTGCTCCTCAGTGTTATCAATGATAGGCAAATATACGGCAGTGCTGTAAGGAAATGAAGACGCTTGTACTGCTGTCCTGATGGAGCGACCGGGTTGGAATTACACAGGATCGCATTCAGTGCTAACAAACAGTGAAGGGATCAAATGATAACGTGGGGGCTATGCAGCCCCAATCTTTTGTCCTTCATAAATACTGGAAAAAACCAAACAGAAACATAAATAAATGCGAATATCCATCACTGTGGGCTTTGGACCACTATTATCTTTTGAAAATACAGTGAATCTTAATGTCCTTGTGCCATCGACTTGGGAATGTCCTCCGAGACGAGATGCCAATTCCAGTGGCCTGTGCTCATAAAAAATACCCAAATACCGAACCGTTTCCTGTCCTGCTGTCCTCGCGTGGAGATTGTTCAGCAGATGCTTAAACAAAGTGAAAACACTTTCAATGAGGGCAACGTCTGCTACCGGTGTTTCTTCACTTATGATAAATTATTACACTACGAGTGCACCACCTAGCGGTTGCCAGACACTGTGCACCCGGCATGCATTCCAGAGGCGGGTGTAATTCATATTGGACTATGATCAGCATCTGCGACCGCGGCGCCCCTGGCTGGTTTTGGAGGTGCACAGTTGGGAACCACTGCACTAGGTGATCACATTTCCACACATTATCATTTGTGCACTGTATACTTTTATCAGTAAAACTGTATGTTTGTTCAAATGTAATGGTCATTTCAATCGAAGACTTGTGGTCTGTAATGGTAGTACGCTACCACACCTTGCATACTTCACTTTACTCTGCACTACTCCACACTGTCTACTCTGCACCACTCTATTCCTCTCTACACCACTCTACTCTACGCCAACGCACTCTACTATGCTCCAATGAACTCTTCACAGCTCCACTCTGCACCACTCCGATCTATGCCACTCTACTCTGTACTCCACTCTACACCAGTGCACTCTACTCAGTACCACACCACTGCACTCTATACCGGTTTACTCAAAACAAACGCACTCTTAGCCACTGCTCTCTACACCAATATACTCTGTGCCACTATACTCTACAACACTTAACGCCATTGTCCTCGATCAATGCCACTTCTCTCTACACCAACCTATTCTGCACCACTCAATGGCACTGCACTCTACTCTGAAACAATCTACTCTACGCCACTGCAATCTGCCCTGCGTCACTCCACCATACACTTCACCCTAGTCTGAAACAATCTACTTTACTGCACTCTGCACCACTTCACTCTATGCTACTACACTGTACGCCAATGCACTCAACACAACACCACTTTACTCAAAACCACTGCACTCTACGCCACTTTACACAATTGCACTCTACATCAATGCACTCTACGTCACTAAGTCTGTACTCTCCCCTACTGCACGCTACACCACTCTACACCATTGTGTTCTCCGTGACTACACTCTACACCAGTCTATTCTACTCTGCACCACTCTACCCTACACCGCTCCACACCACTTCACTCTACTCTGAAACACTCTGCTCTACCACAAGTCTACTCTACTCAATAGCACTCTACGCAACACCCTCTACACCACTCCACGACACTGTCACTTAACAACACTCTACTCCACTCTATGCTCTTCCACTCTATGACACTACTCCCTACACAGTACTCCACAACACTACACTACTCCATGTCACTCCCCTTTACAACACTCCAATCCATGCCACTCTCCTTTACCCCACTAACGTTAAACCCTGCCGAACAGCAGCCACTCTGGTGTACAACATGGCAAAAAAACATATTGGCAAAGCCCATAGCTCTTGCATAGGCAAGTCCTAATGCTTTGCCAATGCTTGTTTTTATCACTCGGATCACCAGGCAGGGGATGCCTGTGAATGGATGGGTGCATGTACAGGGCAGCAGCGCCCTCTTGGAGAGGCGGCTGCAGTGATATACCCCCTGGACACAACGTTCCTCCTAAAAATCAAAAGAAGAATCAAAGAGTATAATAGTAGAATAAAGCAAAAATGATACAACTTTCAATATACTGATCGCTAAGTTAGTAGCAGCACAGTGGTGGGCTGGTTTGCATGTAGTCTCGGGGAAACGCAGAGGCCTTTTCAGACAGCAGCATTGTAGAACAGCTTCAGTGCGGGCGCCTCACCCTGAAGCCGTGTGCGGGTTGATGAGGAGTCACAACTAACAAGTAGCTTGATATCTCCCTCATGAGGATAGACCAATACCAGGCTCTGCAGGAGCGTCGAAGGAAGGCAGAATAACTGACGCCCAATAGGATTTTTGAATCAGGGTGCAGGCCATAACGGTGAGGGCACAGTCATAACAACTCCTCTTGAAATAAAGAAGTGACTCAATAAGGGGCTGAGCTAGGAAGCGGGTGGGAGCTACGGGCTTCGTTCGCAAGTGGTGACGTTCTATAACCTAGCTAAATCGCTGACAATCCTCTGGCGTCGTACCTCACATAAGCGTCACGCCGCCCAGAGACAATTAACGTGGAAAGCACGGTGGTGCACATTGCAGCTCCTCAGCGCCTGCTGGCATGCACTAGAGGGAATCCTCAACATCGGCTATAACTGGCACTCCTGAGAGCGGTATGTGGCGCATTACTTATCTCCTGGATGTCCATGAGTGATTGCAAACACGCCAAAAAGCTGCGCCGAACAAACATAAAAAAGGTGGTGAAGACACGTGGGAACACACTGTCTGGCCTAAGCACTTACTAGTGAATGTCAGCCGGCGACAAGCAGTTAAGGCAGCGGGACTTTCAGAACCAGCATTTGCGGACGACGATTGGCACCTCATGTGATACGCTGATCACTCCATAGCACACTCTACACTGGAAGCGCAGGCTGCATCGAGAGTGGTGAGATCCGAGGTGCGACATAGACGCCACGAAATGGGGAAACCGGATAAACATCAACCGAGACTTACGTTTGAGCTGCGCAAATCTAGCAAGCCCCAGCATGCTTCGGATTCGGAGCTGGAGGGGGCCACATCAGCCCCGACCACATTAGAAAAATCCTTGGCAGCTATTCATATGAGCCTACAGTCCATCAACGACAATATGGAGGCGCTCAACGGTCGCATCGACAGCATTTCTGCTAAACTCGATAAACAGAACCTACGAATCGGAGAAGCAGAACAACGAATTTCAAATACAGAGGACAATCTCCAGAAAGTTGACAAGAGGACATCCGACATGGAGCAAATACTAGCGGTCATCCAAGCGAAAAATGAAGATCTTGAAGCGCGCTCAAGGCGGAATAACATACGCATTTTGGGCCTGCCGGAATCGACCAATGTTGGACGCCTGGAGACCTATGTTGAAACTCTGTTCCGTGAGCTCTGTGGCGAAGGTACGCTTTCCAATATGTTCACTGTAGAGAGAGCCCATCGCTCATTAGCGGCGCGGCCGCCACCGGGGCACCACCGAGACCGGTTATCACCCGCCTGCTCAACTACAGGGATAGAGACACTATACTCCGCATGTCACGACAAAAAGGGAATGTAGTTTATCAAGGGAATGCCCTATCATTCTATCCGGACTTTACAGCCACAGTACAAGCTGCACGGAAAGAATTCCATGCAACCAAGAAACTCCTATTCGCCGAAAAGATTCCCTATGCAATGCTATACCCGGCGCGATTACGACTTGGAACTGAGGACAAAGCCAAAATCTTCATAAATTCCAAACGAGCCCTGGATTATGCGAAAACGCTACGCCGCCAGAAAACACCACCACCAGCTACATCGGATGTTGATGACTGAATGGAGGGATAGGTTGCTAAACTACCATGAGCCTATGGTATCCCTTGAGCTTCGTTATATATATAAAACTCTCAGATGGACACACCTTTTATACGCTCTGTCATAAGACTCTAATACAGCAGAGCTTAAATATTGTGGTATCGTTTACAAATACTGAATGCTTCTATTGTGGGGGTCACTATGGGCACGAGGCTGTACGATTGTATACAGATATTGGTTGGCTGGCCAAGAAGGTGGCTCAGGTGCTCCACATAAACACCCGGTGGTCACCTCCCCGACATGGTGGGAGGCTAGCTGCGTCGCTACGACCCCACGAATGGGTATACCCCACTTTATTGAATCTATGTTAGTGGTTATGTTGAGGGAGGTTAGGGGCAAGGGCTATGGCTTTGGCAAAGTTAGGGCGCTGAAGTGGGAGGGGGGTAGGGCATTGCCAAGTTATGATTAGTTTATCACGATGTGATTATTTAAGCACACATGAGAAAAGTACGTACGACAGGGACCACACAGATACCAATCATACTGTTCATTTTGCCTCTTATGGCACACATCACTTACCGCATAACAATGCTGACAGGGACCATGAGCACGGACCATCGCAGAATACTATGGAGCGCCTAGCTGTGCATCCAGACTTTAAGATTGCTATGTCACGTAGATATCGCCATGAATACATGGGGTCTACTCGTTATCCATCGTCATCCAAGTTAAACTACATTAATGATGCACGCTGACTATAACTGCCTAACATGGAATGTGAGGGGACTCAACACCCCCAAAAAAATTCGCCAAGTACTGGCTTATTTAGACAGACACAATACACAAATAGCCCTCTTACAGGAAACACATCTGACCAAATCATCAGCAACCAAAATTGCAACCAGATGGGCTGCATGTAGAGTAGCATCGTCATATTCTGCATACGCCAGGGGGTCCTAATACTGTTTAAAAGAGGCTTGCCATTTACGGCTCTCCGAGACTACATTGATGAGGAGGGAAGGTGCGCAATGATTCAAGGTAAATTGGGACAACATCTGATCACTGTCATTAACATTTACGGCCCGGTAGTGGATGAACCGCACGTGTTTATCCGAATGCTAGCAGAGCTCCGAACATGGCCGGAGGCAGCCATACTGTGGGGGGAGATTTCAACACGCACTTAGATCCCGCTAAGGACAGATCAAACCCGCATGGGCGCGCACTATAAAGGTAGCGAAGTGTATACGTGACGCTATGATAGAAATGGGTCTGGTGGATGCCTGGCGCTTACGAAATGACACAGCAAAGGTGGATACACACATAACACCTGCTTATAATACATGGTCAAGATTAGATTATTGGTTGTTAAATGAAGAGAGTAATACCTGGGTTGCCAATGTAACTTTACTCCTGCGTACATTATCAGACCATAACCCAGTAAAATTAAGTATTCGAATCCCTACCAACATCCACCGCCCGTTTACATGGCGTTTCAGAGCTGACGCTTTATTGGACCCTATATATAATGACACCCTCAGGAAGGCGATAGACCAATTTTTTGAAATAAATGTGGGAACGGTGGACAGCGCAGCTACGTTGTGGGAGGCCTTCAAGGTTACTATACGTGGGGTGTGCATAGGCACTGCTGCAGGCATACTGAAAGATATCCGAGGCCAACTTGCTAAACTGGAAAACACACTGACAAAATTAGAAGGCACTTATGCAACTAACCCCGACACTACTACACTTGCGCACATTCAGGAACAACTACAAGAATATCACAAAATGGCAGAAACGGAAACCCGCTATTTATCACGCCGTCATATCGCGAGGGCATATGGTGAAGGAGGCCGACCTGGACGTCAGCTCGCTGCTAAACTTAAATTTCGTGATGAACATTCTCACATCACGAAAATAGTAGACGCACAGGGAAAGAACACTACACACCGCAGGGGATAGTTGACCAATTTAAATCCTGTTACTCCACACTGTATACATCCCGCGGAAGCGTGGATGATGCGACCCTCGATGACTATTTCACTGAGGTAGCATGTGCCTGGCTAGCAGACAGCCACCGTGACTATCTCAGCCAACCTATAGGAGTGGACGACATTAAAACAGTGATCCGAGCGCTGCCAAACAAAAAAGCCCAGGGGCCGGATGGACTCACAGCTGAGTTTTACAAGGAATATGCTGATCTCCTTGCGCCCTATCTACTTGAAGTATTCGCAGAGGCCCATGACACGGGTATACTTCCTCCGTCACTGAGACAAGCCTTAATCATAACCTTACTAAAAAAAGACAAACCCCCTTCACAGTGCGACTCTTATCGTCCCTTATCATTAATCAATTTAGATGCCAAAATATTAGCGAAAATACTGGCTACGCGACTCCAACCCCTAATGACCAGTCTGGTGCTTCCGGATCAGTCTGGTTTCATACCGGAACGCTCTACATCACACAATTTGCGAACACTATTTGCCATGTATCATGTACTAACGCCGGACTTACCTGCAGCTGCGGTTATGCTGGATGCAGCTAAAGCATTCGACTCCGTCGAATGGAGCTATATGTTTTATATATTGAAACGAATGGGTTTCCCGCCAGTATTCTTGCGTTGGATACAATTGCTATACACAGAACCATCGGCGAGGGTCAGGGTGGGAGGCGTCACTTTCGAACCACTGGTTATCACTAGGGGCACTCGCCAGGGTTGCCCGCTATCTCCGCTACTCTTCGCGATCGCGCTTGAACCACTGGCCTGTGTGATTAGACAACGACACAGGAAGGCGGCGCTAACTTCCATCATCGTCCCGTCGGAATATCATTATATGCAGATGACATGGTGCTTTTTGTTCGTGAGCCTCATGTCTATTTATCCCCATTATTAAGGGAGTATATTCGTTTTGGGCTGTTTTCTGGGCTTATGATCAACTGGGATAAGTCGGTGATTATACCCCTGACGGAAATCACTAAGCCTCCACCAATGGAATACCCATTGATCTGGTCAGCCGATCCTGTGAAATATCTGGGGGTGTGGGTACATCGTGACCCGGAGATTGTAATAAGAGACAATTATGGCAAAGCATGCACGACACTTGAATCTCAGGTTGACAGATGATCCTCCTTACCTTTGTCCTTGGCAGACCGCATAGCCATCATTAAAATGATCGTACTACCACACTTTCTTTATTTATTTAATAATATCCCGATTAAACTGCCAAAGCATCTCTTCCATACTATTCGCACCCACTTGCTAAAACTGATCTGGAATGGCGGGCAAGCTAGGGTGAGCTGGCAAACACTTACACTAGACTATATGCATGGAGGGTTTTGCGCACCAGATTTATATGTATATTACTTATGCGCGCAGGCCCAATATGCATACCACTGGTACAACCCGCATGCATTTACACCCCATGTGGCGGTGGAGGAGGGGGATGCTTATCCCGTGCCTCTCGCTGGAATACTTACACACACACGCAGAGGTACACCACGTACTGAAATTAACTCGGTGGATACTACTATCGCCGCCTGGCAAACTATCGGTAAACTAGCGGGGAAACTCCCGCTGTATGCCCCGGCACTGCCACTTGCGTGCCACAGTTCCTTATCAGTCACTCAGGACAGGGGAGCGATCCGCTCGCTACAAATGGTGGGTATACAACGCATGCACGATATCTATACAGAGGGTAAATTCCTCACAGCTGAAGACCTCCAATACATCACCCACACGTCATTATTGTTTCAATTCACCATTCACAGATTAAAACAAGCGGTTAGAGCTCATTATAGTTCGTTCCCCACAGAACCGCCCACATTACACTCGCTTCAGTTACTGTTAACAACGCCCTCCAAGTGTAGACTAGTGACCAAACTGTATAAGGCGGTACGAGCTGAAATGGTGAGGGCTGGCGGTGACAGTTTAACCAGATGGAATAGTGGCATAGAACAGCCGTTGACTACAACTGACTGGGAACACATCTGTAACCTAACAGGTAAACTAACACCCAATGGTAACCTCAGAATTATCCACTTCAAATATATCCATCAGGTATACCATAAACCTCTGAAATTGTACAAAATTGGACTACGAGACACTAGTCAATGTAAAAGATGTCACCAAATGGACGCAGATTTCTGGCATTTGGCATGGCACTGCGCGGCGGTGGCGAAATTCTGGGCTGCAGTGATGGGGTGTTTATGGACGATGTCCAATCAACAATTGCAATGTACACCGGTGGTGTGTCTGTTGAGTTATGTGCCTCATATCAAAGGGGTGTTGGGGAAATTTGTACGAATAGCTCTGTTACTAGCAAAACGTCGAATAGCTTTGACATGGGAGAGCACTCTGACCCCGAGCCTTGAGTATTGGTTAAAAGACATGGTCTATTGTAGGGAATCACTTGAGCTGTATGCGGAAGAACTACCATCTTCCTCAAAGCCAAAAGACATTTGGGAACCATTACGACAATATTTACTGAAGTTGGATGAGCCAGACCCTGTGCTCAGTCCCTAAAAGTCAATGAGGCATGCTATGTATTCTCGAGAATGTGTGATGTGCATTAGGAGCAATGATCCCTAGTGAAATGTTCCAGAACAACAGTTGTGATTATGTCAAATGTTCATGCTGACTGTCATCATTGATGATACACCGCCTGCGTGGCGACTCATGTGAGCTATTTTGTTTTTGTGTTGTTCGAAATTCAATAAAAGAATAATAAAAAAAAGAAGTGACTCAATTGTTCAACACTTGGGCAGCAGTGAGAGGTACTGAGTCAACAAAAAGAGGCCGACAGTGGCACAGAAATTTCCTAAAGCAGTTAATTATATAATCGAGGGCTTGAATTAGGAAGCCAGCTCTGGGCACATCATATGCCCATTTCAGTTCTGGGGTGAGTTGGTTCTCTTCTGCCAAAAAGTAGGCCGGATTTTCTAACAGGCCTTACCCAGGGCAGAGGTCGAAGTGGAACGACATTCCCAAGCTTTATTTATTTAATCAAAACAGTACCCATACTTTTTTTTTTTTAAACTGTTCCTGACCTATTGAGATGCCACAGGTTGAAAGGGTAGAAGAAGGGTCGCCTCTGACACAGAAGCCAGAGGCAGATAAAGAAGAAACAAGTATTCTCTTTAGGGATCATTGGGGGATGGCTACGGAGAACCACGCCTCCGAGTAGCCACGGGTGACGACGCTGCTCCGCCCCCAGTAATGGCGAATTCTACCTGGTTGGCGTGCTGATCGCCCCGATGCCGACTTGCTGATCCGCGAGGACGAGGGGTGCTTGCTGGCGATCAATTGCCGGTCGACGGCTCTGACTCTCTCGTACCAGCGCTGAGACGCGCGCTGAGGCCGAGGCCGCGGGACGGATTCGTGATTACCGGCTGCGGAGACAAGCCCCCGCCTTTCTCGACCTACGGGGAAGATCTTTTTGAACGGCCGCTCTGCTGCTTTCCCACGCCTCTTGTAGTACGCAGCGGCTGTGACATTGAGTTCTGACTTTTCACTAATTAACAGGAGGATTGCGGCCGTCAGGTGCCTCGGTGTGCTGTAAGGAGCTTCTCCCTCGGAAGAGTCCACAATTCCAGGTACGGGGAACTCAAGGGGCGATACTGACAGCAAAGAGGTTATAAGGTAAAAGGGGGAAGAAGGAGAGAAAAAGAAAGAAAAGAGAAAAAATGGGCAAAATATTGAAGCATGTCAACGCTGTTGCTAAAGTCGACTCCGCGGCTCGCCTAAAGGCTAAAACACGTTTAGCTCAGGCGAAAGAAACCGCAAGATTGATTAATAAGGAGATCGTCACTGATTCTTATGGACTTGATAGTACTCTCGAGAGTTCAGAAGAGGAGATGCCTCCAACCGCCTCCCCGGAACGTGAGGTACTGGTGTTAGATCAGACCAATGTAACTGTGGACCCGAATGAAGCCGCATCCTCCTCGTCTTTGTCGTTTAAACTACATCAGGAAAACCCGGTATTCGAAGGCCTTAAAAAGGGATTAAAAATTGCTAAAGAATTTCTCTTGTTTAAAAAAAAAAAGCAACTTTGCAGCCCCCCTCTTTAAGTCCAACCATAATAACAAAAGATTTATCAGCTGTACCAGTGCCATCTGTGTTACCAGAGGATAGTCAAGCACAGGCGGTTTCATTAACCTCGCCAATTCCATCAAGTCCAGTAGACAGGTCCGCCTCCATGTTACTCCATTCTAAGGTATTTGGAGATGCGAAAGAAGCTAATAAGTCTCCGAAAAATGCTTCTTCACATTTGATGCCATCTCAACTTAAATCTCAGCCTCAATCCCAATTGCTGCTGCAGAGTCAATTATCATCTGAGGATCAGTCGGCTCAGGAAGATAATAGGGCCGGAAACTCGAATCCGCGTATCATGGAAGCAGAGAGCAATCCGAATCAAAGTTCAGAGCCATCAGGGACCTGCCAACTAGATATTAGAGATATGCTCAATCTAATATTGGATGAAGTGCGAGAGATGAAAAAGACTCAAAAATTGGAAATCGCCTCTTTACATCAACGGCTAGGGAAAATTGAGGAAGTAATGACATGCTTCCCCATTAAACTCCAGGAAGCTGAAGCCAGAATTTCAGTACTTGAGGATCAAATGAATATGGCTATTGGGGAAGCAAAAGAGGCAGTAAAAAACAAAAGCTATTTGGTGAACAAATTGGAGGAACTTGAAAACCATTCTCGGAGGTCAAACCTCAGAATAGTTGGAGTTCCAGAGGGTATTGAAGGCTCGCAACCCCTGCAATGGGTCAATTCTTTTATTAAGCAGAATGTTCTTCCGGAATTCGAAGGGGATTTGACTATTACTAGGGCGCATCGAGTCCCAGCCCACCCCTTCCCCAACTCCACAATGCCACGAACAATTCTGCTGAACTTTGCAGACTTCAGAATTAAAGAGAGAATCCTGACAAAGGCGATCCAACAGAAGCAGTTTCTAGTAAATGAAACCACAAAGTGTCGTATCTTTTCTGATATGACTGCTGCCGCACGCAGAAGAAAATAATTTGTTAGGATTCTTCACTTGTTTAAAGCGCATGGTGCTCAAGCTTCGATTGCTCAACAATCCAAATTGCGGGTATTAGTTAAAGGGAAGTTTTTTATGTTTTCAGATTTGGAAGAAGCGCAGGCATTGTTAAAAGAGATCTCGCAAGGATCGTGAGGAATGGTTTAAGTAGCAGATATGTATACGTTTATGGTAACTATTAAAGGGTTTTTCTGAGTTAAAGGTGTAGGGGTGAGTGGGGTTATCTAAGGCATAGTTTAAATGAACGGTTTAAATTTATTGTTCTGATGTAAAGCAACACAAGGGCTTTTTCTAGTTAGTGGCGTTGGTACACTTCTTAGCTAGTTAATTTTTGTTTATTCTTTTTATTTTATATTTTGGGGGGGCTGGGCTAAGTGGGGTCACCCAGGGTGTAATTCCAGGACACCCAGGAGGTTAGGTGGGTGGGGTGAAATGTGGCTAGCGTGGCCAACGAGGGTTTCTCCGCATTTCGAGGGGTGGGTTTTCTTTTGGGGAGGGAAGGGTGGGTCTGGGAAAGGGTTTGTTGCAGGAAAAAGAGCTAGAGCAGAAGGTATTGATAGGACACCGTTTAAATTATTGTTATCAAGGAAATTAGGAGTCTACCTGATAGATAGAATTATCAATGGAAATTAGTAAGTGTAAGATCCTATCAGTTAATGCTAATGGAATTTTGAACAAAAAAAGTATGGTGCCCTCATTAGATGGCTGATATCATTTAACCCACATGTCCTGTTTTTTCAGGAGACGCATCTAAAATCAAATTCTCCCAAGTTATTTCTACCCAGGGATTTTACTAATGTTTTTTTGCATCTGCAGGCCTCGCCATGAGAGGAGTTGCTATTTATTTCTCAAGAAAACTTCCTTGGGAATTTTTACAAGTGCATAGGGACTCTCAAGGGAGATGGATATGGGTGACAACTAGGTTACAGGGGAAGATTGTAAATTTTAACAATTATTATGGCCCGGTTTTCGATGACATTTCTGCTCTGGTCCAAATAAATGAGCTTATGATAGAAGCATCTGGACAGTTTATTGTAGGAGGAGATTTTAATTTTATACAAGATTTAAGAAAGGATACTTCTAACAAAAATAAAAAACAATTAAAACCAAACACCAAAAAAGTAGTGGAAGCTATCCGACAGGAATATCAATTGGTAGATCCCTGGCGTGATATTAACCCTGATAAAGAATGTTTTACTTGTTATTCACATCGCTTTCAAACCGCATCTCGAATTGATTTTTTTTTAGTATCTAGATCTTTCCAGATTTCTTGGGCAGGAATAGGTTACAATCCTTTTCTGACCACGCATACATTGGTCTTGAATTAACTATTGAGGGAGGGGAGGAGAGCGGCCCAGGTGGCAGCTCGACCGCCTCCTCCTCCAAGACCAGGGTTGGGTGGAAGGCTTCGGGGAATGGATTTCTGAGTATTTTAAAATTAATGAAGATACTGCAGAGCCTTTTTCTGTGTGGGGCGGGTTTAAGGCGGCAGCCCGCGGTCAAATAATCTCCTTTACTGCCGCCAGGATTAAAGCGCGAAAGTTGAAGATAGTCGAATTACAAACAGCGGTTGAAAAAGAGTATGCTCTTCAGCTTCAGATACTCCCTAATCAACTAGATCAGGCCAGAACAGCTCTGAGGGATTTCTTCGTTATTGAGGAGATCTGCAGCTCTCAAACATACCAACAAAAGATATACGAAGAAAGTCAGTTAGATGGGAAACTCCTGGCTAATTCAACAAGAAAAAAACAGGAAGCCACCATAATATCAAAAGTGTTAGACCCTCATACCGGTCGTGAAGTAGTCGCTGGTGATGAGATCCCTCAGATTTTTTTAGAGCATTTCCATCAACTTTATTCCACAGAATATCTTGTGGCGGAGGAACAGATCCAGGATTATTTCACAAATGTGAATTTTCCAAAAATCTCAGACACTCGGTTCAGCCAATTAGGATCGGATGTGGAATCTGCCGAGATACTGGCATCCATTAAAGCAACTGCCGGGGCCAAAGCATGCGGGCAGGATGGCTTCCCAATTGAATTTTATAAAGTTTTTTCGGAGGAACTGATTGCCCCCTTGAAAAAATTATTTAATTATATTAAACTGGGTGGTTTGGTTCCCTCATTTTTTAAAGAGTCGATAATTGTGTCCTTTATAAAGAAAGATAAAAATCCTACAGATGTTAATTCATACAGGCCTATCAGCCTGTTGAATTCAGATTACAAGATTTTAATGAAAGTATGGGCAGAGCGTTTTTTATTGGCCGCTCAAGAGACAATTCATAGAGATCAGACTGGCTTTATAGCAGGTAGATCAATGACGGCCAATACTGAGTTTTTAATACATGCCTTGGATTATTTTAATACCAATTTTATTCCGGCATGCATTATTATGGTCGACGCTGAGAAAGCGTTCGACCTGGTCAATTGGAGAACCCTGTTTATTGCCCTCGGTTTATATGGCTTTCCCATACAGGTTATTAACATGTTACGCAATTTGTATCAGGGAGCCACTGCAATAGTAACAATAAATTCGAAAAGAGCCGGAACTATAAAAATCAACCGAGGGACAAGACAGGGTTGCCTGCTCTCGCCACTGCTTTTTACTTTTTTTATAGAGCCATTGGCAATTAAAATACGAAATAACGTTGCCATTCAACCCCCTGTTGCTGATATGACAAAGCTAAAATTGTTTGCGGACGATATAATTTTATATTTGATGCCTGACAATGAGAATCTTGAGAGGGTTTTAAGGGAATTCAGGAATTTTGAGGAAATCGGTGGCTATAAAATAAATTCTAACAAAACCGAAGTCCTCGCCCTCAATATTGAACCAAATTCTCTTTTATCTTGTTTAAGGGCACAAGCTGTTAAATCAAATCCAATCAGGTATCTAGGGATATTCGTGTCCAGTCAGTATCAACAGCTATACAAGTTAAACTATCTAAAAACAAAGAGAAAATTAAGAGACTTTTGGAACAGTGGCTTTTGCTTCCTTTATCGCTAGTGGGGAGAGTCTCATTAATTAAAATGTCTATACTTCCCTTGCTTATATTCTTGTTTTTGAATGTTCCAATTAAGATAAATCAGTCCTTTTTTAGAGAAATTGAAACCTTGTTTAGAGATTTTATTTGGGGGAAAAAAGCCTCAAGGGTTAAACTGACTGTGGTACAATTACCTGTTGTTCAAGGGGGCTTAGCCTTGCCCCATTTAAAAACTTATTATGAGGCCGCTTTTTTGGACTTAGGGGCCGATTCCAATTCCGCCCGGAAATCTCTCCGACCGAGCCGGACCCGGAGAGAATTCCGACCGAATCGGACCCTAGCAGTCCGACCGGACGAGTACGATGCATTCGCATGCTATCGGTCTCGAGTCGGTCGGACTCCCATTAAAGTCAATGGGAGCCGGTCGTACAACGCGTACGGGGGCTCCCATTGACTCAATGGGTGCGAGGCGGACAAGGGCGCCCCCTATAGCGTGTACGCGTCCATGCGCATCGCGGCGTACATGCACAGGTAGGGGGGGACCCATGGGTCCCCCCTGTGTGCGACTCGCGCGCCTACGCGTACAGGGGGGTCCGACGCGGACCCCCAAAGTCCGGCTCCGACAGCTTTTTCAAGCCGGACGGCGCGAGTCGGTCAAACTGCTCGTGGCGCGCATCGTACTTACCCGGCCGGGAAACGTCTCCATTGCGCGGTGCGAGTCGTGTCCATGCGAGTCGGTCGGAGCGTGTTGAAGCCGCGTTCGAGTCGGTAGGCGATTTCGCGGGTGCTTGCATCGTACTCGCTCGGCCGGACCCGCATACGATTCGGTCGGGAAACAGGGCTCCGAATCGGATCCGGTGAATCCGAATCCGATTCGGAGCACTACCGGCCGAGATCTGAATCGGCCCCTTAGTGTCTAACTTGATGGGGTCAAAAGGCACTAGAGATAGCTTCTTTTTAGATAAAATGACACAAGAAAGTGGTACTCAAACTCAGGTGTTTTTAAAAACTTCTAAACTTCCTAAGAGAACTAGGTATAAAATTTTAAAGGACCACTACGCTAGACTTCTGTCCTTTTTTTTTTTTAAAAACGGGCTCTTCGGGCTTGCAATATTTAAAAGTGAGAGAATGTACAAGTCTCGGCCTTCCGCTTCGAGCAAGTTATATTAATAGTTGGGAAAGTCGTGGACTAAGTGAGTTAAGACACTTTATTATCCAAAATAGGGTGATCTCCTGGCAAGAGGTTATGGCAAGAACAGGGAGCCTTAGGAGACCTGCCTTTTTGAATATTTACAAGTGGTCCATTTCTTAAAAATATTAATGGCTTGTTTGATACCTCCAATCAACTTGTGGTAGCTCTTTATGGGGCCAAAGTCTGTGGCGTAGGGAACTGGTATCGGTTATTACATCACCGAGGTCATGTATCCTTGATTGAGAACCATTTGGCCAAAATAACTCGTGAGACACATTGTACTTTTTCCCTCAAGGAGTGGGAGATTTTATGTTGTCTAGGAAGTAAATCCCTGCGTGCAGCAAATTTTAAAAGGATGACCTTTTTAGCACGTTGGCTTTCCTATTTCACGCCGGCAGCCTTAAAAAAAAGATTTCCAGATGCCGAAAATAAGTGCTTTCGCTGCCAGGCGGATGGGGAAGGTGGATGGCATCATATTTTTTTTGCATGTCCACGACTGAGACCTTTTTGGGAAGCTATTTTTGTAGATATCAAGCAGGCAATTGGGAAGATGGTTTCGCTCGAGGCTGAGGTTGCTCTGTTTGGTATCTGTAATGATAGAACGCGGTTAACCGAAGATGAAATATCTTTTATATTTATTTCTGGTACTGTAGCCCGTTCTTTAATTCTCCAAAATTGGAAATCTAGAGAAGCCCCTTGCATTTGAAGTGGTTTAATAAAATGAAAAGAACTCGTAAGTTTGAAGAAGCTTACGCTAGACGGGTGGGAGCCACTAGGAGATTTGAAAAAAAATTGAAGTTTTTTAGTGATTTAGAAAAGTCAAAGGAAGGATAATAATACCCGATATGGATGTTAATGCCGATAAGGTAGTAGCTTTCGGCAAGAAAATCTATTAACACTTTTTCTTCATTATTGCACTTTAAAAGCATTTGCACTTTCTTTTTACTACTGTATTTTTATTAGATGATTTGCACATTGTTGTTTCGGATTGATCAAGTCGTTAGCTGCTACAGTCATATTCTCTTTTTAAAATCTTATCTTGAAAAAGGAAGCTTTTTAAACTTTTGTACAGATGACTTTTAATAATGATATTTAAGAATGTCTGTTTGATGTACCTAATGCTCTGCTCAATAAAAAATTTATTAAAAAAAAAAAAAAAGTATTCTCTTTAGGGTCCCTACTACCTGACAATAATGTAAATCTGTGCAATTTGTTATTTGTTAATTGGCAAATCTAACGGCTGCTTTTGGCCTGTATAGGCTTTGAATGCTAAAGTCTGGAATTTGCCTTTTCAATTGAAACCCATAAAAGGTTTTTACTAGGTAGTCAGGGTATTAATAATACAACTTTTGAAAGCATTGTAAACATTTAAACAATCTTTTTGCGACAGCTTATTTATACTGCAGTATCTTATACTGTGTGTAATACGTTTTTAAAATTAATAATTTGCATAGTCACATTTCTTTCCATCATTGGCTTAGACCTCTTAGCACTATAAATACACATCACTACTTCCCCACTCCACCAATCAGGATTCAAATCAGGGCCGTCCAATTACACCCAGGTTTGAAGTGATCGCATTAACCAATCGAGCTTTCCTGCCACAAAAAAAATGTACTCCCTAGACATAAATTTAGGTTGCATATATTTTTTATTTACATAGTGTGCATCGCATCTTATATTCATGTGCCTGTAGGTAGGGCCAGTTCTAGGATTTTGGTGCCCTGGGCAGAAAGGGAATGTGCGAGGCCCCTCTAAATTGCATAGACGTGATACATTCAGGGCTGTCTGCATCTGAATAGATGCCGCTGCTCCTGAAGCTGCGGTCCCTCCCTCTCAGCCACATACAAGCACCTCTTAACAGCTCATCAAGGGCTGAAGGTGTGAGGGTTGCCATCCCACTGTGCCTCTGCGTGGGTGGGGGGTGGAGGCCTAATTGCCGGACAAACTTGAGGAATGTGTCTTTTTTCAACTGGGAAGGGGGGCCCCTCCCCTCGGATTCCCCTTGCTACACCATAGCAGTGAGGCCAGGGGAGGGGGCCCCCTAAGGTGGTGCACTTGCAAGGTGTCACCTTTCATGCTGTAGTCTGACTGTCGCATTGGTGCAGGGCCCCAAGTTGGAGGGCTGACTGCGGGGCCCTGGGCAGCTGCCCACACTGCCCATGCCTAGCGCCGGCCCTGCCTGTAAGTGAAAGGCCAACATAATAGTTAAAGAATAATTTCGTTTTTTTAGCCACGTCTCTGATCCGCCCCCACACTCGCCCGTCCCCGTTGTACTTAGGATCACAGTTTTCATAGTTTTCTTTATGTACTTCGATCGCTGTCCCAGGGGATGGCTAACAAAGCGGTAGGGCCACGTTGGGTGCAAGAGTTGGTCTTGCTCAATGCCGTGTAAGGCTCGTTATGCCCCTTTCTACTAGCAGGTTAGAAGGTAAGATACAAACGGCCTTTTCTTCGGAGTTCAGATAAGAGCTGTTAGCGCACCAATGATGCTAGGGCCTCGTTGTTGGCCTGGGGGCAGGTGGGGGGTTTGGGTGAAACAGAATTCTCAGCCGGCTAGTTTGTAGGAGGAACGGATGTATGCACACCTTAAGTTACTTAGAGTAGTCATGTGGGGAGAGGGGTACAGTGACGTCTTCTCTGTAGATGAGACTGCCCAGTCAGTCATGTCACAAACGTCTGCTAAGATGGATGACATGAGAGAAAGCAAGTCAATGCTGCAGCAGGGTGCCACTTGAACCACTGCTTCTAAACGGACCGTTCAGGGCACGAGTCGGGGGTACATGCGGGTGGGCGGCGTCACCCACTTTTTTCACAGGGTGAACGCCGTCCACCCTGCCAAGAATTTGGGCCCGACTGAATAATGTGCTGAACTCGTCCCTGTGTAATTTCCAAACACCGGGACACTTTCAGCAGCGCCTGCACCTTGTCTGCTTTCCATCTGCAACAAGCAACAACGTGGGGACGGGGCTTTCTTAATTAACACTCCTGCTGGGCCCATAACAAAGGCCGAATTTGAGGGGTCATCAGGCCTCCTTTTGTTCGAGTTTCTTGGCTGGGAGCAGTCAAGAGCTTCACACCTGATGTAAATGAAGCGGAGGGGAAAAAAAGGCTCACACCTTGTTAGCACTTCACACATACTTAAGAGAGGCAGCTTTTCACTTTGTTCAGTCCCTGATTAGGAGATATGCATGCACTGTAAGAATATCAGATGTGTTGGTCTTTCCCAGTATTTACACAAACCAAATTGCATTTATATAGAGCTTACTTCCCCTGAGGCGTTGAAATAATATAAGTACCACTATTTTTTCTTGTATAGCCCTACTCATTCCAATGCAGGGTGCCAGAGTGCTTTACATCAACACGTGCATATTACATGTACAATAAATTATATGTTTGTAAATGAATGTACAGGATGTGTTACATAAAACTGGGGGATTGCAAGGTGCAGAAGTCACATATCTTCCATAGCTCACTGTGCTATTATCCTCGCAATGCGCTCAAACGTACACATGATAGACCTGCTAAACATATATGTGAGGGCTTTAGATCTGATGTCAGTTCTTGTGATGCCATTTCCTGTAAAGTCGTGGCTTGAGATGCCACTTTCTAAGATGGCTAGTTACAAGACTTCTAACGCCATCCCCCGTCCCCTCTCCTCTCCAATTACGTCTACTCCGTGCACTATCCCGACCATCTCCTCTGCCAGAACTAAACATCAGCCTTATTTTACCCTGGCACCCTCATACAGGAACATTATCCCTATAACCCCTATATGCCCAAACGCCCCCTTCACCAAAACAGTCCTGTCAGAGTTGCGCTGTTTGCTCCACAACTGCAGATCTGCAATTAAACACAAGCTGGAAATCTCTGACACCATCATTCTTCACAATCTTGACATTCTTTTCCTCACTGAGACCTGGTTCAACGATACCACTCATACTATTTTTGATCTTCAGCTACCCACCACCGACTACTCCATCGTTAGAAACGATAGAACAGATAAAGTTGGGGGAGGTATTGCAATCATCTTCAGAAACTCCCTTCAATTCAAGGTTTTTCCTAACAGCCCCTTCCATACTTTCGAATGCCTTTCTCTGGAGCTTCAAGTGCAACACTGCTCCCCTTTCAGATTTCATGCCATTTATCACCCGCCCGGTGACTGCTCCTCTTTCTTGGAGAAACTCACCGACTTCGCCAGCGACCAATACTCTCTAAGTGACAGACAGATTTTTCTGGGAGACTGTAATCTCCACTGGGGCTCCTTGGAAGACTCAGCTGCCAATAGGCTTGCCACTTTTCTCTCAGTTAATGATCTTATCCAACACTGCACGGAACCAACACACTCGAAGGGCTCAATTCTTGACATTGTTATATCCAAAGCAGATTAGCTAACTATTGCTGTCCCTATTCCAGTTGACTGGTCCGACCACTTCCTCATCCCCTTCGCTCTTCACCTTTCTCACTCTGTAACTCTTGGCCAACCTAAAAGGACTACTACCTGGTTCTGTAACACCAAAAACATTGACTTTGACATTCTGTGCGATTCGGCTATGCTATCACTTCCAATGTTAGACCCTAATTCGGATGTCAACGATCTTACCTCCCAATGCCTCTGCAGCCTTGCAGTCGAAATTGATAATGTTGCTCCACTTCAAAGCAAAAAGAAAAAGCCTATTCCTTCTGCTCCATGGTTCAATAAATCCCTTTATGCAGAAAGGAAGAACCTGAGACTCCTGGAGAAACAATGGAGATAATCACCATCCACCACTAATCTCTCTATTCTGCGCTCAGCAAGATCAAAATACCACAAACACATCTTCCATGAAAAAGCGTCACACTTCAAAATCCTCCTCGACTCAGCCAAAAACAGACCCAAAAAACGATGTGACCTCATCAAGAATACAAACATCTCTCCCTCAACCTTCAAGCCTGACGATCCTCCAAAGAAAGCAGCAGAATTCGCTATATTCTTTGATGAAAAATTGAAATCACTGGTGGATCAGGTCATTCACCCTACCCCCCTAGAGGAGCGCAAATCCTTAGTTACTTGGCAGAACTTTGACGTCATCTCTGAAGATGCCCTCCTCAAATGCATTCTTGAAATGAAACCCTCTAACCATTCTTCCGATCCCATCCCTAGTGACATCGCCATTGACTTCTACACCCACACTCTTTCCTATTGGACCAGTCTGGTTAACCTCTTCCTCAGCCAAGGCTCCCTTCCTGTTGCCCTTAAAACAGGACAGGTTACCCCACTTCTTAAAAAACCCTCCGAGGATGCGAATGACCTCAACAACTTCCGCCCCATCACCAACCTCCCTTTTCTTACGAAAATCACAGAAAGATGTGTAGCGAAACAACTTTCCCTACATATTAAGAATAACAATCTTCTCGACGAATTCCAATCTGGTTTCATGCAAGACTGTAGCACTGAAACAGCCCTGCTGCAAGTGATCGACGATGTCCTGCGTGTACTTGACTCGGGGGAGTCTTGTCTTTTGATTCTTCTAGACCTTTCTGCAGCCTTTGACACTGTTAATCACAACACTCTCCTAAACACTTTAAAACAGAGAATGGGCGTGGAAGGCACAGTGCTTAAATGGTTTGCTTCTTTCCTCTCGGACAGATCTCAAGTGATTAAAATAGTGAACAGCTTTTCGTCTTCAATGGCGGTAGGGCAAGGCGTCGGATCTATACTCGCACCCACTTTGTTCAATCTTTATTTGGAACCATTGGGAAATCTCTTAAGGAAATCTGGGATACTTTACCACCTCTATGCTGATGACACCCAAATCTACCTTAAGGTGTCTTCCTCACACGACATCTCAATCCTCAACTCTACTCTCAACTCTATTCAGAACTGGATGTTAGCTCATCAACTCATTCTGAATCCTTCCAAAACTGAATTCCTCCTCCTCTCTACCTCACTCTCTCCTCCTCCTATTCAATCTTGGATGAATAAACTAAACTTACTGAACAACAAACCTATCGTTGTCGACAGCGCTAAATCCCTTGGTGTCGTACTTGACAAAAGGCTCAATCTACACTCCCACATCAATTCCATTGCAAAGAATGCACGTTACCAACTGCACCTTCTCTGGGGGATTCAGCGTTTCTTTCCGGAGCAAGACCTAAAAACCTTGGTCCAATCTCTAGTTCTCTCTAGATTGGACTATTGCAATTCTCTGCTTGCTGACCTCCCCAAATCCCACCTTTCCCCTCTCAAATCCATACTCCATTCAGCGGCTCATTTTGTCTTTGGGGCCAAAAAAAGTGACCACATCACACCCATACTGTTTTCTCTTCGATGGCTTCCCATTGAAGCAAGATCAATGAACAAGACTGCCTGTATCACCCACAAAGCCTTGTACACTTCCTCCCCTCGATACCTGGCAAATAAACTTAAAATCTCTGGAGGGTCTAGACCTTCACGTAATGCGGAAAAATCACTGCTTGAGCCCCCACCTTCAAAAGGGAAAGATCGATGGCTCAATCCTTCTCAGGCAATGCGGTCAGAATCTGGAACTCGCTTCCTCCACTACTCCGTACCACCACCTCTACCCGGACTTTCAAAACTGACCTCAAATCTCTTCTCTTCCAAAGACACTTCCAGAATTAATACATCCCTTTTCACATCCCTCAAGGAAGATCTTACAATGTTGTAAATATGTAATCTATGACTGTACAATCCTAATCCTATTGTGTTTTTGATTTTTGTGTGACAGCCACCTATTGTTATTTTACTTCTTCATCTATCTCGTTTGTATCTGTAACGTGTATGTAAATTTCCTCTTGTAACGTACTCGGTTCTATTGTGAAGCGCTCCGACACCTTTGGGTAGAGTCCGTGCTATATAAAATTGCAATAAATAAAAATGTAAATTCCTGTGATGCCATGTGTGATGTCGTGCGCCGTGATGTCATGCTCTGTGATAATGCGCGCCGCGATGTCACTTGCATACTAACTAGGTCAGTCCTCCCACTTCTTTTTGTAGTACTTGTGCCCTGGGAACGTTTAGTGTCGAAAATGCCACATGTGCCTCATAGAACCGTATCCTACATGCCCCGACAACGTCCCTTATGGCTGGCACGCATATCCCAAAACCCAGGAAAGGGACAGCGGTCAAAGCGTCTTGCACTGAGGAGAATCAGTTACGAACATACCCGTGAGAGGTCCAACCATCGCTCACTCTGGCCATAAACGGCCATACCACACTCTTTATTGTTCCTCCCATCAGGTTGGCCTAACCTCCCCGCCCCGAGACTGGTTGTTAAAAAGCCGGTCCGTTACCGACTAAAATTAGGAAACCCCCTACCCAAGGCACTGAAGCTCGCTTCAAACTGGGCGTCTTCCACAGACTGCGTGAGAGCGGTTGGAGAGAAGCACGTGCGAAATCAACAACAAACCAGAGCGTTGCTTTCTATGCTGTGTACTACGATTGGCGGATGTCCCACGCAATGCTCCAATCCTAGGCCATCTTATACATCAGCAGCACCTCCCAATCCCAGATGACTCTGGGAGTATGTAGAACCGTGGGATAGGTTGTATTGCGACCCGGAAGTGTTAAAAATTACGGACAATTGACATCCGTTAAAAGATCAACACCGGACGACGGACAGTGGGCTGAATTCACGGACGGTCCGTGTAAGTAGCGAACAGGTGCTCACCCGTTCTATAGTGAAGTAATTTTGTTGTTCTCTCGTTTCTATTTTCATTTCAGTGTATTAGTGAGGTGTGCTCTTTCTGCGCGCTGGTGTTCAACCTGGACAGATCATATTTAAAAAATCATAAATTTATTGTAGAATATTAATCAGTTCTGCACAAGGAAATAGAGAAACACCAATACTCTTTGCAGATGAGTAACTGAGTTACTGAAGGAGGCATGAAGGCATGTCTGTAACAAAGATAACCTACGTGCACCTAACATTCTTTAAGAAGGCAGAGAAAATAAGTGCTTCAACTGACTGCATTCGAGGCCCACATGTTTTGTTCTTCTCGTCTCACAATTTTTGTTCTTCTCGTCATGGCTCACCCAGGCCGTGCGCTAAAGCTCGCCGCGCCGACCAGGAAGAGACAATGCCATTACCTTCTCAATATTTTGCATTAAGAATTTAGAAGGTGACCTGTGACATTGCCAACATTATGCATGCCACTACTTGCCTGAGAGTCGTAGGGCTCTCTTCATTAACTAACAAAAAGTGAAACTCGCTCTCACAGTCACTCAAGTCATACACTAATATAATGATGATCACACCCATAAATGTTTTAAAGAATCTTGCCTCGGTAACACGCCCCTCGATCATACTAGCCTAGAAAGTCATTGTGCCATATTCGGTGTCTCCTTCCTGGAAAAAAATCCCAGACAAGATAATGACTGATTTAGCTTTCAAATCGTCAAGTGGTGCATAGCTTACTGGGGGATTGTCAGGCTTCAGACCAGTCAGGCGAGAGTAAGTAGGTTTCTTCGTCACTAATCTGGACGGCTGACGAAGATAACAGAATCCTGTTGGCGCTGTGCCACTTGTTTTGACTGCGTCGTTCAATACTGTAGATCACGATTTTCTACAAAAGCACCTAACTGGAGCTGCAGAAGGGAGCAAACCTCAAACAAGGGGTTAATGTACACTCACTCATGTCGATTTTCGGGAATGGAAGGGCTAGAGACCATGGCTGTCTGGACACATTCCAGATGGGGTGTACCCTCATGTTTCTCCACTCATCTCTCTGATACTCTGTTATATTTCTCCATTGACAAGTGTCAATGAACAGAAAAAAATATAAATTAAATAAAGTATTCACTTGTATCCAATATTGGATGGCCAAAAATTGGCTGATCCCTAAATGCAGGGAAAGCCAAGTTGTATGTGGCTTGGGCAATGGTCCCACTAAATCAGCAACAGGTTCCATACATTTTTATAAGCCATTCAGAAGCACAAACATTGTAGGGTAAAACATTTAGGTCCACTTTGTATTTACATCCCCATGGAATACCAGGTTAATGTTATCACCAAGAGCTAATTAATCTATCTACATTTTAAACAAAAGGAGGCTGTATCTGCATGCAAAAGCTACAACTATAGTATCAACAGTTATGTTATGTTATTGCAACTTATATAGCGCACTTATACCGGTGGGTGTCTTGGCGCTTTCAGGTTATACATACTATGCCAAGGAAACTAGTTTCTGAAAAGCCACGTCTTAAGTTGTTTTCTGAAGTCAAGGAGGGTGGGAATCATCCTGAGATGTAATGGGCGGGAGTTCCACTGCTTGATGGTATTATAGCCAAAGCTCCTACCACCCCAATTCGTCTTTTTGATTCTAACAGTGTTCATCAAACTGGCGTTAGCCGATCGCAGGGGTCTATTTGGAGAGTACCAGCTGAAAATATTCCAGAGAAATTTCGGACCTTCTCTATCTAGTGCCTTGTGGGCAATGCAGAGTGCCTTGAATTTAACACGCTGGCAGACAGGAAGCCAATGCAGGTCCTGGATACCTGTCCTAATAGACTGATATTTAGGAATGTCCAGGACTAATCTAGCGGCAGCATTTTGTACCGCCTGCAGCCTCCTAAGTAGTCTGGCTTGGAGGTTCATATATAGACCATTGCAATAGTCTAATTTGGATAAAACTAGCGAGGTCACAACCGTCTTTCTGATGTTTTTGGGGATGAATGGAAGGATTTTCCTTAAGGTTTTGATGGTGAGATACGAAGAGGACACAACCTTGGAAACCTGGGACTTAAAGTTAAGTTTTTCATCTATAATAACACCAAGATTCTTGGCTTTAACTGCTGGTGTAGGAGGAGGGCCCAGGTTGCCTGGCCACCAAGCCGGAGACCAAGGTCGGAAGAGGTTACCAAACAATACCACTTCAGTTTTGCTTGAATTCAGCTTCAAGCAATGCCTACTCATCCAGCTGCTCAGTGCGATCATACAATCATGTAATTTGATGGAGTGATTAACATCCTTATCCACTGTCGAGATAACCAGCTGGGTATCGTCGGCATAGGAGGTTGGAGTCAAATTAAAACTTCTGATCAGCAGGGCATATATGTTAAAGAGCGTCGGGCTCAACGAGGAGCCCTGAGGAACCCCACAGGGCAGGACGAAGGGCGATGACTTAAATTTGCCTAGATGTACCGTTTGGGATCTGCCTGATAAGAATGATGTTAAAAGAGAAAGGGCCTTTCCTCCTATCCCTATGGTTTTCAAACGTTGGACCAAAAGAATATGGTCCACAGTATCGAACGCTGCGGATAGGTCCAGCAGAATGAGAGCTGCCGACCCTCTGCCATCCAATGTAGTGCGTATTTCTTCCGTAGTTTTTATCAGAGCCGTCTCAGTGCTATGATTTGCTCTGAAACCGAACTGACTATGGTCTAAAAGTTGATTATCTAAAATGAAAGAGGAGAGTTCGACATTTATTATTTTCTCTATAATTTTTGCTGGGAGTAGGAGTCTCGCAATAGGACGATAATTAGCAGGATCGTTTGTGTTCAGGTTAGGCTTTTTAAGAAGCGGCAAGATACAGGCCTGTTTCCAATTACTAGGAAATAGTCCTTGTAAGAGCATCTGATTAAAAATTCTGGACAAATAAGGGCTGATGTGTTGGCTTATATTTTGTAGGATCCTAGGGGGGCAGGGATCCTCTGGGGATCGCGATTTAGCCACAGAGAGAAGCGTGGCTATTTGAATTGGAGATGTTGGGGTGAATTCTAAAAATGACGACTTGTTGGTTGATTCCTGCTCTTTAAAATTAGTGTTGACCTTAGAGCTCTAAAACAGATCGTAGATTTGATCAACCTTACTTTTAAATGTTTAAGCGAGCGCATTGCAAAAATCTTGGTTGTGATTAGAAGTTATCTTTTGTGACCGTAGTCAAGTTCTTTATGGTCTGAAACAGTTCTTTACTAGAATTGCCAGCATTTTCTATTTGTAGTGTATAATTTTGACTCTTCTCAGCAATAAGCTTTTTCTTATACTCTGCAAGCATGGTTTTATACCGGTATTTTTCGGGCGCTTCGTAATTTTTGCGCCAGTTCCTTTCTTGCCTCCTACAGGCTTGTTTTTCTACTCTCAGGGCCTCAGAAAACCAAGGAGCTGATGGTGTTTTTATTAACCATGGTAATAGGTGCTAGTTTTGCAAAGTTAAACTCAAGCCATGTGGTGTGATTTTGAAAAGAAAAGCCTCACATTCTAAAGAGGGAACTATTGAACAGTGTGTTTAATTCACTGCGGTGGATTAACGCAAGTCCCCCGCCTCTTTTTAGTTGTCTGTCGAGTCTAAAAACTTCGTATCCTTGAGGAACCGCGATGTTAAAGTCGGGGTCAGTTGCATCACCACCCCATGTTTCCGTCACAATGCGTCAAGTTTGTTATCAAGAATAAAGTCTGCTATTTCGTTTTTGTGTTTTATTAGCGATCTAGCATTAATGAGGGCTAGCTGGAGTTCACTGTGTATCATGCAGGACTCCAGGGGCTCTCTGCTGTTGTTATGCATCTTGATTGGGGCCCTAAGAATTTTTATATCACAGCCTGGGCATTGTGGATGTTCTAACCTTTTAGACAACAAAGACCTGGCTTTTGCAGGGGCAGCATTACATTTTTTACAGAGGAGAGGTGATTTGGGGGGTATCTATCTCCACCCAACAGCTGGTAATTTGTCCAGTCTAAGCCAATCCTAGGTCCCCCAAACTTTCAAATTACTTAAAATAGTTAGTCAGAGCACTCCGCCAACATATACCCTTAACCACGACGTGACGCCGGAATGAGAGCGCTCGCAAGATGCGCACATGTGGTATACTAAAAGCAACAGAAGTGCTTTAGGATAAGGGAATCTTTGTTGAATATACACCCTGCTGGTACGGTGGAAGCTGGTACGTGCGCCCTTGGCTCCCACCTGCCACTCCGCACACAAAGTCAGTTGTCCAGTGAGGCGACCATTAAACCTCGCGCCCTGACGAAATTGCCACAACGAAGCATAGGCAATGAAACATGTTGGCCTACTTTGAAAAGGTTTGCAACATGCTGTGCATTTAATTTGAGTAAGCTCATGAATATGAATAAAGAGGGCAAAGTCAATTGTGAGTCTTAACTCAATTTTAAATTCTGGGACATACTGTCCTGTATAGTTCACAGGGTTTTTCTGTTTTGGAGACATTCATTTCTAATCTTTCACTTCTCTTGTCTCTTTACTGGACATAAATTCAGTTTTTTCAGTGAGAAAGCAACCGATGATGATGGACGTGGGCATGCTGGTGAGAACCTGCCGGTAGCTCCCCTGGTATAGCGTACGTGAGGTGCTTTCTCACTCTTTCACTCATTTTTTGTGTCAATTTTTTGATGTGTCCTATACTCGCCTATCGTGGTTAAGGGTATATGTTGGAGGAGTGCTCTAACTCTATTTTAAGTAATTTGAAAGTTTGGGGGACCTAGGATTGGCTTAGACTGGACAAATTACCAGCTGTTGGGTGGAGATAGATACCCCCCAAATCACCTCTCCTCTGTAAAAAATGTAATGCTGCCCCCGCAAAAGCCAGATCTTTGTTGTCTAAATGATTGATGAGTGGAGGGCGATCTGGCTTTAGTTTTTCCTTCTATAGCTCCTTTTATGTGAAGATGTTCTAACCTTACCAGGTCTTCACTAGAAAATGTATTCCATAACTGACATCTAGACGGGCATAACGCGCGCAGACTCTCCCCGGCATAATGGATTCGAGGGTTGTCTCCAGGAACACGGCCAAGATTTCTGGCCCTGGGCCCGGTCCAGGCTCGGGCGGGGGCAGACTGACTTGCCTTAGGCGCGCCGGCAGCGCGCCCACTGCGCGCGTCCGCTCCAGCCTCCACCTAAATAGGTGCCGCTGGAAGCTGGACCGCTAACCTAGAGCGGAAGTGGGAATCCGGAAGTGGTGCAGAATAGTATGTCTTCCCTCCGCAGCAATCGGCATGAAGCCGCGGCGGACCGGGGAAGCAAAGAAGGTAAGGGCTAATGTGCAAAGAGCTATTGTGCAAACTACGCAAAGAACAGTAAAAATGTAAAAGGAATTAAAATAGTTAAAAATGTACCGGCGTTGACCAAAATAGCCGGGATGTGTAGGCAGAGGTGGCCTTAGGGTTCGTTTGTGGTCTTTGAAAAAGCAGCTATCTCAGCAGTATGGGACCGCTGCGCGTCCGCTCCAGCCTCCACCTAAATAGGTGCCGCCGGAAGCTGGACCGCTAACCTAGAGCGGAAGTGGGAATCCGGAAGTGGTGCTAGGCACCTGCATTAAGAGGCTCCCTTATTTTGAGGAGCTATGAATTGGCTAATTAAAAGGCATCAGCAAATACAAAGTTTTGCCGCTCTATTGATATTTGAAGCCCCCACATTTGTTCTCACTCGTTTCCCACAGTCTACCAATATAGCCTAGAGTTTAGGTCCTGGCTTTGAGTTTGAGGTATAATGTGTTCCATAGGGCCCTCCGAACTCTAGGATGGAAGCAATCCATCAACACTCGTGTGCAGAGGCTTGCGCTTGACTGGTACAAATATTATTGCTTGCTCATTTAAGATTTTGCTGACCACGTCTAGTCGGAAAGACATTTACTGCTTTTGGCACAAATTTTTTAAATCTAGACCTAATTTTGTCATGTGGAAGAAGATCCTTGGGAATGAGTAGAAAAATGGCTTTCTCGGTCTTCCCTATCCTATACGACAAGCATCCATAAGCAAAAGTGACCAGTCTCAAAAGGAACACACTTTTTGGGATTTATCCTTGTATTAAAAGTAGTTTATTAATCCATATTGCATTTCCTGATATGTATATGACCAAGTAATTCACAAAAAAATTGTAAAAAATAGGAAGGCGTTGGCTCACGCACCCATTCTTGGTGTTATGCTTCATCACTGGCCATGCCTCATTCACCAGAGAAAATTCTAGTGGTAAATTGCTCTTCGTTGTTGCGAGAGGTACTTTTCAGGTGGTGGGTATATGTGGAACCAGGATTTAGTGTATCAAAAAATCCCTTTGCCCTGACCCAAGGACTTCCTTTTATTATGGGTGGACCTAAGGGATGATTAAAAAATGTGGCGATGCATGGTACTGCCTATTAACCCTACATTTGAAAAGGTCATCATGTTTCAGCCTGTATATTGGCCCTGCAACAGGTCCTAGGCTTTCTTCAGGACCCAGATCCTTATTTTCCTAACTCCTCTACTGCAATCATGTACATTCATTCATCAACAGGCACACTATACCTATTAGTACAGTTCTGTTGGACAATGTTCGCTCAAGTTGCAGAGTTTTTGGTCCTGTCAAGTATTAACAACATACAATATAGCAAATCATAAATAATAATACTTAACTGGAGACCTAAATTGAACAAAAATGATAAATCCTAATAAAGACAAATAACATAGAAAATAATGTAATGCTTTTCATGCTCTTAGTAAATGTTTGTAAAGTTCATGTCATGCATGTGAAAAGTGCAGCTTGCAATTCCGTGAGGGTAAAAAAAAAATGTGCATATGTTCATTCATACACCATCATGGAGTCTTGCCCCAACTCATTCTAATGAGGGCCCCATGAAGAAGTTCGTGAGGAAAGCCCTTGGAGTCACACTCTACAGATAAATAATATACAGAGATGGCTTAGTAAGTTAGCAGAATGGGGGTCTTTAAAGAGAAAAGTGAATGTGTCCAACCCTCATGAGTCCCTGGCACTTCGGCGAAGGTGTTTTCCCACTGGAATACCTAAGCATTCTAAACAAACCCTCTGTATGTTAATTGTGCTGGTGGTGGTGGTGCAACACTTAATAGCGTTTCACTTTAGCTCTTCCGGGTGTGTTCCCATCACGTGACCGAGCATGCCCTGATCTCAAAAGTGGGTGTGTCTGCGCCGTGTGCCCCGCAACATGTCCTATTGACACTGGGCTACTGGGAAATATAGTGCTGATGCTCTCCGCGATTAGGGAGCCGCCCAAGTATGATCTAAACTGATGATTTTTTTTATTATTAGTTGCAAAGAAGTATCAGGAAATCGTTATTTGCACCAAAAGAAATCATGATTATGTGATTGTAAGTGCCCAATAAAATATCAGCCTGCTGTGAAAGCAAAGTCAGTTCTACATTATTGGATCTTGATATTAGAACTGGGAAGCGGGAAGTGGGAATTCCTGTTGCTGGCAGTGTCTTACTAATGTACGTCTGCATATGGTAACCAATGTCTCATTACGGAGAGTGCGTGTATAGGTATGTGAGGAGAAAAAAAGTACAGAAATTTTGAATCATCCTTGTATGATGGATACCCTGTTGATCTGCACATAGTATCTTGGTGGGCTATCAATTGGCTGAGGGATATACAAAGGAGCCAAAGTATTGTGTAGTTGAGAAACTCGGCTAAATTGTCTAGGTGTGACCTGTACCCATGCTATATAATCATTTAGGCCATCAATGTATGCCTTCAAATATACACCCATCGTTGTTCTTTATTAAATGAAATCTGTAAGGTGTTATCATTGTCACTTTCTCAAAGACCACTCACTTGATATCATTTTCCGTATTGATCTTTAATACAAAATGGCTTGTCATTTTGGGAGAGCTATTTTTGCATCTTATATTAATGCAATGCTCGCCTGTATCTAATGCGTATTTTGCCTGAGGTCATCCCCACATAGCTAAGATAGCACTGGCATGTTATCATGTATATTACATTCTCACTATTGCAATTAGTGTGATTTTTAGGGACCCACAGCCTATCCATACCTGGGCAGTCTACTTTGTAGTTCCTGTGAATGAGCACACAGAACATCTACCACAGGCATAGTGACCTGTTACGGGTGGTAACCCCCCATAATGTGTTATCAACTGCTGTAGAAGGATCCTAGTGTGCACCAAACCTGTCCCTAATGCATCTACCCCATTTGTAGGAGAACAAAGGGAGGCTCTAGGTGTTCCCGGCACTACAGATGATACTCCAGTGTTTTCTGATCTTAGTAACTTTGTTAGAAATGGGTAATAAGATAGTCACACACATTAGTCTGTCCATTTGTTCTTTCGATTGTGTTTCCAAATGAGAGTCCCGGTTATTAGTGAAAGTGCGTTTCTTTACTTTCTTAGTTCTGCTTTTTGGGATGTGGACGGGCAGTGAGTTTGCTAGTTAGGGCATCAGCTTGCTGGTTTAAATGTCTCCAGACTGTAGCAATTATGCTGAATACGTAAAAATTTTGCAAAGGGAAGATTTTCATGTAAAAATCTAGATGGAGACTTTAAAAACGTAAAAGTCAATTTTTGTCAGTTTGCTTTTCAAAGACTTTAGTTTCAAAGTCTTGAGTCTGTGTCCTTTTTTTTTTTTTAATCTCGATTTTCAGATCAAGAAAGGTAATCTTTCAGGCTCAATGGTGTGAGATAATTAGTAAAAAGGATCGCAGTTCACTCATTCCACAAACCTAAGTGTCTCTGTATTGTCACCTCGACATATTACCAGTACATCATTGATGTACCTCCGCTATATTTTATATGGTCTTTGAAAGGATTTGTCTCATTGAATATGTAGTCACACTCAAATTGGTGGACATATAGGCATGTCGACTGGGGGCAAAATTACTACCCATAGATGTCCCCTGAATCTGGTGATAGAAGGTGTTTTAATATTAAAAGAAGTTCTCCATAGAGCTATCCTGGCACATTCCATGACAAAATGTACAGGGGTAATAGTGTTATGCATGGAATTCCTAAGGATACCCTCTACTAGCTTAAAGGTCCTTTCCTGGGGTTTACTACTACAAAGTGCTTCAATATCCATTGTAAGAAGTAAATCACTGTTCTCATTAATGCTAGTATAACGTAAAAGACAGAGGACGTCTTTTGGTGTCCTTCAAATATGAGGGCATCTTTTTAACCAATGGTCTAAGGAACCGATCACAAAACTGAAAGAGAGGTTCCAGTATGGACTTGATACCTGAAACTATTAGCCTTACTGGTGACGGGAAACACATTTTATGAAATTTTGGCAGTGAATAAAACTGTGCTGTTTGTGGTTCTTTCGCCACAAGGAATTCTGCCTCATGTCCAGTAATCCATGCTAATGCCAATGTGTCTTCCATAATACTTTGGATAGTAGCTCTAAGTCTAGGGGTATGACATATTACTAATATCTCATAACCATTAGTATCTGATAGGCAGCATGTGCATTTAGTGTCATACATCTCCCTGGACATTACCACATTGACACCACCTTTGTCTTCCAGTTTTATGAGGAAGTCATTATTGTTTTCAAGTGACATTCTGTATGTGATAGGTTATACAACAACCTATCCTGTATAATGTTGAGATCCTTGCCTGTTCAAATGCCAATACGTCTGCTGGTATGGACTGAGTTGGTGGTATAAAGGTGGATTTATTCCAGAGTCCTGTATTCTGTGTAGTCAATCCATGGTCTGTTATCCTGAAAACACAATTTTATTCATACTTTACAGAGAACTTTTTCTGATTCGCATCAGCGACTGAATTTTGTCCAATTTGGGTGTTGGTACAAAAACAACTCCTATATTGAGGATACCAGACCAGACTGAGATTTACAACTAAGTTGTTGTATTGCTTGCGCTCTGCCTTTGCTCCTTGTTACTATTTGTGGTTCCTCTGTCCACTGCACTCTGATATTGCCTTTTTGTTTTCCTCTGCCCCAGGCTCTGTCTCATTCTAAAACATGTCTAGGTGCTGTAAATGGTAATCTAGGTGGAAAATGTTGGTCATTATTAGGCCAAAACTCATATTGGTAGCTTAGTTGTGGTATTATGTGGGGAGGGGGGTGGAGTATTGACTTTACCCCCATCACTACTGCTACTCCTTTAATCTGAGCTGAATGGCCAGTTCTGAGGTGTTGGTCTTGCTCTTCCTCCATGTTTCTGACCCTAGGGACGTCTAGGATTGGTGGTACAGTATTCGTCAGTTGTATATGGAAAGGATACTTCATGACTGAACTTGAGAATATCCTTCTGTAGTTTAATTTTTGATTGATACAAAAACTCCCTATGGTGACCCATATCTTTGTTAATGTCCTCCAGTTTCTCATTGAATGTTCAGATCTGTACCCGTGTTTTCAAGTTATTCTCACTTGTTTGGATTTGTATAACCACAGCTTCCAAGAATTTTCTGGGCTGTGTTGATGATGAACACTAGCATTCCCTCGTGCATTTCCAAGCTATATATGACCATCCCTTGCGGAATGTGATGTCATTGTGGAAGATCCAAGTTTCATTGGCATACAATCAGGCCTTTAGGTGCTGCTTCTGCCCACAAGTATTCGGTCATTATCGTGCAGTGAAGCAATATTTTGACCTGATTCCTCTTGAGTTGGGTAAGAGATTCCCAAACACTTATCTGTGCAATAGAATCAATTGTTTTGTGAACTCCTTGGCCCTAGCCATATTGGCAGATGCAACATGGATCAATAAAGGACTCCTAATAAAAGGGTAATTCCCAAAATAAGTTATTTTGAGACTAGTCACTTTTGCTAATTTTTAAAACAAGCTCGAACTCAGCACTTTGAAGGCCTGTCTAAGGAAATAGCCTAAAGACTGGCTTTACGGTGAACCGTATCAGTTGCTCACTAATAAGACCTGGCCTGTACAAGTTACATTCGTGACCTCAGTTAAAATGTTTACATAAGCACAGGGTTTTAAGTTGAATATTACTGTATTGGAATAGTATTAGTAATTAACTGACTGTTGTTAGACTAAATAGAAAATAAATGAAAAATATGATTATTTTCCCTACATTAAAAAAAAAATAACATGAAGTACCCATCCTCATTTCACTCTGCATCAATTTATCACAATGTGCATTTTTTATGTACCAAAATTATTTACCAGTATAGGATGACAAGGGTAGGTAGTATGGTGTAGCAGTGTCGATGTGTGCTGCAGTTGGCACAATGAGTTGTGATCACCACCCTATGTCTCCATCTGCACATTATACTTGTCCAGGGCTGGTTTCCAGCTGATCGTCTCTCTTCAAAAACTCGTGGCACCATCTTGTTATCGCTTCAGATCACAGGGGAGAGGTCTACTTGGTGGCATGGGTGGTAGAGGCATCTCAGTCGCCACAAATATTTCTGTAGTGCTGCTGCATCCCCTCCAAAATGTGCCCCTTTCTGTACCCAATCACTGTTGAAGGCCCTTACATTAGAACTAATGTAGTTGGGAAGGAAGCGGCTAAGCCTGGGTATGTTACACCTGCATATCATTAATTGTGGTATTGTATTAAAGTGAAGTCTTCAGATGCCAGTGAACAGAATTAATTAAATATACTGTTTATCTCACAAGTAGTTGTCAGAGGTTTGAATTTAAATAGGAAGTCTGACCTGTAACTTGAATAGACACTTTGAGTAGACACTTGGAAATGCTGGATTGATAAGTAGTCCAACAAAATGCCTACCAATTTACAAGTGGAGCAGATTCATAACTTGATTGGAATAGTTGGTCAGAACATATTTTGGCTCTAAAAAGAGTTGTAATTTCTGGCCATATTTATAATATGTCAAAGAAAATGGGCCCTCATTGCAGCATAAAGCTATTGGCCAACTTCGAAAACCAGCAAAGTCTTTATGTAATGTATAGATGAAATTTTCGGGTTGGCCATTTCTCAGCAGAGTGAATCTGTAGGAACTTGTGAATGATTCCTAAAATTTTGTAAGTCGCAACCATTTAACAGAAGTGGCGGCTAGTTAGTTTGATTTGTGGATTTCAAGGTAATTGGTTATTCCTGTTCTAAATTATGATTGATATTACTATGCCGGTGCAAACTATTACCAACCATTTTAACATGTTATCCAAAATTTTATTGAAAGCTTTTTTCATTTGAAAATTGTGGGTTGGATGTGGTGATGTCTAAAGTTTCAGTCCACAAGGAAAGCCTATTGTTTGGACTGCTTATGGTTTTAGCATGGTTAAAAAATCTGCACAAAACAAAAAATATACTTGGATCTCCTTTCTCACTAGGAAGTATTTGTAAAGTGGTTAATGAAGTAGGGTAGAGGGATGTCCTTGTATGAATCCTTGCATTTCTACACTGAGAAGACTACTACACAAATCGGCTCCAAACCAGCGTCTTGAAGAGGTGATTGCTTCAACTCCAATTCTTTCTCTAGTTTTGTGAAAAAACATCCAGCAGATTTTGAAACCATCTTCTTCTCCTCCCATCACCCACAACACAAAAATATATTTGCGATTTGAAACTCCAATTGAAATTTGAATCTGGGAAGGAAACCTAATCTCACACCTGGAGCAATACCTGAAATCACACAAAGTTTATGAAAGAGCCCCATCCGGTATTTAAAGCCTAGAAGAAGTGTGCGATTCTGAGTACGGCTCTGGTTCGATGGTATTCTTAAATGTTCCTTGCTCATACAGTTGACAAAGCTGCAGGTACTCTGAGAGAGCGACATCCCATAACTAACTGTGTCTGTTGACAGTTTCCCAAAATCTGTGACTAAACTTGCATGATCATCAAGGAGCCAAAATGTGTAGTTGTACCATGCATGGAGGTTCAGCAGTGGTTTGTAAATCTGGTACTGTGCTTCTAACTAGTGGTGAAAAGCAGTAAGGACAACTATGGGTAGAGCAGGCTAGCTGGCGAGGAGCTCACCTAGGACAAAAAGGCTTATTGACTGGTCAGAAGACCAAGACGTGCAGGGGAGCCCAGGGGAAGTGACTGCCTGCAAAGCTATGTAACCTGCAATGTTCATTGGGTTGCTCCCTTAACCTTGTGGGTGTCCCTTGTTCTGTGATTCCTCTCTGGCATTTTCAGCCTTGCCCCCTACCGCCTTCCTCACCTGTGAGATGGATAGAAAAAGTCAACTGTGGTACAGAGAATCTGTGGTTTTTGTTAAATTTTATTTAAAAAAACACCAGCATACCTCTGATTATTTTCCTGTGCAGACACAACAAGATGATGGACGGAGTGCTGAAACTTTTCAACCACTCGCCCCCAGTCACAGATCTGGGTTTAATCCATCGTTCTTTTGCTCACTATGCCACCCCTGTTTGGACCCAGCCATATGCAAATCAGTCTTGACCCTCTTCCTCATGGGAATAGTCCAGCCCGAACTGCCAGGCCAGGTCCTCCCTGGACTGGAAACCAGCATCCTAGGACCGGTTTCGGGGTTTAACCCTTCATCAGCCAGGCTGCCTTGAATCCAGTGGCACAGCGGGCAGGGGACACACATCTGGGCATACCCTAGGCCACTTAGAGCGAACATAGCAAACACAACAAGATGATTAACAGAGCGCTTAAACTTTTCAGGCGCTCACCCCCAGTCACATATCTGGGTTGAATCCATCATCGTTTTTTAGCTCACTACACCATTCCAGTTCAGACCCAGCGATATGCAAATCAGTCTTGAGCCTTTTGCTCATTGGAACAGTCCAGCCCGAACTGCCAGGCCAGGTCCTTCCCGGACCAGAAACAAGCATCCTAGGACTGGTGTCAGGGTTTCACCCCATATCAGCCAGGCTAGCTTGAATCCAGTGGCACAGCAAGCAACCGACCCACGTCTGGGCATATCTTACTCACTGGATTCAAGGGAGCCTGGCTGATGAGGGGTGTTACCCCGAAACCGGTCCCAGGATGCTGGGTCTGCATTAGATCTGTTAGCATGCTTACTGAAGGATAGGTCACAGACTGTTCTTATTATGAACCAGTTTAGTTCTGATTCAATCTTACTGTCATATGGGGTGTCTCCGGGATCCTCCCTGAGCCCTACACTCTTTAATCTCCGTCTCTCCACTGGCTAAGCTGATACAGGCCCTATCCTTGTTGATGACACACAAATAATTGTGTCCATCACTAAGGATACGGAGGCCATAGCTGCCAATTTTATTAAATGTATGCAGGCAGTAGCAACTATCTTAGACTGAATGGGAAACAAGACAGACATCCTGATTTTTGGCAACTAACCTTCCATCTGGAATAATTCCTGGTGGCTAGACATATTAGGGGAATTGCCTATCCCGGCAGACTCCGCCAAAAAGCTATTGTTTGACGTTCAGGTTAGTCATACTGTATCCACTTGTTTTTGGATCATTAGATCCCTGAGGAAGGAGTTCCCTTATATCCCTCTGAAAGCACACAAGCAGGTAGTTCTTGCTGTGATTTCTTCTAAGCTAGACTATTGCATTGTACTTTATTTGTGGATCAATAAATCGGTAATTGCTGTACAGAATGCTGCAGCAGTAATAATACTTGAAATTCCTAAACATCAATCAGTCTCGGAGGGGATCTTAAAAATTACATTGGCTACTGGTGAATAAACGCATTGCCTTGAAGGCTTTATGCATTGTTCATAGGGCGGTGCAAAATACCGGGCCTCGAGGACTGACAAGGATGTACCAGAGATATATCCCCGCTAGATGGCTTTGGTCTGCCAGCTACAATCTTGGGTGGCAGGGACTTTTCTGTGGCTGCAGCAACATTGTGGAATTCTCTCCCACGAGCTATCAGAAACACAGAAGCTTTCGGAAAAGCATTGAAGGCCTGGCTTTTTATCATTTAACTAATGGCTAGCAATTTTCCTATCCGCTAGGAGAATTTTAATCTTTTTCCTTCGGAGCTCTCCTTCGTTTGGTGCCTTGACACCTTTGGTAAATGTGTGCTTTATAAATTTGTGTCATTTCAGAGCGCAAGATAGGTGAGACAAAGATAAGGTTATGAGAGATTTGACATAGAAATGGGGTAGAGAAGTGAGGTAACGAGTGGTGAGATGAAAAGGTGGCCAAGTTCGAGATAGATGTGAGGTAATGCAAGATGAGGTTGAGCAAGCTGAAGTAGATGTATGAGCGATACTGGGAGATGTGATGGGAACAAATCCGTGAGGTACCGAGAGGGTGGAAAGTAGAGAGAGAGTTAAAGTAGAAGAAGTAGAGATGTAGAGCTAGGCACAGTGCGGTAGAGAAATTTGAGATTGTGAAATGGAGAACAGTGTAGGGAGAGGTTTATTTGGAGCGAGATGAGGGAGAGCGAGAAGAGGTTTGTATTTAGGGATATCAAGTAGAGAGAGAGCAGTTAAGAGGAGGGGGGAGGTTAAAGATAAGAGTTGAAGTAAGGAGAAAGGCATGTGACAAAAGATTTTTTTATGTATCTGGCACCATCTGCCTGAGAGTTGGAGGGTTAAAATTCTACAGGCCAGACGTGCAAACTTGGCATCTATTTAGCAGGCATGCCTATCTGTCAAATGGAAAAAAAAAATCTATGCACTGTCATTACTGTCTGATGTCTGACCTTCCCATTACTTTACGGGGGGGGGAGCTGGGACAATGGATGTCCTGGGCAGTTGCCCACTTTGCCAATTTCTTCAAACATCTCTGCTGTGATCCAGTGCTATACTTTCCAATTGGTAACAATTTGTTGCATTAGATGAAGAGCAACAACTTGCCATAGGCAAGCTACATGAGGCAGAGAACGGGCCACGCCACTGCAGACCTATGTGCACATGTGGCGGCAGCACTTTGGTAGCGAATAGTAAAATTTGAGCAATCTGTCCATGTGCTCTAAGACCCTCTCCAGATTACAGATCCCTCTGAGCTGGTCTCTGATAGAACCCATTATTTGTTTTCACAAAACCAAACCATCCATTCAATACCTTGCTGCTAATACTAAACATGAGACTACTTTTTCAGGCTCATGTAAGGTATATTAGCTGCAAAGGGGAAGTTAGCCAAAATCAGCGACAGATGGGACTTGTAAGACATTTTTCAGGACAACTCACCATTACCTCTAGTTACAATAAAGACCACACAATGGAGTCATGAGTTCTCATGAAAAAAATCTCCCGTAGATGTGGCACCATGCCCAGTTCCCCATTTTGTTAAAGCACAAAAATGTTGTCACCGGAGAGGAAGCAAATAAGATTAAGTGGGACTGACAGACCAATTTAAATCTTTATCAGTGGGAATAGTCAAAACCCAGTGCAACTGCAAGGATAAGAGCAAATGGGCGACTTTGTGCACTTTGGATGAGAGCTGTACAAGTTATTGTGCAGTACTTTGAGAAGGTTACCTGTTTCATTCAAAACTACTACTACTGGTCACCGCAACCAACCACCGTTCGGCTGCCCGAAAAATCAAGGCTGAAAAACCGCAGATGGCCAAACTTTAATACTCCGTGGACTGTTGGTGCTGTTGAAAGACCTTGATGAAATGATGAAAGAGGCTAAAGCGACCCGTCTCAGTGAAGTGTGCCCAAACTATCAGTTGTTGTCTGGGCGCTTCCTTATGCGAGATCTGTTAACTGAAAATGCATCTATAGAGTTTGGCAGTGTCTGTAGCATCTCACTTGGGGGTTAATAATTGCACTCCAAGTCTGCAGCCAGACTTGTTCTTTGCTTGCAAGAAAGGCAACTGGAAAGCCTGCAATGGTGTGCTGACAATCCATGAATATACTCTTGAAAGGGGAGAGTGTTAGAACATCTTACTGCTTCTTCTGTGGTGCACAGCCTAATTGATGATGTACAAAGCCCTTCTCTGCCGTTCCCCCTAAATATACACATCACAAGCCAGCATCACAATCGAGGAGTAAACAAACCTCAACAAAAGAAAGAATGTCTGGTATTCTCTACTAGTACAGAAGAGGCACACACTGTCAGAAGTTCAGGCCTAGAGAGATTACTCTTCAAGATATCTTTCCCAAACTAACTGTAGTGGAAAAAAATATGGGCCCTATTTTGCCAACTTCAGCAGTTGAGCAATCGATTTGTTTTGGCTGCAGACAGAAGGAAGACAGTTGAGTAGTTAAGGTTTCTTTGGGTTGAATGAAGGACATTTTAATGGCTTTTAAAGTAATCATCGTAGACCACATTTAAGGGATATAGTGAGGAAATATTATAGCGGGGGGACTAGAGCATAAGATGTTGACGCATGAGAAAGTGAGTTTAAATATGTGTACTGTAGATACCACATAATGTGAAAAACTAACGTTTTCTTTGTTTACCGTCATTCTAGTGTTCCTGTTTCATCCTCCAGGCATCATCTTTCGCAGATTCTCTTTCACTCTCTGCTTATTTCATACCGTCTCATTAATTTTCTTCCGGGGGCAGAGAGTTAAAATAAGCTGAATATAGTGGAACAACAAATTATTTTTAACTACTTTTTAATGATTTTTTTAATGATCAATTTTTCTGCATTAAATAACTTTGTTTTTGAGAAGCTTTAATTTTTCCTGAACTAAGTTTTTATGTGGCAAAAGAGGTAAGAAGAATTGTAGAAAGCAATATGAACCGCTGTAAAGCACCTTGAGTAATTCTACAATATAGGTTTATTTCAATTCTGTTTTTTACTGATATTTAAATAGAACTTTCTTCATTGTACTTTTGAAAACACTTTATAAATAAAAAACAATGAATATTCTACTTACGATCAATACTGCTTCTTTCATGGCTGATTCACTGAAATGGGTTTCAGGATCAGCATCAGAGAGTTCATGTCATCTGAAGTCAAAAAGACATGTTAGATAGCGAAAAAGTGCTGAGCTCATGCTTGGTTTGTGTCCAAGCCCTCAAAAGGTTTCCTCACTTTAAATTAGGGTGAAAGTCTGTTCTCCTGTTGAAACATGTGACGCCATATATTGCTGTATATAATTAGCTTCTTCACCCAAATTCTCTTTTGTTTTTTCAGTACCCCAAATCATGTTTCTAACCACATACTCTAGGCTGCTCCCACAAAAAGTTGGTGAGGACTCTCAATCTGAAAATTAACTTTGGCCTTTGCTTGTCCATTCTTACTACGTTTGCAATCTGAGATTCTGGGACCCATTCCGATAATATATATATATATATATATATATATATATATATATATATATATATATATATATACAAAAGAAGGATATACGCTAATTGGCAAGTAATAAATTAGCAGTACTGCTCCATAGCTGTAGTTCTTTTCCATGACTCAGTCCCTCACCTCTTCATTTTCAATTGGCAGGTTTGTAATAGGTGAAATCCACTCCTTTATATTAGTGTACCTTCATAACATTCATCTTCTATCTATCTATATATATATATATATATATATATATATATATATATATATTGCCACAATGTAGCCCTCTTAATCGACGCCGGCGCTCTTAGATGGGGCGGTGCGTTTCTTCCGGCAGAGCCACGCGTATTCTGTGAAACCAAGCACTTATGGCACAATGATGGAAGCGCATCACCGTGTTCAGGAATCAAGGTGTTTTATTTTAGATAATTGCCATACCAACGCTGCTGCTTAACACAAGGCTTGTTCCCGTGAACAAGCCTTGTGTTAAGGCGAAACGCGTTGGGCATGGCAATTGTCTAAAATAAAACCGCCTTGATTCCGGAACACGAGTGAGTGCTTTCTATCATTTTGCCGAGAGGCAAAAACTTGGTTTCATATATATATATATATATATATATATATATATATATATAGGTATTAATGATTGACTTTGTTCGTACATTTAATGCATTGCTGCCTTGGTTTTGTGCAAATTCGATAAAATTGAAAAAGTTGAACAATACATGTCTAGATAGAACATGACGCTTCAGAGCCCAAATCATAATTTTGTCCTTGGCGTAGCAAGACATCTTGCACCAGCTTGTTGGCAAGGCGTTGGAAGTTGGGATGGCCTAATGATATTTAAATTAGTAAAAGGGTGATGTAACTAGAAAAATTAGCATAAGTACCAGTCATCATCAGGTTACCTTTTGATCTGTACGCTAAACAAGGCATCCTTATGAAGTTCCACTAGTAGTTCTAAGGTCATTGGCGACCATCACCTACCTCCACATCCTCCATTCTCTTAACTAACTAAAGTAAGTGGATAATTCCATAAACATTGTAAATAGTCTAGCTTTCAGGCACTGCAATTTTGTATCACATACCTTGCTAATGCCATGCAATTGATAGTAGTCAAATGCTTTTTATCTAAGCCAGTTATTCGTTTTGACTACTTAAGCTTTTAGAGCCTTCAAGATGTACCTTGTTAAGGCTTTCCTATTGCATGTGGGAAAGTTGTAAGCCAAGCACTTATTGGGCGATATCCTTTTCTATGTTCTTATAAATCAGGTCAAATATCCTCCCACTAGTGCTCCAAATACCACCTGACTAGTAGAAGCAGAGATTACTTACAAATGTTAAAATCCTTCAGCAAAACTATTTGATTTGCAATAAGAGCTCTGTGCTTTTAAGGTGTCGGCAGACTAGTCCGTTCCACAGTATTTGTCTTGAAGAAGAGCATCACATTGGCAAGTGTTTCTCCCTCTGATGTTAGCTTGACTTGAACTAATAATCACTCTAAGACGTCCCACTGCTTATTGAAGACCCTGTCCTCTACACATAAGATACCCGAGTATGTATGCCAGTTGGCTTCTCAAACTGAGTCTGCTTTGACTCTGCTTTTTCTACCATGTTAGCCCCTATCACACCGGTAAAAAATTTCAGATCTCAGAAGTATGCATCTTTGCCCTTTGCGAGTCTGCAACTTATTTATTTTTTGTAATGTTTGAATTTGAGCCAGTGCTTGACTTTTTTGGCTCAAACATCACATGTTGGAGTCTGTATTTGTATTCTGCCATCTTGAAGCTGTAACAATATCCCTTTCATACAAGATACCCCATCTGGTTTCCTCCACATTTAATCCGAGCATAAGCGCTTGTCCGAGCCGTATAATGTAAGCTTACTAACATTCTTTCGTACTACTCACTATCTCAAGCTTGATTGTAATCAACACAATTCATCATCTCCTATGTTAAAGAGGTCTTCCCTCTGACATACTTTAGCATGCCTTTAAAAAAAGATATGTTGTGAATCAAGACTCTGCTTGGGTTACATGCAGTAATAATTCTTGTGGTAGAGATCGCTTCCCAATTCTCCCTCCCTCTTAAAGGTCTTATAGCATGAGAAATCTTCAGTATAACCAAAACATAATCAATACCAGTCTGAGAACTCTGAAAGATAGTTAGGCCCTCCTGACATCACTTTCTATCCTTCTGTGTTTTTGACCTAATTCACCCACCATCCTATCCTTATCACCTTTCGTCCAAAGACTCCTGTATATTTGAGCAACCAGCATGACCAGTCAGTTTTTTGTAAAAACCAACTTTATTGATTGCCATGAAGCGATATTCAATAGTTACAAACATTTTCCTTTGGCGTTTCTTGGCTTTATACAGCTGACTCACTGTAACAGAATCAGTACAGTATACACATATAAGCACGTCAAAAGTTCACACTGTTGCAATGACATATTGTATAATGTGACAATTAGCAAAAATGCTCTAGACAGGATAAGGCTATCACTATAACTACTAACTAATACCCCCCCCTACTACCTCCCCCCACCCGTGTTCTGGCCCACCATAACTGGATACTGAATTAGCTATTGCACATTTGGGTGTTGCACGGAGCTCCCTTTCACTTTATTGTATTCTGCTACACTCTGTGCGTGGATTAGCTTCCTCCTTTAGTCCCCTAACTGTGCTGGCCACTGCGGTAGTATCAGGGGTTAGCTACGGTGTGACGAGCTGCGGAGTGAGGTCCATCGCCCTAAAATTCTCCAGCGTGACATGCCATTCCATGGAGATTGGGTGCTTGCGCAATCCCCGGGCTTCTTCTCGCTTAATTGCCGCACTTTCAGCACCACCCCACCGAACCACCTCCTCATACCATGTGGATAGTGCAGGGGACCTCACAGATTTCCACCTCATCGTTATGACTCTTATTGCTAATATAAGAGCAAGATCTAGAAAGCGAAGCTGGACTTTCTGGGTGCTCGTGCGCTTACGGAGCCCTAACAGGCATTCTTCTACATTGTCTGCGATCTGCAGGTGTGTGACCTCCGTCACAGCGCTATGTACCCCCTCCCAATATTCTCTAAGTTGAGGGCATGCCCACAACATATGTGTGAAACCCGCCTCTTCGGCCTTACAGCGCGGGCAATAGTGTTGAATGTCTGGAAACATCGGTGCAAGCGGTGTGGGGTTAGGTAGGACCTGTGCAATATCGTGCATTGTATACATTTAAATTTGGCATTTCGGGACACTCTTTTGGGATGCTTCAGTATACTTGCCCATATCAGATATATCTCTATCAATAGCGTCTGACCACTTTGCTCTTAAATCAGTGAGGGGGGTTGACGCCTGAGCGCGGATACCTATATACAGCCATTTTATAAGGTGTCGCCCCTCTCCCGTATAGTATAATGTATGGACCAATTCGTGCGGCGGAGGTTCCATTCGCTGAGGGGCCCAGGTCTTCTTCACATAATGTAGTACCATAGCATGCGTTAAATATAGGTGCCCGGGCGCCCCTGTAGTGCGCATGAAGTTCTTGTGATCTAGAAGTGTATTGTCGCTAAATAGGGCTCCCACGGTGTCTATACCCACTGCTGTCCAGGCCTATAAGTTCTGCTTTGTAAGTCTTCCACCAGGAATTGGAATCCCCAGTAGTGGGATATTCCCAGCGTAAGGAATAGAGCGGGGCATGTACATCAACGCTTTCTTCCAGCACTGAAGCGCGGTTTTAAGTAGTGGTGGTGTACAGGGGGGAAGTTTACTTTTTGGCAGTAATAGTGTATGGAGTGTCCCTCGGTCGATGTCCCGGGTAGTGTACCCTATTTCCTGCAGGTTCCTGCCCGCAGTCCAATAGGACAGCCACTGCAACTGACTAGCATAGTAATACGCTCTGAAGTCCGGTACTCCCAGCCCTCCCTTGTGTGGCTCCAGTTGTAGTTTTTTAAAGACTCACCCTCCGGCGTCCAGTGCCCCATATTAAATCTAGCAGTATCGTGTCTAAGGTACGGAATACAAAGGGGGGGATTAATATTGGCAGGTTAGCGAAGTAGTATAACAATCTGGGAAGGACCACCATCTTGGATATGGCGACCCGCCCCATTACCGATAGTGGCAATGATGACCAAAATGCGGCCCTAGACCCCACTGCACGTATTGCTTTCATCAGATTGCCATCAAGCTGATCTTCTTGTGTCCTGTAGATATGCATACCTAGGTATTTAAATGTGCTATGTGCCACCGGTATAATATATCTACCAAAGCTAATTTCATCTGGGCGGGCGCCTTCGTGCAAGAAAAAGGCATTTGATTTTCCTTCATTGATGGCAAGACCAGAAACCTGTTCAAAACTGGAGAAAATACCAGGAAGGGGTTCCAAGGGACCCGAGAGGTCCCGTAGATATATAATGATGTCATCAGCATAGGCTGATATCCAAGTGCGTTGCATCGCCTATCGGGATCCCTAATGGGCCAGCCACCTGTCGCAATTTAATTGCCAGCGGCTCTATGGCCAGTACAAATAGCCAGGGGGATAGTGGGCATCCTTGTCTTGTGCCCCTGTGCACTGTGTATTCTTGTGAGATGTGACTGCTGGTGCGTGCTCTTGCAGTAGGATCAGTGTACAACAGTCGCACCCATCCGAGGTACTCAGGAGGCAACCCAAACTTCTCCAGGGCTTTGAACATGTAGCCCCACGTGAGAGTGTCAAAAGCTTGGCGCAGGTCTAGTGCTATGCAGCCAGCCTCTCCATACTCTGCAGGGGTAGTGGCCATGATGTGGTGTAGCCGCCTGATATTTAATGATGTGCTGCGCGCCGGTAGAAACCTACACTGGTCCTTGTGTATTAATGTGTTTAAGTGGGTTTGAAGTCGGTTAGCTAGGATCTTGCTTAAGATCTTGTATTCTGTTGCTAGGAGCGAGAGTGGGCGATAGCCAGAGAGATCTGAGCCGTCCCGACCCGGCTTAGGAAGTGATACCACCAACGCCTGCATCGTGGTATGCGGAAGGTGTCCTAATTCTAGCGCTTAATTATACAACTCCTCCAATTTAGGGACTAAGGCCTCGGAGTAGGAGTTAAAAAATTCTATTGGCAGGCCGTCCAGGCCTGGGGCTTTATTTCGTGGAAGCCCTTTGATGGCCGCTTTTATTTCCATTTTTGTAATTGGAGCTGTTAAGCTTTTCTGCGTTTCCGCAGTTAACTTCGGATAAGGGAGTCCCTCCAGAAATGTGTCAATTATCGGAGTGTCTGTGTCTAGGCTCGCTGTAGAGTACTCTAGTTTCTGCAGAATGCGCCATTTATATCCTGTTGCGAGCAGGCCATACCCAACCCTGGAACGTTAATGTTATGACTCACCGGAGGCGTAGGATCATCCCGCAATATTCTAGCCAATAATGCCCCAGATTTGTCCGCTTGTGTGTTTCAGCTGTGTGTACCCTCTATGGTCTATGACCCGGAGGGTTTCTAACAATTCGGCATGCTGTATGCGCAGTTCCTGCAGTTGGGCATGTTTGGCCGGGTCGCTCGCTGCTGCCTGCTCCAACTCATTCAGTGCGTTTTCTACTCTGACAAGGCTTTTATGTGTCTCCTGCCTGGCCCCCACGGTGGCGCCAATCGCAGCTCCCCTGACCACCACTTTGAGCGCATCCCATTCTATCAGGTTAGAGGAGGCAGTGTTCCTGTTTTCTAGGAAGTAGTTTGTGATAGTCGTGGACAACGTGCTGCGGAAAGGGGCATCCTCTAGCATCTGGGGCCATAGCTTCCATGTGGGGACTGGGGTGGGTATTCTGCCCCATGTAACGTGGATTTCCAAGGGATTATGATCGGAGAAGGTATTCGCTAGGTATGTGGCATGAGTCACTTGTGCTGCGATACTAAGGGAACAAAACATTCTATTGATGCGTGTATGTAATTGGTGGACAGGTGAGAAAAAGGAGTATTCCTTACTTGCTGGATACATCATTCTCCATACATCCTTCAGTGCCCACCCAGCAGTCCAGCTGCAAAGGGCCTCAGCTTGCCTTATAATGCCTACTCCGTTCAGGGGAGGGTGCGATCTGTGTAGCGTTACATCCAGCACCGAGTTTGTCACCTCCCAGAAGCCATGGGTACATGTCCCACCCATTCAGCACTGTGCTCAATCTATTAAAAAATTTGTCTTGATCAAAGTTTGGGGAATAGATGCTACCCAATACCACTGGCGAACCGTCTAGTGTCCCGCGTAGCAGTGTGTATCTACCTTGGTCATCGGTACGCCGTTCCAGCTCTATAAATGGGACCCCATGCCTAATCCATATGGTTGCCCCTCTCGCAAAGGCTGAATAGTTAGTAGAGAAGACCTGTCCCCTCCATTTCTTGCGAACTTTCCCGGCTTCCGACTCTGTGAGGTGTGACTCTTGGAGGAACACTATCTGCGCCTTACGTCTAAGCAGCGGCGCATGCACCCTGTTCCGCTTGTGAACAGAACCGAGCCCCCGCACATTCCAAGTGATTAAACTATAGGAGCCTAGCATAGTGGAGTTGTGGTGCGTGTGTCAATAGCGTAGTTACTGCGCTCCCTAACTTGGAGCCAATCTCTAGTCGTGGACCAGAATCCCCCGCATTCCCCCTGAACTGACAATACACGGCTCAGGCATTGAACTATGCTGGGCCCAACAAAGAACTTAAACATACAAAGAGTGCTACATTTATATGGTGCGTTCACTTTGCGGGGGTGGTCGCTATCGCCTACCATGGTACTTTCATACAAGTATTAACTTGTGAGGTCTACGGTACCCGGGGGGTTGTCTCACTATTCGTAAATTACTTAACGCCATTAGTGCCACTTAAACAGAAATTGTTTCGATGTTTCATTAGTCCATCTAATCCTATACCGGGTGTCAGCCGCTGCAGTGCCTCAAACAGGTCCATCTATCACATTCTGCAGTTACAGGTGTCGACGGCGAATACTCTGCGAGTCCCACGAGACCCCACTTTAAGCCTTTATCATCAGACAACATCATGAGAAATGCAGAAAAGGATACATGCAACTGTAAAAGTAGTTATCAATCATCAGCTGCTTCTGTGTCCCAGTGGCAGGCCCAGTAAAGCCGCATCACACGGCTCATCTCAGCAAATCGTCCGCTGTTTGAGGTGTCACTGACGGAAACAGTGTAATACTATGGTCGGAGTCAGAATGGATGGTACTGTCTTCAGACGAGTCAGTCGCAATCTGAAGGTTGTCTTCTCTGAAGGAGGCTGCAGCTGCAAGTGCCTTTTCCCTACCAGATTGAGCTTGTTCATATGTGGGGCTAAGGGTTTGCGACTTGTGCACTCCCTTGTTATTGCGACGGGATCTGTGATTTTGAGCGCGTTTCGGGCTGTTGGGCGCGCCACAAGATGTGGCCCCCAGAGCTTGACACCGGATCCATCACTTCGGTCCACTCCTCAGCATCTTCCGGGCTGTCGAAGAAGTACGTTTTTTGCTTGTGAATTATCTGTAGTCGGGCAGGGAACAACAGTGCATATTTTAAGTGCAGAGCGCGTAACTCCTTTTTAACTGCTTAAAAGGACAATCTTTGGTGTTGCACCATTAGTGTATAGTCAGGGTATAATGATACCCGATGGTTCTCGAATTGGATTTGTGTCAGTTCGCGTGCCTTCTGTAGTAGTATGTCCCGGTCCCTGTAATTTAGTATCTTGACTATTAAGGGTCGCAGCAGCAGTCCAGCTTTTGGTTTGCCCGTAGGGATACGGTGGGCCCTCTCCACACAGAAGAAGGACGAGAGTCCCTCCGGGGCCACATGTTCCCGAAACCATTGCTCCATAAAGTTGGCTGCGTTGGGGCCCTCGCTGCGTTCTGGAAGACCTATGACACGCACATTATTCCTACGATTCCTGCCTTCCGCATCTTCGATCCTGTCTTGTAGGCCATTAACTTGCAGCTGCAGCAGTTGAATCTGTGTCGTATGTTCCTTTACTTGGGGTTCTACCTCCTTCAGAGTGTGCCCATGCGATTTCACAGTGACAGCTAGTTTGACATTGTTGGCTTTGAGCAGCGTGAAACCAGTTGTAAGCGACCCTATCTGCTGCTCGATGGCCATTCGTGAGTCTCTGACCTCCTGTAAAAGTCCAGCTTATCTTGAGGTGCCTCTACATTAGTGGGGGGGAACGGAATTTGGCGAGGATGGACGTGTAGGGTTGTCTGGGTCCTCCACAGTGTGGGTAGTGGCCGTTACTGTTTCCAGTAGTTTCCCTTTGGTCCGCCCCATTGCTCGTGTCTGCGCTCGTTTCCGATTAGAAATATTTGTATGTGAGGGCGGCGACAGGTGCTGCAGCTATTATGCCATCGGATGCGCACTCGTCTCCCCTGGATAGTGAATGTTCGGGTCGGGAGGCAACAGCAAACTCCAGGCAGATAGATCTGTGCGAATTATAGTCCGGGCCCCTGCAACAGGTCTGAGCACTCTGCGTAATTGGAGAATGGCAGTGTTGTACTACCACCACTCAGAGTGAGAGTTCGATACAGGTAGGTAGTCCACATAAGTAGCCTTGTACTAGCACCAATGCTGATATCACACTGGGCAGGTACGGTCCGGTGCTGGACCCCAGGCGGGAGCGCCCTCCACCCCCCCAACCAACAGTATCCGGTGAGGTGTGCTTCACCGCCAGCCCTGCTCGGAAGGTATAGTCAGTGGGCAGGTGCAGGCAGGCTTCTAGTTAAGTGCAGCACTATTTCCACTCTCCACCGCGTTCTCTGCTGGAGTCAGGCCAGGAGCGGATGAGTTCGTAGCTGTACGCGTGCCTCTTTCCAAGCTCCTGGCCTCACGCACTTTCAGGCAGACAGTCAATCAAAATGGCGGGGGGAGGAGGAGGGAGCGGCACCGCGGGCCAGCCGATCCGCTAATCTATGGCATCCGGGGCCAGCTACAGGCAGCGGCTCCCCCCAATGCTTCTCACCTCCTCTGTGCATCCCGCTGTCGGCACACCGCAACAGATGGATCGCCGGGGCCAGTCACGCTGTATCTCTGGAAGCATGCGACACGGCGGAGAGGGGAGGTAAGGTCCTGCGCATTATCGGTGCGGCCGCCGCGTCATCAGGCCAGACACCCTGTCGGCAGTGGGCCCAGGCTGGCCCCCAGTCCCGGGATGCCACAGGTCGTGTGCAGAAATTGAGCCAGCGGGTCGGAGCCTGTCGCTACGCTCCTCCGGTCACATCAGGTCGTTCCCGCACCTCCAACAGGCCTACCGCTGATGTCAGGCCTTCCGCACAGGCAGACTGCCCGCCGATCGGCTCGCGGAGTCCGTTGGGGCACACCTCTGTCCAGTCAGGGGCATCGGCAACTCCACGCGCCTCCCCCGCCAGTGGCAGCAAGTTGAGGGGGTCAGTATCGAGCGCAGGCCAGTCCGCCTCCGTGTCCGCCCCAGAGAGTGGCAGCCATCCAGACGTCGCCAAAGGCCTCGGGGCTCACACTGCAAGGCACTAGCGATCTCGCACTCTGCCGCACCGCTCCGCCAAGATTGGGCTGTCTATACCGGCAACAGGAGCACAGCCGATTGATCTACCCCCGACCTCCGGCCCACAGTATCCCAAGGGCCGGCGATAGGCACCCCGCGTCAGTGCGGGCCGCTCCTCTCCAGCTAGGCCTCAATGCCTGGCGAGCTCTCTCCCGAGTGGTCTCCTTGACAATGTCGGTGTTTGGGGGCTGGAAAGCCAGTACAGCCTCCACACGAGAGCACAGCAGCCGCAGCTCGGCGATTAGAGGAGCGATGCAGCTTAAGTTGCACCGGCATGACAGGATTGATATCCCCGGGCTCCAGAGCCTCTTCAATCCGCGTCCGCCATGTCAGGCGATTAGCCACGCCCCCATGACCAGTCAGTTTTGTGTTAAAATCTACATAATCTGTAACGAAATAAAGTTACTTCTTGGGAGAACAAAATTATTCAGCTCTTCTAGTACAGTACTATTTACTGGTGATATATAAATATTAATCAACAATATTTCCTTTGCAAGAGGCACCACCAACCTTTTAACCTAGTGATAGTCAAATTTAGCATTTGTATTGAGATTATCTTTGGACGTGTAAGATCTCTTTCGTTGTCTCAAGTAGGAGTGCAATACCCTTGTTGGACAACCCTTGTTAACCATTAATTACAGACAAAATGAATGCATTGAAATTGTGAGTGCAAACTTCATCTGTGATCCAGGTTTCTTGGATTTCTTTAACTTCTGCCTCATACAATTTCTAATCTTACTTCAGCAACAAAATGCACCCCCTCCCAAATCTGTGGCCTCCAGTTATGTATTGCAAGTGGCCCTTGGAAAAATCTCTAGAAAACCCTTGAAGCCACCAGAGCCTTCAGGACCATCAAGAGCCACACCCCAGATTCTGCAGTTGCCAGATCCTTGTTAAGTCAGGATGTACTACATTCCCTCAAAATAATGCCTTTGTACCCATTTTTCTTGTTCTTGATTGTTGTAGTTTAAGTGACACATCTTTAACTGCTAATGGCTGACTCTCTGGCCTAAGAGCTACATTCTCTGTTAGCAGAAAAATCTAATGCCCTCTTCCCCTCCCCCCAAAAAGTGACTTGACCTAGCTGTCTATATGATACAAAAAGCTAGCAGAGTTCTACGTCATGTCAGTATCCAGAGTGCCTGCTTAGTCATGTTTTCTAACATAATGCTGGACTCAATGGCTTCTTATATTAAATGACCCACTTATCGCATATTGTGGATACACATTACAGATACAGTCCTATAGAAATATCATTGTTAGTCTGGAGACTCTCGCCCATTGGTATTGGTTTTGTTGTCGTTCATAACCAGTACCTACAATAATCATCATTGAGTCTTTGTTTCATAAAATGGTTCCAATCAATTTGGGGGCCGAGGGTGTGGCCTCCTAGGATTGCTGGCTATCTCTTGAATTTGATGAGGCAGAAACTACTTTTTGCCATTCTACGCTGCACTGGTGTGCCAAATACACCTAGTTCATACCCTTTGTCTGATTTTCTTGTGACATTAGCTCCAATCTCTTAGCTGGTGTTGCTGATAATTAAAAACTGTATTATGGGTGGGTCAGTTCATCTTGGGTCAATGAGGTGTTCCACACTCAAAATTGAAATAAGCATTTGCAATCCAATAGGTCTCGCATTTATGAGAGTTTGAGCTATTGGCATTGTAAATGACAATGCCTTTTATTTATGTGTTGTCTTAAAATAGATAAAAGGCATTGTCATTTACAATGCCAATAGCTTAAACTCTCATAAATGCAAGACCTATTGCATTGCAAATGCGTTTGTGCTATACAAATTTAAAAAAAGCATTTGGAGGGAGCGTGCAGGACAAAGCTAATTGAGAAAATAGTGCTCGGAGGCTGTAATTAAAGCCTACCGAGTAACAACACACGTAACAGAGGGGTGTCGCCATGGGAGGTTACAAAATGAGACACGGTGGTACTAAGGAGGGACAACTAAGTCTATTGACCAATGAACACCCACAGTTTACAGTTGACAATGACACAAGCCAATGAAAAGTGTGGGCGGAGCTTCAAGTTCATACCTGAATACAGCATGCCTCGCAGAGCATCGCATGCGCTGCCCAGGCTCGACCTAAAAGAAGCACAAGTGTTCACTCATTCTCCCTCCAACTCTGATGTCGACACCATATTTTAATGTTAAATTGCTGGATTGTAAATGTTTTCTCAGTTAAATATCTAGCGCATGCTTCAATATTTGAGAAGCTTGTGATAAACGTTAGTATGAAAATATTTTGTTTTATTTACTATTCAAAAACAGTCACCACTTTCTCCCCCCTCTGGTTCATACAGCACTTCCAATTGCAGTGTTTGCTTTTGCATCGCTATAAAAAGAGGTATGACTGTTACTTAACTTAATGTTATGTAGTTGTACTAAGGATATTCTTTAGCTGACAACGCCTGTCCCAGTTAAAAGCGTACTGAAAGCCGAGTAGGCAGTGATGTGATAAAGGAAAAGAAGTGGGGGTTCATTTTGCACTTTTAGTCTCCGTTGTGGATATTCTGTCATGCCTGGTAGGGAGTGGAAGGAATAGCGTGGTAAATGGACTGATGATGAATGTGAGAGCCTAAATTATCTTTGGAAAGATTGTAGAATTAATTGGAGAAATCTTGAAAGAACAAAGTAGGAAATATCGACTCTGGAAGAGCAGTATCCTCAGACAGAATAGAAAAGTTTTCGAAATAGGTTTAAGCGTTCTGTTTTTTCCAAGCCATGATTTCAAGAAACAGGGAACAGTATTTACATTTATAAAAGTCCGTGCCCTTTTGACTTTTTTGTGTGCCATAATTACTTCAACTTATAACTGGCTTTTTTTTGGAAAAATGTTTGTTCTGGTCAAGAATTATATCCTGTACACATAATGTAATGCCTAAGGCTGCACAAGCCATAAAGGTATCCGAAGTTCCATGGTGGAGCATTTAAGCCTATCATTATATCCTATAAGGCTCATTGAGAGGGTGGCGCAAGTGGCAGAATCTAGTTTCATTTGTCACCAGGAAGTGTTTTATGACTGGGAAAACATTGAAAACATAATTAAAGTTTTTTTGTGTGGATGTGTGTTAATTTAAAATGTAATTAGTCTTGAGTTTATAAGTGTACAGCACATGCACCTATCGCTGGAGCATAACACCAGACAGTGTTTATTTTATACTTAGTTGCTGAGAGCAACTTGACAAGATGTGCACGCAGAAGTTGAAAAGATGACCGTATACGGAAAACCATGATGTTAGTGGAAGTACAACATTACAGAATCGTACGTATTAACTCAATTTGCAGAGAATACATTAACTCTACAGTTTCAGAGGCAGATCACTATGCTATTTGTGCCCTTTGTGCCTATCCAGGTGCAATTATTGGGTGTTGGGTGTGATTATGGCTTAAGAGGGGGTTCTTGAGGACCTTGTTGAATGTACCGCAGGGCTCCATCTTTCTAAATTCCAGTGGGACGTCCGGCAGTCATTATTTGAGAGTAATGAAAGCGGAGGAAAAGAATGAGGGTGGAGTATGGGATAAAAGTCTGCTCTATGATTTTAAGGGTTGTGCAGTAACTTGCTTGGGGAATATCTGGCCAGACAGAGACATTTGTATTGTGTGCTAATTTGTATAATGTGTTGTTGTGTACTACTAGCTTGTCTGATGCTAATGGATGTGGCAGTAGAGAAAGTTACTAGAGCACATCTATTGAAGTTTTTCTTTAAACATGTATGTATTACATTTTAATATTTAAATCCAAAGTTGTGTAACAAACATTTCTATTGACCACAGCAGTTGATGTATCAACTTATGCATATTAGCTTAATTATTAGGGTGGTTTGGTCTGTTTGTGGGAACGTTTGTCCCAGTGAATAGCGAGACATTCCGTTTTCAAGCCCTCAGTGGCAGGGGGATTTTCTTTTGTTGTTTGTTTCAGTGTACTCTCCCCTGGTCCCCTGCCTAAAGTATTTCAGGGGGCCTCTTAAGCTTTTATGATTAAGAATAAAACGGCAGTACAGTTATAAGGCAACAGCCGACCACCTAATGCATAACTTTACCCATGCTTAGACAGTTCGATATTTCAGACCAATTACAATTCACGTTAACAAATTTCAACCTTCAGATATCTCCCATATCATTTACTCTCCTGTCGCAAAATTAGAAGTGAGTCAATCAATTGACCCTGTATTTTTAAAGTTGAGTACTTTGTACAGGGGTGTGAATATTCCGGGATGCCCATGAAGAGGCTATTTCAAAGTACAAGTTGGCTTCTGATTTGAGTATTGCATAGCATCTTGATTGAAATGAAAGTGATGATTGGATCTTGTGATTGGCAAGAAGGTGAGAAATGGTGACTGATGACATGATACGTGTCCAAATGCTTGTTGCTCATTGATATGAATACCAAGTATACTGCTTCGAACATATTTCGTATTGTGTTGCATACTGGGTGTTGGGTTGTATTACAGAATAACTAGCACAAGCTGTATCTAAAATACGCTTTAGAGATTCTAAACAAAGTTGGCTTTAAATTCAACCTTGAATTTCAACTTTTGTTTTTGGTCTGAGAGCATGTTACTAGACTAGTTTTCAACTAACATTCTTGCTTTTATTTTCAGGATTGTTTGAAACTGCGTTCATTAATTTTCTGTTGTTGCTAACCGATAAACGCATACATGCATGAATGCGGTTGAAAATGGCTGAAGCTGGTGGAAATGAGGAGGTGATACAGTTGAATAATTTCCATGGTCACAGAGGAAATGGTGAGTACATTCACCCTTTCTTTTATCCTATAGGCTCAGTTATGAGGTGCAGCTTCTACCAAAGTGCATAGTAGTCACAGAAATAAAATAAACAAGCATTGGCATTGCCAATAGGTCTCGCCTTTGGGACCTTATAAGTGTTTAGCCATGCACCATTTCTTTTCTCCACTTCAAATGAAGAGTTGTTCAGATTCACCAGTTTGGTTGAATTAAATGCGGTTTAAAACTGACACACAAACACAATTACGTTTTTAAAATCAGAGCTATTGATCCCACAAGAGTATTAGCCTTTAACAATATTACAGAGCCAAAGGTAAGTTGTGGAGGCTCGGAGGCAGCAAGACACAGATGTATGCAAATAGTAAACACGATGGAAAGGAAAGATGGCTGCCCTTGAGCTCTGCAGATAGTCGGATGTGAGCTTTGCATAGATAGGATTCCGCATATGCCCCCTAATTTTCTATTCCGCAAAAAATGCGGTTTTAGAGCTTTGAGAGGCTTCGTTATTAACGTGCGCAAATCTTTCCACTCATGAGAAAGGGCCACACATTAAATCCCTAAAACTCGAGTTGTGTACAAAAAAACCCTCTCTCTGGTGTGTATTATACGCACTTTAATCGCGCTGGCTTTGCCCTGAAACTGGTTTTCAAGTTGTGTTCAGCACAAAATGAGACACATTAAATCAAAAATCGGAAACCGAGGCAGGGATCAACAATCCCTGGGGAGTTGCATGTGCTGGACTACTCTGGGAAGGGTTTACAGGAAGAAAGAGCCGTTATGGCCCGCTCCCCAAAAAAGCTTTTAATTAGGCATTACGCAGTGCTAATAGAGGAGGGTGGTGTCTGGCTGTCTGGACGGAGGAGCCAACACCTATTAATGGACAAAAGCCCACCACAAGCGCCGCTCGACACCCGTCAGCTGTGCATTTTGCACATATTGTGAGAAAATGAAGACGCATGTGTAGGTCCAGATGGGGAAACTCTGGATACTGCTGATGCTAGAAGCAGGCTGGGAGAATTATCAACTTTAAAGGCGTTGGTGCTGAGGTCTCACGGGGCCTTTAGGAAAGCATGATTGGTATGTCACGTGTCCACATTTATAATAAAAAAAAAAATCATCACTTGATATCCACCCTTTCTTAAATTGACCTGGAGCCAAGTTGTACTTGCACTGAGCCAGCTCATTACAAAGCAGACATGCTTAACTCTAGTGCACCCTTTGAACTGGTGGAGGACACGAGGGAGGAGGGGAGGGGACATGAGGGAGGGTGCGTGGGTAAAACAATTGACAGTATGAGGTTAAAGTCGTACATGGGGATGGGCACTGTTGTATAATGGTGCATGGAGATGTGCACAGTGATATCCTGCTATATCCCATATCTGTGCTGAATCTGTCCCTGCTGCTGCTGAGTGTGCCCTCGCTCAGAGTCGACGAAGCCATGATCCGGGGTGGGCGCCCCCACCGCAGAAAGGAGGCCGTGGGGGCAAAAGCTCGTAGCGTTGGGGAAAAGAGGGGTCGCATTGGGGGGTGGTCCCGGTGAAGGGGAGAGCCGGGAACAGCTGGAAAATGCTGCAGCGCTATATAAAAAATAAAATAGGGACGGGTTCTCACGTAGCGCTGCGATTTGAAGCCGTGGATGCAAGTGGAGCTACACAAGAACTGAAATATGGGGGCTCTTCAAGCGCCTTTTTAGAAAGTTATGAGCTGCACGTGGAACTATACAAGCATGGAAATACTGGTGGCTCCTCGCCAAGCGCCTCGTTTGGGGTCTTTGCATTCCACTTGACGCTATACAAAAATAGAAATATGGGGGGGTCCTCGTCCAGTGCCTCGTCATAATGCCTTGCACCGCCTATGGCGGTATATAAAAGTACTAAATTGAGGGAGCTTGCTGCCGAGCGCCTCTTTATGCGGTCTAGTGCTGCTTGGAGCGCTATACAAAACTAGTGGAGGACACGAGGGAAGGGAACATGAGGGAGGGTGCGTGGGTGGGTAAAACAATTGACAGTATGAGGTTAAAGTTAGCCGTGCATGGGGTTGGGCACTGTTGTATAATGGTGCACGGAGATGTGCACTGTTGTGTGCACAGTGATATCCTGCTATATCCTATATCTGTGCTGAATCTGTCCCTGCTACTGCTGAGTGTGCCCCGTTCAGAGTGTGTGTGTGTTGTTCGTTCCCAGGAGGGTTGTGTTTAACGGAGTGAATCCGGAACACTCGAAGCCATGATCCAGGGGTGGGGGCGCCCCCACAGCAGAAAGGAGGCTGTGGGGGCGAGAGCACGTAGCGTTGGGGAAAAGAGGGGTCAGATGGGGGGGGCAAGGTCCCGGTGAGGGGAGAGAGCCGGGAACAGCTGGGAAGTGCTGCGGCGCTATATCAACAAGCCCGCGAGTGGTGCGCAAAAAAGAAAGCGAGAGAGAGTGCACGAGGGAAGAAGTGATGCCAAAAGTGTAACAGCTGCTTGTTTCAGGAGAGAGCCGTGCACGAGGGAATCACTAATGCTGCTGTTTTGAAGCACACGCGTGCTTGTGGCACCATCCGCCTTGCGGGAGCGAGCAACAACCAATTAGCATGCGCGCCGCTGCTCGCTCCCGCAAGGTGGATGCCGCCACAAGCACGAGTATGTGCTTCCAAAAACAGCAGAGCGACGGCTAAATGTCCTCCTATGCAGCGCATGGGCGCTGCGTAGGCGAGACCTAAAACATTTAATAATCAAGAGTGATTGGTATTGTAATGCAAAATATCTGGTTGAAAGCTACCCATAAGGCAAAAACCTAAACACTTCTTTTTTTTTTTTTTTTTGGTCTGGTGAGAATAGAACTTGCTTCAAACAAAAAGCTATAGGCTTTATTCACTAACTTTACTACTGGGTGGCTCTGCAGATATAATACAGTACTAACTGGTTCTAGTTTGCAGTATGGTGTGGGCTACTGGAATTATGTGATGCTGTAGCAATTCCTGTGTCATTATGGATATGCTGCATGATCCAATATCTAATTTGCAGATTTCAAGAAAAACATTTTGTTTCTAGCTCAAATTAATATATGGACACTAAAATGTTTCATGTGGAATGTACAACTGCTTCTGACTTTGCGGAAGCTAACTGGTCACTTCCTACCTGTTTGCTTTATTCAGGCATTAAAGAAGAGAGAATTTTCCTTAGTTGGTGTTAATATTCATATTTTATAGGTGCTCTCTTAGTTCAGAAGAATCTTAATTCTTTTGCATCTCAAACTAAAACCAATGCATTTTTAGCACGCACACCGCCTCTGGGAAGAAGTGTCTTGCAGCGGGTCTAAAAAGTCAGCTGTCTACTGAGATGTATTTTTTAACTCCTGCAAAAATGTACGAATAATGAGGAAACATTTTATGCTCGGAAAATGAACCAGTCTTTCTATCCATTTTAAATTAAATTGTGTGTACTTTTGTCAACAACACACAATTTAATTTAAAATGGATAGAAAGACTGGTTCATTTTCCGGGCATAAAATGTTTCCTCATTATTCGTGCATTTTCATGTTTACAAGCCTAGTTCCCGAAATATCAGTTGTCTACAGTGCTCTTAGTTCAGAAGAATCTTAATTCTTTTGCGTCTCTTAAACTAAAACCAATGCATTTTTAGTACGCACACTGCCTCTGGAACGAAGTGTCTTGCAGCGGGTCTAAAAAGTCAGCTGTCTACTGAGATGTCTTTTTTAACTTAATTTGAGCAGTATCCTCTCCCACACTAAGAGCCAGTGAAATTACCTGGTACGTGTAATGTGCTCCTAATAGAGAGACCATTAATGAGACACACTTAATCATTCTGTGACATTTGCTGGCTAAGAATTGTATATGATGGGATATCTTTTGTATGACCAGTTAGAATATTCAAACCATTAGTTGATGGTGGTGCCTACAACTTTGAATGTCTGTCCCAGAGAGAACTGGGGAGGATGGATCTCAGTTTCTGGATGTAATGGAAGAAGCAGATGATTACCACGCTCACCTGGGTTTTAAGTGATGGATCAGCAGTAAAAAGATGTTTTAAAAAAAAACTTTTTTAGTTGCAGCTAGTTTATGACCAAAGATGCCTGGAATAGAGAGATCAAATATGAATCTCTAGTTGCATCCAACGATAATGAGCTTTAACATCCAGATTATTGAGATGAATGAAGGCTGTTATTGGCCACCCACTCCTCAATCCTAGTGAGAACCAATTGAAGGGTTTAAAAGGTGCACAAGTCATTAGAGTACCTATGTACGCCTGTGTGTCAGTGGTGTATTATTGAATGCAAAGAGGCTTTTTGGCAAAGGTGCCAAATGGTTTGGCATGGTAGATGTTAAAAATAATTGGTGGTAGTGGAGATCCTTAAGAGACCCCGCATGTTAAAGCTATTTCCTTAGAGGTGTGCTGACCTATGAAAGCTTTGTGGGACCGGTCAAAGGGCTAAACAATTGTAAGGTGAAATGATCGACTGATGGCACGTGCAAAGCCTGTTTAACAAGATACCATGATCCCAATGTTGAATGTCTCAGAAAAGTTCAGCATAACTATCAAGCAGCCTGCTCTTTGTTAATCATCCTTAAAGTGTCTTCCCAAAAGTCTACAAGGGTGGTTGCAGTAAGATGGCTGTGGCTAAACGCCGATTTTTCAGAAAAGGTTGCTGATGTGACACCACAGTTTTTCCAACACTTTTTCCAGAACAGGTATTTTAGTGATGGAACAAAGTGCAATGTTCATCAATAGATGTATGGCTTGACAGTGGTAATTAACTCGAGGATGGAGTGGTTTAGTGAGACAAAAGCTTGAGATCCTAACACTGTTTGTCAAGTGTTACACAGATGCATGGGGATGGTCTAATCGTGGGCAGACTAAACTGCACATACTGTACTAACTGTGCCAATTCCTGAATTGCCTGGCAGGAGTAGTATGTTGGATGGGTTCTACCTTTCTCAAAATCGACAGGTAAGACCATAGATCCCTGTTGTATGTCTTAACTCCCTAGACTGGTCTACTGACTGATGGCCTTCTGACTTAGGCTCTCCACCAGTCCATGTGGCCTCTGGGCTTTCTGTTTTGCAAATGTCTGTCCCTTTCTCAAATTAGCAAGATCACTTCCTCCGGCTTCCTTCAACTTTGTCTGCTCTGCAAGATAATTCCTTCCGGTTACAATATCCAGTTGTTCCGGTGACTGTTCTGTCTCGTATTCATTTTTTAAATTCTCTCTCTTACTACTGTCCTACTTTCTGGTGCACCTCACCTGCCATCAAAATGAAGCAGTTGGTCTCATTTTTCAACTCTGATGTCTCTCTCACATTCCTGCAATTTGCTCTTCTCTTCATTGGCTTCGTAGTCCCAATCACATAATATTTAAGTCCTTCTCTATGATGCACCATGTCGTGCAGCAACAGGGCTCTGTATGTCCCCACCAGATATGTACTCTTTAATCCCTTACACGCTGCCTCCGACCCTCCTTGCAGTGTCTTCTCCTTCGATCAAAATTCTACATTTCTAGAATGGATATTCTTTTTCCTACTTTGCTACTAAGATTTGGAATCACTCCCACCTTATCCCGGAGTACAAGCTCCCTTTTTAGGTCTCGGCCTGACGTAAGCAGCGCATGCGCTGCTCTCGTCATACGAGGGCTTCTTGGAATCGATACGATTCCAGAAGCCGGGTCCCAGCTCCGCCTTCAGTTTTCATTCGTGCGCGTCGTTTGGCGTCCCGAATTATGCCAAAGGCAGTGCAATCATTGCACCGAAGGCATGTCAATCGCTGCTTGTTGCCACCCTGTCTCCTTTTAGCCCCGCCCACCGGGATTTGATCTTTTACTTGCGGCGGGAGACAGTGTCTCCTAATTAGCCGCTACACACTTTTTTGTGATCATTTGCCTTTGGAAAGGCAGCGCGTGTTTATTTTGCATCGCGCTTCACTTTAAGTGAAAGCGCGATGCAAAATAAACACGCGGCTGCCTTTGCCAAAGCTGAGAGCTTGTTTTCAGTGAATGTATAAATATATACGTTTCTATATTTTTGTAAGTCGAGCAGCGTTTACCAGCTATCACTTCCCATCTCCTTCCGGTCTTTTCATCTGGTGTTGACAGTATATTGCTAGCAGCAGTCAGCTCTCCATACCTTGTGTACATCTCCCGGCGTAGAGACAGCTTTCCCTTTGGCATGTTCGGCACGCATTTGTGCGAAATTCCGCCAGTGCCCAAGAGGACTATTACTTATGTCTTCAGACAATATTGTGACAGGCCGCGGAGGACCCGCACCTCTTCGTGGTCAGGGCATTCTGTACCGTGGAGGAAGAAAGGACGTATTCTGCTGACCCCGCCAGACCGGCTCCTGGGGTCGGAGGCCTTCTCCCCCTGAGACACATTTTAGGTAATTGTTTCATATTTTTGATTCCCAGCGCATTGTTACCCAAGCCTCATAGCGGTTGAGATAGCCGGTTCACGGGGATTCAGGACGACAGAAAAAAATGATTACAAGAATTTACAAAGCCCGTGCTTTTGACGTTTGTGTAGTGGAAGCGGTCGCTGAAAATTCACTAACACATTCATTCAAGTGGAAAAGTGTGGCTCAATGGTTAGAGCGGCAGACCCTGATGCAGAGATCTGGCCCGGGACCAGGGTTCAATTCCCGCCTCGGCGGGTCTTGGGCTCAATTTCCTCGGACCTGATAATTCTCTCCTCGGTGCCTATTCTAATCATGGGTCCCACTCTGCAACTCTGGGCAATAGCTTGCTTAATCTCCACAACGGCCCCAACAGCGCTGGGATGCCTGGCTTCACCCTGGGGGTGCCCAGGAGTGGACATTTCACAGGGAAAAGCCAGGAAGGGTTCCACAGCGGTATGCGTACAGCGCCTGGACACCCCTTTGGGGGTATGGGTGCGCTTTACAAGTACAAATTTCATTTTCAATTTCATTTCATTCACGAGGTGCAGGTTCGCTGGTCAGACCCCCAGTTTCTAGTGCTCCCCATTACCAATTAGGAACAGTCTCAGCTGGACGAGAGACATCTGACATTAAACTGCTTCTGTGCTGCAGTTGAGTGCAGCTTCTGCTCTGTGCAGGGGGAGGTGTCTGTGCAGGGAGTGGTTAAAGAGGGACTCCTGGTGGGTCAACGAGTGAGAAGCCTTGTAGAAAGAATTTTAGTAGGGAATATGGAATTCTAAATATCGGCAGGTCAGAATATTGTTACCATAATCGAGGGACAAAATATCGAAAGATAAGTGCACATAAGGTCAGGATTTACTATTCTTCACTGCACAGCTATGTACCTAGAAGATATGTATGAATAACTCAAAGTGAAGTTAGGTATAGGAAATATACAGAAAATTACCGTTCAATATTTTGTGTCTCGATATTGTTGTACTGATATTCTGTCCCATCAATATTTTGGATTTGATATCCCCAGCCTACACCTGTTGCAAGACAAACCAGCATTTGCAATGCAATAGGTCTCGCATTTACGCGAGTTTAAGCTATTGGTAAATGACAATGCCTTTTATTTGTTTTAAAAACGAAAACAAAAATAAAAGGCATCGTTATTTGCAATGTCAGTAGCTGAAACTCGCGTAAATGCGAGACCTATTGCATTGCAAATGCTTGTTGAAAATGGTTTTAAACCTTACTGTTTTAAATCCTCTTAGGTTTCGATTCTCCCCACATCTCCCGAAGTACCAGATACACTTAAGGATGAGAGTACGCTTTACAAATATCTAGATTGGGTCTCCAACCTTTTCTGTAGTGAGAGCTACTTCTGATCTGTGAAAATCCTTGCAAGCTACAGAAGACACCCCCACGTCCAGCTTCATTGACTTTAAGGCAAATGTCCACAGAGCCCAGATACTATGGTTTGAAAAAAAATATGTTGACTAGGGGCGCTATGACAGGGCTGCCATGTGTCAGTGAGAGTGTGGTCTTTGGGGATGTATGAACATGTGTGCATATGAATGGAATATATGTGTATGAGTAACTGAGAGCCTCTGTCATATGTACTTGTGGAACAGGATATACCTTTGCAATATGTGGTACCGTTACACGTATAACAGAAACCTGGAACCATTTTTTTAAATGGGGAGAAATTTAAAGTTCAGAAAAATGTTCAGCGAAAATGTTAAAAAATTGAACATTGTTCTGCACTTCAAAGTTCTTCGATTATAAAAAATAAAAAAAGACTATTTTTCAGTTCTACATATGGCAGAGAGTCTACTGGCCATTAGAAGCAAGAGGCCTGCTGTTTGTAAATGTGACACATTGAAATGGGAGAAAATTAAAATGAAGAGTTAACTTAATCACTAAGGTAACTTTTTTCATTTAAATTTTCTCCCAATTAAAAGCATTCAGAAACATCATTTTGTTCCCACCCACTATTGAGTTGAGTTGATAATGGCTTTTATTTAAGAGTTAAATACCTAAATTCTTCACATTTAACCCACAGACTGCCCCAGCCTGGGTCCCATATCTGACCGAGCACTTCTCATTATCAGGCCCTGCTATCTGAACCTGATTTAAATAATTGTAAGATAAACACGGCCTTCCCTTAACTTTAAAAAGAAAATGTGATCCTGTGCTTAGTTAAAAATGAACTTGTCTGTGAGCTACTCCTTAAGGCAGAGGTCTTCAAACTTTGTTGCGCTGAGCCGCCCCCCCCAAGCTAAATATTTTGAAGTCGGGCCCCCCTCCAAAACTTTATGGCAAGGACTGGAGGAGCAGAACTGAGCACAGGGGTTTGGGCTTGTGAGACCATTTGAGGGGTACTTTTTTCTGTAGCTCATAATCCACAGTAATGTGAGACTTATAAAAGAGTAAATGCTTGAAACAAAAACTGAAATTGATTAACAAATGCAAATCCTGACATTCTTTGGATAGTAAATCCCAGCATCACATTTTGCGTTGGGTTTGCATTACAAAAGTAGCGCAAACCTGTTGCAAAGCAAGGGGTGCCTTGAATGTTGGGGGCAGGGGGGTGCTGGTTATGCTTGATCTGTCAGCAGCCTTCAATATGGTACCCCACTTCATTCTGCTGGCTCTGTCTTCAAGTCATTGGAATTAGGAGTAACGGAGCGCTTTATAAGTCACTGTTACATTAAATTAGTAAATCTGGTCCCTACAGCAGCACTGCGCAGCTTTGCATTATATTTGGTACAGTCCAGTGCAAATCGTGATTTGCGCTGGATTGTTTATGCCAACACACTTGCATCAGGTTTGTGTTAAAAAAGTAACACAAATCTGACACAGTCTTAATAAATCTGGGCCTAAATCATTTTGCTGTAGCCTGTCTTATGCTGTGTGTAAATAAATTTTTTAATAATGACATGTTCACAGTGCTTTCTGCCAAAGAAAGGGACATTGTAGCATTATAAAAACAAGTCACTATTACCCACTGCACCAAGCAGGATTCTATTCTGTGACTCTCTCACACCTTCAGTGCCTTTCCCACTGATTAATTCGCAATTATCCAGTGTGTGCGTTATTTTATTTTATATGCAGTTAACATGAAGTTAAAAAAACACATCAAATCAGCTACTGAATATTTTGTTGTTAGTGTGCCAGTAATTGACCCTGCCACCACACTGACTGACCTCTGCCCCTTGGCACTTTAAATCACAGTTCCCATGCTTTTTTTAAAGCCCTTTGGCTGCATGTAAATGAAGATAGCCTGGAAACGGGACAAATAAACAAGTTCGTGCTTACAGGCCATCTTCATTTACATGATTTGCAAGTCTTTACTGAGACATTGACGCCCCCTTGAGAATGCAGCCACGGACCCCCAGGGGGGCGCGCCCCACAGTTTGAAGACCTCTGCCTTAAGGTGTCTGGGAGCTACTGGTAGCTCATAATCGACTGGTTGGAGGCACCTGAGCTAGAACAAAACGGAATGCTCGTTTGCTATGGCTTTCATAATTTGCTGAATTATTCTGCTTTTATTGATGAAGAATGAGTTGAGGTGGGTGCAAACCTGTTGTGTGGCGCGACCAATAATGAAATACGAGCAGGATTTAAGGCACATTAAATGAGCTTAAACAGAGTTCTGAACTGTTTTTAGGCTTTTCGGTAATTGTGCTCCAGCAATGCTGGCCCTTAACTTGTGCCCTTTGTTTTTCATTTTTCTCCACCCATCGGTTAGCCTGTTTCATCTCTTTCAGTTCAAAGAATACCATGGAGCCAGGTGTGTGTGAGGTGGTAACCTTGTACATAAAAGGCCGGCATAGAAAAAAGCCTCTTTGTGGATGAAGTACTTGTTCTGAGAAAGGAGTATCATAATGCAGTAAGTGATTAGATATGGTCATTAGAGAGAGTTGGTTGTGACCTTTTCAGACAGACTGGATTAGAAATTGATTTGGCAGTGGTAGGCTTAGAAGCTGTCATGTGGAAGAAAATAAAGTGAGCTGACAACACCTTTTAACCCTTTCGCTGCCAGGCCTTTTTTTTGGCTGTTTGGGGTAGTTCGCACTTTGGCCCCCATAACTTTTTGTCCACAAAAGGAATCTGTGACAAATGTGCGTCCTTTTTTCCCAACATCCTGAGGATTCTAAAGGTACCCAGGGTTTGTGGATTCCCTTGATGGGGACCAAGAAATTAGCCAAAATACAGCTAAATTGTGGGTTTCTGGGGAAACATGGGGAAAAAGGTACTTCAGATGAAAGCATCTTTTATTCCCTGCAAATGGTATCAACAAAGGGTTTTCCACTGAAAATGGACCCTTTTTAGGTCTCGTCTAGGCAGCGCTTGGGCTGTCTCTTCGAGACATGCTGTATCTTTGAGACATGCTGTATCTTGGATATGGGCTTGAAAAAACGCCCATCTTTGTCATTGGTTCCTGTCGCTGTCCTTTAGAAATGCTGGCTTTTCACTGGTGAATACACATAGTAGTCCCTCCTTTTGGAATTTTGTATCCTCCCATGAGGACTGGCCCTCTTACGTGTGTTATTACTGTCCAGGTTATTTATACTGTGAGAGAACTCTTTTTTTTTTTTTTTTCTTTTTAACTTTTTTTTTTTTTTAGTTAGCCTGCATCTTTGCTCCCAAAGGGGCTGATTACGATGGCGAATCTGGACCGCCCGACAGGCTGTTGGCGGTCCCGTAAGAGGCATTATAATGCGACCGCCACCACAGCGGTTGCAATGCCTATCTTTTGTATTGCGTCGGGTGCTTCTGGCTGCAGCACACGCTGCAATACAAAAAGGGGTCACTTTACATATCCCTGCACTACGTGGCAGGCACCGCAATGGTGCAGGGACATGTAGGGGGGGCACCTTAGGTGGCCCCCCAGTGCCCACATCGGAGGGCCATGGGGGAAGGGGGGGTCCGGTATGGGCCCCCAAAGTCCCTTTCCGCCAGTCATGGCTGTTAACCACCATGAAAAGGTTGTCGAAAAGGGACATTGTAATCCCTACGGTGGTGCCTGGCAGGCACCGCCACCATGGTAGGGACTACAACCCCCTCCACCGCACCGGCGGGCTCTAGGAGCCCGTCGGAATGCGTGGCGGTCGGTCTTTCCAACCGCCACCCCTCCGCCCGCCATCCTAATGTGGCGGGCGGTGAAAATGGTTCTGATGGCGGTGAGTCCACCACCGACAGCCTGTGTCTGGCAGTCTCACCTACATCCTAATCAGACCCTAAGTGTTCTGTTTACTTGTGCAATGAAACTTCCCTTGCTTCCAGTCCATTACTTCATTTGCTTGCCGTCCATCACTTATTCTCCCATGACTCCGCCCTCCCACAACACTGCTCCAGGCCCCACCACCCCTCAGTGGCCACTGCTGTTTTTCTCGCTACACTGCTTGCCGCCCCCAAGCATTGAATTCTTATGTTAACTTCTTTTATTAATTATTGAATTCTTATGTTAAATTCTTATATTAATTTACATTTCTAGCTTTTATTTTGCTCAGGGGAAATTAAACAATTAGGCTGAACAGGGATCCCCAGCTCCCCCATCGGCAGCTCTCACGCTGCACCATATCCTTCCCTTGGCCATGTTGCAGGGTGCAGTACCATATGTGGCCAAAAGAGGTCTCACGGGACACCTAGTGACAGCCTATGGTACTGCACCCTCACAATACTGCTTGTTTTGTTTCCCTCTTGTTTCACATCTGCCCTCTACTTCACCTCATTTCACTGGCGTGGTGGGAGGAGGGGAGAGCACAGACAAGAAAGCTGAGGATGTTTCAGTCAGAGGATTTTCCATCTCATCTGAAGGGGAGACCGCTTTGTGAGAATTATTTTTAAATATTTAGGAACTGATGTCCTGTCTGACCAGCCTCTCTCGTCCAAATGGCCAGCTCCCAACCAGCCCACAGAGCACCAGGATTCACAAACCGATTTGCATATTATAACAAAGCAAGCAGACTCTGCTTCTGCACCGTCCATGCACAGAGGACACACAACATGCTGGTGCACATTTCTACGTACAGCAGGGTGTCCAACATCTGTCCAGGCGACAACATCCATGCAGCAGTTTGCGGATAGCCACATAAAATAAATGTACATGCAATAATTCTGAATAGAGTTAATTTGCATAGCGGCTATCCTAAAACTCTGGCATGGGTCAGGCACTTAATGACCACCCGGTATTGAGCATGCGCACAGACCAACCAAAACAATTCCAACCTTTTCATGGAGTCTCACACATAAACAGTCAATCATACACCATGCCAAAAACACACAGGCGTCGATGCTCACAACTAAAAGTCCCACAGGCGTGCAGCAGCCGGAGACACACTGGGACGTCCATTGCTGGGCACAAACACATGTAGTAAGGGGCACAAGGAGCAGTGCCCAGAAGAGCAACGGGTGGCGTCGCAGTTAGAACCAGCTGATACTGCTTTCATAAAGAGAGCCGAGTCTTCTTGTGGCATCTGGTGCTGCCCTCTGATCTCAGTCACTGAGCTTCCCTCCCTCTCCTGCAGCAGAGGAGGCATTGCCCAGCCAGGTACCATGCTGGCTCTGGAGATGGGCTGGTAGTACAAACCCTGCAAAGTGCTGTGAAAGTGCTGAGACAAATGTTATGCTAGCGAACCTTCTCTGAGCAGTTTCACAGCACTCTGCAGGGTCATGGTGACGTCCAGCTCGTCTGATGCCGCTTCTAACCCAGGGGGACATGAAAAGTACAAAGGGCCTGGACTCTGTGGGCTGTGTCTGAATGTCTGCCAGCAGCTGGGCCCTGCACTTCATGTGTGTCATGTGAATTCTGTGGGTCCTCGCAGGGCTCTGTTGTGTTCATGCATGTAGTGGCCTTGACTGGAGGGGTGGAGCCTCTCCTGACTTCAGCCTCTTCGTTAAGTGAGGAAAAGCAGCAGGTACCAACATTAAACAATAGTGCCCGTCTTTCCTTATCCTGTGTGTGTATTTATTTATCAGAGTACTGTGCTAAATGGAAACGTACCACTCAGAAGCCGATCTTCATGAAGTAAGTATTAAGTTTATTTAAAGTATCTTCATCCGTGACAAGGAGCGTGTCACAGGCCAAGAGGTTGATCCGTAACTGACACAGCAGAACGAACCCACCGACTGAACGCTCCAAGCACGGGACATAACATCACAAATACATTCTAAACCCCAGCATGTCAAGCCAATACAAACCCACTACATCACCTCCCCCCTTTTTAACAAAACCCGAATTCACAAAATCCACCCCACAATAACTGACCTGAAAATCAATATCTAACAAAATCTTTTAAATTAATCGGAGGTCTCCTAACCTGACCCCCAAATTCAGAGCCGGGCAAGTGTAAAGCCAAAGTACACCCTCCAGACCTGCAGCCAATGAGTCCACCCATGATCCTGTTCCTTCAAAGAATCCTTCCTATGCCTAATTAGCTTGGCCTGATCCTGCGTCACCCTCACCAACCATCTTTTGTCCATCATCCTTTTCCATCCAGGAACACTGCTCCCTTGCTCACCTTGCAAACCTGCACGGGATCAGAAAACACAGTCCCCTTTCATTACCTTAATAGGTTTTTTGAACCTCACCCAGTCACCAACAGAAATTTCTATGTCCCCCCCCCCTCCCCCCGGTGACCTTTCGTGTCAAAATTTTCTTTAATTCGCCACTGTTTCTCTCTGACTCTGTCAGCAACACCACCTGCACCCACCCCTTCCTCCCCAGCCACTGTCTTTTTGCCTTCAAGCCAGGAAGGGAATAAAGTTGTGTTTGCCTTTCTACCTTTTAGCAACTCAAACGGAGTAGTTTCAGTGGTACAGTGCGGTGAAGTGTTGTAATTCCACACCACCTCTTCCAAAATTGTTCCCACATCTAAACCGGAAGCCTTCTTTTAGAACCTTATTCCCACGTTCCACAGGTTCGTTAGACGCAGGTGAATACAAAGCCACTTTCAAGGTCTTTATATCTTGTATTTCCGAAAAAGTGCACATTTTTTCAGACACAAAATGTGTCCCGTTGTCTGTGACCAATGCTCTCGGAACCCCTTCCAACAAAAACACTTTTTTCAAAAATCCAATCATATCTGTATCCGGAGCTTCCAAAAATGTATAATACATCCACTTTGAATGATAGTCTATAGCCAAAATCAGATACCTCATTTCAAACGGCAACACATTATACGGACCCGAGAAATCCAGCCCAACCTTTTCCCAAGCAGTTTCCGGAAATTTTGTTGGATTCAAAGGAATGTGGGACAACTCCCAGTGCTTGTCTGACAACAGACATTCCTCACAACCATCCACTAATCTCCTGACTTGAGCATCCAAGGCAGGCCACCAATAGTGCTGCTTTATCTTCATGTAAGTTTTAGTAACTCCCAAGTGACCTCTGTGTGCTGCCCTAATTATGGTGTCTCGTAATCCCGCAGGAGGAATGAACTTATCACCCCTCATCACCATGTCATCTTTCACAGAGAGCTCATCCGCCACTTGAGCAAAATTCTTTAACTCACGAGTCAAACTGCTTACCTCAGGCCATTTACACGACGAATACTCCATCACCTTAGCTAACACAGCATCCTCTTCATTAGCCTCCTTCCACTCATTCTCTGACATGACCAAATCCCATTCATCAATAGCATCCACCATAGCGACGCACTCCACCTCTTCCTCCACCAAATCGTCCTCATCATTCTCCATCAACATCCTAGATAAACAATCAGCTTGATAATGTTTACCTCCTAGAATGTGTTTCATTTCAAAGTTATACTCTTGTAATTTAGATTCCAGTCTGGTCAACCTGGCCGATATGTTGTTACCTTTAATCTTGCTAAAAATGAAAGTAAGAGGCTTATGATCCATATAAATGTAGATCCAGTATTTGTAAAGCGCGAACAGCTACCCGAAGGCATCCCGGCGCTGGGGGCCGTCGGGAGGATTAAGCAAGCTATTGCCCAGAGTCGCATGGTGCTGGGCTGACCTGCCGCCGGTGCCGGGGATCGAACCGTGAGCCCCAGATTCCAGCGTCAGTCGCCCTGGCCGCGGCGCCACACCTCTTCCCTCAAATTTGCGGCCCCAAATATACATTAAAAATTTTTGAGCCGCCCAGACACAAGCCAAAGCCTCACGCTCGATAGTGCTGTAGTGTCTCTCAAACTGATTCAGAGATCTAGAGGCAAACGCCAGAGTCTGCTCCCTGCCATTCACTTTCTGACTGAGCACCGCCCCCAAACCTCTCATACTAGCATCCACGGTTATGACCGAGGTATAATAGTCCAGAAAAGCGTGAAGAGCTTGAGCTGAAACAATTAACTCTTTCACTTTAGTAAATACTCCCTCCAGTTCTTCCGACCACACAAACTTTTGGCCATTTTTAAGCAAAATGCGCAGAGGCTCCACAATCTGAGCATAGTTACCCACAAATATGGCATAATACTCCGCCAGTCCTAAGAAAGAGCGAAGTGTGTCCTTATCACTGGGAGCCCTTGCCTCTTTGAGTGCTCTGATCACTGAAAACTTAGGCTTGATACCTTCCCCAGATACTGTGTGGCCCAGGTATTCCAACTCTCTCACACCGAACTTGCATTTATCCACTCTTACGGTCATACCACGCTCCCCCAAAATAGACAACACTTTCTTCAGTAGATTAAAATGTTCTTCCGAGCATTTTGAAAAAATCAGGATATCATCCAAATAAGCCTGCACCCCTTTCATGTCCCGGAACAGCGTATCCATCAGCCTCTGAAATACGCTGGCTGCCGATGCCAGACCAAAGGGAAGTCTCAGGAACTTGTATGCTCCAAATGGTGTTACAAACGTAGTCCATTCCTGAGACTCACTAGCGACCGGCACTTGGTGATAGGCCGACTTCAGGTCAATTAGGGAGAACCACTTTGCTCCTCCCAAATTCGCCAAAAGTTCATGGATCTTAGGAAGGGGATGCAGTCCACCATAATGTTTTTGTTTAGACCTCTGAGATCCACACACAATCTAATCTCGCCGGTCTTCTTTGCGAGCTACCACGATGGGGGCGACCCATTGAGCAGACTCAGTGGGTTGTATAATACCGTGAGTGCATAAACCATCCAGCATAGCCCTTAATTTCTATCTCATGCTCAACGGCACAGGCTGGACTTTATGTACTACACGCTGAGCTCCAGGTAATAGCCTGACATTGTGTTCCCCACCTTTCACAAAACCCACCTGATCACTAAACACAGATTGAAATTCTGTCAATTTCTTAGTATCGATTTCTGACTCAATCACATTACCCACCAAAACTTCCCTCACCCTAACAGGGTTGTCATCCCCAGGCACTAAGTACAACCCCATTTGTGCAAGGTCCTTCCATCCCACAATGTTTTTTCCTTTGATGGCCACATACACTTTTGTGCAAATTTCCCGGTCCATAACTTTCACTTTGCCCGTGAAAAACCCCAACATGTCAATATCCTTTTCCCCGAAAGCTTTGGGGTTCACATCTGTCTTAGATAAAGATATATTTTCACCCCATTTTTCAAAAAAGGTAGAATCTCGCAGAATGGTTATGGGTGAACCAGAATCCGCCATTACTTTGATCTCTATTCCTTCAATTGTAGCATTGCACAAAGGACCTTCAATTTTCTCGTTTTCCTCCTTATAATCCAAAGTTAATAGAACATTGTTAAGAGATTCTGTACATAGATCCACTTCTACATCCACCCTGCCCACCTTCACTGGCTTCCTTTGACTTCTACAGACTTTCTGAAAATGACCCATTTTCTTACAAGTGGAACATCTCTTACCAACAGCCGGGAAAGTTACTGATATGGAACTTGGACCCACACCTATAACAAAAACTTTGACTTTTTTTTTGTACGAATTTCTGAGTTTTGTCTTTATCTGTTGCCCCAATAGCATACAACCCGTCTTCACTATACTCTTCTTGTGTAGAAACCATGTTAACTCTAAATGACGAACCTGCTTGCATAGCCTTTGTTGAAATCACTGTCCTTTCAATGCTTAGAGCTCAGGTCTATTACCTCCGTTAGGGACGGATTTTTACAGCTTAGAATCCTTTCTTTGATCTTATGTGAGGATCAATTGAACACAAATTGATCTCCGATGTAATCATCTAACAATGGTCCAAATCCACAGGAAGTTGGCAGAACCCTTCGCGCTGAAATGTACTCCTCCACTTTTTCTTCTTCCCCTTGTTTACGCTTATAAAAATTATGTATTTCCAACATTATATTAGGAGTGTCTGAAAATTGCTTCTTTAATCTAGCAATTACCTCTAAATAAACATTCCAGTATCTGTCCCCAGACTGACCCGGCGGCAGGGGAATTGGGGGCAAGCTATCGCAAATACGCTGCGCCGCCTGTCCCAAGCTTCCAAAAAGCAAAGCAAATTTGCGAGCTGGGGAATACTCTGATGCATCGATGGCAACCAAGTGATTTTCAAATAACCGGAACTACTCCGACCACAACATGGATGGCTTACCCTGTTTTCCTAAAAAAGGAGGTGGTTGTGTGATTTGATGAGGGGTTGCCAGTGCTTGTGTCTGAAATTGGTATGGTTACTTTAAATAAACCCTTCAAAATTAATAAATCCCCCACAAGAATAAAATGCAATACCGCAATTTTTGAAGAAATTGGGAGACTGCACTGCTCAAAGGTGTGCATGTCCCCGTGGAGTTAAGCAATAATGTGCCAAGAAGGTGTGCGTGCCACCGCGACACGCTGCTTAATAGCTTCTCTGCACAACTTAAAGGTGTGCTTGTCACTGAGGAGCTGAAGAATAATATGGCAGGAAGGTGTGTCTGTCACCGTGACACGCTGCTTAACAGTTTCTTTGCAGGCCGTCGACTTCCTTTAGAAGATGTGAGCTTCCGTAATGTAGGTGTGTGCGTCACTGTAACACGCAAATAACAGGCTCACTGAATTAAAATTGATCGTCGTATAGAAAAGCCCAAACCCGGCCCAGATCCAGTTTTAAAATGTCCCCCCAGCGTCTCCACGTTGCGTTGCAGTAAAACGCTAGGCGTTGCGTTCAACAGTGCTTAGCATGCACAAAGTGTGTGACGCTACCGAGCTGCGCGAGAACAGCACGAGCCTCCAACAGTCACTGGTGCCCGCGGATGCGCAAAATCTGTCCCAATCGAGCCAAGACAAAAAGAAGAGGTCCTACCAGGCACCTTGACCAGCGAACCACTAATAGAAATGCTCTGACGTCCCTGCAGAGCTGAAATCGCCAACGCTGAACGCCTGACTGCAGATCCTTGTCTTCCTCCAACCGTACCGACGAGCTGACCCCCACAGCGTGGAGTTCTTCAGCAGATAAAGCAAACCCAATCGTCGCCAAATGTGGTAAATGGAAACGTACCACTCAGAAGCCGATCTTCATGAAGTAAGTATTACGTTTATTTAAAGTATCTTCATCCGCGACAAGGAGCGTGTCACAGGCCAAGAGGTCGATCCGTAACTGACACAGCAGAATGAACCCACCGACCGTGAACGCTCCAAGCACGGGACATCATAGCATCACAAATTTTACATTCTAAACCAATACATTCTAAACCCCAACATGTCAAGCCAATACAAACCCACTACAAGTACTAATGTACATCCTCTAAGAACTACTGAGAAAGCATTAACTTTTGATGTAAAACAGGAGAGAACAAGAGAGTACCATTTAGTGGCTGAATTACCGGCTTCAACTCTGGACCAAATTGTGTGATCCCGTGCAATTACTTTATTTTACTCTGCTTTCTTTTCTTTTAACATCAGATCTGAGACTTCCTTCAAATACATCAGTTCAGGCTGCGTGAACCCCTCTCGTGTATGTTCTAATAGCAGATAGTGGTGTCCCATCCATAAGAATAACCCGTGCCTCATATATATCAGACAACACATCCTCATGTTAAAGAAACACATTTTGTCATATGTTTACATTACGTTTATTCCACGGTTTATGTAGCAGGTTTTATTGATGGCTCCGCTCATATTCTGGCTTGTAGGGCCAAGCCAGCCCTGAGCCTCGGCCCCCTATTAATCTGATAGACTGCCCCCGTTTAGCGTTCAGATCTGTGTCCTGTGATTATATCTGAAAGATTACCGTGTTTTTGGGAGATGTGTAAATAATACCCAGCTGTGCTGTGCTCTAGAAATCAATGAAAATGCTTCTCTGTTAAATGTGAATGTGCAGCAAATACTTTCATAGCAGTTGCAGAAATGCAAAGGAAAAAAAAAAGCTTTCGGAGATTACCATGCCATAAAAAAGCCAGGTCAAAAAGGAGGAGTTGGCGCCCCCATCAACTTCTCTTATTATTTTGATTCATTCTTTGTCATGGGGAGTGGTTGGATAGTTTATGACTTGCTTGTGAAATCGCAGTGACAGAGAAAGCTCCGCTGTCACTTTTTTCCTCACATGCTTCCCTTAAATTCGCAGACTGACTGGCCACAATTTATAGAAGTTAAGGGTGCTAGTTTCATCCTTTTTTAGGTCTCCCTAGCGTTGCAGCGCGCATGCGCTGCTCGCGTAGCGAGATTTATTGGGGTAAAAGTATTTTTGGAGAAGGACTTCTGATCCCGCCCATGCTTTCAATTGGTCAATGTCCATATTTATTTAAAACCCTGCATTTCGATTGCTCTGTAGGCTTTTTGGTTACCGCCCTGTGGCTTTTCTGTGCACGCCCTTGGGACACCGAGTCTACGGCTTCCTTCAGTTTTATGGCTTTTCTCTTATCTGATGGGGCGTGTTAAGGGAAGGTTCAGGAGAGTTCAGCAAGCTGAAGCTCCGTCATGCTGCCTTCATGCCTGCAGCACGCGCCACTCCGGCTCTCTGATTGGGCCTGTAGTAACGGATCACGCGCCTGGAATAGCTCACAGAGGGGGTGAATGGGCGCCACAGAGAGAAATTCAATGAAAGGACGCGAACAGATAACCCAGGCTTTTGATAGAGGGGGAAAAGCTAAAACAATGCGCCTATTGCCTGTCTGTGTGAGATGTGCCGTCTGTTCCTGTCTGTGTGAGAAGCGCCCTCTGTTGGTCCTGTCTGTGTGAGATGCGCCCCCTGGTCCTGTCTGTGTGAGATGCGCCCCCTGCTGTTCCTGTCTGTGTGAGATGCGCCCTCTGTTCTACCTGTCTGTGTGAGAAGCGCCCTCTGTTGTTCCTGTCTGCGTGAGAAGCGCCTCTGTTGTTCCTGTCTGTGTGAGATGTGCCCCTTGTTGTTCCTGTCTGTGTGAGAAGCGCCCTCTGTTGTACCTGTCTGTGTGAGCAGCGCCCTCTGTTCTACCTGTCTGTGAGAAGCGACCTCTGTTGTTCCTGTCTGCGTGAGCCCTCTGTTGTTCCTGTCTGTGTGAGATGCGCCCCCTGTTCCTGTCTGTGTGAGAAGCGTCCTCTGTTCCTGTCTGTGTGAGATGCGCCCCCTGTTCCTGTCTGTGTGAGATGCGCCCTCTGTTGTACCTGTATATGAGAAGCGCCCCCTGTTCCTGTCTGTGTGAGATGCGCCCTCCGTTGGTCCTGTCTGTGTGAGAAGTGTTTCATTGATAAAAGTAAAGTAAATGGTCTGATTTAACCACACTCAGGAAGTGTGTGATGGGGGGCCTGGCACCTAGGGGTCGTGGGGAAAGCGGGCCTTCCGTTCCGTAGAGGCCCCCGGAGTCCGCAGAGAGCCCCCACCATAGCTCCAAGAGGGCCCCAGCGTACTCCCAACCATCAGAGGAAAGGGCTCCTAGACAGACTACAAACGTTATTAATCCGATCTGACACCTTCAACGCAGCCTCCAACGCAGTGAGGCCTGAGGAGTCGGGGTGGGAGCCTCGGAGCAGGCACAGCCCCGAGGCGCACCCACCGCAGTGCCAGCTACCACTAGGCACCTCGCACGCAGGACTGAAGGGCTGGGGATGCAAGAGTGGGAGGAGGCAGGCAGTCCAAAAGAGGTGCCGCCCTGGAGAACATTCACCGAAAGAGCAAGGCAGGAGCAGTGCCTCAAAAAATGTACACAGAGAATGCAAAAGAGGGGGCAAAGCTAAAACAATGCCAAAAAGAATTTTCAGGGACATCATCCGGAGCAAATTAAGAACCCAAAGAAAGACGCACACATTTAGGAACCCCGAATATTCTTAAATACTGCCATGTAAAATGCAGCTCTGCGTGTCAGCGCCTATTGCCTAGGTTTTATGGCGAAACAACAAGTCTGCCAATTACCTGTTACTGTTTGTGTGAGAAGCGCCCTCTGTTGTTCCTGTCTGTGTGAGATGCGCCCCCTGGTCCTGTCTGTGTGAGAAGCGCCCCCTTCTGTTCCTGTCTGTGTGAGAAGCGCCCTCTGTTCTACCTGTCTGTGTGAGAAGCGCCCTCTGTTGTTCCTGTCTGTGTGAGATGCGCACCCTGTTCCAGTCTGTGTGAGATGCGCCTCTGTTGTTCCTGTCTCTGTGTGAGAAGCGCCCTCTGTTGTACCTGTCTGTGTGAGATGAGCCCCCTGTTGTTCCTGTCTGCGTGAGATGCGCCCCCATGTCCTGTCTGTGTGAGATGCGCCCCCTGTTGTTCCTGTCTGTGTAAGAAGCGCCCTCTGTTCTACCTGTCTGTGTGAGATGCACACCCTGTTCCAGTCTGTGTGAGATGCGCCCTCTTTTGTTCCTGTCTGTCTGTGTGAGAAGCGCCCTCTGTTGTACCTGTCTGTGTGAGATGCGCCCCCTGTTGTTCCTGTCAGTGTGAGAAGTGTCCTCTGTTGTTCCCGTCTGTGTGAGAAGTGTCCTCTGTTGTTCCTGTCTGTGTGAGATGCGCCCTCTGTTGTTCCTGCTGTCTGAGTGAGAAGCACCCTCTATTGTACCGTTCTGTGAGAAGCGCCCTCTGTTGTTCCTGTCTGTGAGAAGCGCCCTCTGTTGTTCCTGTCTGTGTGAGATGCGCCCCCTGATCCTGTCTGTGTGAGAAGCGCCCTCTGCTGTTCCTGTCTGAGCAGTGGTGCAGTATCCGGAGTCTCGGCTCCACGTGCAGCACGGTGTGCTCTTGGACACCGGACTCCAAAGTCCTTTTATAAGAGTGAAATTTTAACCATCGCCCGCTTATGCAAATGGCCCTCGTGATTTCCTGCACCCCGAGCCATTTGTTTTTCTATCCTCTACAACATTCGACCTCTGACCCCTTAAACTAGGGGGTGTTGGAGTTCTGGGAAGCGGACCCCGGGGGCGGTGGAAGGGGTTCCTCTGTGTTACTGTCACTTGTAGCTGTTTTCCCTACATTAACTGTGCGTTGGCAGTGAGCAGTGGTGCAGAGTCCGGAGTCTCGGTTCCACATGCAGCACGGTGTGCTCTTGGGCACCGGACTCCAAAGTCCTTTTATAACAGTGAATTTTAACCATCGCCTGCTTATGCAAATGGCCCTCGTGATTTCCTGCACCCCGAGCCATTTGTTTTTCTGTCAACCTCGGAGCCCTGCCATGACAACAGGCCGTGGGCTCTTCCTAGGCACCTCACACAGAGCTCCGGCAGAGGGGAGGGTGGCCCCTCCAGGCCGCAGTACAGATTGGCTGGGATGTGTGAAATCCTCTTGGGCAGAGGGTGTCTGTCTACTGTGTGTGTTCGGTGTGTCTGCTGTGTGGGTGGGTGTCTGTTTATTGGGTAAGTGGGTCGGTTGGTGTCTGCTGTGTGTGGTTGCTGTTTGGGTGGGTGTCTGCTGTATGTGTGCTCTATATGTTTTTCAGTCTGTTGTGTGTGAACAGCGCACTCTTTCAGCGTTGGGGACCGGTCCGATGGATCCCTCTACTCCGCTCCACTGGATTTATGGCTGTTCTTAAAGTCTGGTGGGTGGATGCCTGCCAGGCCGCCACTGCCCCGTCTGTTCTTGGTGTATACTGGCCAGAAGGGCCTGTGCTTTCCCTCGGGAGATATCTTCTCCCCCCCCCCCACCCACCAGGAACATTAATGGGCCAGCACTCTTGAGGAAAGCCTTGGCTTGTGTAAATTACCGGTATGGCCGGATTTATAGCGCTGTGCTCCATTTTTGTCATGCTTTCTGGCCCCCTCACCCACTTCACATCCATCCATAAACTTCCACTACTGAAGTCCACGTGTCTGCTGAATAGCCTACCTTCTAAGAGGCTCTCGCGATATAAAAACTGTACTTTCGTTATGTTACCAATTATTCTGTAGCGCTAAATTCCGTCAGGATGGTAATCCTCGTTTCCCTTCACTTTCGTTCCGTTTGCTGGTTTTTATTGCTGTTATGTAACGCGGATGTTCACGTCTGAAAGGGAGCGTGCTTTGTAGTGTAGAAGGGAGTATGTTCTGCTCTTCAGGGGCCTAACTAAGATTCTGTTTTTGTGTTTTTTTAAGAACAGTTGTTTAGAAACAGAGTAACAGAGTGATCAGTACAGTATTTGCTGGAAGTGGGGTTCTCATGGAAGCTTCCAGTTAGGTGTACTTCACATTTTCTGCACCGTCACCCTGCGACGTGTGCCTCGGTTTCGGAAAGAGGCTCTGCTCACTGGCTCGAGCTGGATTCTCACAGAAATTGACACCGAGTGCGTTTTTACGTGTGACGTTTCTCTTTACAAAGATAATGGTGCGCTCAGTCATCACCTGAACACAAACCCTTCATCTTCCTTCTCACCAACCAGTGCTTAATTAAAGCTGGGTTCTACCGTAAGCACAGAAAATGTCCCGAAACCATTGTTTGGCAGTAGAAAATCTAAAATAACAAAAAACTGCTGCTATTTGGATGAGGTGCGCACCTCATTGCCCCCTCCACTCTGCACTATTGATAGCTGAGCCACTGGTCCAAATATACAGGAAACGCGCACTTAAAATACAATCTTAATGGCCTTTTAAGCGAGTTTCGTGAAATGGCTCCACTGGGAGAAACAGCTGTCTATTTTGGATTTGTTGGGTGCGCAGCAAACAGTGACGGGCACATGCTGATGAACTTTGCGGGGGTCAACGGGGTAAAAGACAGTCATTTACAACGCCATTACTTGATTAATGCTTCACGAAGGGAAAAAAAAAAAAACAATAACATTTTCAATGCCAATAGCTCAAAACAATGTCATTGCGAGACCTATTGCATTGTAAATGCTTGTTTTTGATGCTCAGATCGGTGGAATCCTATTTACCCAACCACTCATCACAATTTAACATCTTATTTTTGGATTTCAAGCACCATATATTTTTATGATACACTCAGCACATTCACGTGCTTTGCCTCGTGTTTTGTTATTATGGATCGCCACATGTCGCTAGAGGGCAGACCCCGAGGCCGTTTTAGTAAAAGCGTAATGCAAATAATACAATTTACTACTATTGCTCAAGTAAATGCCTAGAAAAAGCCTTTCAAGGTCCTGGTAAATAAAAATTGATTAGCTACCCCTCTCTCAAATGCACCGCTCCTACGTTTTTTTGGGACACAAATCTTAAATACTTTTAACATATAAACGTATAAACACTTTATTTTAGCATCTAGAGACGATTTTAACAGTGAATGTATATTTTGCAGTTTATTCACATTAAAGAGACATACCAGAGCATTAGGATTCAGGTGGCAGTCCTGCTTTAGTCCAAAATATCACTGTTCCTTATTTTTACTCTGTTCCTTCTGAAATACCAACCACTTCAAAAGGAGGCAATATTTATCTGCATCTCTTGGGTGTGTAACCACCGTCCCCAAGTGACTACACGTCACTAGTACTCTATCAATCCGCCATGTTTAAAAAAAATAATAATAATTTAGCCAACATGATTTTGCGTGCTAGGACGTGTAGTTCTAATATTTACTATTAGATATATGTGCTGAAACCTTTGTCAAGTGTCCATTGCCTGGCAGTAAAAGGTTAAGAAATGTAAAGGTTCTGGCCGGACAATTGTTTGAGGAGATGAGGCGCTCTGTCAAAATCTCAAGTTGTGCTGACAGAAACCTAAGCAGCTCTTCCTATTTTCACCGGAAAAATCTGACATTCAGCTGGAAACTGCCACGTTATGCAAAATGGGGAGGGATGGCCATTTAAAATTTACAAATCAACATCGCGTCCGTTGCACGCCCCTGGTCGCCTTATAGCTGCAGCTGCACTCACTGCTCGGTAATGTTGCTGCTGGTTCGTTCCCCTCTCCCACTTCCTGTAGCCCTGGGTAGCTTGGGTGGCTCTTATCCAGTGCACTCACAATAATGATTATAGTATATATCTCCCTCACAAATATAGCCCACTTATACAAACTTGTAGTTTGGTGTGTTTTTCTGTTTTCTGTTAAACCTCGTCGTGTCTCTGTGCGCCTCTTATTCAAATCACATTTTAAACGCTGCGACTCACGCGCATATGTCCCTCGTGAATCACCCTTCACAGGAAATCAGTTCTATTGTCAGTGGATGAGTGGCCAAAACCTCAGACTGTTTTTTATTTACTCTGCATTTGCATCCTGTCTGGGTGACTGTCCAACTGCAGCAGCTTTATGTGAAGTTTGCTTTGCCCGGCCTGCCCCCAGCAGGGAGGGGTTGGAGGCTTTTGTTCGTCACGTCGTGCCCATTCATGTCGGAGTGTAAAAGCTGCTTGTTGAACTAACTGTATGGCAAAGCATTCCACCTCACAGAGGACATCAAATCCACTGCCAGGGAGACAAGCATCCAGCTAACAGCGAGCCGCCCTCTTAACAAGCATTTGCAGTGCAATAGGTCTTGCTTTACTAAATGTTTGAGCTATTGGCGTTGCAAATGATAATGTTTGAGTTTTTTTTTCTTTTCTTAAATATCCCAGCAGTAGCATAAGTAATAATATAAAATCCACAAAGCAAGAAAAGGGTGCAATACCACAGGCTGTTACTAGGTGTCCCTGTGGAATTGTAAAGGGACCTCTATTAGCCACATAAGGTACTGCACCCTTACTTATGCTACTGCTGGGATATTTAAAAAAAGAATAAAAATCTAACAAGCCTTATTATTTGCAATCCCAATAGCTCAAACTTTCAGTAATGCGAGACCTATTGCATTGCAAATGCTTATTTTGCAATGTGCTTAGCCTTGGATTTTGGGCACTAGCTCAGCCAGCACCTAAGGAAACCTAGCAAACCTGTACATTTTTGAAACCTAGACACCCAGGGGATTCCCGGATGGGGTGACTTGTGTGGCTCTCACCAGGTTTTGTTACCCAGAATCCCTTTCAAACCTCAATATTTGTCTTAAAAAAACACATTTTCCTCACATTTCTGTGATGGAAAGTTCTGGAATCTGCAGGGAGCCGCAAACTTCCACCCACCCAGCATTCCTCCAAGTCTCCCGATAAAAGTGGTACCTCACTTGTGTGGGTAGGCCTAGTGCCCGCAACAGGAAATGTCCTAAAACGTACTGTGGAGACATCAGAATTATCAGTCACAAAACGACCTGGTTTTGCAAGGGAGTCACCTACATTTTTGGTCCCAGGTGCGGCGGCCATCTAGGGAAACCACCAATCCCAGACATTTCTGGAAACTAAACACCCGGGGGAGTCCAGGGAGCTGTGGCTTGTATGGGTTCCCCAACATTTTCCTACCCAGAATCCTCTACAAACCTCAAATGTAGCTAAAAAGGTTACATTTTTCTCACATTTCTGAGTGGGATCATCGTGCCAGCACAAATTTCCTGCCACCTAGCGTTCCCCTCGGTCTCCCGAGTAAAATGATACCTCACTTGTGTGGGTGGGCCAAGTGCCTGCGACAGGAAAGGGCCAAAGAGGTGTAGAGATTGAGGGGATATCACAGTGAGTTGATAAGCCCTGGGTGGTAGGAAATTTGTGGTTTCTTTCTGATTCTTAGAGAATATGGCTCAGTAATGCTTGGCAAATGTGTGACTTTAATCACATTTTGAGGTGTGCAGGGCATTGTGGGTAGGAAAACTTGTTGGGAACCACGAGAGGCACACCAACTGTACTCCCCTGGGTTTTTAGTTTATGAAATTATCTAGAATTGGTAGATTTTTCCTAGAGACAATGTACACCGTGGTAGAGAGACAGAAAAGACAAATATTGCTACCCATCCATCTATTCCTCAAGTACACACACATACTGGTTAGATTTGGCACAAAGGTGAGTGAAAGGTTCAAAATGTATATTTTATTAACAAGATTTCACAAAAATAAAATGCACTGTTAATAATTGACAGGTCGAAAACCTGAACCAATGACTCGCAGCTCGTGAGCTGTGAAGCAGCGGCAAGGCACCATCCTCTTTACAGGCCATTTTCACACCTTTCGTACATGACACACACAAGACCATTCGCACCACCAGCCGCGGGTCAAGCGCATTATACCACTCACATAAACGGACCGCACCATCCAAGGGCCCATCACTTTCATACGCCCAGATGACTGGTGCAACAATCACATTGGCTAGCGGTTTATGGAGTTTTTGCACTGGCGTTTGGCTAGCAGTGTGTGTAGTGACTAGCAGCAAGTCACTACTTGCACACTGCCAGCCAAGTGCCAGTTTGCGCACACCACCATCATATTTTTTTATACAACAAAGAAAACTCAAACCAATTTGAAGTAGATACAAAACTGTAACTGTAAACACAACAGCTCTAACTAAATACATCACACTAATGCAAACCATGAAATCTGAACAAAAAATATACAACGATACCGACCAGTCAGTTTACTTTTACGCTCACAGTTGCACAGAAGGACACACAGCCCAAGGTTAGAAGGACAATCTGGACAGTACATACAACTCAGCTTCCGGATACCTCTTCAGGCACAGACTCTACATTTCTTATCGGGGAAAGTTTTTTTCGACCGTGAGAGGAATGCGATCAGGAAAGTAGCGATCTTTCAATCTAGGAACATCCTCCACTGCTTCTCTAGGAACTCTTGCCTGTTCCACTACAGCAAGGCTGCCTATCTGTGACGGCTGAAACTGAGAAAATGTCATCTTTGACTCTGGAGAGCAATCCTTGAATAGAACAAAAGCATTGAAGGTTGCTAAATGGATAGCCAACTTCTTATACCAAACGTACGCCTTACGAACAGCAGTGTAAGTTTCCAACCTCTGATCTACACCACTCATATGCTTATTTTAGTCTAAAATTCACACAGGTTTATGCACTTCAGCAACCTGACCCCAGACAGTCACAGGTGAAGTACTTTCATCATGGATGGTAGTCAGCATGTAGACATCTCTCCTGTCAGACAATATCTGAAAGAGACACGTTAGTGACAGATTCCTTACCTTAGAATATCCCCAGGCGTCAGGCTGGATCCGGAAAGTTTTGCGTAGCAGTACCCTTGCGCGTCGGTAGGCGGCGTCGTGCGGCTCCGCGTCCGTCGTCGGCGTCGTGATCGCCGGGATGACGTCGCGGGCAGTACTTAGGCGCCGCCCCTGCGCGCTGACGTCAGTTCTTCTTTTTCCGCGCCAGCAAGCGCAGATCCGGGAAGAGCAGTGCCCTGGTCATTTTTGACCATACTTTTTGGTGATTTTTTCACTGTTTTTCCATCTTTCAAGGTGTCGTAGGGATGCCCGGCTTCAAGCGATCGCGGCGCCTGTGCGCGGATGATGTCCGTCACCGACCCGCATTGGGAGTGTCTCTTCTGCCTCGGCCGAGAGCCACGACCACGGCATCTTGTACCGACTGCCAGGCCCTCAACCCGAAAGCTTTGGGAGAGCGGTCTCGAAGCTCCTCGAGGCCCGGCATTCGGCTCCGCGGAAGCCCCGGTCGCGTGAGAGGTCCAGGGGTCGATCGCGGAGTCCACACCGGTCGTCGGCGTCGAAGTCTTCTTCGTCCGGTAAGTCAAAACGCAAAAAGTCCGAAAAGCATCATCGCTCTAGGACTTCGCCTCACCGGTCTCGCGACTTGGCTGAGGCCCCTCCCGGCACCGTCCCCGCCCCCGCGGCCCCAGACATGCCTGTGGAGTCGCCCCCGCCATACCCGCCCTTCCCGGGTTCGGGGCGGATCCGGCCAAAGTGCAGGAATTCCTGTCGGCCATGGCCCGCCTCTTCGGGCCTTCAGGCCCCTCCGGTGCGCCTGCGGGCCCTGATGGGGTTGCTCCGGCGTCGCCGGCGGCTCCCGGCCCCGGCGTCGCCCGTGCCTCCAGCTTCGATCCCGGCTCCGGCTTCGGCCCCGGCCTCGATCCCGGCTCCACAACCCCCATCGACGCCGGTCGACCTACACGACACCTCCGCCGGCGCCGATGTCTCCGGTGCCGTTCTCGGCGCCGCCCTGGGCTCCGGGCGGCGTCGTCCCCTGTTCCTTCCGGCTCCGGACATGGATCCGGAGCGGCGTCGCTCGGCGCCGGCTCCGGCGCCGATGGGACCTTGGGTCCCAAATGTCCCTCCTCCTCCTTATTTTGAACCAGAGGAGGACCAGTTGGACTGGGAGGGTCTGATGACCCTCTGACGCGACACTGTCAGTATGATGAGGACTGGACAGAGAGTCTAGGGGAGGCCAGTGGTCTGGATACTTCCCCTGACACTGGCATGCTGTCTCCTCCCGTGGCTACGGAGGAGGGGCCAATTCTGGTACGGTGTTGCGTAGGGCAGCTGGGGCCTTACGTCTCCAGCTCCCTACTTTGACGGTCAAGCCTAACATCTTGACAGAGGTGCTTCAGCCGGCAGCCTCCTCTGCGGAGACTGTGCTGCCGTTTAACGACGCCCTCACTGACGTTCTTTTGGGCGCCTGGTCCAAGCCCAACACAGGGGCTCCTGTGGATCGGAACGTGTCACGACGCCATCGCCCGGCTCCGGGCGACCCCCTGTTTCTTTCTGTCCACCCCACTCCTGAGAGCTTGGTTGTCCAAGCCTCCGCTTCCCAAACCGCCTTCCCTACCGCTCCTCCGGATAGGGAATCCAAACGCCTGGATCAGTTTGGGAAGAAAGGTTTTTCTTCCTCCAGTGCTGGCTTGCGGTCCGTTAACACCGCTTGTCTTTTGGGCCGATATACCCACTCCCTGTGGGATTCGGTGGCGGATGTTTTGCCCCAGTGCCCTGAGGAGGTCCAGGCACTGCTTTCCCGCGCCATTGCGGAAGGAAGGGATGCGGCCAAATACACTATCCGTTGTGGCCTTGACACCGCCGACTCGCTGGGCAGGTTTATTGCAACGACGGTGGCGCTCCGACGCCACGCCTGGCTGAGAACCACTGGTTTTTCAGGGGATGTCCAGAATACTCTCATGGACATGCCCTTTGATGGAGTCGGTCTTTTTGGGTCCAAAGCAGACCATGCGTTGGAGCGCTTTAAGGACTCACGGGCTACTGCCAAGTCCCTGGGCCTTTCTGCTACTCGCCCTCCGCTGACTTCTGCTTTTCGCCCCTATCGTGGCCACGGTAGGGGCGCCCCTTCACGTCAGCAGCCCAGCCACCGGCCCGCGCAGCAAGCGTCTGCGCGTGGCCGAGGACGTGGATTCCGCCGTGGCGGATCGGGCAACCAGCGTGCGGGTCAGGCCACCACCTCCAACCCGTCCGCGGCCTCCAAGCCCTCCTAGTCCCTCCTTTCAGGTGCACGGCACGCCAGTAGGGGGCAGGGTCCGCCATCACCTTCCCCACTGGCGCACCATCACCTCGGACAGGTGGGTCTTGGACATTGTCCGAAGGGGCTACTCCCTCCCCTTCGAGACCACCCCCAGCCATGCCACCTCAATTCCGCCGCATGTCAGGGGATCACTTGGTGCTTCTACAGAAGGAAGTCACGGCCCTCTTGACCAAGAGGGCCATCGAGCATGTTCCGACCCCCAGAAGTAGGGGCGTGGTTGCTACTCCCACTACTTTCTGGTGCCCAAAAAGGACAAGGAGGACATGCGTCCTATCTTGGACCTCCGGAACGTCAATCGCTTCCTCCGGAAGGAGAAGTTCAAGATGCTCACCCTAGCTCAGGTCTTGACTGCCCTCGACCCTGGAGACTGGTTGGTAGCGTTGGACTTGCAGGACGCATATTTCCACATCCCCGTCCTGCCGGCCCACCGGCGTTACCTTCGGTTCACGGTAGGCCCGGGCATTTTCAGTTCACCGTGCTCCCCTTTGGCCTTACGAGTGCCCTCGGGTGTTCACGAAAGTGATGGCGGTGGTCGCAGCTCATCTGCGCCGGGCAGGGGTTTCAGTCTTCCCCTACCTCGGCGACTGGCTGCTGAAGGCGGGCTCGTCCCAGGCAGTCGTCTCCCACCTCCAGACTACGGCCGAACTCCTGCACTCGCTGGGGTTCTCCATCAATGTGCCGAAGTCGCATCTGATTCCTTCTCCACAGCTCCTTTTCATCGGAGCAGTTCTGGACACGACGCAGTTTCGGGCCTATCCTCCCGAACGGCGAGTCCGGGATATTCAGGCTATGATTCCGATCTTTCAGCCTTTATCCTGGGTTTCGGTACGGATGACCCTGAGGCTGCTGGGCCTCATTGGCCTCCTGCATCCTGCTGGTCAATCATGCCAGATGGCATATGCGGGCTCTGCAGTGGGACCTGAAGTTCCAGTGGGCGCAGCACCAGGGCAGCCTGTCCGATCACGTCCAGATCTCGGAGGGGACTGCAAGACAGTTGCAGTGGTGGCTCTCGAACCGGCAATGGGTCATGGGCAGATCCCTCTCCCTTCCCCAGCCAGAGCACACAGTTGTGACGGACGCGTCCCTTCTGAGATGGGGCGGTCACATGGGAGAGGCGGAGATCAGAGGCCTCTGGTCTCCGGCGGAGTCCCGGCTCCATATCAACTTTCTGGAGCTCCGGGCGATCCGGCTTGCACTCAAGGCATTCCTTCCCTCTGTCAAAGGGAAGGTAGTGCAGGTGTTCACAGACAACACCACCGCCATGTGGTACTGCAACAAACAGGGCGGGGTGGGGTCTTGGACCCTTTGTCCAGGGAGGCTCTGCGCCTCTGGACATGGCTGGAACATCAGGGCATGTTCCTGATGGTTCAACACCTGGCAGGTTCCCTGAACGCCAGGGCGGGACGAACTCAGCCGCAGGTGCATGATGGATCACGAATGGCGTCTTCACTCGGAAGTGGCGCAAGGACTCTTTCTACAATGGGGAGAGCCTTGGTTAGATCTATTCACCACCGAAGAGAACGCGCAATGTCATCAGTTCTGCGCGTTGGAATTTCCAAGGCGGCACTCGCTCGGCGACGCTTTTCAGCGCGAGTGGAGTTGCGGTCTGTTGTACGCCTTTCCGCCTATACCACTTCTACCCAGAGTGTTGAAGAAGATTCGGCACGACCGGGCCCAAGTCATTCTTGTGGCTCCGGACTGGGCTCGAAGAGTTTGGTATCCCGAGCTACTCAATATGAGCATAGATCCCCCGATCCGTCTGCCTCTTCGGGAGGATCTTCTGTCGCAGCAGCAGGGGACGGTCCTCCACCCGAACCTGTCCAGTCTACACCTGCTTGCGTGGAGATTGAGCGGCGGCAGTTGATTCCTTTCGACTTGCCTCCCGAAGTTTGTGATGTGATTCTGGCAGCCAGGCGTCCCTCCACTAAGGTGGTATACGCCTGCAGGTGGAACAAATTTGTGGCATGGTGCACAGCAAAGGCTGTGAATCCCCTTTCTGCCCCTCTTTCTGAGGTCCTTCTGTTCCTTCTCTCTCTGGCCCAACAGGGTTCTGCCCTGGGTACCATCAAGGGTTATCTCTGTGCTATCTTGGCCTTCCTCAGGCTCCCTGATCAGCCCTCCCTTTTCAAGTCCCCTGTTGTTAACAGGTTTCTTAGAGAGCATTACACACCTTTTCCCTCCTGTTCCGTTCGTGATGCCTCAGTGGGACTTGAACTTGGTTCTTACCTTTTAATGTGCGCTCCCTTTGAGCCTCTGCATAACTGTCCTCTTCGTCTTCTAACTCTAAAGACAGCCTTTCTGGTGGCCATCACCTCCGCTCGGCGGGTGAGTGAGCTCCAGGCTTTATCTTGCAAACCTCCCTTTCTGTCTGTTCATCCAGACAAGGTTGTTCTTCGGACGCGTCCGTCCTTCTTGCCAAAGGTGGTTACTGCCTTTCACATTGGGCAGACCATCACTTTGCCTACCTTCTTTCCGCCTCCGCATCCTTCCAGAGAGGAAGAGAGGCTCCACCGTCTGGACCCAAAACGTGCGCTCTCCTTCTATATCGACCGCACAAAACACTTCCGGGTGGCTGACCAGCTCTTTGTTGGCTACGTGGGCGCCAAAAAGGTCGGGCGGTGCACAAGCGAACCATCTCCCGCTGGGTTACCTTGTGCATCAAGACCTGCTATTCTTTGGCTAAGAAGGAGCCCCCTGTTGGGCTGCGTGCCCATTCCACCAGGGCAACAGCTGCTACCACGGCCTTGGGCCGCGGTGTTCCGCTGCCCGTTATTTGTCAGGCAGCTACGTGGGCCTCGCTGCACACGTTTACAAAACATTACTGCCTTGACAGTCCGGTCCGGAGGGACGGCTTCTTTGGCCGTTCTGTCCTCCAGGACTTCCTTGTCTGATCTTTGTTCGCAGACCCACCACCGGGGTTGGTATTGCTGGGGTATCTATTCTAAGGTAAGGAATCTGTCACTAACGTGTCTCTTTCAGATGCACACGTTACTAACTTATGTAACGATATATCTGTAAGAGACAGTAGTTAGTGACAGATTCCTTACCGACCCACCATCCTCCCCGTTCTGCGAACTGATTTCTAGGGTTAAGGACATCCCTTTCAGGGCCCTAGTATTTTTCAGACACCTATGTCAGCTTCTTGCATGGCTCTGCGTTCCTGGCGCGGAAAGTCGTGTACAGAACTGACGTCAGCGCGCAGGGCGGCGCCTAAGTACTGCCCGCGACGTCATCCCGGCGATCACAACGCCGACGACGGACGCGGAGCCGCACGACCGACGCCTACCGACGCGCAAGGGTCACTGCTACGCAAAACTTTCCGGATCCAGCCTGACGCCTGGGGATATTCTAAGGTAAGGAATCTGTCACTAACTACTGTCTCTTACAGATATATCGTTACACAAGTTAGTAACTTGTGCTTCACAGCTAGAACTTCATCGCTTCGCAAGGCACCGCACTGTCCGTTCTCAAATTCTTTACAAACAAGCTGTTTTGGGTAACCTTTACGGTTAGAGCGGATTGTGCCACAAGCAACAGTGTCCACTTCGAGCAATGCCCTGAACAATTGCACACTAGTGTAAAATTTAACTACCTATAAATGGTGACCTTTATTAAAAGGTCCTCTACCAAATTCCCACACAATTTTCTCAGTCACTCCAAAAGTGGACTGACAACCAGGGGGGGTCAATACTGGAATCCCTACCGGTGTGCACCCTGAAATTATAGACCTATCCAGTACTACTCTCAGACAGCATATACATCTTAATTCCATAACTTGCCTTCTTGCTAAGAATGGACTGCCAAAAAATGAATTGGCTCTTGAACATGACCAAAGGCTCATCCACAGCTATTTCTTTACCTGGAACATAGATCTCTGAAAATCGCTCTACAAAGTGATCAAGGACATGCCGAACCTTACAAAAAGTCACAATCCGGGTGATCTTGTGGCAACGCTAATGCATTATCAACAAAATGCAGCATCCAAAGAAGAAGCAAATGCAGATTACGTCTCCTGGCTGCAGGAAATCTAGCCGTTGCCATCAAGGGACTAGTAGACCAGTATGAAGACAGCGACAGCTTCCTTATCAGGCCCATCAAAGTTAAACTCGAATTCTTCTTCTACTCATCCAGATCTGTTGGAGTCCACCGGGTAGCTCTAGAATGGGGCTTAAGTCTGGCACTGTAGTCCCTCAAATACTGTTCAGCATACAAATTAATCTGCTCAACAATCCAAAAATACATCGTCCATAAACAGCTGAAAGAAATTTATAGGCAAAAAGTTTGCCATTAAATGTAGGCAACACCGGCTGCACCATGTTTGCGGCAACCCAGAATCCTGCACTTCTAATGCGAAGCCTTTCAGCCCTAGGCTGCCATCCATGTGCCTCTTGCTGCACTATTGGCAAATCAGTGTCTTCCTCTAAAAGTGCCATTTCATCCGCACTGAGAGTGGCCTCATCATAAGATAATTCCTCTCTGACAGAAAATTCACTGCCAGAGTCCTGGCCTTCCTCCTAAGCCTCAGATGCAGAATCAGTCTCATTATCATGGTCGGAGGAAGACTTGAAAAGCATACCAACAACCTGCTGAGCAGTCATCCTGCAGCTAGCCATAATCCTTACTAAAACAAGTAACTTGACAAACAAGTCAACAATACCCAACACTGTGTAAAATAAGTAATAAAGTGTAGTTTGATCAAACTAAAAGTAAAACTACTGGCATATAGTAATTGCAAGGTAAAGTCAATCACATTGAAGCACCCAAAGACCTATACACTGTAAATACCACTCACTTGCCAAAGACAGCTAGATTCGCCAGCACCTACTCTGCACAGACACCGCAAGCACCAACGATATCCCACTAGAAGGAAAAAACTAAACAAAATTGCACTCAAGACAACACAATATACATTGTGCACAAATACAAGGAAAAGTTTTCAAACCGAAGCTAAATATGCTGCTAATACGGCATTTCCAAAAAACACATATTTGCAGGTCATTGATACTCATTTGGAGTAAACAGTACAAAAAAAGTTTTCTTTCCAAATACTTGCAACTACCCAAACTGTCGCACCAAAGGAAAACAAAAGCTTTGTACTAGAATAAAAAGGAAAAATAAGACATTACGATCACAAATGATGACAAAAAATAAAACAGTTAACATTCTAAAACGCTATGAAGTCTGCCAATCACCATTCAAATGCCAGCCACACTCATAGTTAGCCAAATGACTGTTCACGCACACCGCCAGCCAAGCGCCACTTGATGCACACCGCGAGCCAACCGCTAGCCCACACACCAAGTACACACAGACCGTTCGCTGAACTCCAGTGTATGTGTGTATATGTATATGTGTGTGTGTGTGTGTGTGTGTATATATATATATATATATATATATTGACTGAAAAAACCATAGGTTTCAGGCACGTTATAGTTAGAAATTAGCATTTAAAAAACCTTTGAAATTCACTGAAAAAACCATAGGTTTCAGACACGTTATAGTTAGAAATTAGCATTTAAAAACCTTTGAAATTCACTGAAAAAACCATAGGTTTCAGGCACGTTATAGTTAGAAATTAGCATTTAAAAACCTTTGAAATTCACTGAAAAAACCATAGGTTTCAGACACGTTATAGTTAGAAATTTGCATTTAAAAAACCTTTGAAATTCACTGAAAAAAACCATAGGTTTTAGGGACAGTTATAGTTAGTTGGACATTGCACTCGTACAAAACCCGTGAAATTCCCCGTTATAGTTAGTTCAGCTAACTATAGCTCGCGCCCGCAATGCACTGCTGATGACGTCACATATTACATCACTCATGATATGGTCAGTGACATCACTGATGACATCACTGATGACATCTCAAATGACATCACTGATGACATCACTGATGACATCATCCACGTGATAATCTGATGCACCACCTCACACCCTAATATAACCTTTGATACACCCACTCTAAATTACAGACTGCCATTCGCAAAACCATAGACACTCCAACACCAATAACTACATACCCACTCACTGATTCTTAGGTCTACACACACATCCACTCACTCACCCGTACAGTCACTCATACTTACGGTCACTCAGTACAGGACTAGCATATGCACTCATACTCCTATATAGACACTCAAACACTGCCACTCATCCATAGAGGTACTCACACACCTAGTCAGTCATGCAAATAATTAATCACACTGCCATTTACTCACCTATACAGCGTAAGAATGTGCTAGTATTTGTATGAGTAAGTGAGCTGGTGTGTGTATAACTGTATAGGTGAGTAAATGGCAGTGTGTTTAATTATTTGCATGACTGACTAGGTGTGTGAGTACCTCTATGGATGAGTGGCGGTGTTTGAGTGTCTATATAGGAGTAAGAGTGCATATGATAGTCCTGTACTGAGTGACCATAAGTATGAGTGACTGTACGGGTGAGTGAGTGGATGTGTGTGTGTAGACCTAAGAATCAGTGAGTGGGTATGTAGTTATTGGTGTTGGAGTGTCTATGGTTTTGCGAATGGCACTCTGTAATTTAGATTGGGTGTATCAAAGGTTATATTAGGGTGTGAGGAGCTGCATCAGATTATCACGTGGATGATGTCATCAGTGATGTCATTTGAGATGTCATCAGTGATGTCATCAGTGATGTCACTGACCATGTCATGAGTGATGTAATATGTGACGTCATCAGCAGTGCATTGCGGGCGCGAGTTATAGTTAGCTGAACTAACTATAACGGGGAATTTCACGGGTTTTGTACGAGTGCAATGTCCAACTAACTATAACTGTCCCTAAAACCTATGGTTTTTTTCAGTGAATTTCAAAGGTTTTTAAATGCTAATTTCTAACTATAACGTGTCTGAAACCTATGGTTTTTTCAGTGAATTTCAAAGGTTTTTAAAATGCTAATTTGTAACTATAACGTGCCTGAAACCTACGTTTTTTCAGTGAATTTCAAAGGTTTTTAAATGACAATTTTTAAATGTATTAATTTTTATATTAATTTTTTTCACACTGATTTACTACAATTTTAGAAACAATTTCTTTTACATATTTTATTTTTTAAATTACATTGTAATTACATTATACATTACATTACAAAAAATACTTTCTCAGAATGAATTACTTTAGTTTAAATACTTTGCACATAGGCAATAGACTTGAGTACAGTAGTTAGTTGTTGCAATGGGCAACACATTTTCATACACAATGCAACATTCAGCTCAATGTGAATTTCTAGTTAAATGCAATTAGTTACTTTATGGATTACTTTTCTAACCACAGGACTGGATCCTAGATTCAGTCCTGGTACATCTCCTGTAAACAGTTGAGTAAAAGCGTTTTGGTTACAGTCGTGATTTTTAAGGAATATTATTGTATTTTAAAAGTTGACACTTAGAAACTTTTCTCATAGAATCACCAATGTTATCCTATGGAAGGAAATTCACTTAGCAGGTAAAAACTGTTATCGTTACTTTTTCTTACTCAGTGTTGGATCCTGGATCCAGCACTGGTGCATCTCCTGTAAATAGTTGAAAGAATGCGTTTAAGTCATACAGGCGATTTTTAAGGAATATTTGTAGTTTGTGAAAATCGACACTTTGAAACTTTTCTGCTGAAAACCAGACAATGGATTCCTATGGAAGAAAATATAAGTTACTGGTAAGTACGGTTAAAATTACTTTTCAGGACCAGTACTGGGCTGAAAGATACAGCACTGAGGTCTCTCCTTATAACAGGTGAGTAAATCGGAATTCGTATTTCGGCTGATTTTAGAGGAATATTTGTATGTTTCAAAAATCAACACTTAGAAACTTTTTCAGCAAAAAGCAGGCAATGATATCCTATGGAAGGAAATTCAAGTGACTGGTAAGTACGGTTAAAATTACTTTTGAGGATCAGTACTGGGCTGAAAGATGCAGCACTGAGGTCTCTCCTGATAACAGATGAGTAAATCGGAATTCGTATTTCGGCTGATTTTAGATGAATATTTTAAAGTTCCAAAACTCCACACTTAGAAGAATTTCCAAGTGAAACCAGTCAATGTTAGCCTATGGAAGGAAATTCAAGTTACCGGTAAGTACGGTTAAAATTACTTTTCAGGACCAGTACTGGGCTGAAAGATACAGCACTGAGGTCTCTCCTGATAACAGGTGAGTAAATCGGAATTCGTATTTCGGCTGATTTTAGAGGAATATTTTAAAGTTCCAAAACTCCACACTTAGAAGAATTTCCAAGTGAAACCAGTCAATGTTAGCCTATGAAGGAAATTCAAGTTACCGGTAAGTACGGTTAAAATTACTTTTCAGGATCAGTACTGGGCTGAAAGATGCAGCACTGAGGTCTCTCCTGATAACAGGTGAGTAAATCGGAATTCGTATTTCGGCTGATTTTAGAGGAATATTTTAAAGTTCCAAAACTCCACACTTAGAAGAATTTCCAAGGGAAACCAGTCAATGTTAGCCTATGAAGGAAATTCAAGTTACCGGTAAGTACGGTTAAAATTACTTTTCAGGACCAGTACTGGGCTGAAAGATGCAGCACTGAGGTCTCTCCTGATAACAGGTGAGTAAATCAGAATTCGTATTTCGGCTGATTTTAGAGGAATATTTGCACAATGGTGAAGGGAGGGGCGGGGCCTGAGGTGACATCTGTGCAAACGCGCCCGTGGCGCGTTTTAAGTTGGGGGATTAAGTCCCCTTGAATCATGAGGGTCCCTACGGGCCAACTAGCCCACCAGGAACCTCCAGTATGCGCCAGGGGGCTGCGTTGCAGAGACATGTACAGAGGCCACACCCCTTTTACACCTCTCTGCAACGCAGCTCTGTGGCGCTTTCTGGACGTACCTGTTGGGCTAGTTGGTCCCAGGGACCCTCAGGATTGAAGAGGATTTAATTCCCCATCTTAAAACGCGCCACGGGGCCTGTTTGCACACATGTCACCTGAAGCCCCGCCCTCCTTCACCACTGTGCAAACGCGCCCCGTGGCGCGTTTTAAGTCGGGGATTAACTCCCTTGAATCCTGAGGGTCCCTGGGGTGCAACTAGCCCACCATATACCTCAAAGCGCCATAGAGCTGCGTTGCAGAGAGGTGTAAAAGGGGCGTGGCCTCTGTACACCTCTCTGCAAGGCAGCCCCTGGCGCATACTGGAGGTTCCTAGTGGGCTAGTTGGCCCCAGGGACCCCAGTATTCAAGGGGAATTCCCCCTCTGCAAACGCGCCAGGGCGCGTTTGCAGAGTGGTGAAGGAAGGGGCGGGGCCTACGGGCCCGATCGTTTTTTGTTGTTGTTTTTTTCCCCCTGAAGGGGGGCTGTGTAGCCCCCTTCCTTTTTCCTATTTTTAGGCCCTGGGGACCCCATCCCCCAGGGCCTTACCCCTCCTAAAATTAAAATAAAAAAAAAAAACGGGAAGGGGGCCGCGTAGCCCCCTTCCCTGGGCCTGTATTGGCCCCGGGGACCCCATCCCCGGGGCATGGCCTCTTTTTTTTTATTTGGAGGGGGGCTGCGTGGCCCCCTCCTCAGGCCATTAAGGCCCCGGGGACCCCATCCCCGGGGCCGGCCTTGCACTTTTTTTTTTTTTTTACTTTTGGGGAGGGGGCTGCGTGGCCCCCTCCGTGGCCACTTATGGCCCCGGGGACCCCAACCCCCGGGGCCTGGCCTCTCGTTGGGGACTGTGGGGGGTCCCCACAGTCCCGCCGGCTCCCCGTGTCCTACGGGAGCCGGCATTGACTAGCACATGGGGAGCTGCTAAGATGCAGCTCCCCATGTGGAAAGCTAATCTGCTTGGATATTGGAAGAGAGAGCAGGTTTCCCTGCTCTCTTTCCAATATCCAAAGCAGTTTGCAATGACAGGACGGGAGCCGCGAGGCTCCAGTCCTGTCATTACAAACAGCATGTCCCGGGGTAGGCACCCCGGGACACTGCAGGAAGCCGGCCCTGGGGGTGGCGGTCCCCAGGGCCACCACAGGCTCCAGGAGGGGGCCGCACGGCCCCCTCCTACATTTTGAAAGCCCCGGGAGGTGGTGGTCCCGGGCGCTTGGGGTCCAAAACGGACCCCCATTTTAATTTTCTTAGTGCCCCGGGAGGTGGTGGTCACCGGGCGTGTGGGGGGCTGGAGCCCCCCACACAGGTTTTTAATTTTAAAAAGAAGCCCCGGGGAGGTGGTGGTCCCCGGGGCTGCGGGAGGGCTCAGAGCCCTCCCGCACCATTATACATAAAGCCCCGGGGGTGGTGGTCCCCGGGGCTTGGGGGCCTCAGAGGCCCCCCACATAAAATTACCCCCCAGCATGCCCCCGGGACTTGGCCCACCCGGGGCACAATAGCTAGCGAGCGCGGGAGACCGCGCTTCGTTTTTTTATTTTTTTATTTTTTTTTTTTTCGGCAGGATTCGCGCACCCTGCCGATTTTTTTTTTTTAAATTTTTTTTTTTTTTTGCCCAGGGGTCCTTGTGGGACCCCCTGAGCAAACCTAGGGGTCAGGGTGTTTCTACCCTGCCCCCTTTGTGCGCTTTGCACACTTGTTTCTGTCCCTCGGTTCTACCGAGGGACAAAATGACTGCCAACATTTCCTGAATCGGAATGTTGACAGCCAGCTGACAACCAATTAACATGCAGCTCGTGATCGGGAGGGTACGCGGACACTACTCGGCCATAGATATCACCATCTTTTTACTTTTGATTTTCTCAGCAACTACTGAACGGATTTACACCATTTAACAAAAAGGGTTCTTTCTGAACCAAGAACTACCTCTTTGCCAAATTTGGTGTAATTCCGTTCAGCAGTTCGAGCTGTAGCCGTGTCTAAAGTTTCCTATGGAAAATTGCATGGGGAAAACGCGTTTTGGGACCCCCCTTTTTCTCGGCCCCCGCTTAGCGAATCCCCCGAGACTTTCAGGGTAGGAGCGGACCGGAGCGGGCCACAAAGTTTGAAAATTTTGCGAAGATACGTCAACCGGCAAGAGAGTTATTTCAAATAGAATGTCGCGGATTTCCTATGGATAATAGGTTGTAACTATAACTATCTACTGGCGACCGCCAGTAGATAATATATATCAGCTCAAACTCTTTCGATCTCCAACAAAAGAATTACAGCACTCACGGGGAAAGTTGCACCGGTGATTCACCCCCCAAAAGGGGATCGGCCTTACTCAAGGGGCCACACCCCAAAACATTTCGCACCATATACAATAAAATCCCTGGTGGTCTAGTGGCTTCTACCTCCCCTTGGGGGCAGATGGGCCAAAAAATATAAGGCTGATCTGCCCCCAAGGAGGGCAGAAAGGGACAAAACATTCACCCCAAAAGGGGAGCGACCCTTGCCCAAGGGGCCGCTCCCCAAAAACATTGTGCGCCACATAAAAAGAATCCCTGGTGGTCTAGGGACAGATGTGCCCTTGGGGGCAGATTGACCTAAAAATAGAAGGCCGATCTCCCCCAAGAGGGGCAGAAATGGTCAACATATTAACCCCCAAAAGGGGAGTGACCCTTGCCCAAGGGGTAGCTTCCCGTAATCATTAAATACATCAAATCTATTGGGTTTTGACGCCCCCTCTTACCCCCAGGGCAGCAATCCTTGCCCAAGGGGTCGCTCCCTTAAAAATGCATCAAAATTAAATCCCTGGGGCCTAGTGGAAGAAACGGCCAATCTAGCTCCCAGCTGGGGCCGAGACATGAATGAAAAATGCCCCCCAGGTAGCGATCCTTGCCTAAGGGGTCGCTCTCCTACACACGTACAAGAAAAATCCCTGTTGGTCCAGTGGATGAAATCCTGCTCCGCGATCGCAGGCCTCACCTGCGATCGTCGTGGAGCAGGCATCTGTTCAAAACAGTCACAGGGGGAAAGGAAAAACTTTCCTTTCCCCCTGTGTCTGTTTTTCCCCCCCACCAAACTCCCCCAGGAGAAGGACGTACCTTGCAAATGTCCTCTCCTGGGATGCGCTGGAGCAAATGGCTTCCAGCGCATACCCGGCAGCATATGATGATGTCGGAGCACCTTGAGCACGCCGTCATCAGATCGCCGAGGGGAGAGTTAGTTGTGGCAGCGGAAGCACTCCAGCTGCCATCCCAAGTGGGGGCCCCTTAATTAGTGGCCCATTGGGGGAGCGCAGCCCTTACCCCGTGGGTGGGTGCCTGGACGTAATGGTTACATCCTCGGCACAGGAGCACCGCAGCTGAGGACATAAACATTAGGTCCATGGCACCCAACTTATGTTTTGAACCTTGACGTGCTACAGAGTGATGTTCTTGGAATACATGTATGTAATCCACTAGGTTGTACTGAAGGGCTATTTCCTGATGGCTAGAGGTGCTGCCAGAGGCTCTGTAAACTGACCACGAAATTAATCCGAAACTACGCCTCAGAAGGCCTATTTTATGACACCTCTGGAGTGCCCATAATGGGAAGCTCACCTTTTAATTAAAATTTTGTACATGAGGGCTTGTTGCCTGTTGAATGAAATGTATTTGCATTTTTGTATGAGAAGTATAAAGGGTAGTGTTAATAAAATGGCATTCCTTTGACTGTGCAATGCTATCATTAATTCGTCAATAATATTTTTACTATGAACCTCTCAACGTGTATGGTAGTTATTTTTTTAAATGCACATCTACATTCGCTAGAGCTTTAGGATTCATTTTGTATCAATAGTCGTGTTAAAATGGTTTCAAAGCTTTGGGTGTGCTATTGGATTTGCCTTAAATGACATATTCTGTATTATGCGCTTTTTATTGCAACCTAATTTATTGAACTCTCTCACATAATTTGGCCCACCATTGTTGCATAGTTCCATTAACCTGGAACATTTTTTAAAGTTTGTTTTCCATGAGGTCGATATTTTGTAGTTTATGAAAGTAATCATTTGCCTGAGCAGGAAGCCCTGTAGGGGATTTGGCAGCTACAGGAGAAAGATGTAAACAACATTTGGTTGATTTCTTTATTGATTTGGAGTGTAGGAGTTACTACCAGTGTGATGGATGATAATTGTTGGACACTTCTGGTGGCAGTGAGTGCAGGAGTTGGAAAGCTCTTCTAAGGATGCACTTCGTGTACGAAGACTTGGTATCTTTACTGTCAGTAAGGTATATGGCTGAGCTTTTTGGGACAAGTGTGAGTGGGGTTTATAAAACTTGGTATGATCACAGGAAATGTTAGTGTGGGATGACCCTCATAATAGCAAGAAACAAGTGACGGTGTAGGGCTGTGCATTTCACTGCAGTGGATCTCTCTCTCTGTTGCTCATTTAAATTGTTGCCAGTGTTCTTGATGGTTTGGGACACTGGGGAAAGACAGGCTTTGGTAATGAAGGCAAATTCAGCAAGGATTATGGAGTTAATCGAGCATTTAAGAGCATAGAATGGTATGGGCAGGTAAGAACAGGCACCATGGGGTGTTGGTGAATATTTTGTAGTGGGAGGATGTGTTCATCTTTTTGGCTGTAGGTTTAATGGTGGGCATAGTATTTGGGGGCTGTGGACTTGTATGAAAGGAGTTATTGAGAGAGCTTTAGGTGGTGGCTGAATGAGTGAGCACTCTGTCTCTGTTGAATTTATGTAGTAATAATGCACATCTGCTTTAATATAGTTTTATTAACCCTTGTGTCTCGTTTATTAGATTCCTGACCTGTGTGTTGGACTATATAGTCCAGACTGCAGTTTTATTACTTTTATTTTTGCCTAGACTGTCATTTATTTGTAGTGTGTCTTTCTCTTCATTTAAAACATATTATTCTGATGGATACATCTACCTGTGGATTTCTCACCTTTTGAATATCTCAATGTGCCAGCGTTCCACAGAAACTTTTCTTTCCAGCTCTCCCACACGACAAGAACGTCTTATTGCCCACAGCTCTGCATGCGATTCCGCGTGACTTCATCGGAGCCCTAAGAAGCACTCACCAGCTTGCTGACGTCAGTTCCCTTTATTCCCTGCCTTTGACAGGTAACCAGTCTTGTGAATTTTGTTGCAGAAACCCCAGGAATTCTGGCTTCAAGCCCTGCAGGGAATGTGAGGGTCAGATGTTGATAACTGATCCTCATGAAGAGATTGTTTTAGGTGCCTTAGACCAGAAAAACGTCGACACCAGTTTATCATGTCAGAAGATGAATCCAAAGGTGCTAAAGGAGAGGGAGGCAAAACTCTTCTTTGGCAAGGAAGGAAAAGAGAGGGCCTCAGAAGTCTTGTGCTCTGTCTGAGTCGTGTCTTCCCATTCTTCGAAGAGTAAGCACAAAAAAGTGATGTCACAGTTCCCGATGTCGATCTTCAAGAGATGACTGTCCGAGGTCGTTGTCCCCACATCCAAAGACTCAGCACGGTAGAGGTGAAGTGTCTCCGCTCCCATCTCCAGTGGCCGTTCCGGAGTTGCCCTAGAGTCCAAGGCCTCCGACTCCACCTGGGCACCCTGAACCGGGGGTGGATCCAGTGCCACCACTGCCTAAGCTGCCTCGACAGGAGCAAGCGTATCAATCTTTCCCAGCTCCAGGGACCAACCCTTCGAATTTTCTACGTGCTATGTACAGCATTTTTAGCAGGGCGATGACTCCATCCGGCGCGCCTGCGGGTCTTAGGGGTCCCCTTTCTGATTTTTTGGGTGGTTTTCCGGCACAGTATCAGCTGGCCTCATTCTTGCCATTTATGCCGATGGCCCAGGTATCCTGGCCTCCTCGGGCACCGAGAAAGGCGACTCCATCGCCAGAAGAAGTAGTCCGACAATAGTCTTCGGTTCCGGTTGCGCCTTTATCTGACGTCGGATGGGTCCACATTGGTGTTGCAACACTTAATTCTAGTACCGCTTGCATCCACTACGCAGGTACCGAATTCACCTGTGCCATTGCTGACGTCACTGACGCAGGTACTGGCTTCGCGGATTCCTAGGTTGAAGCATAGATCTCGAAGAGAAGCGCAGATGCTTCTGGAAGAGTATCAGTACGTACTTTGGTGAAAGATCTGGATTTAGAAGGTTTTTGTTCAGACAAACATCTTCTGCTCCTCCAACAGGAGGTTCAATCCCGACTTCAAAATGGTGCAGTGGAGTTGGTTCCAGAGCAGGATGCTATTCTCTGTACTTCCTGATTCCCAAACAGGACTACTGTTTACGTCTGATCCTAGACCTCTGGATTTTGAACTGGTTCCTCAAGCAGGAGAAGTTCAAAATGCTGACCCTAGCACAGGTCCTTCTTACACTGGTAAAGGAAGACTGGATGGTTTTAATAATTTTGCAGGATGCGTATTTTCACATCCCCACTCTGCAATTGCACAGGCAGTTTCATGGTGGGGTTGCAACATTGCCAGTTTGCGGTCCTTCTGTTTGGTCTAACTTCGGCACCTCCAGTCCTCACAAAGGTGATGGCGGTGGTTGCAGCTCATCTCAGAAGGTGAGGAATACCGGTATTGCCTTACCTGGACGATTGGCTGATCAAAGCCAGGTCTCCAGAGTTGGTGTTGCATCATTTGCAGTTGACAACTCAATTGTTCAACCTGGGCTTTTCCATCAGCAAGCCCAAGTCCCACCTAGAGCCCTTCCAGCGTATCCTGTTCATAGGGGCAGTACTGGACACTATGGTGAATCGTGCCTATCTTCCTCCTCCCCAGAAGATTCTGGGCATTCAGGCTATGGTTCCAGTCCTGAAGGTCTTGCGCCTCCTAGGTCTGATAGCCACCTGCATTCTGTTGGTCACCCATATACGCTGGCAAATAAGGACCCTCCAGTGGTGTCTTCGCGGGCAGTAGTTTCAACACAACGGAGATCTCAAAGATTCGGTCAAGATCTTGACACTGCAGCGGGTCTTCGATCGTGGGGTGGTTCAGGCAATCTGCCTCAAGGGAAGCCGTTTCACCCTCCAACTCTGGTGGCCACAGTAATAACTGATGCCTCCACTGTAAGGTGGGAAACTCATCTGGGGGATCTGGAGATCAAAGGCATTTTGTCTCCAGAGGCTCGATTGTTGCATATTAATCTGTTCGAATTATGGGCGATCCGTCTGGCTGTCGAGGCCTTCCTTCCCTTTGCGGTCAGTCCGTTCAAGTCTTAACAGACAATACAACCGCAATGTGCTAAGCTCTACATTTCTGGTCCTGTGCTCAGGCGCATCAGATTTGCATCCTGGCAAATCACTTGGCTGGGGTTCTAAACGTGCGTGCAGGCAGTCTCAGTTGCCATTTTTCAGCCGATCACGAGTGGCATCTCCATTTTCTGGCTATGGAGGACCCCTCGCATAGACCTTTTTTCCACTCCCAAGAACATGCACTGGCCGTCATTCTGCAACCTCCAGTATCCGTTGCAGGGAGCTCTGGGTGACTCATTTCAATTGAACTGGGGCTTCCGGCTGTTTTACGTGCGTGCGGAGCTGTGGGCAGTATGACGTCCTCATCAATTTGGGAGAGCTGGAAAGAAAAGTTTCTGTGGAATGCTGGCGTATTGGGATATTCTAAAGGTAAGGAATCCACAGGTAGAAACTGTATCCACCAGAAAAAGGTAAGTAACTTGTTCTTCATATCCCTGGCATGCTTTCTTATTGAATCCTTAAGTTCCCTTACAGCTCTTAAAGAGCACTTTGAATTGCTTTAAGCATGTTTTAGAAATTTAATTAAACAATAAGAAGGTTCATGGAATCCGTTTATCGTATGTGAGACGTGTTTTGATTGTTGTGATTCTTTCCCACCTCTTAAATGTATTTTTCACTCCACTTTTTCATTTTGTTTGTTTCACTTGCAAGGATTTAGTAATATTAAAAGTAGGAATATGCTGCCCATCTTTTATCGCATTCTCAATTGCTCCTAGTGTCTGAAAATCTCCAGCTTCTCAGTCACTAAGCAGATCTTTATGCCATTTGACTGGTGCTGTACATATGCCAGATTAAGAGGAGGAAATGGGCGGAAGCACTTCTTAGGCATAGCAAGAGGAGTCCTGCATCTGAGAACCATATGAATCCCTATCAAAGTCCAAACTCTTTTTAATTCAGTGGCCTTGCCCTTTCTAGGTCGAGCCTATCAGACAGCCCAGGAAAGACCTATTGTGGGCTTCCCAGGAGCCTACTTGGGTTTAAAACCCGCCCGTTGCTTACCATTGGCTTGATTATTTTATTTTATAAAAAAATTTTTTATTGTCATCTTATTTGCTTGCTTGCTATCCTTCTTTCAGCTTGCCCCCCGCCCCTTTCCCCTTGAGCAAAGTCTCTTTACCATCTCTTCGATTGGCTGGCTCCTATGTTTCCACTGCTCGCTTTTAAAAAACAGTTTTTTTTCTTTTGTTTAAGCACTCATTGAGAGTACATATGTTTTCAGCTGTCCCTCTTGTGTGCTTTTTTTTTTTTTT